>JAFMOC010000037.1:2327500-3527500 GCA_019802505.1 Corydoras sp. C115 | reverse complement strand
TTGTTAGTAATAATTTTAGTAGGTGTAGTTTAGGGACAATCATTGTAGAATAAAGCAATATAACGAACTTCCTTATAGTAATATAGATTTTGCTGTACCACAATAATACCATGATGCTTTTATGTCCAAACTTTGTTGGTATGGTTGATGGAGGTCATACACAAAGCTATTTTTCACCCACCTTTTAGTTTAGTTTAGTTATTTTAGTATTTCAAAGGCATTTTTAGATGTTGTGTAGCAAACGTGATAGATTCTTGTAATGTGAGTGTGTATGGAGGACGTGGCAGTGGAATGCATTGATTATTGTGTTCTCTCGTTTCTGTCTGTACCTTCATTTTTTACTTTTAATACAGATTGTTGGTCCAGGGTTAATAACCTTCTGGCTCTCTGGTCAGATTTCATGCAAGAAGCTTCTGTATGTGATGAGTTGTATTACATGTGGAGTGATGTTCCTGCCATTTGTAGATAATGGCATCAATAGAGCTCACGTGGGCATTTAGAATTTAGTGTATATAAAGCAGAGAGTTGTCACTTTATTCATGAAAAAAAAAAACAGACACACTCCAGACTCTTGGAAAAATCCTTCACAAAAGAATAGAAGCTGTAATTCTGTAAGCTCTAAGAAAAAATTTACCAAAAAAAAAAAAAATCCTAATTTGTATAATCTTTAACTGATTTGCTTTAGTAAATGTATCCTGTTTGTAATTATTGCTATTTATTTTTTTATTGCTAGCTTATGTTTATTTCACTGTTCGGTATGGACCACAGTCTGTCTACAGGAACCAACATGAACTTTAAAATGTATTTGTGGATTGATCCATTGACATTTCAATTATGCAGTGAGCTCCTCTACATTTGGTTGAAAATTCTGTGAACCTGTATGACATGTATTGAAATTCCAATACTTGATGTATGATCAAATTCAAGCCATGTAATAACACTGCAGCTTTACTCTGTGGAGAAATGTAACTTCCAGTTTAATCTGAATCTGTGAAGTGTTTTTCTTTGGTCAAGCACTGATGCATATTTCTTTTGTATTTTCTAAGTGCTCAATAACTGGTGTAAACATATTTGTTGCAATGATAAAATGACTACTAAATCATATAGTGTCACTAATACATATGAATATCCAAAAAGTATTAATTTCTGTTTTCTATTTGTAATAATTATGCTTTGATATTTTCTTATCATATGTAATTTTGCATTTGAAAAGCTAATCTTAATTGAATTTTAAACAGGTCACTTATTTTGATGGTCATGAGGGTGTCACCTGTCCCAGTGGGGAAATACCTATACAGTGCAAGTCACAAATTAACATTTGTACACAATCTGCATTTAAAGGGCAGTTTGATATATCCATAGTCCATCTCACTCATGTGTATTTGGACTGTGTAAGAAAACCCCACAGACACGGGGATAATATAGAAACTGCACAAAAATGGGGGTCAGTCGAGGTCAAGACTATTTTAAATAAGTTACAAAAGCATGACATTGTAGACATAGTGTGTGCTTGACTGGCCTGGCTACAGATCTGTTTTCTTTGGAAATGTGTGGTCTACTATAGACTATAGTGTTGGACTCCAATAAAAACAGCGTGCCACCTGAGATTACTTTGTCACCTTGTTTAACACTATGCATGGTATGTAAAATGTACATGTGCCCTAAGGAATTTTATAATGCTTTTGTAATTTATATTTCAATCACTTTTTAATTTATATTTCAATCACTTTTTAAACTATTGCTTGTCTTTTGTGGCTGGATCCGACCACATGTACCAGCATGCCATGCCACGTGACAAATAACTGCTTTGACAAATTTGTAGGATGATCACATACACATGACATGTTTTCAGATGTAAACTGTAGTGGCATTTGACCTGCTGTACACAAGGCCCATCATTACATTATTTAAGAAGAAGCTGTCATGACATGTGTCATAACATCAAATCAAAAGACAGATGTCATGACATTTCTAGTATCATGACTTAGCATAATTTGTGATGACAGATCAACTATCATGACTGGTCATGGGAACATGTGAACGGGTGACACACTTGACAGGTTTACAACAAGCCAATGTCGAGGAATGACAATAAAAAAATAATGAAAAATATAGAATTTAACATTGAATAAAAACACAGAATTTCCTATTTGACTAATGACACAATAGCAATATGCAATAAATTGTTGTGGTTATTATAGTATTATTTGCTTGATTGGTGCATTATTCCTGCTGCACTAAAACCCTCTCACTGAATCAGTGTCACTGCAGAACTAACAACAATACACCACCCAAATTACACCTGTTCTGTGATGGTCCTGACCAATAACGAATAGAGACTCAAGTGTGTAATTGTGAAACTACAAAACTACAAAAAAAGTATTAAAGTCATTTAATCAGAGCAGACCAGGGCATTAACTTTTTATACAGCCCAATAGTTGTATGTAGTTCACAATGCCCTAATAAATAAAACAACTTATATAATTATACACATTTTCATAGGCTTCACACTTTTTATACAATCCCTCAGCTGCAAATGTATTAAACAGATAAGTGCAATTTGTTTGTTGTTGTCTGCACTGTAATTGAATTGCACATTTGGGGTTTCATGTGTACACTGTGGGGGATGTGATAAAGAAATAACTGAAAATACAAACACACAAACCTTACATCTAACTTTCAGTGTTAAGCAAATACAACATTTTTGATATAACACCTAAAATAAAATATTGTAATTTTTTTTCACATAGCTTCTTGAGTAAGGATGGCAAAGTTATTTATCCTAAGTTGAGGAGTATATAAAATAATTTAGTTTACCCTACTGTTGTTATTGTGTAAATATCTTTTTTTATTTAAAGCAATAATAGTCTTATAATCCTCTGCAATAACAACAAAACAGAATTTGAATTTATTGTTGAGACCATTCAGTGCAGAAACTGTATTTCTTTATCTTAAGTTTTTTGATTTTCTTGGTAACACTGCACATTTATCTACTCAAGTGCTTATTTAAACAGCGTACATTTAATTGATCCTTTTTTAACAAATAGTACTTTATCCGTGACTGTAAAAGACATCCGTATAAACAACAGAGGCGATGATTTAAATGCCGCTATTGCTCGTTGTGTTGTCAGTTGTATTCTGCACCATATACAGGGCTGTGATTTGGTATGCAGATGAGGAATGTTTCATCGACTGAATCACTAGGGCCATGGCAGGTGTGGGATGGGACATGATGATGCATTCATGACAACTCGGGTGTTCTGACTCAGAGTTTCCTATTTACTTTGATAGCGTTGATATTGAGGTAAGATTAAAATGAAGGTTGAATACAAAAAAATAAGTTTTTGTGTGAATTATCAATCCATTAAATTGTTTTATGTAGATGAAAATTTAAAAAATCTAAATTCTGTGTGTAATTGTCTTTGTGTCTGCATCGATTTCCTATGGGAGATCTGGTTTCCTCCCACAGTTGAAACAAACATATGTTAGGTGATTGGGCGGTACTAAAATGTGTGAATCCTTGTGTGATTGCCATTAAAATAGACTGGAAACAAATCCATGGTTTTCCAACACTACTGGGATTATCACAATTATCATATTAATAAAAAATATTATATTAACTTTGCAACAGCTTGTCTTTGCTGTATGCTTTACTTTGTGGTAATGGTATTATTTTGAGGAATCTGAGGAACAAAGTGATAGATTGTGACTTTTTTCTGTAGCCGTCGTTTACACATTTGTGTAGTACCAGATATAACACACATACACAAACACACACACCAGTGAAATAAACCACAGGAGCCCGATATAATAGAGACAAGTTGCTTAATCAAGATATTAAGATTAGACTGGACTGGAGAACAAATGTTTGCCATTTAGCTGTGGCTTCAAGGCATTTTGTTATTGTAAGGCCCACCGTTGATCTGATGATCCCCTACACCAGGGTACTGCAGACAGCTGCCAGCATCTGGATTACTGACATCCATTAGCATGTGAAGCCTTGTAATGCAAAACTATGAGGAGGATTATTTAATCAAAGCCCCGCTGAATGAAAAAGGGACAGCAACAAATGTGCTCTGTGGGTGCTACTCTGCTTGAATTGGCAGTCTGTGAATAGCTAAGCAAGGTGATTATTTATGGTGCAATAAATTGCAACACACATTTTTCCTACAAATATACAAACACATTCATAAACTGCATAGGCAACCATGCCTAATGGAAATCACAGAGAAAAAGGTTCTGTAATTAATAAAATGACTGGGAATTAGTGGGTAAATATGCAAGCAATGTCACTCACCACTGCACCATAAACAGTAATAACACCTTATAAACACACGTACAAGCAAAAGCACGCACACAAAAGCCTGGAAAAATAGCACATTATTAATAAATTCAGTAAAGATGTACTCTTTTACCAATGAAACAGCATTTCATTGGACAAAATTAATAACACATTCCCAAACTCATAAGTCAGATCAATAGTTGATGCTGAAATGCTTGAAATGTGTGAATGTTTGGCATACGATAGACTGTAGAGCTTGACATTATTTTTCACCACTTGATGCAAACTGGGATGAATACCAATTTGAAATTAAGTTGACTGACTTGTAAAATTTTGCTACAGTTTTGCCAGATATAATTATTTTTAATACTTAAAACTTGTTAATATTAAAATTGCTGTATTTTTTAAGCTTTGAATGGACAACCCTTTCTAGTCCTTTTTAGATAATTGGATGAGTATTACAATGTGGGCTATTACAAAGAAGGTGGATGCTGTCTCAGCAACTGTAAAAAAGAAGATATTTTAAAAGTATGTCATGGGTGTCTGTGTGATAAATAACCATTCATTAACAACTGCAGAAGTGAGAATGAAAAATATAAGTGAAAAATAAAGAATTTATTTTTGCCTGCTTTGACCTCTTTCCAGAATTCAGAACACTTGATGAAGGTAGGCATAATTAGGTTGAAAAGGTGCAGTATACGTCTTCTTCATATCTGCCTTCTTATCTTTTATATTGAGTTCTTTTACCATTTAGTTTTTTCTACAGCTCATTTACCATTTCTGGATAGTCTCTTCCTTTTGACTAGGTAAATGCTTAAAGTTCAGTGGTGTGAATGGCGATGACGCAATATTGCTCCGATGCTCCTGTAATTCACTACATCTGCAGGTGCATCTGCAACCAATAATGTTCCCAGTGTCGAGCCCTTAAATAAGCTTCAGTTAATTTACATCATCAAGTGTTGCGCCAGTTCAGAGGAGCACTTCTGTCTGTACTGCATTTCTCCTGCATGCATGTTACTGTGCACAGCTTTTTGACTTGGTTTGGCAACTTTCTTTTTTGACCATGCACACTGACCGAATCAAAAGCCAAGGGGGCACTTCCCTTATTTGTTACCTAGACTTCTATTGATGGAGCACAATCAATGCAGCTGCAATCCAAGTCAGCCATATTTTGTCTTATATTCATTCATTATCTTCCGCTTTATCCTATATTAGGGTCGCGGGGGGTTCCCCATGCCCATCCAGGGGAGAACGTTTCGGGCGCTGGGCAGATACACCCAGGACAGGGTGCCAATCTATCGCTGGGCACACACTCACACACACAGACACACTCTATATGGGGCAATTTGGAGAACTCAATTCACTTGATCCATGTTTTTGGACTGTGGGAGGAAACCGGAGAACCCGGAGGAAATCCACGCGAACACGGGGAGATAATGGAAACTCCACCCAGATGGGGATTCGAACCGGCAATCCCTAGTGCTGAGAGGCGAACGTGCTAACCACTAAGCCACCATGCCGCATTTTGTCTTATATTTATTTATTTTCTATAGGGTGCGCAAGTTCTCAGAGGTAAACAGTGTTGGACTTTTGCATTACTAAGAAAAGCAGGCTCCCTGCTGTATGTTTCTGTTGGTAGTATTTACATCCAAGGTATCATCTGATGCAATGCCGGGTCCTGAGATAAGTTATGTTTTTTAGTTATATTTATTTGTTGAATTAAAATAAACATTTAAAACTTTTATCTCGTGGTTGGGTTCGGCATGCTTAAACATTTTTCCAGCATCCTGTGCCCTGTATCTTTTCCCATTTAAACCGACAAATTTAAAGTATTATGCATTATGCATATTAATCCAGTTTTAACATGGTTAGCAATCACTATTCTGATGTTTGATTCAGTTGATCTCAAAGAATGAAAATTATTTACTGGCAAATTACACTTTTTAATGACATTTGTAAGATAACAATTAGAATTTAAATATGTGTTAGGGGGAAAAGGTTGTAGAAAATAGTGTAATATTACAGGCACGTCTATGTGACAGTGTGACTCCATTTCCTGTCCTTCTGTCTTCAGCCTGGGGTCTTGAACCTTTTACAGACCTTACAAGGTGACATGCATGTGCACAGGCAGACAGTGCAAAGGCTGGTGCTTATGGCCTGCAGCTGTCTGGAAACTTGTCTTGGTTAATTAGCTGTTGACAAGACTGTGGCATATGAAGCAAATTTAATGGATATATATATATATATATATATATATATATATATATATATATATATATATATATATATATACATGTATCGTAATGAAATGAAATTAATTAATTAAAAGAACATGTGAATTAACTGAACAATAGATGACACAACAAATAGATGCTGTTACATCAAAAATTTCCAAACCCAGTAAAAAATACTGTTACAGCTACACTTACAGTACAGCTACAAATCAATTATATCCCTCCAACATTGTGGCAATAACCACACCCCCGGTTCCTCTGCTCTCTTCCTGCTTCTTGGCAACAGATAGTTGGTTAATGTAATGGAACCTTGTACTGCGTGAGCATGCACTCTGTTTACATTTGCGTGTGAGTAGATTATAAAATGTTATTTTTTTATCTAACTGTTTCACAGAGTTAATTAACAAATAGTGGAGCATATCAAGGTATTGTTCAATTTGTGATAATTTATAAATTAAGACTTTTTTTTGGCTCATTTATGTTGCACATCATTATTAATTTCAGCAGAGTATTAGAACTAGAAAGTGTTCAAGTGATTTGTATGAAGTTTAATGGAAACAGAGTCATAGCTGAAAAGCTGTCAATTAAAATACCTGCATGTTTCCATGGAAACACATCGGCATGACAGTTTTCAGTAAAAAAGTTTGTATTAGAAAATGATTTATACATGATAAAGGGTGGAGTTAACTGAGGCAAGATATAAAAGTCAACATTGTTCCTCATTTAATTCAGTATATGGTCCATGAAATATGTCTGCGTGGCTGTGCAATAAAACAAATCCACCTCTAATCATTCTCTTTGAACATTTCACATCTTGTGTGTGTAGGTGTGTTTGAAGACACACAGATTCAAGTAAATACAATATTAAGCACTTGGTCAATAGGTTACTGTCTGTTTACGTGTATTGATAACTTTGCTGAAAAATGTGCACCCAGAACACTAAGTACCTTTATAAATAGTTCAGTACAATATGAAAGAGAGAGAGAGAGAGAGAGCAAGAGAGAGAGAGAGAGAGCAAGAGAGAGAGCGAGAGTGAGAACACAATTGAAAATTAACGAGTAATTGAACAATGCTTTGGTCAGTAGAATCACATGAATGCTTTTCTGATCTTGCAGTTATTTCTGGAGAAAGAAGATTTTAATGCCTTAGTGAGTTCTGAAATATAATGCATTAATAGCAGATTGCCAAAGCTGTAGGCCACAGACATGCTTACTACCTCAAATTGCCTGAAGGGTGGGTGTAAGGGCTCTTAATTGCTACATCAAATGTTGGTTTAAAAAAAATGTTTTTGAAAAATCACAATAATGTATTTTCTTTGATGTGAAAGTTTTAAATGTAATTTACATTTGTAAACTGTTTAAAGTGGGAATAAATAATAATCTTAAGAATGGCTTTGAACACTAAATTAAGATTTTAAGACATTACTTGCTTCCTCTTGCCCACAGGATATGTCTGAATTAGAGTGAGTGAAAAATGAGAAACTGTTTGTTTGAGTTTTGATGTTTACAGGCCCCTAAGAGACTGTGGTGACCTCAAATTGGTCCGGTATTAAATGTTCTTGGTCAGTAGAAGGCTTCTTTGTGTAGGAATGAAATTTGAAGAAGTGCATGAGAACCTAAAATTGTATTCATGTAATTATCAATAGAAAATAATAGTAAATATTTTTAATTGGCTGCAGATTTGTCAAAAAACCCATGTCCACATAGAGAATGTGCACTAATAAAGTATTTTTAATGCTGCTGCTCTGGCTGCCACTTTCAACTGAAAGTGGTACATGTGTGAAACTGGCTGAGGAAAATCCCAGAGCATTAATAAAGTCTTGAATTTTCTTTTCCAGCTGAATAAACATACATTGACTCCACCTCCATTTACTTGAAACTAGCATTTGAACTTTTACAAATTTCTTATAAAGATTTGTCTTGTTTTAGTTTTTTTTTTTTTTTATCCTCAACAACAGAGTACCAAAGAGTATGCAGTAATAATAACAACAGTCATACTGTATACCTCTCATAGTTTTGATAAATTTCTAATTCTTCCACTTGTATGGTCACATAGTGTTTTTACATTTAGTCATTTAGCAGACGCTTTTATCCAAAGCGACTTACAAATGAGAACACCGCAAGTCAGAAGCCATGGAGAAAACCAACTATACTGTAAATTCATCAAACCTGATTGTTATTCGATGCTGCGGCCCCTCCCCACCCCCCTTTTTTTTTTTTTCTCTACAACAGGTATTTGTTAAAGAGATGCATCTTCAGTAGTTTCTTAAAACTGTTTAGTGATTCTGCCTTACGGACAGAGTTGGGAAGAACGTTCCACCATTTTGCAGTGGTGAACGCCACGGAGTGAGAATTAGCTCCTCGGTGAGGTGGAATCGCCAGGCGGCAATCATCACTAGAGCGAAGTGAATGAGCTGGAGTGTATTTTGAAAAGATAGAGTGAAGGTAGGAGGGGGAAGATCCAGAAATGGTTCTGTAGGCCAGAGTCAGTGACTTGTACTGAATGCGAGCAGCTACAGGAAGCCAATGGAGGGAAGTGAGTAATGGAGTTACATGAGTTCGCTTGGGCTGGTTAAACACAAGTCGGGCTGCAGAGTTTTGAATTAGTTGAAGAGGTCTGATTGTGGAAGCTGGGATACCGGCAAGTAGCGCATTACAATAATCAAGCCGGGATAGGACTAGGGCTTGAACAAGCAGTTGGGTAGCATGTTCAGTCAAAAAGGGTCTTATCTTCCTTATGTTATAAAGAAGGATAAAATTGTATTCATGTAATTATCAATAGAAAATAATAGTAAATATTTTTAATTGGCTGCAGATTTGTCAAAAAACCCATGTCCACATAGAGAATGTGCACTAATAAAGTATTTTTAATGCTGCTGCTCTGGCTGCCACTTTCAACTGAAAGTGGTACATGTGTGAAACTGGCTGAGGAAAATCCCAGAGCATTAATAAAGTCTTGAATTTTCTTTTCCAGCTGAATAAACATACATTGACTCCACCTCCATTTACTTGAAACTAGCATTTGAACTTTTACAAATTTCTTATAAAGATTTGTCTTGTTTTAGTTTTTTTTTTTTTTTTATCCTCAACAACAGAGTACCAAAGAGTATGCAGTAATAATAACAACAGTCATACTGTATACCTCTCATAGTTTTGATAAATTTCTAATTCTTCCACTTGTATGGTCACATAGTGTTTTTACATTTAGTCATTTAGCAGACGCTTTTATCCAAAGCGACTTACAAATGAGAACACCGCAAGTCAGAAGCCATGGAGAAAACCAACTATACTGTAAATTCATCAAACCTGATTGTTATTCGATGCTGCGGCCCCTCCCCACCCCCCTTTTTTTTTTCTTCTCTACAACAGGTATTTGTTAAAGAGATGCATCTTCAGTAGTTTCTTAAAACTGTTTAGTGATTCTGCCTTACGGACAGAGTTGGGAAGAACGTTCCACCATTTTGCAGTGGTGAACGCCACGGAGTGAGAATTAGCTCCTCGGTGAGGTGGAATCGCCAGGCGGCAATCATCACTAGAGCGAAGTGAATGAGCTGGAGTGTATTTTGAAAAGATAGAGTGAAGGTAGGAGGGGGAAGATCCAGAAATGGTTCTGTAGGCCAGAGTCAGTGACTTGTACTGAATGCGAGCAGCTACAGGAAGCCAATGGAGGGAAGTGAGTAATGGAGTTACATGAGTTCGCTTGGGCTGGTTAAACACAAGTCGGGCTGCAGAGTTTTGAATTAGTTGAAGAGGTCTGATTGTGGAAGCTGGGATACCGGCAAGTAGCGCATTACAATAATCAAGCCGGGATAGGACTAGGGCTTGAACAAGCAGTTGGGTAGCATGTTCAGTCAAAAAGGGTCTTATCTTCCTTATGTTATAAAGAAGGAATCTACAGGAACGGGCGGTTTTGATAACATGATCAGAGAGTTTAAGGTGGGAGTCTATTGTGAAACCAAGGTTCCGGACCGAATCAGTTGGGGAGATTGTGGGGCCATCAATTTGCAAGGTCAGGTTGTGATGGATTGAGGGTTTAGCTGGGATAATGAGAAGCTCTGTTTTTTCTAAGTTTAATTTGAGATGACGGGCCTTCATCCAAACAGATATGTCGGTGAGGCAGGCAGATACCCGATTTGAGATGGTGGTGTCGTCAGGGGCAAAAGACAGATGAAGTTGAGTGTCATCAGCATAGCAGTGGTAAGAGAAACCATGCGCCTGGATGACTGTGCTCAGTGATGTCATGTAAAGTGAGAAGAGGAGAGGACCAAGTACAGAGCCCCGAGGCACACCAGTGCGTACTTGGTGAGAGTTAGAGATCTCCCCATTCCATGACACTTTGAAGGTCCTTCCTGTGAGATAGGATCGAAACCATTCAAGTGTCGTATCAGAAAAGCCTAATTCATACTGATTATTAATACTAATTAAATTTTTGACACAAAGGTTTATGTGCCTCAAATTTATTAATAGTTTTATTTATCGTTTTAATAGCAATCACTTTTTATTCAGACAGTGATCACATCTATTTACTGCCAGACAGCCCTCAGTGAAAATAATTGTTCTATAAAAAATATTCTATAAACATAGTTTTTTGATTTTTGTCCATGATAACAAGCCAAAATCAGATATGCCAGACACTTCAAACCACTTCATAAAGATAATAAAATGACAAACAATTATGTAATTATACATAAAAAAATAACCTAAAAGGGTGTATGTCCCTATTGGCACATTTATATAGAGATAGCAGGTGTGCGTTTGCCCATAACAAGGGCAAATTGGAATGCAAAAATATGCATGGTCCATAACTGGCAAATTATTAATTTTGGTCATCCGTCTATGTTCTTTACAGCCAAGTCTTTTAGTGCCTCTGTATTCATTAACCCCCCAACATTTCTTATTGTATTATAAGGTTTGCATATCAGAATAGCCCTGGAAACGGACAATCCGCAAAATCAACATTTTAGCTTCATGGGTATACCTCTACTAGAGGCATAGTATATAAACCTAGTTCCTTAGCATCCATTTCTTTAACATTATGCATACTTACTTGGCAGGTTTCTTTATCACAGCAGTGATAGAGCATTTTAACCAGATTTAAATATTATAATACTAACTACTATAGTAACATTTAGCGCACATGTTTTCTGAGACCCAGTACAAAAGGTTTGTGATAACTATAATATGAGTCAGGTTTTTATCGTTTTAGTAACATTCAGCATGCAAAATATTTCATTAAAAGTATAAATAAAATAAAAGTTATAAAACAAGTCATTCCATTCCTGAATACAGATTGGCTGAGATGCAGTTCTACATCTGTGCTGTTCACTGACAAAAATATGTCTGCTGAATCTGTAAAATTCAGTGGAACCAGAATCTGTCAGTTCTGTGCGACAATGATTAATGTTAAAGGCAAGTCGTCTAGTTGTGGCTAGTGTTGAACGGTTCATTTACCAGTTCTTTTGAAGTGAAACTGAGTTTATGTTTGTGTTGGGTATTTGGTACATTTCCTTTTTTTCAACAGTCACTGAAGTTTTAGATAAAACAAAAATCTATGGAACTGTTATTACATATACACAAATCTTAAATTCATGCTATTTATCTGCTTCGTTACTTAATTTTGAGCAATGAGAGCATCTCAACGGTTTGATTATTTTATATATGTTTTTAAAACGGCGGCACGGTGGCTTCGTGGTTAGCACGTTCGCCTCTCAGCGCTAGGGATTCCCGGTTCGAATCCCCATCTGGGTGGAGTTTTCATGTTCTCCCCGTGCCCGCGTGGGTTTCCTCCAGGTTCTCCGGTTTCCTCCCACAGTCCAAAAACATGGATCAAGTCAATTGAGTTCTCCAAATTGCCACATAGAGTGTGGGTATGTGTGCGTATCTGTGTGAGTGTGTGCCCAGCGATAGATTGGCGCCCTGTCCTGGGTGTATCTGCCCAGCACCCGAAACGTTCTCCCCTGGATGGGCATGGGGAACCCCCCGCGACCCTAATATATATAGGACAAAGTGAAAGATAATGAATGAATGAATGTTTTTAAATCATCAGTGGCCCAGAAATCTTTCGTAGAAAAGTAGTATGAAAGAAAGAAAGTTAGTAGTAGAAAATAACCATGGAAATGTTTTAAAATCTTCAAAACTCTATCAATTAAATGACGCTGAGGTTACATAATAATAATAATAATAATAATAATACATAATAATAGAAGCTACATCTGATAATGTTGCATTACTTAAGTAACATTTATGTAGGGTTAAAAATAATATGCATATCATCTTCACTTACTGCAGTGTGTACAGACTATGCATACTCTATATGTTGTATTTTTCACAGGTCTGTGTTTACATTAAAGTCTTGTCATGTATGATCCCTTGGTGTTTAGTGTACTGTAGAGTTTCTTTTCAGCTGCCATAAAAATGATAAAAAAATCAATCTTTAAGTATGAAATACCCAGCCTGTTTATAATTTGGTATGACTTGTCATGTAGAGTATTCAAGGTTTTGAGAACCACTTTTCAATATTGGCTGTGTGCCAGGCAGAAGTCTTTGCAGTCTAAAAGAATGTGAAAGCAGGACTGTATTTTGCAAATGAATATCTTGGCAAGGATCAGCATGTCTGGAAAAATGTAGTATTGATAAATAAGTTGAAGTCTGCCTTTCCGGGGCACCTTTCTTGTAGGTCATACATCTGTAGTTTTATTTCCATGTTATATTTGTGCACTCTGACATCAGCAATGTATGAGCTACATGGAGCACATCGTGGTTAAGTGTTGGGAGTTAATTATGTTGCTAGCACATTTCCTAAAACAAGAAAAGGCAGTCACGTGACTCATTATGCTGTGCTTTTTAACTTTGTCACTCCTTTTAATTAGAGATCAATATCATCATACATATTAAGTAAACAATTTTATTAAGATTAGTCATTGACAAAATATTAGACCATTTAGACCAGTGTAACTATAACTGGAGGGGGGCAACTAATTGAGAACCAATTCTCTCTCCCCGTGGTTGATGTTTCCAATAATAAAGGGTGCACACCTTCACTAGACAGAGCTATGTCAAACACGATAATTGTCCCTAATCAAAGTTCCTTCACAACATCTCTGTGTTCTCCCCCTGGCACGATAACTTTAACTACATATAGGTCTTGCATGAAAAATTCCTCTTAAACATGCATCATGAAAAGTGCAATATTTATTTAAAAATGTGTTGGAAAGGATATTCAAAGTAACATTACATACAATTTTAAGGAACATCAAAGAGTATTTTCATTTTAATATAGTGCTTAAGCAAATATAATCAGTACTGTCCACTATTGCACAGCTTTAAACATATCAGCACTGGTATTGCTTGGACATTAAATAATACTATGTCCAAATATATTTCAATGATTGAAGTGTTAGTTTGAGGTAGGTAGGGTTTCACATAACAGTAGGTTTTCAGTTTTTCTCAGACTCACTGCTGATTGTTTAAATAATGCATGGTGGCCTTGAAAAAAAGAATGCACTGAGACCAAGTGATTCCTCATGGGTGAAAAGCTGACCTGGTCCAGATCTCTGCCTCCCCATTCAAGATTTTAATGATGTTCTTTTAGCTGGCTGGGTCATAAGGTTATCAGTGGGGTTCTGATTTTCCTTTGCTGTTATAATTTCATATTGAATACCCTGTGTCTGTTTTTTCTCTTTTGCCTTTACATTTTTTTCCTTATGGTTTACCTTTATAAAATAAGATAAGATAACCCATTATTGGTCATATCATGGGGAAATTTGCATTTGCTGGGAATCGAACTCAGGTCCTCTGCATTGAGGTCAGCTGTGTTAAACACATACAGTATAAGGCATTATATGATGTGTGGCAGAGGTTAGAGCTTCTCTCTCATAGATCCCTGTTCTATTTAGGATTAACACAGCTTCTTCAGTAGAATCTTTGTGCCATGTGCATTTTTTTTTCCCAGTGTCTCTTGTTTCCCCTCTACATTCAAATACATGACTATAAGCAAATTACAGATACTAGTTTGTCCAAACCAGTATATTTCAGTGCACTCATGGACAAGTCCTGATGAATACATGGGTTGGGTTCTTGTTATCTAAGGGGAACAGCAAGAAGAACAAAAACATTTTTTTTTCTTATTTACTGTTTAATTATACAACTATGTTTAAAATGTGTTTAAGTCGATTAGCTATATTTGATTGTGTATGGAATGTATCCCTTTGAATATAATGAAAAGAATACTTCATTTATCTTTATTTATTTATGAGATGGAACAACTGAAGTGGGATAGAGGAGAATTGTTTTGGGTCTTTTGTTAGTTGTTGCATTGTACCCGTTTGCTCAGACAGGACTCCACTAATGTGGCACATGTTGGCATGTGTCTTATGGCACAATACCAAGCAGGGACAGGTATTCTCAGTGGTTGCCATGACTGTACGATTGGCCTGGGCAGCCATGGCAGGCTTAAAGCTATCCTGTAAAAGCAAGCAGGATCTGTTTGGTTCAGATAAGACACTTTCTTCAAAGGCACTTAACCTCACCAACAGAGAAGCCCTAAATGCACTTGCATTGCACTTTCAGCAACACATCCCTTCTAGTTATACAAAGAAGTCTGATAAAAATAAATGTTTGATTATATTTAAATATTTAAATTTATAATTTGCACTTGTAAGGTATAGTCATTGTTATGTGTCCTGATTTAGCTTCACTCATATGCGGGTATGGTTGGTTTTCGGTACAGTCAGAACAGTCAGATTCAGCTCATTTGCAATCATTAATATTTGGCAGCCATGACCTTGTTCGAACTGCTGTGCTGTTGTATGCAACCATTACTTGAATGCAAACCGGACCAACACATTTTTTTACATGCAGTCTGTCTGATGTAAAACGAGTGGGTGACTTTTCAGCGTCTTGTCTGTTTGTTTGAAATGATTTGTTCCTTAAACAGTGGAAAAGACCCTATTCACATTCTGACCCACCCATTGCCTATCTAGAGTCCTAATTAGGAATCTTGTCAAAATGTCTGTGTTTTTGTTCTTAGTAGGCCCAGCCACATCTGATGTTCTGCTAATGGGGAGCTATTTTTGGTTCCCTTTGCTGGATTCCTTCGACTGCATCTTCACCGCCTTTTACCCTCAAACTTTCTTTGCTTTTCTCTCTTCAGCATTTTTACTCTGACTGCTTCTTTTTTATCTACCTCTTTTGACTATCTGTCAACCTATCTGTCCATTATCTAGCTTGTAATTTTATAGAATTAATCATTCTTCTGTTATTCAGATTGCTGAATGTAGATTTTGCTTGGCACAGTGCAGAGAACCATCATAATGTACAGTTGGAAAGAAAAACTTAGATTTTGATTAAAAAAAAACAAGTATGACTGTTCATTGTCACATACCTAAACCATACATGCTCAATGTTTTGGGGGTGATTAAAGCTTATAGAACAGGATACTGGGTAATCTTCGCCATTTTTAACTAAACTAACAGTTTGAAATGATATAGGCCTATTTAAAGTTTGGCACATTTCAGGACAGAATGGGAACTGAAGACAGGATATACCAAGAATAGAAATGGACCTTGTTGCATTAAGTATAAAATTGTTAGTTGGTTTAGCTGCCATAACGCCATGTTCCTGTCGCTGCTGCAAACTCTCTCTACCTTTTATGTTTCACCCTAACTCACAAAGCTGACCATTTGCAGAATCGACAACAGCTGCTTTAATTATCTACCTTTAATTACCATCTATTGCCATGCATTCCAGCTGGAGAATGTGCCTGCAAAGCTGGCAGGTGTCTTCATTGTGCCGTATGCATCCTCATCGTTCCTGATTTTGGCACCTATTTGTCACATGCCAGGACACCAAAAGGACCAGAGACAGGATTTATAAAGCACAGGAACAGACTTTATTTACAGACTAAAAAAAAACACAAATTGCTGAAATAACACAGACCATTTGGGGAACTTCTAACATGTGCTGTACCCCCCCCCCCATCCACTTTATCTGTGATTTTTACTATAGTGTTGTGCTTAATTAATAACTAGCAGACACATCATATTTATATTAAGAAATAAAATAAAACACTTATTTGTGGACTGTTGGAAAAAGCTGTAAGGATTAATAAGCAGGATTCACATGAATTATTTCTAAGTATATTTTTCAGTCTTTTGGTAGCTTTTTTGACATCTGTTTTTTATTTTTATATAAATACTGTGTTAAACTTGACATGTATGAAGAAAAAAAATTGATGCCATAAAGACTTCAGCAAGATTTTTTTTCTGCCTTTCGCCCAATAAGCTGTGACTAACTCCAACCCCCCTGTGACCCTGATTAGGATAATCGGCTTAAAAATAAATTATGTTTTTTTCATTTACCATTAAGTATTTACTGTTGTTGGTTTGTTTATTTTTTATTTTGTTTGTGACTTTTTTTAATATCCCAGATAGACACAATTTTAAGGTTTTCAGATTTTTCAATCTTGTTATGAAATCATAACTCAAAATTTAAGGATGTAGATTTTACAGAAAAACACTATAGGACCGTTTGACCATTTATGCCACCTGAGGAGCACAAAAGAATAAAGATGATGAAAAGGTATTATTCTCATTACATGAAACAGTGGCATGTTTTATTTCTGTACTTTGTTGCTTGGATACAGAAAATTGTACATGGTATGGCTACTCCCATCTCTCTCTCTCTCTATTTCGAACCAGGCATTCAGATTCTTTACCTAAGTAAAGGTAATGGCACAGAAAATGTGATACAAGTAAAGGTTACAATTAAAGGTAAAAACAAAGTTTATACAAGTTAAGGCCTTTTGGAAGGCCTTTATTACTACAATCAGATATAACGTTAGTTTAATGCTGAAGTGTAAGCAATATGTTATTATTGCTATAAAGGATGATTAATTGGAACTTTTTGTCTAATATTTACATCTTTACTTTCTGGTTAGTTTTCCATCATTTGGACATTTATTGAGATTAATCCCTGTCTGAAGTCCTGAATAAAAAATCACTAATTTGTAAAGCTGTAAATACAAAAATCTATTATATTTGACCAAACTACACACTGGATTTTGTAAGCAGTTAGAAGCCAAAAAGTTTAGTTTAAAAGTTTAAGTTTAGTTAAAGTGTGTCCGCCGCTCAGTGCTGGGAATCTAGGTTTCAACACCAAAATAGGTGGAGTTTCCATTTCTTTATGAGTAATAAGCCACAAAAGATTAAGTTTTATTTGTTAAATCATCAATTTGTTTCTGCAATCACAAATAGCTCCCTGACTGCTTTTTCCTGTTGCCTAGCAACATATAAATACTACGCTAGATGGAATTTGCAGTACTTAGATTTAAGTTGTACAGTGTACTGTGACAAAACTACACAAAACGTCACTGTGCTGAAGTTATGATTCTTGATAAATAAGAATTGCTAATGAAATTAATTTTCTAGAAATATTTAATCATATCAATGATAGTGATTCCTTTTCTGATTCTAACAGATGAAATGAAATGCCCAGTTCAAATGCCTGCATTGGGATATATTTAGAGTAATAGCACATAACATCACAGTGAAAACAGTCCTAAACCAGCCAGGCAGAACTAAGGTTTAGTCAACCTGTCAGCCAAATCTGTGAGGCCAGAATTAACTGTTGTGTGAAAGTAAAATAACCAGTAACAAAAACTACTGTTAACCATGGTAATTGAATAGCAGATAAAATATTTTCCCCCAAAATGTGGTTAAGTGAAAGCATTAAGTAGCTATTTTCAAAAACTAATTCAATAATTGTAAAGTAAAGTAAAAAAACATAGTTCAATATTTGGATAAATGTGCAGTGCACCAGTGGAAATGCATGTTTTTTACAAGCGGCCTTAGGAATTGTGTCTTAGTGCTTTAAAACAAGCAAATATTAAAATTCACAAATAAATAATCATAAGAACACAAGTTCTAGGTAAGTAAAGGTAACACTGAATTCAAATAATCTGCGAACTGAATTACACCATGCCACCATGACAGCAAATGTCATGCCAACTATATTATGTTAAAGGATTATTCACAATATAACCTTAATCTTTTGCAGTTTTTCAGAATAATAAATTGTTTTGATTATACTTTGTTTAAGCTTCGATTAATTTTTACACACACACACACACACACACATACACAGTCTTAATTTTTTTTTTTTTTAAATATTAAAAATATTTGTACATTCCTGCTTCAATAACTTAAAGATGTTGTGTAAACTTTATTGACCAATACATTTTTTTCCAAGTTCTCTAAATTGTAAATATACTGTTGAGTTTTCCAAGTTTTCCAAGTATGAAACATTTGATAAATTTTTAGTAACTGTGCTTTTAAATAAGCAGACATATTATACATGTAGTAAATGTACTTACTTAGTTGTTCCTTAAAACAGAAATAAACATAAATTTGGTATGCTGGGGATGACCATGGGGCTTACCACCTGGGTGATCTTTGTCCAGAAACAGTCCTAACATAAGGACAATTAATATAAGGACTTTTATAAAAAAAAAATGAAAAAAAAAAAAAAAAAATGAAAAAACTGTCCTAATTATCTTTGCATTTTAAAAGTTTTACTGGAACTAAGAATCATAGCTGGGGAAAAAAAAAAAAAAAAAAAAGTAAGGGTGTTCATGTTCACTTCCTTTAGGCCATAAATTATGTATTCCACATACAGTACAAGCCATTATTTCTTACCAGCAGGCCCTTCCAGTCAATTGCATGATTTAATAGGCTCTCGGTTTAGTGTTGGGAAACACAGACCAACCAAGAATTTTAGAATATTATCCGCTTTTACTAAAGGAAGTGTAATGTTTTTTTTTTTCCGGATATGAAGAAAATGGACATTCATTCCATCATTATGTTAGTAAGTTAATATCCTATTATTTAAAATACTCCAATTTTAAAGGACAGTAATATTAAACACATTTAGCATTTTTTATTCCCAGTGTGTAAACTGAGTTGGGACTTCAATTGATTTTATTTCCAGAAGCATATCTTAGCAGCAGTGGTCTACAGAGATTCTGAGACAATTATTTGTATACTTTTACCCTTTCATTAAACACATAAAAACATAGATGTACATTAAATGTTGTCGTAGTAACACTAGCAAAAAACATTAAAAAAGGAAGCAAGATAGCAAAGTTTTTTTTAATCAATAATATAGCTTTCTGTAGAATTATAATATATATATATAGCTTTATATATAGAATATATATATATATATATATATATATATATATATATATATATATATATATATAAGGAAAGAGAAAGAGCGAGAGATGAACTAACACACATTTATTCAATCTGAAAATTTATTTTCTTTTTTGACATGAGCAGATTTTTTTGGCAATTGTCCAGTGACACAAGGGCACCACATTAATTAAACTTTCTGAATCCAATGATTGCTCTTCCTGTTCGTCTCTTTACATGTCAAAGTTTATAAATGACTGTCTCAAAGAGATTGATATTAGTTGCTTTTATCTTCTCAGCAGAAGCACAGTGTTGAAAAGGCAACTTTGTGGAAATTTGGAAGCAAGCAGAATTGCTTTTATTTAGCTCGGCCCAAATCTTACAGGAAGTTTGTAAAATTAATACCACCATCATGTGCTGTTTGGCAAATCAATATATCATGCATTGTGCCATTTGTATAGTTTTTGTTTTCATTTTATTTGTGTATACTATTTTGATAAGCCATGTGCTATTTGTTCCTGCACTGTTTGTTTGCTGGTTGGTTTCATTGTTTTACCTGTTTTCAATTTCTTTTACAGCCTTTTGAGCTCATTAACATAAAAATGTGGATGAAAGTTACTGAGACACTTTTTAAGGTGTATTTTCAATGAGAGCAGACTTCTGCATTAAATGAAACAAGAAAGATACAAACACTTTTGTTACTTGTTACACTGTACATTATAAAGTGTGAATTTGTGTGTAGAAAATTAATGTAATAATTCTAACGTGATTAGAATTAAACAAATACAAAAAAAAAATAATGAAATAAAATAAAAAAAACACCTGCCTAATAAATAAAATAGTTAATCCCAAAGAAGTAGTTTTAGAAGTAGAATTTTAAACAGGGAAAACAAATTTATGTAATAAAATCAAAATCAAAGTTTTTATTTATTTATGTCTAAAGACTAAATAATGAACATCTTAATTTGTACTACATTATCATACAAATCATCACAATAAAGCAAAAGCTTGTACTGTTCTAGGAAACATATTTTCTTAGTTTCATAAATCCTATATTTTATTCTTTGTTTTGTGAGGAAAGCATATCTATTGAGTATCACATATTCCTTTGTTTTGCTTATTTTTATTTGTTCACCTGTTTGTCGGTTGAATCATGCATGTCCAGGTGGTTTTGGATCTTTTGTTTGTGATGTGTAGATTCAATTTGAAGGATGATATCGGTTATGTGTACTCTGCCTGCTATGTTAATAAAACCAAAACCTACTTGCAAATGGGTTCTGCCACTCACTTTATGCTGCCAGCATTACAGTACGTATTAAATGGTTTGCATGACAATTTTAATTGTAATGAAATTTGCATTATTCAAAGAAGATAAACAAATATCAGCATGACAGCGTTTAGTGTCTGAATTTCATTAGACCTCATAAAGAGGTCTGTGTTAATGCCTGGATAGATTTTGATGGTGACGAATAATATATTTTGGAATTGTAGGTTGTTTTTTTTTTTATTATCAGAGTCAGAGAACTTGTCTACATGTCTTAAAAAAACTACAACTTCCAACATCTAAGTCTTTAAATAAATTCCCTGAGCATTGCTGCCGTCTTTGGATGAATTGCAGCTCAGGAGCTCTGCTTTATGCTACAGCTGTGGATTTAATGCTTGCCTGGTCAAGCAACTACACACCCGCACCTGCATTTCTGCTACATTGCCATCAGACTTTTTCTATTAGGCTGTACTTTGTTTCTGCGTTTTAACCTATTCTGGTCTCACCTTTATTTGTGTAGTGTTCATCTTAAACAGTGCCAGATGATTAAGTGCTGAATGTTTCACTTGTTTTGTGCTTCTATGCCTTTTATTTGTCATGGCATGTTGTCACTTGTTTTGCATTGTTTTGTCTTTGTCCCTGGTTTTCCTGCTTGTACTAAGCCTTTCAAACCATGTTAAAATGCCGTTTCATGTCATAACAACTAGATTATGGTCAGAAAATCAGCAAGAATTGAAAAACTATCTCTTTCAATGAATTGTATACAGAAATGTATGTATGTGTGTATATATGTATATAAGTATGTGTGTGTGTATGTATATATTTGTGTGTGTACATATATATATATATGTACACAGATATATATGTGCATATATATATATATATGTACATATATATGTGCAAACACAGATTCAACCATTTAACATTTCTTTTAAAATTTCTTAACAATAGGTTATACCAAGCTTATAAGACCGTATCCACTATTTAAGTAAATTTACTTGTGCTATTCCTACTGTAGTTATATCAACAATGTCATTGTCCTCAAATAGCATTTGAGTTTTTATGTAGTTTTAAGTGTTTTTGTCAAATGCCAATATATGGGACAGACAAAGCAGCAGTATTCATTTATGTGACTGACACGGTAAAATGCAAGGCTTCTGATACTGTGTGTGGTGGGTTGCTGTTTAGGTAGTAAAGAAAAAGCATAAGATGTGAATAGCACTATTGTGTCTCTGATTAATATTACAGAATAAAGTTATGATAGACATGAAACACAGGATGAAGTTGTAAGTGGCAGAGGCCAAAAAGTGGGACATGTTCTAAACAAAGTAATTTGCAGTTACTTAAAGATCCAGGCTTTTGTACAGGATGAAATCTGGACCTGTAAAGAACAGTTATCATCTGGGATTAAATCCAAGGCAGAGCTAGAGTCCAGAGGCACAGAATGCCTACCACTTGAGACAATGGAAAGAGATTGGGAGCTTGCAACTAATTTAGGGATGTCCGGGACTTGACTTTGATAAAAGACAACTCTATCTTTGTGAAAGATTTACTGACAGGAGATTTGACCCATTCAGGGTAAAGTGCTTAGATCAAACACAGTGGATCAGACTGATATGAGAAAGGTATTACTATCAGAGGAACTGATAGATGTTGGTTCATAGACAAGGGGTGAATGGCACAATGAAATGAAAATATGACAAAATACATTCTACATAAGAGACAATGATGGCTGAGATCCAAAAAAAGGAACATTAGAAAGAAGCATGACCATTGTATAAATAAAGAAAGCTGAAGCAGGAACATTGGCAGAAAATGAGGCAGAGCTAAAAGTCTCATAATCATAGATTAACTCAAAGCTGTGAACAAACACAGAGCTAGGAGCATAAGCAGAGATTTAGACAAGGCTAGAAGCCAAGGTACAAACAGAAGTAAGAACAAGAGAGGGAGGGATTAGACATGTATCCTGAGAGTGAGAGTGGATAACAGCCGAAGAAATGTGCACTTGCAACTATAGTGTTGTTGAACAGTCAACAAAAGACTAATGTAGTTGAACAAAGTAATAAGGGTGAATAAAAAAGAGAACTTGATCGCTCCTTCCTAAGCCACAGTTCTGATTTAATTGTATGCATTTTAAGATTCTGTTTCCTGTAAGGGGAACAACCCTAACCATACCCACGTTAGCTTTAGCTTTGCATATCTTTGATAGATGTCCAGCAATTTTCACACAATTCCTTCTCCATTTTCTTGTAATATTTATCTGGGATGATAAAATCTGTAATGATATCCATTCAAATACTTGCCCTTTATTTTGCTATCTTACGTTTTTTTTGTTTTTTTTTTTAATGATTTTTACCAACTATATATATATATATATATATATATATATATATATATATATATATATATATATATATATATATATAATACCACAATACACAATATAACTGCTACTTCAGTTACTTTTGCAACACAGATGTCTGAAATTTATTCTAAATAAATTACCACATATATAATAATAAGGGGCGGCGCAGTGACTTAGTGGTTAGCACGTTCGCCTCTCAGTGCTAGGGATTCCCGGTTTGAATCCCAATCTGGGTGGAGTTTCCATGTTCTCCCTTTTTCCACATGGGTTTCCTCCGGGTTCTCCGGTTTCCTCCCACAGTACAAAAACATGGCTCAAGGTCCATGATCCATGGTCCAAGATCAATTGAAGTCTCCAAATTGCCCCATATAGAGTGTGCGTTTGTGTGTGAGTAACTTGTGCCCAGCGAAAGATTGGCACCCTGTCCTGAAACATTTTCCCCTGGATGGGCATGTGGAACCCCCTCTGCGACCCTAGTACAGGATAAAGCGGAAGATAATGGATGGATAGTTTCATTTTCGTTTTTATTAACGTAATTTCGTTTAAATAACATTTTTATTGTCTGATGTGTAACTTACTAGGTCTGATAAGAAAATGTTGTTTTATGTAATGGAGGACATTTTTACATGTGAAAAAAAAGGTGTTTCATCACAATCTTACACATAACCTCTGTCCATGTCACAAAAGAAAACGAAGAAAATTTGAAGGAAAAGAAAGATTCTTTGAAGCTTAAATCTGTGAAATGTATTGGTGCCTAATGCGGACCATTCTGTTGTGATGTGATCAAAGTAGAATTTTCAGTTTTTCATTATTCACGTGCTGCTAATACATGAATGCAGCACCGAAGACTGCACTGGGTGAAAATGCTCCCTTTTATGACTCATGAATGAATTATCAGATGACAGCCATTTGAAAAATTGGCCAGGAGCAGTTTTTTTTTAACATCTTTAAAGCTTCCCTTCAGCTGTTTTGTTAATTCCTTTGAATTCATTTGGAATCAAGGTTTTGGTTACTATCATGACATGGTTCATGGATGTTTGTTTGTAGCATACATGATTAATGCACATATTATTTTTATTTAATTGATATTTAATGCTATCAGCTAGATCACCCTTTTGTTATGCCTATAGAGACTTATTTACTTTTATACAATATTAAAATTTTTCTTGATGTTATATTGGCAACAACCGTGTAGTCCAGCCATCTCTGATTTTTCTATTTGTACCACCACAGTCATGCAAATGAGCAATTTGCCTTTGATCCATTGTAGTCGCTAAGCTACGTTGTCATACTCTTATTCGCAAGAAAGCCAGTACATCATCTGAGCCAAGTATGACAGAGATAATAAATATAACAATGTTGTTTGCTGCTTGCATTTTGTAACAGATGTTTAAGAGTTATACTGAATAAGCAACACATATTATAACCATTAGCTTCATATTAAGAGTTGTCTAGTGTTGTGCTCTAGGCCATGAACTGCAATTAAATGCAAAAATAAAATATTTATTTTCAGTCTTTACTGCAGTGAAAGTAATTTCAGATTCATAATGCAATGACTCTTTAAAAGAATCCAAAGCAATTTCCGAAGGATTGCTTGTGCCATCTTGGGAAAGCAGTTAGTAAACTTTAAAATGGTTGCATTATACGATCACTGAGTGTCTGACTGCTGCCTGTATTTACTTTTAGCAATGATACAGACACAATAAATATATTTCTTAATATATTTCCTTCAAATAGGCTATAGAGACAGGACTGGGGTGTAATAAAATCTGTCTGCGAGTGCTCGGTGTGGAGTTGTGACCTTTGACTATCCGTCAACCAATTGAAATTTTGTGCAGCTTTGCCACATGTGCACTACAGCCTTTACAGAGATGGTCCTTAGTGGGATAATTTACTATATTTACAAGCATATAATATAGCACAGGGTATGAGTGCATTATAATCTGTCAGCCATTAGCCCTGTCTGTTAACCTAGTTGTTGAATAAATTATGCTTAAGTCATTTTTTAATATAGTTGTATTAATTGGGTTCATTTGGAAAGAGAACATCATAATGTGGTAAGTAGAATTAAAAATTGATACATTCACGTTTTTTTTTTTTCCCAAGTGGCTTTTGCAATTTTACATTTCTATTTTTACAAACAGTAACAATGTTGCTCTTTAGATGCAGTGCTCATTTAAATTCATGTGAGTTTAATACACATCAATGCAGGATTTGCTGGAACTATTTGAATGTGTAGCTTCTTGCAAATTTAAATTTAAATGTATTTAAAAGGTGTTAAAAATAGAGTTGCAACATTACAGTATGCAGAAGAACCCATAAGAAGACCTGCAATGCAAAATGACAATCACTGTGGGTTAAGAAATTATTTCTAGAATTTGTTTTATTTGGCATTATAACCAAACAGATTTCAGTAGTTGGCATTGCTTGTTACTTATA
Organism: Corydoras sp. C115; assembly: GCA_019802505.1. NCBI lineage: Eukaryota > Metazoa > Chordata > Actinopteri > Siluriformes > Callichthyidae > Corydoras > Corydoras sp. C115. The sequence continues at coordinate 3,501,727 of JAFMOC010000037.1, read as the reverse complement.
AGTGCATTTCTGTGTCGTGAGGGGTACCAAAAACCAAATCTGATTGCATTAAAAATACAATTAAAAAAACAGTTTCAGAGTCTAGTGGCATCATGCTTTATGGCACTTCATCGGATTCTTGGCTTTATACTTGGTGATGTAAGGCTTTCATGAATTTCATGAAAAAAAACTCATGCCATGAAATGACTAGCTCACAAACTTTGTACTGATATTTATGCTTTTTTTTTTTTTTTTTTTTTTTTTACAAAAAAAAAGCATTTTTACAAATGCAGACTGCATGGGTAGGCACTTGATTTAATACATCTGTTTCAGTAAAACTGAATAATAAAAAAAATTAATAAAAAAAAGTCAATGAGGTCTCGGTACTTTGTTTCTTTGTATTAATATGTGTGTGTGTGTGTGTGTGTGTGTGTGTGTGTGTGTGTGCCTATGTACACTTATATTTATCCTTTGTTTTTGTTTTCAGTATGGTTCAGTGTCCACTGGGACTAAGTTGATTTTAATTATTGATAAGCTGCAGCAGTCAGATTATGCATAATTAAAAACCAGCTCTATTTCTTTCTTCTGTATAGCTATCTGTTAAAAATCAACATATTTTTAGATTGACACTCTCTTCTGGTTGGGAATATCATTACAGGGCTTCTTCTTGTGGCATCAGTTGTTCTGTTCCATTTTAATTAAATAATATTTCAGTTAAATTCACAGTAACCAGCAATAACTTAAAACTGACAAATTCCAGACATTAACATGGTTATTCATAATAAGTTAATTGCATGGTCTGTTTCTGGTAACCAAAATGGCAACAAAATCAGAATTATCTACAAATGTTTATTATTCTTCCACGCACAGAGGCATTGGCCCTTATTAAAATCGCTAAAGTGTTCCTGTAAAGTTTTCCTTACACTAAGCTAAAGCACACGGTTTCACTAATGTGACTGAACAACAATACAATTTTATCAACTACACAAGATTCATGGTAAGCTAACTGAACATGTCACCTAATGTATGTACTTTGAATGTGCATACAACAATTTTTTTTTTCAGTTATATATGGAGCAAATGTTGTCCTGAAAAATATTAAAACAAGAGTAAAACAACTAGACACAAATATCAAACAAAAATGTAATGTTAGTGTGCCACACCTGTGTTTAATGGTTATATCAATATCTGATTGCCTCTTTAATACAAAATGAGAAAACATTAGAATGTATGCTTTATATACAGATGCATACACAGTTATTTTGTTTGGTAAATTGTTTTTTTATTCTCATGTATGTGGCCTTAAGGACATAAATAAACATTCAAATAATAGTTTTTGCTTAGCTCTGTGTGTCGACTGACAGCTTTTTAGTCTAGACATTTTGCTCGAGGTTATGTAGCTTTTACAATCTATTTAAAAAGTCTTTTTTTAAATAATTTCCTGTTTATTGCTCAAGTATATAATGTAAAAATCAAATAATGTAAGAACTGTAAAATATGTACTAAGCTCACTGAGCAAGAATTATGCTCGCTTGTAGCACATATCCTGCAACATCTTTTATTGAATATGGCCCCTGTATAGCCCTTGATTTAAAAGAAAATACTAAATATATCTCCACTATAAAGTGCCAAATATACCTAAATGCATTGCAAAGTAAGCTAATCAAAGATTTGCCAGATGAGAAAGATTATATAAAGAAGTGCAAGGTGATTTTCATTTTTTAATATGAGAACTTATCTTATTGCTTCAGGTATGATTTGGATGACCTTGCTGTCTTACTTACATCTTGTTTTGTGATTTATGCAGTCGTGTGTTTAGTTATGCAACAGAACAAATGATTCAGTGTTTTAGGTTTTGTAAGTCATTGGATGCTTGTTTGAAATATTTTAAGTGCAGTACAAGTTTTCTTTGTGATCAAACTGGTATTTGGTTCAGGGTGTTTCCCTACCTCAGTGCACAATATGGGAATAGACACCAGCAGTCCCTATAATACTAGTTAGGATACATGCCAGATATAGCAATAAAATTGAAAATGTTTACACAATCTCATCTCAACTGTCATCTCTTTATCTTCTGCTTAATTCTCTACTAGGATCGTAGGAGGGTTCTCTATGCCCATCTAAGGGAGATCGTTTCAGGCACTGAGCAGATACACCCAGGACAGGGTACCAATTCATCACTGGGCACACACTAAAACACTATGTACATTTATAGTGTTTTAAGAAGCAGTCTGAGTTATTTGCAAAAGACTAAATAGACAGAATTTTAAAAGGTAGTCTATTACTTCTAATAATATCACTTTTTCATTTAATTTACTTATAATGGTTACTGTTGAAGTGCAACAGAATATTTTATATCATAGACTGCACTGTTTAAACCTTAATTCTCTGTAGTTAATCATTAAACATCATGCTTCAGCGGCTCCTTTTAGATATTTGATGTCATTTTGGTTTAATTGCTTTTAAGCTTCTTGTAGAGGCTTTCACTGGCAGAGCTGGAAATCTCTGTTAGAAACTCAGCAGCTGTGACTTCGAAGGCCTATAAATCATGAGTTTGGTGTTTTTGAAAAAAAATATAGATAAAGCCTTAACACCACAAAACAGGTTTTGGATAAAATGAAATGTCATTTGCAATCTACAACTTCTTTGTACATCATTAATTTCCTAATCTGACTGAGGCTTTTTGGACTTGATAGGCATAACACATATGAAAAGCATATGAAAAAACTTTCAAAAGAAACAAACACACACACACCCACTTTTGTTGTTTGCATTGTGCGGACATAGACAGAGATTTCCATTGATTTTGTAAAAGCTTACCCAAATATTAATCATAAAGCCCACTTCCCCAACAAAATAATCTATAAAAATAATATTATGATGACCATAATCTAACAACAAATGTAACATTTAACCTAATTCTAGTCTAAAACTGAATGCCTTTCATTGTCGGGGCTGGAAGCTGGTCCCGCAATGTATAGTTTTGTCATAGTCATTAATAAATTAATTTCAGTTATAGTTGGTTTTCATTGTATTTTAAGAAAAAAAGATGGCTATAAAATAGATATAGACAATCAATCATATAACCGTTAAAGTGGCTTTTAGTGAAAACTGTCTTTTTGTGGCCTAGACATTGTTTTGACGCCCAATATATTTTTTTCTCATTTTGTTCAGTTGTTGTAGATAAACATTTTTTTTGTTTCAGTGGATCCTTACTTTTACAAGCCTTTTGGTTGTTTCTTCACACTTCATTGTGGCTTTGTCTGAAATCACCTGCTAAACAATTGACACTCATTTTGATCAGTTAAATACTCTTCAACTGGTAAAGCAGTATGCTTTTTGAGTAAGCCATTATATAGAAACCGTGATGCGTCTGCCATATTACTTCATCTTAGGTAATTGGTCACATCACAACAAGAGTTCATCTTGTCTTTAAAAATCAATGCTTTTTATGTTGAATATATATATATATATATATATATATATATATATATATATATATATATATATATATATATATAGTGGACATAATTATCTTTCGCAGCTTGCTTCAGCTCTAGGGAAATCTTGGAATAGCATAAAATGCTCTGGATACTTACTTTGAAATTGCATCTATTTCAGTTGTCATACAAGGAAATTTCACCTACTGATCTATGCCTGTGCATTGTTTTTGCCTACTGTGTATTAGACAGTTTGATATTTCCAATACAGTAAAATAGACATGAATGGGAACATTTTAAGCTAAGCTGTAAATATTTAATAGTTCAGTCTTTCAAATATCACAACACATCCATTTAGTACTTTGGTTGAGATATGTGAAGGAAGGACTGTGCTGTGCAGTGCATCTGTGGAAAAATAACAGATTTTTTAAAATGTGTATTGAGAGCGACATCAGTGTTGACAAAATTATATAACATGTCATAGCCACTTGGCATGCAAATCAGCTATCACAAACATATTTTTTAATTCAGCTTTGCTTCTGCCCATGCGGGCTAGAGTGGATCATTTTTAGCTGCCAGAAACAAATTGGTCAGGAAAAAGGTGTCACAGTAAGTGATTAATGTAATGTTAAAATCATAAAATTGTCAAGACTCAATAAGAATAAAATTGACGGACTGTAATATTAATATGACAATTTACTGAAACTCGATACTTTTGACTTAATTAGAACTGTTGGCAAAATATCTTTGTGTATAACAAAGTATACAGAGTCAAATTTGTTATTCTCCCATTTAAATTTTATTTGGTTGTCTCCTATTTTCACATCACCATCAAATTGTCGTTAGTCATACTTTGACACTCTCAATGTGCAAATTGCTTTTTACAGTCAGGAAATTATGTGCATGGAGGAGTGACATGGTCCTCTCCAATATGTCTTGATGCCATGCCAACCAGCAGACTTGATTAAAAGTAACCAAGTTCAAATTACTTAATAAGTAGCAGTAAAAGGTACTGATACTGAACTTTTAATACAGTAAAAAGAGAAATTTTGTGACATGTTTCTACGAGGGCGGCACGGTTGCTTAGTGGTTAGCACGTCCGCCTCTCATCGATAGGGATTCCCGAATCCCCATCTGGGTGGAGTTTCCAAGTTCTCCCCTCCGGGTTCCTCTGTTTCCTCCCACAATCCAAAAATATGTGTGCCCAGCGATAGATTGGCGCCCTGTCCTGGGTCTATCTGCCCAGTGCCCGAAACGTTCTCCCCTGGATGGGCATGGGGAACCCTCCCGCGACCCTAATATAGGATAAAGCAGAAGATAATGGATGGATGGATGTTTCTACGAACATGTGTGTGTGTGTGTGTGTATATAAATATATATATATATATATATATATATATATATATATATATATATATATATATATATATATATATATATATATATATATATATATATATATATATAAAGCTTTTTATTTAGCAAAGACTAATTTGAATAGCACCGTTAACCAATTTAGACATATATAATATCTTCCGGTGGCACGGTGGCTTAGTGGTTAGCACGTTCGCCTCTCAGCGCTAGGGATTCCCGGTTCGAATCCCCATCTGGGTGGAGTTTCCATGTTCTCCCCGTGTCCGCGTGGGTTTCCTCCGGGTTCTCCGGTTTCCTCCCACAGTCCAAAAACATGGATCAAGTTAATTGAGTTCTCTAAATTGCCCCATATAGAGTGTTTGAGTGTGTGGGTGTCTGCCCAGCGATGGATTGGTGCCCTGTCCTGGGTGTATCTGCCCAGCGCCCGAGACGTTCTCCCCTGGATGGGCATGGGGAATCCCACCGCGACCCTAATAGAGGATAAAGCAGGAGAGAATGAATGAATGAATAATATCTTCCACCACAATCCAGTCACCAAAGCAGTACTAATTGTTTAAATAAGCAAAATACAAACCAGAGAGCTGCTTTTACAAGTTTTATCCTCCTTCTTAAATAAGCTGTGCCAATGAGTTTGCTTTATGTCAGTTTAACAACACTCCATCCCTAATACACCTGAATCATTTCTAAACCTGTGCAACCCTTTAGCCTTCCTGAGCATCATGTAAATGGTTTAAAATAATTATTCTTCAACGTTAAAGTTCACTTAATTAAACGTTAAAGTTCACTTGAATTGTCATTCTGCAAAATATGTAGTATTTAAAATATTAGTATATAACGTATATTAGATATTTCAGTTAAAATTACAGTATTTAAATAAAAAACACAATGGGTAACATTCAAAAAAAAAATTTTTTTTTTTTAAATGGATACTAAAGTAAATGTATTAAGGTACTACCCATCTTGTCAGTTCGTATATATCAATATTACCATAACAGCTAGAACCACCCAGTTAGGATACATGTCTGGCCTTAATACAAAATACTTACACTTGAAATTGGGACTCCTGCTCTAGTGTGCTTTTTCTGCACCACTCTCACTTGGCTTATTTTTTGCTTTTCACACTCACACACACAACCAATGTTTGCTATCAAAACTGGACTTGATGAAGTCGTAGAAGACCTTAACATATACACCTCTTCCTGAGATTTATTCACAAAAATGCTTGCACTTCCATGCCTTATTGCTTTAATATATACCTACTATACACACACACATATGTTTGAGATATACAGTGCTATAATTTAAGCACAGTTTGTGGCTGTTTATTTAGTCCACATTATGAATTCAGCTCAATGTTCTATCCTCATAAATATATATGTGCTTTTATCTGATCACCTAGGGGCATCCTTTATTTCTTTACATAAAAGGTTGTGGCTCTGATAAACAAAATTATTTGCTTCAGAAACAACATTTAGCTTTACTAATGCAGCAGTGATGACTGTAATAGTAACAGAAAGAAGACATATGTTAATGTTTTGGCATGTAAAGTTTAAAAAAAGGTTTAAGTGTTAGTATAAAGAGTAAAGTATGGAATAGTCTGCAGTAATGTGTAAAATATTTAAACACTTGCGAAAACATTCTAGTAACTAAAAACATGAATGTTTTATTTAATTCTAAGTGTTTTTGCCATCAGTGCTTTTGAGGGGCTGGTGGTGGCATGGCTGGGAAACACCATCTGTTGGAGCACTATTCTTCTTTTTGCTGAAGATTATTCATTTTGAATTTGGCCATGTGTTTGGAGGTCATGGGCATGCTATGGAATAAATCAGATGCCTCAGTACTTTAAAAGTTTCTGTGAAACATAAGTACCAACTTTCACAAGGTGTACCGAAATGATGACTTGTTATCAGCACTATTGCATACACTGCAAAAAAGCTTTAAAATATCAAATTAATAAAAAATTGTTTGATTAAACACTAATAACCAAATATTTACTTTAAGTTAATCAAAGTTAATAATATTTAAAATATTATATTATAATTAACATAAAAAGGTATTATTAACAGATTAATGGGCTTCACACACTGGAGGTGTGACCAATAAATGGGAGGAAAATTAGACAAAAGATAAGAAATTGTACAAAAAAAGTGCAAAAAGAATATTGTAATACTAAAGAAATGGCAAAAATATAAAATCAAACAGATAGTCGTAATTAATATGTTTGAAGTAAGGAAAAAGTGCATGGATTAAAAGCGTTCGAACGTAGGTGTTTAAGGGTTAGATCGGAGCCATTATCTCTCTGGTAGACAAAAGAGAAGCTTGATAACTGCATTCCTGTAATTGTGGTTGTTTCCTCTCTGCAAAATAGAGGAATAATTAGCTAGTGCAAATGAAAATTGCTGCTTTATTTCTTGCACTTTGTTCACATTGTACTTCAATCATGGGTGCACCACTCACACATGCAGAGTGAAGTGGATTGTGCACAGCTTTCGGCTGGTTTGTTTTGAGTGATGAATTGGGAAGAAATCATGGCTTTCTCCAGCTGCCTCATTCCAGGTAAAATACATTTTTATTGGTTTTTCATAAAGTGAAAAATAAAAATATGCCATGAAGATCACGTGGGCTGTATAAAATACAGTATACATTATTGGGAAATAGAAATGTCAGATTTATAGATTATTCACTTCGTTACCCTTTCTTTTTTTTGTTGTTTTCAGGCCAATGATAAAGACAGGCACAGAGTGGGACGTGTTAAAGAAAACTGCTTATTGCTTTTGGTTTAGCTTTTTTCTTGATTACACTTTGCTTCTCTTCTGCATACTCATGGTCTCGTTCCGTTACTCCCTCAGTCATTCCTTCTCACGGTCTCATGTACATAATCTCATTTGCTCCATTTTCTTCTTTTTTATTATGTTTTTTAGTATCCCAAAGCTCTCTTTTTGTTAATGCTACTTTTTTCTGAACATGTGTCATTTATACATTTTCTTTAAATTCAAAGAAGTAAGTATATATAAGACAATGACAATGAATGAGTGTGTGCCCATTGATATGTTGGTGCCCTGTTCTTGTGTATCTCCTCACAGCCTGAAATGTACTTTCCTGGAATGGGAAGAATGTTCTTCGCTGCCCAACCTCCCTACCCCCCACACACATACACACACACCTCCCCACGTGACCCTATATAGGATTAAGAGGAGAATGATGGATGGATGGATATTTAATGTAGGTGGACACCAGTACTCCTGGAGGAAACTCCTGCAGACATGAAGAGAACATTCAAACTCCACACACTCACCTTGCCCAGGAATCGAACCCAAGATCTAAAAAAAACTAACTAATTATGAGTCCTAAGACTATTATAAATGAATTAATGAGAAGATTGATTAATGAGAAATAACAAATAATATTAATTAACACAGAAGTACATTTAATTTTTAAACATTTAAACGTGTCTGTAATGAATTGTCCAGGAACTGTATATTGTGCTCTAAAAAACTCCAACATGAAAAATGATCCTATCCTGTTGGTGTCCCCGCTGTAGAATGAACCACTTAAATACACTTCATACCTATCCATATTTAACCAGGAAATCTGAATGTCCTCACATTCAACTTTCTCTAAGCAGTGCCTTGAGGAAAGCTCAATTAGATTGGGATATTGATCAGCTCCAACTCACACACAGACTTTGTATCCATGGTTACTAAATGTGGTTGGTGAGAGGCCTGACCAGCTGCAGTGTGAGCTGGTAGCATTCGTATGTCGTAATGAAAGACTACTGTTGACTGTGTAACTGTGGTCTAGGCTCGTATACACACATCATCCTTGCCTTTTATTTCTTTTGGCTTTGGTTGCTGCTTACCTCAATCTCCCCCAATGTCCTTAGCTGTGTTTATGATTGTCCTGTCATATTTTATCACAGCTCTTTTTCCTCGCTTTCCTAAAACTTATTTAGTACCAAGTGACTCACTATGGCTCTAAGTATGCAGGACTATGGTCATTTGATTCAGCACAGTAGATTATTATAAACAACTGGGCCGCCAAGGTACAAAGAAGTGTTTTCTATGCAGTATGTAAATTAGGAGCCCTGGAAATCCCATAGCTACCTCTGGCTGAGGTATAAAAATAATGGCATTTCCTTGCTCTCTTTACTCACTAATCTACTACACCAGTAAAGGCTTGCTGCAGAAACGTTTGATTTAGCACATACATTTATCATTTGGGCTTAGTGGTTAGCACGTTCGCCTCTCAGCACTAGGGATTCCCAGTTCGAATCCCCATCTGGGTGAAGTTTCCATGTTCTCCCCGCGTTCGCTTGGGTTTTCTCTGGGTTCTCCGGTTTCCTCCCACGGGCTAAAAACATGAATCTGTCAATCGAGTTCTCCAAATTGCCCCATATAAATGTGTATGTGTCCGTGTCTGTGTGAGTGTGTGCCCAGCGATAGATTGGCGCCCTGTCCTGGGTGTATCTACCCAGCGCCTGAAACGTTCTCCACTGGACCCTAATATAGGATGAAGCGGAAGACAATGGATGGGTAGATTTATCATTTGTTTTTGGCCGATCAATACAACCAGTGTAAATGTGGCATCTTTGTTGATGTTAGATGGGCTGGAGTGAGTATTTTAAAAACTGCTGATCATGTGGTTATCATAAACAAACAAAATCTCAGGGTTTGGTTCACAGAGAATTGTCTGCAAAAGAGAAAATATCCAGTAAGTGGGAGTTCTCTGTTCGAAAATGCCTTGTTTATGTAAGAGGTCAGATGATAATGGCCAGATTGGTTCAAGCTGATAGAAAGGAAGCGGTAACTCGAATAGCAGCAGAAAAAAACACCATATGCCACACAATGAGCCAAAAACAGGCAACTGAGGCTACAGTTTGAGCAGGTTTCCAAAAATTGGACAATAGATGACTGAAAAAACATCACCTGGTCCAATGAGCACTGTTCTAATTCTGGATCATTTGAATGCATTTTCTACATAAATATTTTTACCGACCATGTCCACTGCATATACATTTATTGTTGACTTCATACAGCAGGATATCACAACATGTTATAAAGCTCAAATCATCTCAAACTGGTTCCTTGAACAAGACAGACAGTTTACTGTAATCAAATAGCCTTTACAGTCACAAGATCACAATCCAATATAGCACCCTTGGGATGTGGTGGATTTGCATCATGGATGTGAAGAAGACATATCTGCAGCAACTGTGTGATGATGTTATGTCAATATTGAGCAGTATATCTGTGGAGTGTTTGCAGCACCATGTTAAGTTCATATCACCAAGAATAAAAGAGGTTCTGAATCCAAAACCAGGTTCTAACTATGTTTTCACAAGTGACCGATGATTGCCATCTTTATTTATCTGATCGCATCTGATGCACATTTGGTAACCAAAACATGTAATGTTGGTACTACCCTTCTTTGTGGACCTAAGTTTGATTTTTGCTTTTGTCACATGGGTCAAATTATTTGTTGAAGTGTGAGTAAATTAATTATTTTGTACCCACCCTGTCCTGTTTTTCAAACTGTCGCCCTAACCACCATCATGTCCTCCCCCTGTTGGATTCATAAACCTCCTTTTTGGACGTCATCTCGTCCTGCCAGTCAGCTCACTCCTCAGCATCTTTCTGCCAATATAACACTTATTCCTTTTCTGCACTTGCCCAAACCATCTTAATCTCTCCTCTTCAACTTTGAGTCCAAAATTTCCTACTTGTACTGTATTTTTGATAAACTCATTTCTAATCTTATCCATCCTTATCACTCTCAATGCAAATCGCAGCACCTTCATCTTTAAATTCATAACACAACCCTATTTATTCAGGCCTGGGACAGGCACTAAGAGTGCACCGATACATACCCCCCCAGTGGCAAGGTTGCTTTTGCAGCTTTTAACGCAACACTAAAAAATAAATGTGAGTGAATGTTTAAGAAACTATGCATATAAACATTACAGTTAAATACTCCCAATACTCTTTGCACAACTGCTTCTGCATTCTTCTTATTGCTGCTTTTGCATTTTTTTCTACTACGCTCATAGTTTCGATGATAAAATATTTGAACAACCTGCTGCACACCAATTTGTTTATCAAAGTGTCAGTGCATTGCATCTATTATGTTGCCTAGTATTCATTGCATGGTGCAGATATGAATATCCTGTTGCAGCAGGAAAAAATGTTTGGTTCAAATCCAATTAAGTTGGATGTTTAGTTCTTGTAACGATTTTCTTCTCTCATCCACTTTATGGGACTTTCCTGTAAGAAATCATGAGCCATAAGGCAAGTACCCACAAACATGAAGGAACTGAATATATGTCTTTGTTTTTCCATTCCCCCTATATTTATTAACCTTTTACATCTTTTTTTTTCCACAAAACTTATATTTACTACAAACAAAATAATGTTCTCATGGTTACCTGCTTCTTCTGTCATATGTGGTTTTCCATTGTTTCACATTTTCCATCTCAGCCTATTTAGTTCCTGCCTCCATCTTCTTACCATAAGGAGTATGGATTTGAAGTTTGGCTTTTTTTTCTCCTCTATGTCATCCGTAAGCTTGTTTGGATTTTCGCCCTGTTGTCTTTGCTTTTTTTCCGCTTGGTTCTTGTTAATTGCATTTGTCAAATTTTCTTTTACTACATTCTTTATTTCAGTTAATCATGTGTTATGCGGGTGGCACGGTGGCTTAGTGGTTAGCACGTTCGCCTCTCAGCACTAGGGATTCCCAGTTCGAATCCCCATCTGGGTGGAGTTTCCATGTTCTCCCCGTGTCCGCGTTGGTTTCCTCCGGGTTCTCCGGTTTCCTCCCACAGTCCAAAAACATGGATCAAGTCAATTGAGTTCTCCATATTCCTCCATATCAACTGTGTATGTGTGCGTGTCTGTGTGAGTGAGTGTGTGCCCAGCGATGGATTGGCGCCCTGTCCTGGGTGTATATGCCCAGCGCCCGAAACGTTCTCCCTAATATAGGATAAAGCGGAAGATAATGAATGAAAAAAATGAATGAATGAATGTTATGCGTATTTTTGTACTATGCAAAATTTTAGATCAGTGTTTTATTTAACACTTGTGTATTCAAACCGTATTTTCAGCGCTTAGTTGCCCTACTTAAGCCGGTTTCACTTTTGTTTAGTGCAGCTTACAATTTATTATACTTAGTATACTTAGTTTCAAACTGCTTTGTTGTTGTTTTTTTTATCCATTCCTTGACTATATCGCTTTGCATTTTCTATTGATGTTTGTCGTTGATAAACCTTTTACTGAGGATTCTTCTTTGTTTCTGCTGCCATATTTGTCTCATTACTGCAACCAAGAGGCAGCATGTCAATGCTTTTTAGCACTTAGCTGTGGTGACTGTCAGTGTTCTGGTCTTTACAAAGACAAGATATGTAAATAGGAAAGCAGTGAGGAATAAGAGATGGCATTCCAAAGCATGCATGCAGTCATTGTTATTTAAAATAAAAATAAACAAAAAAATAAACAAATAAATAAAATAGGTCAAACCTTATCATTATGGTTAATTAAAATGAGTTACCCTGACTTGGATATTTATTCTTATTAGCATATGATAAATTGAGGTTTAAACTGTTTTACATGGCAGATTCATTGATGGTATCATCAGGTAATATTGCATCTTTTTTAATGTTCAGCTGTTTTTTTTTTTTCTTTAACCAAAAGATGTTTAACGATTGACTTTAACAACCTGGTTCTGAATGCCACCAAAACTAAAGCGATCATTGTGGACTACAGAACAACTAAAAGGACATGTTAAATACCTCGGACTCCAAATCACAGCTGATCTCACCTGGACATTTAATACTTCACATCTAATAAAGAAGGCCCATCAAAGACTTTTCTTGCTGAGGAAATTCAAGCAGACTGGACTCCTTCCACAATTGCTTGTGAACTTCTACAGGAGCAATAGAAAGCAACCTCTGTGTCTGCATGACTGTATGGTTCTCCAGCTGTACAGTACAAGACAGGAAAGACCTGACCCGGGTGGTTAGAACAGCGCAGAGGATCCACTTCCAGATCTGGAGTTGGTATATGCTGGGCACCTTCATAAGAAAGCTAGCAACATTACCAAAGATTCCACCTACCCAGGACACAATCTTTCTGTTCCTCTTCCATCAGGACGGAGATAAAGGACAATGAAAACCCGATCTGCATCATCCATCACTCCCTCTGCATACCTATACTTTTAAGAACTTACTCATTCATAACTTACACTATTCAGATACATATATAAATATATATACAAAAAAAAAAAAAAAAAAAAAAAAAAAAAAAAAAAATATATATATATATATATATATATATATATATATATATACAGTGTATATATAGAATATATATGAATGTGTGTAATGTCTGTATATATGTATATATATATGTGTGTGTCTATAAAAAGTTGCGCTATTGTGCAGACACATTTTCTGCTCATAGGTACTATAGAAATAAATTGGCTTGACTTGAAACTGCATTTAGAACTACTAGACGTCCTCTGTTCTGTTCATGTACAACATTCTAAAACCACATTCAACAAAAGAACTGATGTATTTGGCTTGACATCTAAGAAGCAAGTAGTTGCCACACAAAGCCAAATCAAATTCACAATGTTTTAAACAGTTTCTTAAGAAAGTTTCTTTTTTTTTTAACATGTTTTTTTTTTCTCCTGGAGTGAAAAACAGTGGTCCAGCTTAAAAACAAAATGCAGTATCCCCAGTTCTTTTAGTTATTACCTACTCAGTAACAACTTACAGAAAAATGCAATAAATTTCATAAGCTTGTTGCTTGTCTACTACAGCATATTCTGGTTATGATAGATAGATATAGATAGAGAGCTTTATATTCATTGTACATACAACCAAATTCCGAGTGGTACCTCTTAACGACTGAGAACAAATGACAGCGAACATGTATCCATAGAAACATTCAATATGTTTGTAAGTGTATAAAATAATAATAATAATAATAATAATAATAATAATAATAATAATAATAGGCGGCACGGTGGCTTAGTGGTTAGCACGTTCGCCTCTCAGCGCTAGGGATTCCCAGTTCGAATCCCCATCTGGGTGGAGTTTCCATGTTCTCCCCGTTTCTGCGTGGGTTTCCTCCGGGTTCTCCGGTTTCCTCCCACAGTCCAAAAACATGGATCTTGTCAATTGAATTCTCCAAATTGCCCCATATAGAGTGTGTCTGTGTGAGTGAGTGTGTGCCCAGCGATGGACTGGCGCCCTGTAAAGGGTCTATCTGCCCAGCGCCCGAGACGTTCTCCCCTCGATGGGCATGGGGAACCCCACCGCGACCCTACTAGAGGATAAAGCAGGAGATAATGAATGAATGAATGAATGAATAATAATAATAATAATATAATATAAAACACAGATGTATAATAATATAATGGTATGATAGCAGCAACTAATAAATAATAAATAAAATATAAATAGTAATATATACATATACAGAGAGATTCATTGAAAGTATGTAAGCTTACAACTGAATTCCCAGATAAAGCAGGATACAGAAAATGATCCAAAAGGTAATAAGCATGAACCAATTTCATCAAATCCTCTAAAGATAACAAATAGACACATTTTTTATTGACCTGGATCTTAGATCTCTGTTTGCTCATGTTAGGTTTGCATTTTAATTTTCATGGCAATGTTTAAGTTAAATAAGTAATTAAAAGGGAGAAAGAGAGTGAGTGGGTGGGTAAAAAGGGAGGGAAAGAGAGAAGAAATGAGTAAAAGAAAGAGAGAGGAAGAGGGTGGGGGGGGGCGTCCTTTTTAAAATATATTTCTGTAGCCGACAAAGATTAAGCATACTTGACAACTGGATTGCCTTACCCAATATTGGGTCTTAGAGAAGTTGGAGAGCAAGATAATTTATCCACTGAGGTATAAGATTGAGTCAATTTGATTTCCTGTTATTTATCACTGTACATTGTGCTCAATTCATGCTGATTGTTAATCCTGTTTATCATCTCATAGTAATTTAGTGTTTTTCTTCTACTGTAGATACACAAAATCTTTATTTGCTCCTCTAGACAATGTTTGGATGAATGGATAAATTAATGAATAAATAAATTGATGGACAACTGATTCAATGAATAGATGGGCCTACGTTTCATTAAGACCCAGTGAACATTTTAGTTCAGTATCAGAAAAATGTTTATAAGTAATACAGAAACAGGCAGATTCAGCAAAGTATCAGAAAAAAAATAATTTGAAAATGTGTTGATGGCGATATATACAGGAGATAACTTGATTACTGGTTATTTTTTAACTTTAATTAGTTGTTTACCAGGCATAGTGTTGAACAGCAAGTTGAAGCTCTTTTATATCACAAGCACAAGAAGAAATTAAGGTGTTACTTTCTAATTTTAATGTTATTACTATGTGACCAGTTGTCTTTCACTAAACCTATTACCATGCAGGTGTTTCCATACCATCTGTAACAGATGAATAACATTTACCAATACATATAGTTACATCTATCTCTAATTGCAACATCATGGTTACAGTGTGTATTGCTGAGTGCGAATTAACCTTGGCAGAAATTACGGAATGTGTTAATTTTGCATATTCTCCCACTGCCTGGGAGTTTTTCTATCTGAATTAAACATGATAAAACCACTCATGGAATCACAGTGGAATTGATGCACCAAAAAAAAAAAAAATTTCTGACATTTCTAAATGTAAAAATGCAGTTAAAAATTATCTTTCTTATTTTATACATTAACTCATCGGAAGAAATGTGCTGTCTTTATATATAACACACTTATTTTTTGCTCTGCAACTGATGTGCGTACCTGGTACTATTTGTATTTATGTATACAATTATGTCATGCATCCATTAATAAGCTGTTAAACTGTTTTACTCTTATGTGAAATATGGCAATTTTATCAAAGCTCTAAATACAATAAAGGCATGGCAGACACAGCAAAAGCAAACATTTTTACTTTTGCCATGTTTTATGTAGGTACCATGTTCTTTTCTTTGAAGGCCTCATTTCATTTGATGCACCTAAAACAAAAAAACTCAATAATCAACAGGGCAGTCTGCTAGAAGTTTCTTTTCTTTTCTTTTTTTTTGTCTGCACCCAGAATGGTTAGCTGTAGTACCATAAGCTGTAAACATGTTATTGACTATGAAAACAGAGGGACATGAAGACTATGTGAGATTGACTTCTTGTCCTGCACTCGTCCATACTGTTTTGCAAATTTGGTTTTCACATCCTCAGACACTACTACAATATATTGCAGATATTGTTACTTGCCGAAAATACAAATTAAAGAAGATCATGTGATTATCACATGGTATTAAATTATTATTTAAAATTTTTAAATTGTGTGATTTTGGATTTGCCGTTTTGTATTGTTCTAATGCAAACCAAACAAACATGTAAATGCCGAATAGTTTTTAAGTGGATTTACGGAAAGAACAGGTGTGCAAGGACAGGTGTGCTAATGTTTTTGGCCATGACTATAGTTCACACCTGCACATAGACTGCAACTCACCAGTATATTTTTGTCCTTGATCTTGAAAATGGGAAAGTAATATCCATATTTCCAAGCTGTAACAGTGGGGGTGATTTCTTGCTGAATAGAGTGGTAGGCACATGAGCACAAAGACAGATGCACGTGTTCTTAAAGAAATAGGTTAAGAGGTTTCAAGAAGTTAAGAGGTTTCAAAATTAGTTATTCTCTAAATCAACAAAGTACACACACACACACAAAAAAAAAAAAAAAAAAAATTACGGATTTATTAGGTTGTAAGCAGACAACATCTAAAATTATTTAAAAAAAAATTAAAAAAACATAGCATGCAGTACAATCATTTGGTTAAATATGTTTTAGGATTTAAACATGTGGCATAAGTGTCACTATGTCAATGTGCCATGTTCTCCAAAATTAGCATAATGAAGCCATTTTGCTATAACCTGACTAAAGAAACAATTGAAGAAATGTGATGGATCTGCAAAGCAACTAAAACCTGTTTTTGTTTCTTAAATTGTTTGGAAGAATAATATTGTTTATAAATAAAGTAAGTAAAATTGAATAAGTAAAATAGAGGTGGGCTCGGGCTGCATGGTGGCTTAGTGGTTAGCACGTTCGCCTCTCCGCTCTGGGGATGCCCGGTTCGAATCCCAATCTGGGTGGAGTTTCCATGTTCTCCCCGTGTCCATGTGGGTTTCCCCCCACAGTCCAAAAACATGGATCAAGTTCAATTGAGTTCTTCAAAATTACCCCATATAGAGTGTGTTTGTGTGTGTGTCTGTGTGAGTGAGTGTGTGCCCAGCGATAGATTGGTGCCCTGTCCAGGGTGTATCTGCCCAGCGCCCAAAATGTTCTCCCCTGGATGGGCGTTATAGTGTACCAGGTCAACAGTTAAAAAATATAATTGTATATTTAGGTGCTTTTCTGACACACTATGTCAGTAAGGTTATTGGGACACACCTCTTGATTAATGAGTCTTTCCTATAGTCACATTTATATAACACCAAACAACTAGCTTAACATTTTAGAAAATTGCATGCTTCTTACTATATGAAGAATTTGGGGAAGGATATGTTTTCCAGAGTGACTGTGGCTATGAGCACAAAGTAAAAGTCAGTAAAAGTATGGTTGGGTAAGCTTCTTATTGGAGAACTTGATTGACCTAAAAAGAACACTGTTCTCAACCCTATCAAAAACATTTGTGGGACAAAATAGAATAGAAAGCAAGTCTCCATGATTTACTATCAGTGTCTTGCTTTATAAATGGTAATATCTGGCTTGATATTGAATATTTTTCAAAAGAGTAGAACCAAATTTAAAATTGATGTTCTATAAGCTCTCTATGTATGGGTAATGCCTAATGTAACAACACATTGTCCATGTAAAGGAAGTATTTGGTATCTGATAATTGGGAAGCCAGACTGGGGATTCTGCACTGACGCAGCAGCAGCTACCTCTTCTGTTTATTTGAAGTGTCATCATTAGAGCTGGGTCATGTAAGGGGCTTGAATGTGGTTCCACTCTGCACTGCGTACAGCTGCAGTACTGTGTCATTGGATTAGTAAAGGAGTGATTGTAAAACATGACAGCTGTGCCTCTTCTTGTTAGCGTGGACATTAGCTTTTTAATGTAGAAAGGGAAAAACAGTGCAATATTCAATGCTTCAATATTGAATATTCAATATTCAATATTCAACAGCCACAAGTAGGTGTTTACTGTGTAGGGTAAATGTGAAGAGTTGAAAGTTGCATAGAAAGCATGTTTAGCAATATAGAATATATGGCCAGAAACAAATATTAGAAGAGAATGAGCAAAGTAAAAGGATGTAAAGAAACTGGGAGAAGCAGCATCACACAACATTTTCTCTCCCTCAAACGCTCCAAATTTAATTAGTATTCATGTATGCAGATGCCTCCTACAGTTTTTTTTCCCTTTTTTCACTCCTTCCATCATCATTTTCATGGAAAAGGGTATCTTTAGTGTAACAGCATTTTTATGCCTCCATATACCGTAGAGCTGTGAGACAGGAATTATGGAGTAATCGTCATCCTGCCTGCATAGTCGTGCTCTGCCCCTAATCCATCTGGACCACGGCTTGCTGCATCACCCAATAATGGATTAATATGCAATTCTTTAGCAAGCTAGAATCTTTCTTTAGCTTTTTGTGGTGCTTACTACTTATCATTTCATGTCACACCACACACCATAATGCCAGCTGATTTTTATGAAAGCTTTATTTTGGTTGAGTTGTCTATTTCTAGAGCCTTTCCAAAGTGAGTCCTATTTTTTTTTTTAAAGCATCCACTTATAAATAGTTTATTTTCTATCTCCGAATGACTTTCTTAATAAAATAAAAAAATAAATTTGGTGAATTTGTGATATGCCACCTGGTGTGATTGTGTTTGTATGATTATATCATTAAGATTTTTGGTTGTATATGGATCAAGAGGTTAAACAGATATACCACATGAAAAAAAGAAGTGTAAATGAACTCCACATGTACAGTATGTAAGCTGTGTCTATTGATTTGCTATACAAGCACACATAATTTAATGAAAACACTGTGCTGTGGTTAGCTGCATCACTGATATTATCATCAGCTTTATAGACAAATGGTACTAGTAATAACCCTTATATTAATTAGAATACTCTCTATATGTTGATTCCTAAGTAAAAGTAGTAGACTATATAGAAAATAAGTCTACAGCTTTGCTAAAGTAAACACTTCCTCTGTATTTTGCCAGTTTTAGCAGTTAGACAGTCTTTTTACTATCTACTTGCTAAAATACAGACTAGCAAGATGATACAGTGGCTAATTGTTTTTGGGTTTTTTTGTGTTGGTTTGTGTTGGTTGCTTGGCTTGACATGTCTATCCATCTCTTTACATGATGTCAACAGAAGATATCTTGCATTTTATTTTAGCACTAACCATAGAAAATTATTTTGAAGTGGTAAACAATTGCATATATATTAGATATTTCAAAGCTTTTGCAAAACACACTGGTAATGTGTTATGATGTATATGGAATAGAACAAATGACTTCCTTTAAATATATGTCAATGTTATGTGCAAAAAATGTAAAGTTGAATAGAATAATAAGTGCTTGCAAATGACAACATGGGATGTGTTTGTGTGTGAAGGAGCTGGAGAGAAAAGTGGCTTACATTAATTATGAAATTATTGTGGATGGTTTTAGTAATCACCGTGCATAACCTCATTTATTATAAAGTCATGAATTAAAAATTGTCATGCAGTTATGGACCTTACCGTGCTGAGAGGTAATAAATTAGTGTGTGTTTGTGTACTTTTGCGTGTGTGTATTTGATAAAGGGGTGTAAGTGACAAAATACTACTCTAAATCTGTTAGCCGCTCATGTTCTGTGCTTCAGTAGTTTTTCTACACCCCCACCCTTATTATTCTCCCAATGTAGTTATCTCCAATAACCATGCTTCGACACTCCCACTGCTGCTGCCTCCCACCACCATCCAAGCAGGACTGAACCTGTCATGTACTTCCTCTATTTAGTGTCAACCGCTTCTTTTTTTATCAATCCCAAAGCAGAGTTGTACCAAAAACTGTAACTTGTCGTAGAGAGAAAGTGTTGTCTAGCCTGCTTCTTAGTCTCAATCTCAATGTTTGTGTCTCCAGTATGGGTATAAAGAATAAAGCTGTATGCTGTTGCAGTTATATTTGCACCACTTAAACAAAGATTCAATAAAATATACAAGGTTTAAACACTGCATTACTTAACAACATGTTTTTATTTATATTTTGCATTGTTTATATATATTTTGCAATGAACTATTTCCTTCATACACTGGGGATGATGATTTTACAATTTAGACCAGTTTTTTATTTATTTAATTAAATAATAATTAGTATGAATAACAGTTCTTTGCCTAATTTTCGACACACAATGTATTGACAGTCAACGCCTGTCAATTGAAGAGAGGTAGCAGAAACAAAACATAACCAACCACATAAATAAATATGTAAATTTAAATAAATTGAAAAAAGAACATTTCTAGAGAATAAATTTATTTAGGAATGAATGCCAGTGAGGGTTCATGCTCAAATGCATAAGCCATTTTCCCTCGAACAATACAGCTTAAATTCTAGTGGAGCCAAGCCTCTCAAGTTTCTTTGAACTCAAGAGGTGTATTGTGGTATTAAAGACACTGATAATGCATTAAGAATTTCTGTGGCGTACTATTGTACTGTTACCATTAAAATCCCACTGTGGGAAGAATACTTTTATAAGTAAAATATTATATTGCCTGACTTTGTTCACTACTGCCATCCATTTTATTTAAATAACTTAAATTTCATTTAAAAATACCCCAGATCACTTACTGCTTTTAGTAAACAGCACAAGCACATTGTTTTGATTGTGTTTTGCAGCACAGCTGAAGTGCTTACTGTCTGTATGGGTACAACGTTGATCAAGTTTATAGTTTTATCTTTATTGCAGTAAGAAATTTGAACCACAATTCGCACAACAGTACTGTTAAAACTGGTTAATGTGTGATGAATGATTATATATTTTTATACACCCACTGGCTACTTTTACATAAGCACAAATCAGCTCCACGTACTATAGATGCACCATGAAAAAGGAAACCGTGATTATCCATCCTTCCATTATCTTCCGCTTTGTCCTTTACTAGGGTTGCGGGGGTGGGGGGGGGGGGGTTCCCCATGCCCTTCCAGGGGAGAGCGTTTCGGGCGCTGGGCAGATACACCCAAGACAGGGTGCCAATCTATAGCTGGGCACACTCACTCATTCACACACACAAACACACTTTATATGGGGCAATTTGGAGAATTTAATTGACCTTGATCCATGTTTTGGACATGTTTTTGGACAGATGTAGGCCACATCTGGCTGACCCCACCTCCCTGCATTATGGGTACAGTTATTAACACATGACTTCCAACAGACCCAAACCTGCATGTTCTTTCTCACTGCATACATAAACCCTCTCTTTAGCCTTTCTTTCCCCTTCTTCTTAGCGGGGGTCTATCCTTAGTGTCCATCTGTCAATTTAAATCTCTGCACATACCCAAACAACCTCAGTCCCGTTGTCTGGCTCAGACCTTCTGACCTCAACATCCACAATCGGGACTACAGTTCCCATTAGGTAACCAGTTAGACAAAAATTTGACGATGCCTGTGTGGTAGCACAGTAATCTCCTTTGACTCGTATCACAGTCAGAAGGACTGCCTGTTTGTCGTTACAACCTGAAAACTGTAAGTTTAATCAAATGTGTTTACATCTGTCTGGAACCTAATAAATCATTCTTTTTTTTTAATCCATGAATGCCTGCATTATTTTGTTCTGCCACTTTACAAAATAATTCACCTTTATAATGCTGGTAAGCTCATTCAGCACAACAACAACTTCTGCATCATTGTTTGGAGCAGAGCAAACTTATCCAGAGTTCATTATCCACCACAAATTTCCCTACCCAAAAAGAAAACTTTATGTTTTGTCTTTGTCTCGGGAATTGCACAACTTTAAGGCAAGGTTGTCCAGGACCTTCCCTGCCTTGCTGAGGACCTTTCTAAAAATCCATCAACCAGATCTGACGTGATTATGTGACCAATTATAAACGGTCTACCTATTCTATGGAAAATGGACCTTAAATTGGCTTGTTTACCTGCATGGAGATGGACAAGATTTAAGGACCTAGAAGTTAAAAAGACCTAAAATCAACCAAAAAAAAAGCATGAATACAAATTAAACACAATTTCTTAGAATCTGTGTGTTTGAAAATTTGTTACTTGCATGTGTATGTGTGTGTGTGTTTACAGTCACATTGACTAGGCAGACAGTATTCCCGCTTACTTACTGTATAATTAAATTACTGCTCAAATCAGTGGCCAGGAGGTAGCCAGGTTTCATCGGCTGACAGTTATGTCCTACAATATTCAGGCACTCTCATGATGTTCCAATACACTGACTTCTATCACTGACTCTGGCAATGTTTCCATTCAGGCTGGCTGAAATTTTAGAACCTTGCAAATTTTATCCACTGGGCTTTTTGCCTTCTTTGGCTCATTTGCCAACAGAACGTGCTACAAATTGAAGAAAACCAGGACTTGTTTAACATTTTTGCCATTAGTTTTTACTACATACTTATAACTAGTGAACTGCAAACTATGAATATGTTCATATATCATATTTTAATAAGTAAAATAAGAATAATTGAACTGCTAAATGTCAGAACAGTATGTTTCTGATGCTATAAGTTTAGGGCTGATGTTTTTGTCATCTTGAGAGTTTTGAATACTAAGCATTTATATTTATATTACTTCTAAAGCACAAAATACTTTTTCTTCTTGTTTTTAATATTTTTTTCTCTTGTTCCATTTATGCTATGTATCACAAATGCTGATTTTGATTATAACTGTGATGGTTCTGGCCTGACTTTAAAGTTTTGTAATCCTCACTTGGCATTTCCTTCATGACAGGAATAATATATTAATTTATGAAATACTTATAACATGACATATGTTAATAAGGTTTTGTTTGAAATTGTTTCTTTTTTAATCATGTAACAAATGCAGTACTATTAGGAGTAAAAAGTCTCCTCTTCTTTTTCTAATCATTAAGTGCTTGGTTAATTTTGTGATGTTTTAATATCCTACATCTAAAACAGATCAATGGATTGCCTGCGGGATTTTTTTTTTCACTTTGAAAATGTAAAGTGAATACAAAACTAGCAGCCAAATACAAACCTACTTTAACTAAAAGTTAACTCAATTGACTTGATCCTTGTTTTTGGACTGTGGGAGGAAAACGGAGAACCCGGAGGAAACCCACGCGGACACGGGGAGAACATGGAAACTCCTCCCAGATGGGGATTCGAACCGGGAATCCCTAGTGCTGAGAGGCGAACGTGCTAATCACTAAGCCACCGTGCCACCATGCAAAGTGAATTCATTCATTCATTCATTATATCCCGCTTTATCCTCTATTAGGGTCGCGGTGGGGTTCCCCATGCCCATCCAGGGGAGAACGTCTCGGCCGCTGGGCAGATCACCCAGGACAGGGCGCCAATCCATCCCTGGCAAAGTGAATTATGACCAAATTTTTATACCAACCCTCATATCGAAGGGCAGCAATGATTGTGTCTTTAAGATAATTTCTAATGACTTTCCTCCTCAGCATTAGTGTTTTTCAACACACCTAAAAGCCAAGAACAGCAAAATGCCAAAATAACGCTAATAATGATCAGTCATCCAAGGGCATGTGATTAGCAGTACCCAACTGCTACTAATCATCTTAATACTCCTTCACTTTAAACAAGGAGTTGTACTTAATGGCCAATCTCTCCCTCTCACTCTCTCCCCACCTCTCTCTCTTTCTGTGGTGTGTGTGTGTGTGTGTGTGTGTGTGTGTGTGTTTGTTCATGTTAACATTTTCTAACATGGATGATTCAGGTCACATGTTTACATTTATTATGTAAAGAAATTAAAATTATTTTCATTTGTGTTTGGTACAAGTAAGTAAAATACATTATCAAAGAAGTAAAATGACTGTGCTGTTCTGCTTATTTTGCATTCATTTGTTTATTGATCTTTTTGTAACATCCTGAGGGCTAGAGCTTTGAGGCACCACCAACTCCTGCTGCAGTATTATAATTATTCTGTCAGTTGTATTAGTAATGTGGGAAGGTGAACTCAAGGAAGACTACCAGAATGTTCTGTACTGAAGTAAGACTGGAGGCTGGAATTGTGCCAGCATATAACTTCCGATGGAAGATAAATGAGGATAATATATATATATATATATATATATATATATATATATATATATATATATATATATATATATATATATATATATATATATATATTTAGTTAAAATTCTATATGCAATGCTATAATTTCATTGAGTACATGAGTATGTACATTTAGTTTTCAATTTCTTAGAGACACATATATTTATAACTGTATATTCTTCAGTTGGTTCAGCATAGAGAATAAGTGGAGACATGTGCATCGAGTTGCTCTCATGGATGTCTTATCTATGCAGATAGAGAAGACAGTGGTGATAATTAAAGTAGATAATTATGTTTTATCTGTCGTAGCAATTGCTTGTTTTAGTTACAGATTGCCAAGACGCCTTGCAGTTATTACAGTGTAAAAAAGAAATCTTAATTATCCAGAGCTTGATTAAAAAGGTTAGCCCCCAACAACTCTTCTGTGCAGCAACTCCCTCTGTTGCCATGGCAACAAAGGCATGGATTTTAATAAGTATTGTCATTTTTACACTAAGCTGATTAATATATATATATATATATATATATATATATATATATATATATATATATATATATATATATATATATATATATATATATATATATATATCCTGGGTGTATCTGCCCAGCGCCCAAAATGTTCTCCCCTGGACGGGCATGGGGAACGCCCCCGCGACCCTAATATAGGATAAAGCGGAAGAGAATGAATGAATGAATGTTCTTAAATGCTTTGAAGGGAAGCACTTTCATAGTTCATGCGCACCCTGCCTACTGCGCACCAGTGCACGGTATGAGTCTGACATTTGTAGATACATATGTAGATACAGTGGTGAGTACTTCTTTACCATGACTTAAGTCTTACAGTAAAGGCTAAAATGCATTTCTATTAAAGTGGCTGGTTATAATTAAAGGAAAGTCATACATCAGTTAATAAACCAAACAAATTTTATGATTGACTTGTAAATAAAACCCTTGCCATGACACAATTAACCAAGCCTGTTTGAGCGTTCAAGCAGATGGCCCTCACCAGCTGTTCCAGTGGGTTTTAACTTTTGTATTGTAGGGGAGGAAAATAATAAAATATAAATAGTATAAGATCACTGCCTGGCCTTTACCAAGAGTGATTTTAGTGCTTAATAAAAGACAACTTAGCTTATCTGAATTGCATTTAGCTTTATGGACCACTGTAGTGGGACACACCTCTTAAAAAAACTCAGGCATTTAATTCAGTCCCATTACCACATATGTATAGAATCAAACACTCAGCCATGCATCTCAACTCCACTTAATACTTTTGGGCAAACTAAAATAGACATTCCAAACCAACCTGGCTTAACCATCATCAGTGTCTGACTTCAATTTCTCCTCTAAATGAACAGGCAAAAATTCTCACAGGAACAGTACAATATCTTGTAATAAGCATTTCTAGAAAAGTAAAAGCTATTATAGCTGCAAAGGGAAAGCCAGCTTTAAACAGAATCTCATAAAAGCTCCTGTATAGCAAAGTGTGTGTGTGTGTATTCATGTATGTATGTATGTATGTGTATAATTTTGTCTATTTATATATTATTATACTTCATACACGTATTAAACATATACATATAATTAAATATTAATATACTTACATATTACACATATACATATTAAATGTCCTGATATTTCTGTGCTAATTCAAAGCACAAATACTTGTATTACTAGGTCTGAGAAATTAGTAAAATATCACAAATTAGCAGTTTTATCCTATACAACCATTGATCTAAGAATGCAAAATATATGGTTGTGTTTATGTAAATGATTTCATTACAAATAAATTAGAAACACAAAAAGAACTGAAAAATCTTTTTAGGTTTTTGAAAACTAGTTCTTTTGACACAAATATGACAACTAATTCTTGTATAACAAATAAAACAAAAAATATTTGCTTTAAATAATAAGCCATACCATAATATACCAGTGGAAAGAATAAGCTTTTCTAGGTATTTTATATATTTTTTATATTCATTAAAAACACTATATTAACACTTCATTGTAATATAGCTGTTTTTTATCCAGGACATTGTTACAGAAACTTTTAAAACTGGTATTAAACTGTTTAAATGATAATTTATAGATCAATGATCTCATAACTGACAACCATTGCGTGATTAAAATGCATAAATCAGGTTTATGCACCTGTCTGTATTGATGGTTTTCAACATGTGACTCTGACAGGCAGGTTCTGGACTTCATTATTCTCATTTGCTGTTCGAACACAACATTAACTACACAACAGTAATGACACAAAGATGCATTTTTATAACACACATGTTTTGTCTTCTCTGTTAACAGTGGATGGCTGCACAGATTGGTCAGTGGACTACTTAAAGTACAAAGTTCTGCTTGGAGAGCCAGTTAGGATTAAGTGTGCACTGTTTTATGGATATATCCGAGCCAACTATACCCATGCGCAAAGTGCTGGACTTAGCCTAATGTGGTACAAGAGCGTTGGACACGGGGACTTTGAGGAGCCTATTTCTTTTGATGGAACCAGAATGAGCAAAGAGGAGGATTCAATCTGGTTTCGACCAGCTGAATTACAGGATGTTGGCCTCTACTCCTGTGTGCTACGGTAAGACTCAAACCCCTGCCACATCTATTTCTTTCATTTTTTAAAAATATTCTTTACGTTTATTATATTTTTGGCATTTCTGTCAGATCCTATAAGTACTACTCTTCTACTCTTACTTATGTCGATAATGATGCATGCTACACACACACACACACACACACACACACCCTCAAACACACATAATTTTATGTTTGACTTCTATTATTCATTACTTACTTAATCTTTGACTAAATTCCCCACATTTTTTTTTTTCAGGGTGAATTTATTTTACACATTTACACTTGTTTCTGATAGCTTGAAGTTATAAATATTTTAGACTCTTGTTTGCAGCACTCTGCACCAGATAAATAAGCAATAGTTCACTGTATCCAAGTCTACTACTTACTTGTTTAATAATCTTGTAAGGTCAAAGGAGCTTAGATCTTCCTGCAGAACTGAAATAGGACAGAAAAAAAAATCTTAACAACAATGAACACGAAGAGGAAAAATGGCCTGATGTAAAAGTAAATTCTCCTAAGCGGGGTATTAAAAAGTAGGGGGTTGTTGAGGTTGGGAATGGTTGTGCTCTCTTTCTCAAACGACAAAGTAGAGCATAAGCTAAGAATGCTATCAAGATGACTTGCGGGGGTCATCAAGTTCTGCCTTACAGAAGATATGAAGTCCAGTGTTGAAAGGAGATTGCAGATAATACCAGGTAAGACAAACTTGCAGGGAAGATATCTGTGTGCTGATAATTATATCATTTAGATAGAGTGCTGCTTGTTTATTAACACACAAACACCAAACACACACACACACACACACACACACACACACACACACACACACACACACACACACACATTTCTTTCAGAGAGAGAAAGAGAGAGAGAGAGAGAGAGGAGGTGACATTTTATATACACTAAATAATTATCACATGCTCTATTTTACTCTCATTTGTGAACAAGACCTTGGTATAGTTAAACTTTTCCACTTGAGGCGGTAACCCAGTCCCATTCTGTAAGATTTAAGCCACCTTTTCACACAACTGAATGTTATGCTTGTTGCAGATTCTCATCACCACCACTTGTGTCTAGACCTAATAACAAAGCACTATGATGAAGCTGAAGGTAACATATCCACTTTTTTTTTAAAAGAGCAAAGTGCGTTACCATACCACATGGACTATAGCATTGGAATACACTAGTTTATCATTGAATTTATTTAAACTTCTTGCCACAGGTGTATTAAATAAAGCACATAGACATGTAGTTTTGTTGGACGAGCTTAAGCATGGTGTCCATAAAGGCTATGTGAGTTTAGTGTGAAAAAACTTTAATACCTCACATAGCACACAGACATCAATTGCATCAACACCTTTGGAAAAACTACAACAAAGATTGCAAGACAGGCCCTCTCATCTAACATCAGTCATCAGTCTTTGACCTTCATATGCTCCTCTGGGTGAATTGGTAAAGGGTAAAAATTTTCACAGACACACTCTATATTTTCTAAGTTTATGTTTCTTGAATCAAACAGAGCATGTTCATTTAAATCACATATATAGTTTAATATAACATACAATTTGTTACCAAAACCCAGTCTTAGTAATGAAAAATGGACAGGCTCTTTACTGTATTTGCCCATCGATTAAATGGTACACAGGTACCATCGATACTTCTGGAGCCCCCCATACAGGACACCTTTGGGAACACAGCTGTAAGCTTTCAGTTTAATCACAACAACATTCAGAGCCTCCAGCATTTTCAGAGTGGATGTAATCTACATCCATGGTGTTGCCTCTGGTGAGTTTACCAATTGCCTCAGTGGCTTATGCCAGCCTAAAGCCTGCAGCCCTCCTTAAAACAAATGTCAGTCAAGTCTCTTTGTTTTAGCTTGACATCTGCCCTCACTGATCATGTCTATCAATAGGTTATTAAGTTGCTACAACAAAAGGGATCAACGCCACTTTGGCCACATCTATAAGCTGTCACTTTTATTAATAAAGGCATTAAACCTGGCTTATACAAAAGTACTTTAGTACCAAGTATACTTATGCGTTGCATAAAAATGGTGTTTGCTATGGAAAATTAGTGGCTTTTACAGAAGTTTAACAACAAAACACAATTTAGGATTAGATCAGGTAGGCTGTTCTTTCCAACAGTCCAAGTCTCTATATTATTACCAATGTAAGCATTGAAGTCTGCCAACAGAACTACAGATGAGTCCCCAGATGGTGCTTTCACTAGGATACTTTCCAATGTATTCAGAAAAGCTTGGTACTCTGAGCTGCAATTAGGTATGTATGCCATCAGGACAGTCAGTATTAATCCCATTTTATTCACCAGAGATCAGTCTCCATCCAGAAGTTTAGTTTCTGAGCCAAGGCTGTAAACACTCATGAACTCAACTATATATAACACAAATATTTCAACACAAGGTTCTGAAATTTTACACCCAAAGAGGTGACATTCTATACCAGGTGTTTTTTTTTTAACCTGTGGGGTGTGGTGAAGTGTTTGTATTACTATGGAAACTGTTCTTAGGAGCTTTATGAATTGCTTTTTTTCTGGCCCCACACCCTGGCCCTATATTAGTTACATACTCCTGACAGCACAGCTTCCAAGGTCAAAGGACATCAGAAACCCTTCTACTATATTAAGGTTGAGGTTCCAAATATATTATCATTTTGGATCATACAGTAACAGTCAAATGTTTGAACACACTGCCCATTTGCACCATTGTCTATATTTCTACTTACCATATAAGTAGAAAAATAGAACCGTAGAAACAACCTTGTTGGTTGTGGCCATCATAGAACAGGTATAATGTGGGTTGTGTATTGTTTATTGTTAGTTCTGCAGTGACACTGATGTGGTAAGGGGGCTTTAGTGCAGTTATAGTTTCATTTAAAAACCTTAGTGACATGGTTGGGATATGAATAATGTACCAACCAAATAATAGTAGCTCTGTGGTGGTACAACTGGGGTCCTGACCATTAGAGAACAGAGTAAAGGGGACTAACACTATGTACTGTAGTCCACAAACAGATAAACAACAGTCTGTAATTGTAGAACTACAAAGTCCATCATTACTAAAAATTGCTTTAGCTTTCCTCCTTCATTTATGTACAGTACTGTGCAAAAGTTGTAGGCAGGTGTAAAAAAATGCTGTAAACTAAGAATGAAAGAAAAAAAAAGAAAAATCTAAATCAAACCAGCATCAAATTTTATAGGTACATTTGCACAAAGTCAGGAATTTTGTAGGATTATAGTGAGGTGTTTGATTAACCAGTTACATACCAAACAGGTGCTAATTGGGTGAAGAACAGCCTCTACTACCAGGCTGAGGTTGTGGAAGACATTTTTATATCACAGGTCATACACCATACAACACAGTGACAAGATACAAGGCAGTTATACGGTTTCTCCAAGACAAAGATTTTCAAGCAGACTGGGATTTTAAGCTGTGCTGTTCAAGCTCTTTTGAAGAAGCACAATGAAACGGGCAACATTGAGGATCGTAGATGCAGTGGTCGGCTAAGGAAACTTAATGCAGCAGATGAAAGACACATCATGCTTATTTCCCTTCGAAATCGGAGGGTGTCCAGCTGTGCCATCACCTCAGAACTGGCAGAAACCAGTGGGACCCTGGTACACACATCTACTGTCTGGAGAAGTCTGTCCAGAAGTGGACTTTATGAAAGAGTTGCAGCCAAAAAGCCTTTCCTTCAACATGGAAACAAGGCCAAGCGACTTAACTATGCACGAAAACATAGGAACTGAAAAATGGCAGCAAGTGCGTGATTGAGTGATTTACATTTCTTTTTTTGTTCATTCACTGCATTTTGTTAATTGATTAAAATAAACTATTAACAATTCTATTTTTGAAAGCATTCTTAGTTTACAGCATTTTTTTCACACCTGTCTAAAACTTTTGCACAGTACTCTATACTTGTGAAAAGCTACTAGTTTTTCACAAGAAACTTTCTACTAGTCTGCTGCTTAGTATATATAACCTGTGAACTAGAACCAGAGGTTAACTCCGTGCCATTTTATGGTGTTGGATTAGCCAATGGGCATGACTGAGGAAAAGATTTAAACAGAGACATGGAGAAAAAAAAGGGCACCAGGGAAAAAAATTCACAGCACCCTTAGAGCTAAGTAGCAGCCCTCGGGATAGCTGGGACTGCAGATTCATCATCCAGCAAATTTACCACTTTGCTGCATCTGTGTAAGACCAGGTTTTCTAGAAAGTATAGTGATGAAAGGCTAGACACAAGTATGGCAGCTCAGCAGATGGTTTATTTCGTGGCCATTTTCAAAAGCAATATAGTAGCATTTTGAAAATCCAAATTCAGTTTATAGTATACAAACATAACCCACAAATATGCATCTTTATTTAGCAGGTTTGCCATTTAGCAATCTCATTGTCATGTAATAGACTGGCAGTCTTTGTATGACAGTGTTCACAATTTTGCTACTTTCAGTAAACTACTATACACTCACTGGCCACTTTATAACTCTTTGTCGGAATTTGTCGGTTCCATCCACTATATATAGATACACTTTGTGATACAAGACAACCGAACAGGTATTAACTGAGTGGTGAATTCCTCTCAGCACTGCAGTGACATCAATGGTTGGTGTGTGTTGTTCTAATGTGATTGGATCAGATACAGCAGTGCAGCTGGCCACCATATCAGTATAATTGCAATTCTGAGTGTTAGCAACCACCTGAATAATATCTGCAATGTAGTGGTTCTGACCAGTAGAGAAGATAGTTTAAAGGACTAACAGTTTGTGCAAAGAAACAGACAGTCTGACTAATAAAATAAATATATATAAAATATATATATAGATAGATAGATAGATAGATATGATAACACAGCAAGAAACATATATTAATTAACATTATTGACAATAACATTTTTAGTAAAATGTTTTAATAAAAAAGTGGTTGCCAAGATTTGCATGTTCTCGATTTGTCTGTTTTGGTTGTGGATGCACTGGTTTCCTCCCACAGTCAAAATAAATGCAAATTAGACAGATTTAATATATTAAGTTGCACCCACACCACCGGACAAACATTTTGGAAAACATTAATTATTACAGTTTTAATGAATCATTACAGTTATTATGGACATATTAACAGTTTAAATCTATTGAATGAACTAAAATTAATTAATTAGATATTAAATATTTAAAATCTACACTGCAATATTACACTTTTAAATGTATGGAACATCATGTCAGTTTTTTGTAAATCATCAAAAAGGTGAAACGGATGGTTCCTCTGTATGTGACACCAGCTTTAAAACATGGAATACATGAAATAAGCATGACGGCCTGCTGCTGTTTGCTTTTTTGCATTTGCACTTGTTGTTTAGCATTCTTCTTAAAAAGGGCTATTACAGCATTATGAAACTCTATGCAATACTCTCTGGTCTGTGCCTTTACATTACATTAAAATACTACAGCAAGATACTAAGAAAACCATGCTCTTAGGCTCTACTACTTTAAAAGGCAAATACAAGGCTGTAGACAGTAAAGAATGGAATGGTTTGCACAGTCTTTAGACCTAAATCCCACTGCACTTGTTTGGAATGAACTGCACAGAAGGGTGAAAACAAAGCAACCTTCAATTGCAGCACATTGTGACCGCTATTGTGTTCAGCTGTTATATCTGCAGAGGTGGTAGCTTTAATTCAAAATCCAGATTCAATTTTGTCTAAGCAAATTTTTGCATGATTTTTCATTTTTTTAAGGTATTAATTTGTTCTATGCTTAAATTTCAAAGTGCATTTGATTTAAACTTGTGTCAATATCAATGAAAACAGAAAAAAAAATGGGTGTTAGAACCTTCGGACAGTATTGTGGGTGCAACTGTGTGTATCCCTTGTGATAGACTTGTGACCTGTTCAGACTGCATGACCTACCGTAACCCTAATTATAATAAGTGGCGCAGAAAATTATTGATGAATGAAAAAAAATTGAAAAGTAATTTAATGAGGCAGCAATGTTCTGTCTCACTGTGCCTTTTAATTTCGTAAGTGACCACTTAATATCAATAAATATCTAATAAACAAAATATATAACTGAAGAAAAGAATACTGTCCAATCTCAGGTTGCCCTCTTTTAATCAGTGGAAGACAAGCCAGTCCTTTCAAAGTTTTTATGTTGAGCAGTTTATCTTTTTTGTATGTTTGCCTTGGGGTCACCTGACCTGTACTTTGTTCAATTTGTGTCCCAAGCTATGGAATCATTATTAAAAAAAAATCTTTCTTTTGTCATGTTTTTAAGGATAGCCTAGTGACCATTGGAACTAAAAGGTCTCTGGTGACTTTGTATTGCAGTTGTAAACCCAGGCTTAAAGGAAGTATGGCGAGTCAGTAACATTTTAAAATGCACACTACACATGTATTACAAAGGCCTGATCAGCTGGACTGCCTTTCATGAAGAATTATATTTTTTCTATTACTCAAATTAGTAAATAGTCAAAATAGACTGAAAATATTGACTTTAAGTCGGATACAGTCTTATTATCTCTCATGTATAGCTTAATAATAATAATTTGAATAACATCAGAAGAAATAAATACAGCCACAGTCGTTCAATAATTAGAACAATTAAAGAAGCTTCGGACAACTTTAAACCTTAAGCAGCTGGCTATCCGGCCAAGCTGGTCATTTGTAGATAAGAGGAGCGTAGAAGATACACATTTAAGTACACATTTGATCTTGACATCCTATATAGACATGGGATAAATTTTAGATGGCCATCTGTCTCTGAACAATCCCCAGATAAAGCGTTTATGATAGTGGAGAGACGGAAGCTGTTGGTGAGCTGTTGGACAGCTCATTTTAAGTTGTGTAAAATGCATATGGTCAAATTTAGTAACATGTGCATGAATACAAGTGTGTTTCTTACCAACAGGCGTATAGAGATAACATGATTTAAAGTAGATTGATAAGTAGAATTTTCAATTATGTCCATTTGAAATGTAATAATGATATTTAAAAAAATATATATTTTTATATATTTATGCAACAAAGTAGGAAAAGAAGCTTTTAACCATATCTGTTAAACTTACCGCCAGCTGGTGCATAAAATTAGGCCTACAGCCATGCAATCTTTATACACACACACACACTGACAGCTGAATGGGTCACACTGAAGAGATCAGTGACTTTTATGTGGCAATGTCATAGGATTCTACTTTTCCAAGTCACTGAATTTCACTTCTGCTCTGTTAGAACTGCCCCAGTCTGATCTAAGTGCAGTTATTCTAAATATAACAGGATGTCTAAGAAAATATCTATCCTAGGTTGCAACAAAAGATATTTAACATCACTTATACTGAGAATTCTACAGTTACAATGGCTTTTCACTTTTTTCATTGGAGCTGGTATTGATGAGTAGCCAATGGGCATGTTTAAAAAATGTTAGAAAAAATGGTTTGGATTTAGCTTTTATTTTGTCCTTATATCTAAGAAATAGATTTTTATGAATCCAGCAGTATGTTGTCATTGACAAAAGGAAATTGTCTTGCACAAAACTAACTTTTAAACATGGAAAAAAGTCAGTGTATTTATACCTCATGCATCCTGCATACAGGATTTCTGCCTAAATGAATGCTAACAAGTTTACATAATTCTTTTTTATTTAAAAGGAATAATTACATTTCACACATTGTAGCCCATTCTGGACCTTAACAGTGTGAGGTTAGTAATTGAGGCATGTTAATAAATGGAAATACAAAAACTTTTGTATATAACATAAGCTACACGTATTGTTGATAGATATAATATATTTACTTTATATATTTACACATTTGTTCTTTATCAAGTTAATACTTCATATTTTTTTTATTAAAACTTTTACGTTTGTTGGGTAAAGAAATGCACCACAAATTCCTATTTAATGATTTGTTAGATTATTGTTTTTTTTCTCCTTCATTTGGTAATAATTGATTCTTTTGGTTTACATTGACTTGACTCTTTACCAAGTTTGTAAAGTGGTCACACAAACTTTCTGTCCACTACACAAGAACCATAGAAAAGCTGTTCATGCTTTGAATGGCATCTTAAACATTTACTTATTACCTATCATATATTTCAAGCCTTTAACTATATGGCCCTGTAACAAAAATAGATAAATATATGTAAAATATAGTGAAACAGTATACGTGTGTGCTGTGTACATGTGTAATTGTGTGATTGTACAGTAATGTAGTAATGACTAATTAATCTCTAAGTTAAAGGGCAAATTCAGAAAGGCTCATTAAGATACATCATTAAAGGAAAAGCAGATTTTAGGGAACTTTTTGTTGGTCTCTTTCCTCTCTCTTTTACAGTCAAGTGAAATAAATTTAATGCTATATGCTTCATTCCCTTGCTAAATTAACCTTGTTTTAATCTTTAATGTACAGTTGTGATCAAATTTATTCAACCCCCAATGCTGCGAAGGGTTTTATGGAATTCAGTGCACATTTGTAATTGTGTTCATAATGAAATCTTACAAGGACTTGTTAAAGAACTAAATGCAACTAAGATAGCATCAATTGTTTTTGTCATAAAGTATTAAATGGCCTTTTTGTGATTTCTTCATTGACACAATTATTCAACCCCTTTACAACTACCACTCATAAGAACAGAGGTTCATTCCAGTGTTTTCAATCAGGTATTGGAACCACCTGTGGATGTCAACGAGCAGCAATCAAGCATGATAAGCACCAATTAGGCAGATTTAAAAGGACTGTGATACTCAGCTCCTTCTAGACATCTACTGGTGTGTTTACAAGCATGGTGAAGGCAAGAGAATGGTCCCAGAAGACAAGAGAAGAGGTTATTGCTCTTCACAAGAATGGCAATGGATATAAAAAGATTGCGAAGTTGTTAAATATTCCAAGAGACACTATCGGAAGTATCATTCGCAAGTTCAAGTTAAAGGGCACAGTGGAAACGTTACCTGGTCGTGGCAGAAAGAAGATCCTGACCGCGACTGCTGTGCGCTACCTGAAGCGTAATGTGGAGAAAAATCCCTGCGTGACTGCTAAGGAACTTAAAAAGACCTGTCAGATGTGGGCACTGAAGTTTCAGCTCAGACAATAAGGCGCGCACTGCATAACGAAGACCTCCATGCCAGAACTCCCAGGCGCACCCCCTTGCTGACTAAGAACAAGAAAAGTCGACTGCAGTATGCCAAAAGTCATGTGGACAAGCCACAAAGGTTTTGAGACAGTGTACTGTGGTCAGATGAAACTAAATTAGAACTGTTTGGGACAATGGACCAGCGCTATGTTTGGAGGAGGAAGAACCAGGCTTATGAACAAAAGAACACCTTGCCTACTGTGAAGCATGGCGGGGGTCAATTATGCTTTGGGGCTGTTTTGCTTCTAATGGTACAGGAAAGCTTCAACGTGTGCAGGGTACCATGAATTCCCTTCAGTACCAGGAGATCTTGGAGGAAAATGTGATGGAGTCAGTCACAAACCTGCGGCTTGGGAGACGTTGGACCTTCCAACAGGACAATGATCCGAAGCACACATCCAAGTCCACTAGAGCATGGTTGAACATGAAAGGCTGGAACATTCTAGAGTGGCCAACGCAATCACCAGACTTAAATCCAATTGAGAACCTCTGGTGGGACCTAAAGAAGGCAGTTGCAGTGCGCAAGCCTAAGAATGTGACTGAACTGGAGGCTTTTGCCCATGAAGAATGGGCTAAGATACCCATAGGTCGCTGCAAGACACTTGTGTCAAGCTATGCTTCACGCTTGAAAGCTGTCATAACTGGAAAAGGATGTTGTACTAAGTACTAAAAAATAATGTCACTAGGGGGTTGAATAAAACTGATAATGATGTGAGCACAGTAAAGACATTTGTGGTTATTCCATCATAAATATTATGTTATATTTGTCTAATTTATAAGTGCCTCTTTGATATAATTGTAAATAAGATAACTGAAATGATCCAAATCAATGTCAAACTGGCCAAAATACTTTATTTCAGTGGGGGTTGAATAAATTTGATCACAACTGTACTTTGATCCTAAAGCATTTTTTTATGTCAATCTCAAAATCATAGACATTTAAATACATTTCAGACACTGTTGCCTCTGATATTTCAACGTATAAGATATTGAGTATGCTGTTATTCAGCACTGAGAACTTAGTTCATTATTTGAAATTATGATATTTGCTGATTTGTGGGTTTTCTTTTTTTATTTAAAACTCAAAGCTATAATGGATGTAATACAAACCACAAAGGTAGTTTGAAGTTATTCAGATAACAAACTAGTTCATCCTTATAGCACTTCATGTACAGCCCTCAACATCATTGGCATTGAGAAGTTTTAGTCATCCCAGCAATTTAATGAAAATGTGTAAATAGATTAGTGACACTTTTAAAACCATTGTTCTGAATTGTGTACTGTGACTATCAGATTTTCTTATCTACCAGAAATAATTGATTGCATTGCTGCATATTAACTGCATATTAAAATATTATTGGAGGTTACAACTAACATACTAATAAA
Organism: Corydoras sp. C115; assembly: GCA_019802505.1. NCBI lineage: Eukaryota > Metazoa > Chordata > Actinopteri > Siluriformes > Callichthyidae > Corydoras > Corydoras sp. C115. The sequence continues at coordinate 3,464,529 of JAFMOC010000037.1, read as the reverse complement.
AATAATAATGACATCTCTATTAATATTTAAATATTAAATTTATTTTTCTTGTATTACCTTGCCTTTTGTTGTTACTAATTATTTTGATTTGAAACAAAATTAAAAATAATAAAGGTGCCTGGATAATAATAAAAAAAAAAGATCCAAAATTTATATAGCACTGTATTTATTTTTTTGCCCAGTCTTTTCAGCTAATGTGGGCTCTAATAAATCTACATTGTAAATTACAAGTACTAATGCAAAGCAACATCTTCAAATGACTCTGGCCCCAAAGCAAATTATTTTAAAGAATCTTGAAGAATCAAATTACGTCTTGTCTCTAGACTCTTAAAAACCTCAGGTGACGAAGCACAGCCAGCTCAAGGTTGGCATAAATGCAGAATGAATATTTTCCGCCTGGATTAGTCTGTTTTATTCAGATTAATATGTTGCTGAGTGCTGTGCGCACTTCTTCCTTTGCGTGTAAGCATAAAAATCTTCAGTTTACCATTCGGTCATTTTCTGTTGCAGTAAAATGGCATAATAGCCTAATAAAAGCAGGTACATGTTGAATTGTGTACGTTTGCTGCCATTGAGCATTAGGCATGCATGGCAGACTGCTGGCAATGTGCTTGTTTTTCATGCTAATACATTAACGCTTGCTGAGCATTAGAAGTGGAGGATCCTTGGACTGCTGAAATGCTTGTGAAAAACTGTAGATATCTACTGACATTTTGTCTTTTGACCCATTTACACTGTCTTCTGGGATCAATGGTTGGCTTCACTTTCGGCTTCATTTTCCCCTTTCGTCCCACTCTGTCGCTTTCATAATGGTCTCAAGACTGCAACACATCTTTCCTGCCAGTGATGTGTGTGCATGCCTGATATTTATGGGTTCCCTGCATGATCCTTTTTCTAGAGCCGTGCACGGAATCGGTTTACTGTGGAGGCAAGTGACAGCTATCTCTCAGCAAGGTGACAGAGGAACGTGCCCCAATTGGCACTCTTTTTCACAACTCGGAGCAGATCTCCCGACAATAAATCCATCTCACCTGTCCTATTATGGTGAGGCACATTTGTTATGATTGGAGAGGTATCTTGGTCGACTGCTGGCAAGACATAGATATCCATGATTCATGCCAAAAGACAAGCACTTAGATAACGTTCTTAGCCAAGCGGAACTAGAAATATGAACAAAATAGATCTTTTTAGCATTTATCATAATGAATATTCAGGCAATATTAAATTAATCAGTTTTTCTTGCACTACTGGTAAGATATTTTAATCACTGGGATTTGTTCGTAAGTTTTTTTTTTTTTTTTTTGGCACTATTTTCAGGTTCTGGTACATCCTATTCTGTGCTATTTTGTTATTATCATACCCAGAGACAATGGGGTTTTTGAATAACAAAGTTAAATTAGTTTGTTCTTTGATTCTGAATTGACTTGATTAGAATTTCTCATACATCATTCTCTACAAACATGCATTTGTCTCAACATTCCATCTGCTACTCATAATGCAGCCAACAAACTGCAGCCTGCTTTAGGATGAACTAGATTTGTTAAAAATCTTTTAGCCTTGCACAAAAGAGGAGGAAATTTATGCTTTCCAAGATAATACAAGACAAAGGTGTGGCATGGTGGCATAACGGTGGGATTAGAAGGTCCTGATATTTGATTTCAAATGCAGGGTTGAGTTCCACATGTCTGAATGGATTTTCTCAGGTTCTTACAGTTTCTTTCCAACAACAAAACATGAAAAAAGAAAAAAACATGAACAGGTGAAGTACTGGTATGCTGTTCAGGTTAGTAAAATACCCTTTGCTCTATGAGCATTGAAATGAACTTTAATTAGGCCAAATAAATAAATTTAACTAGGATTAAAAAAATAATAATTAAATCATATGCAGATATAAATTTCAGCTATAAGCAATGATTTGCAGATTTATTTTTATTTTTAGTTAGGTTTGCACTAAGGTTCATACGAAGATAATATTCATTAGGAAGCCAGTCCTCTGTATGATGATGTCCTGTCTGTTTTATAAGTTTGACCTTTTTCACAACGAATTAGAGAAATAGAGTTTTCTCCTACTACATAATCTTTTGTTGGTATTTCATAGAAATTTCACATGTTCTCCATGTAAATGTCCTATCCTTAATCCCCCTCTTTTGTGTCTGTGTGAGAGAGGGTAAAAAGAGGGAGTGGGAGAATGAGAGAGAGAGAGAGAGATTGAGAGAGAGCAGCAGAGAACTAGAGAGGAGGGGAAGTTGGAGAGAAAGATAGGTTGGCTCAACAGGGATACATTTAAGTCTAAGTGAGAGTGGCATGTGTAAAAGTCTGCACCAATTTATTAGATACCCTTCATGCTGTGCTGATTGGAGATTTGTTCCGTGCTTGTGCCTCAATTTCATTTGATTAAGTGTAGCCTGAATCTGTGGCTATGTGGAAATATTAGTGTAATGGAAAGCTTGTGAAGTGGATCTGTCCCATCAAAGTCCATACCTCATATTTACATGCACAAGTTATTACAAAAAAAAAATGCATGGTTTTTTATTTTTATTTCATTGAACAGAGGCACTGTCTAGGCTGTACCTGAGGGGAAAAGAAAAAGTGGACATTTTTTACCCCTCCTCCCTTTTATCTACCTTCTTCTCAGGGCTTCAGTATATCTGAATTCTAACTCATTGTTCATCCAATATTTGTACCTGAAGCAAGATTCTTATCTTTATCATTGTTAAAAATCATAACACGAGTTGATATTTATATTATTCTTTTAACCCGTTTTCTCTCTGAGGTATGATAATGATAAAATTATCATGTGCAGTATACAGAGAAAGATGTTACAGAAGCAGTCGGACATTTTCAAGCATGCAGCATTTCTAAGAAGGCAGTATAAATGAAAGCTCTCATAGTTAAAAACCAAAGCCAGATTATGCTGATCATATATATAGAAAATAAAAACATGTATGTCCTATTTCTATGATTATCTGGTCATTTTATTAATGGTGAAAAAGTCTGTCCTAGTCAGCTTTTTGTCAGCTTCTGCCGAAGGTCACTACTTTTATATCCTTTGGTTGAAAACACAGGTGAAAGATAAAGGGAAAAATGCAGCATAGGTCATCCGAAGTTGATATGTTAAGATATACTAAATGGGCAAAAATATTGAAATACAATGCTTAAATATTGAAGTCAAGTGTTTCGTTTTGTGCAATTGCCACAAGCACTTAACCATTTACCCTGCCTTTCAAACTCTTAAAAAAACATATTCTAAGAGCTAACAGAGTTAAAATGTTGTACTATAATAGCCAACAGTGCAACCAAGTCAGTTTGTGTATTTTTTTTCCTCCCTTACATTCCACGATCAACTGTGAAAGGTATTATTTAAATAAAAATAAGAAATGGAACCATTTTGGACCCACGGAAACTCTGGCATGAAGGGCACTCCATGTGAATTTACAAAGTGCAGTTACCAAATGCTAAAGTGTGTGTAGTGCATAAAATTCATCAATGCTTTGCTGACTCAGTTACTGCAGAGTTCCAGATCTACTCTCCCAGAAAAATCAAAAAAGAGATCTCATTAGTTTCTCTGTAGTTTCTCCTAGACAACAATGAGATTAAATAAAATGACAAAAACGACTTTAGCATGAGCCTCCTGCTGCTTAAATGTGTCTCCTGAAATAATGACCTAAGAAATGTCTTACATTGTGCTCAGATTTGCCAGTATTATGAACTTGTTTACTGAAGACAAAAGTCTTTATATTATCACAGCTATTTTTCATATTTTTCAAACCTGATGCTATAAATTACTTTTTAACCTTACGGATACCATATGGGTTAAACTTGTTTTCTTTACTCCTTCTACTGTTGGATTGTCATTTAGGCTGTCTGAAACCACCACATTATTTATATAGTATAGTTATAGATAAGTTTGCAGTTTTAGTTGCCGGTTGATAATACATACACACACACACACACACACACACACACACACACACACACGCACACCTACACACACTCACACATCGGTAGTGCTTGTAGGCATATTAGTTTTCATTTTAAAGCAGTAAGTTAGTTCAATACCATAATTATTGAAATGCTGTTTGTCTTTGCATTTTAAATAACCATAAAATCCTCAAGAAACCTAGCTAGCTACCTCTGTGTCCATATTCTGCTTAGCAGGATGTTTTCAACATGCTAGAGTACCATTTGAGATGAAATTTCAAGCAGCTTGTGGTTGAAGGCTGTGTCTTCTGTTTTATCGGAAAGAAAAAAATTGTTTCCTTGGGATTACAAATAATTGTCTATTGCTACATTCAGATGTTCAGATGATGTTATAGAAATAAGCACACCTTTTGAAACTACCTCTTATGCATTTTTTAGTCTATCCAGATGATGACTGCTGCAGTTTACTAGCTTTAAATCCCCACAGAATCTAATAGCAGTGAAAAGTCTCTCTTTAAGACCTTGGGAAAGTATAGTAACCATTGCTTTTAATTAGCTCTTTTGTTAGCAGGTGGTGTGGTTTAAACACTACCTGCTTTGAGAAATATTTCTTTCTCATTTAGACTATTGTATCTTTAAATGGACTTGGAAATGTGTCTTTACAAGCAGGACAATTTGTTTGTGAACTTATCATATATAAGACGTGAAGCTTTGAACAGTTTGTCACATGTAAGATACCATAACCATGACTTCCACATATTGTCACAATTCCCTAAAGAATATTGGGTGGGCCCAGCGCTGGATTGGCGCCCTGTCCTGGGTGTATCTGCCCAGCGACCGAAACGTTCTCCCCTGGATGGGCATGGGGAACCCCACCGTGACCCTAATAGAGGATAAAGCGGAAGATAATGGATGAATGAATGAATATTAGGTGGCTAAAAGACATTCGTATTCAATCAGGACTTTAAAATCCCATCATAGTGTGGTGTAGAGTGATGTTGCTCTGCATGTGTCAAGTGACCTCAAGAAAGGAAAGTATTAACCAGTTTCTATTAATGACTAAGTAGTTTAGAATACCTTTGCTTATTTAAAATTTGTTGGATTGCTCGTTTTATGGAAATCACACAGAGAATAACAACTGCTGTAATTTACCAGGAGAACCTCACAAAACTTAATTAAGTTAATGCTACATCCTGAGTCATTTTAGTGTTTATAATTCTTTCATGATCACTATTTTATTTTGGTCTGATAATATAGTGTACATTTTGCAGCACAATGGTTTATTTTTAAACGAGCATTGCTCCATTCCTGACTCCAAGACCTTATCTTTCACTTGTATAATAACCCTCAAGTGGCCTGAGATGCTATATGGCCATTATAAGAATAACACGTCTTCGAGCACACCAATGCACAGGAGAAGAAATGTAATATTTATTGATCATTTTGTACACTGTTACATGTGGGAAGCACCAGCTTTGAAAACAGTGGTTCCAAAACAGTGAGAAATCAGAGTGTCAACTTGAACTAAAATGACTGATAGCCTAAACGGGGAAGCTACTGTATTGGCTTCTGACTTTAGGGATGAAAGGGAACTAAACCTAATAGTCAGCTAAGTGAACTGGGAATTGCCTCCTTTTTTTTAGTTTGTCTTTAGAAAGTACTGTACTCATTCATTCATTATCTCCCGCTTTATCCTCTATTAGGGTCGCGGTGGGGTTCCCCATGCCCATCCAGGGGAGAACGTCTCGGGCGCTGGGCAGATAGACCCAGGACAGGGCGCCAATCTATCGCTGGGCACACACACACACACACACACATACACACTCTATGGGGCAATTTGGAGAACTCAATTGACTTGATCCATGTTTTTGGACTGTGGGAGGAAACCGGAGAACCCGGAGGAAACCCACGCGGACACGGGGAGAACATGGAAACTCCACCCAGATGGGGATTCGAACCGGGAATCCCTAGCGCTGAGAGGCGAACGTGCTAACCACTAAGCCACCGTGCCGCAGTACTGTACTGTATATGGTTATTTTGATAGCGGAAACTTTGGCTCCTTCTGGAATTAATATTGATAAAAATTAAGGCTTTTGATCCTTAAATCACAAAAAAAAAATATGGGCTGTAAAAAAATAAATATTACAAGGTCTGTGTACAGGTCACAATTGGAACTGTAAATATAAACTAATCTACATAGGAGTTTAATAAAATTTGTAAGTTTAGCATTTACTTATTACTTAAAAAAGATTTGATAAATATATTTTAGCAATTGATTTTTGCTAAACATATTTAAAAAATATGAAAAAAAATTGAAATCATAACAATATGTTTCTTGAAATAATTTCATGGAGCACAAGTGATAACACAAGAAAAATGCCATTATTAAAATAAAACAATAATATAATTAACACCACTAAAAACAACTTTCTTTTTTTTTTTTACCACAATATGATTTTTATACGGTCAAAAGGTAAAATTTCCTACATTCAAAAACAATGAAGCATTGATGTGATGTGAAAACAAGAAACTGAACTTAATAATTGACTAAAATCAAAACAAAAATACAAAATAAAAATATAAAATATGACCAAATTAAGCCTTTTTTGGACTTTTATTTCGATATCTTTTGTTTGTTTCCTCTTTTGTTTTTATTATCTGTTATCTCAGTCAGGTGTTTTGGGTTATGGTAATTGTGTCATTTATGTTGCCATTGGTTCCTTTTCATTATATAAGCAGTGAAGATGGTTGTTTGTGTTAGGTATGTTATTCTGTTGTTTGGAATTCATTTGCTAGTCGTCATTGTCAACTGCTTCATCTTTATTCATCTTTAACTGCATATTGCCAGTCAGTCTGTTTATATTTAATTTTTGTTCTGTTTGTGATCTTCTTAAAATTCTATTAAAAATACCTTTGTTTTATGTTTCTTGTTTCTCTCCTAAGGCACTGTGACACAGACAGTACTGAAAAATATTGATCTATAACAGGGCCAGGTCTAGGCAAAGGCAATGCATTGTGTGAAGAGACTTAATATAGAATTAACAGCAGGTGATAAAGTTCAGTTCACTTATACATTTTGCCTGTTCCCTCAAGATTATTATTTATTATTATAATTTTTTTTTTGTGATGTGATTTTTACGTACTCATTGTGTCTAAATATTCATTCATTTATTATATCCCGCTTTATCCTCTATTAGGGTCGCGGTGGGGTTCCCCATGCCCATCCAGGGGAGAACGTCTCGGGCGCTGGGCAGATAAACCCAGGACAGGGTGCCAATCCATCGCTGGGCACACACTCACTCACACAGACACACTCTATATGGGGCAATTTTGAGAATTCAATTGACTTGATCCATGCTTTTGGACTGTGGGAGGAAACCGGAGAACCCGGAGGAAACCCACGCAGATACGGGGAGAACATGGAAACTCCACCCAGATGGGGATTCGAACCAGGAATCCCTAGCGCTGAGAGGCGAACGTGCTAACCACTAAGCCACCGTGCCGCCTGTGTCTAAATATTGTCTATAAAATTCCTTGCTGTGGTTTTCCTTATACCATAAAGTAATTTACAATTATCAAAGAGAATTGAAACCACTTTCTCATTTAAAACTAAGAACAAGTACCTATTTAATTTAGAATTTTATGTAAATCCATAAGAACTAAATATTGACAATATTTCAAACACTGTCTTGTAGTACCTGCTTAAAATGGCATTGACCTTTAAAATTTAATTCCTACCTGCCTCCCCTCTTTCACTCATCACTTTAAAATTCCCCAGTAGTTAAAATTCTCCAGGTTTCATATATTTTCTGCCAAGTTCACTTGTCATTACAAGTCATGTAACAGCTTTGTATGAGTACTTAAATAAATTTCATGTATCTGACATTCGAGTACCAGAAATATGTGTGTGTGAGTCTTCAGGCTTCTTAATGCATTTTGTGACTTTTATATATGATTTTATTCCCCCCTATTGCACTTATTCATTATTGGTTAGCCTTTTTGTATTTTGTCATACACCCTTTTGAGCATCACCTTATTTTGCCTTACAATATGCTCAAAATTAGAGACTTCATATAATATGTGTTTCAACAGAGATATTGATTTGGTAGCCAATTCATTGTTTTTTTTTTCCTTGCTGCTCAAGGCCTCTCAAAAGACCGATGCTCAAAGGCATCTATATTTTTATTGTCCTGTTTCCTCAACCAAGAATCACAAAACATAATCTGGACATTTTTGATCCGTGTTAGCAAACAAACTTTTACATTCAAAGATTTTTACATGACCATTCATCCATGGTCTGATGACTTATTGGTGTCAAATGTTAATTATAGAATAAAAATTGCTTTTGGCCTTTGTCAGGTTTTTTGTAGAACTTTCATATTTGAATTGTATTCTGATGGAATGTAAACAAAATGCTCTCATTTATTAAATTAAATAATTTCTCTGTATTCAAAATTTTCATTTTGAGAGATTGATCTGTTTAGTTTTGATTGGTTCTACACTATAATAATTAATGCTATTCACAATAGTATTAACAATATTAATTTAATTTAAACTATTAAGAATAGTAATTGTGATTAATTACTGAAGTATCATGCTTCAGAAAGTTAATATGCATGTAGAATGAGATTATTAATAGGAAGTGTTCATATCTGGGTATTTTGTTTCTGCTTTTATTAAATGTGAAGATTTAGATGTAATTAATGTTTACTTTAATCTGTTTAAAATACTTGTAACTAAGGCCAGCTTACTAAATTGACTTCTTTTCTATGTTTGTTTTTATTTTTTACATCCTATACCATTGTATGTCATCTTTAGAGTCAAAGTGGCTTTTAATACAGCATTCCTACTTCATCTTAGTCAATAACCAAAGGGACCATGTTGCAATGAGAGGGAAGTTAATGGGCCAGCATAATCCTTTAACTAGGCAAGGGTTGTTCACTACAAGCTACCTAATTCCTATATAGCAGATGCTTTGAAGTTAATAATTTCCCTCTAAGCTTCTTAAAGCCAACACAGGGGATTACGCAAGATTTTTGCCCTACATTATTAAGTAATTTTCCCTACTGTATGGTTTGAACATAGGAAAATATTGAACTTATACCTTTTCAGACTCAATGAAAGGTTAAACTCTGGATCGTGTCTCAGATTGTAGATCTTGCTCATGAGCCACGTGAAGTTCATGCAGCATCAGTGGTGAACCTCATTATAAGCCATTAGCACTTTTTTTTCTCTAGAAAAAAAAGTAAAATAATTAATACATAGAGAACTGAAGGGCATTGTAGTGAAGATCCATGATCAGTCCATCAGTGACTTTTCCCCTTTATAGATGTGATAATTTCTCTTGAGCTCGGATTGGTGAACAGAAGAAAATTAACAGCATTTGTGAGCCTTGGGAGGTTTTTAACTTCATGGGTGTCTATCTGCTGTTCTATGTGTCATTTAATTATTTTTTCCATGCTAAATTTGCATCTGCATTTCTAAGAAAGTGTTCAATTAAAGTGGCAAAGTGTTTAGGTTGATTGCTGCGGTACCGTGCAGCTGACTCATGGACCAGTTCTCCAGAGTGCCAGCATCAGCTGTGGCAGGGTGGTTTAATCACACTGAACAGAACCAGCCTTTTAGAGGTTTGACACCAAATTCGCTCATTGTTTCCAGGGACAATACCATCCAGAACTCAGTGCTCACTGCATGGTCAATAATGGACTATCAAGATCTAGCGGAGGTAAATTTGTTATCCGTATTAGTATTGATGAGGACATGTGGTCTGATCAGATGCATTGATCTGGATTCGCTCTTTCCCCTGTAGCACTATTTTATTCAGTCAATACAACTGTCTATTGATCTTGATGTGCAGGCTTTTAACCCAAAGATCAGCCAACCGCAACAAGATAGAGACCACAATCCGCCTACCTTATTAATTACAAACTGGGCAGAAATCCAAAGCTTGGAAGGTTAGCAAGCAGTTAACACAAAGCTTACTTTCACCACTACACTTGGATACATTTAAATTCTTATTAGGGCATATACTAAACATATAGTCGCCTGTGTGAGCTTATGGTATACCTTAATTTTAGAATTTGGAGAGAATTTTTAAATTTGGTTGTGATCCAGTGTAAAATGATATTTGTCTAATAAGTTATAAACTTTTGTCAGGCAGCGGTTTTGTTTTTAGTGGGAAAACTAATCATAGTTTATTATTCTCAGAAATATCATTTGGATAAATAGAAAGGTAGCGAACAAGTATGTTTATGCAAGTTGTGATCATATAACCAATGTGCTACATATATTGAGAACAAAATCTTGTAATTATTTTAGTGCTATGTATTATTGTACTTCGTGATGGTTGGAAATCCTTAGGATATCCATTTTAAGAACTTCAAGGCAGTGCTTTGAGCAATATGTATATTTTAAATCTATATCAAAATGTTGCTTTACCTTTTACCCATCACTAACTGCACCTGCCTTCCATTCTCCTTGTTTAAATGCTAGCAATTCAACTGCTTCTAATCCCAGTGAACAGCATAACATCAATTCTGGCAAGTAATTTTCTGCTGGCTTGCACTGTATTTCCATAATATGTGAAAACAAAAGCCTCAATCAATCTTTGATTCTTTTGAATATTAGGTCTGCCACTGAGGATTAGGTTATTTCTTCCTCCTCTTTCATTCAGTCTTATATATCACTACATTTTCCTCCAACAACTTTTCCCCCTTTTCGTTTCCTCAATAGATAATGCAACGTTGACCAGGTTCATCTCTCTCCATCATTGGTATTCATACTTAAATGGCTGAGCAAACACAATACATTTTTGCAGGCATTTGTAATGCTGCTGACAGCCCACATTGCCAGGCAGAGGGAACAATATTATTTTCATGTTGATGTTATGAGAATGTCAGAGGCGGGCTTCGCTTGTCTCCTCTGGAAAACAAGCAATACATATCACCTATATTGAAGCCACACTGTGAGTGCAAAATTACCCAGTTCTGTATCATAGCTTTGACAAATGAAAGGCAGGGATTGATCTTATTTATAAATATTTGAGTCATGACCATGTTTTCCTTTGAGTATTTACATGGTTCATGAAAAGCAGAAGTTTGAAATTTGGAGGTATGACCAAACTGTCCAAAAAGGCTGAATGCATGTGCAGACATTGTATCGCACAGTATAAAACAGACTAATGAGGCAAACCCCTGTCAAATATCTATAACGATGACTATATTCAGCATACCTATTAAAGTGTCTAAGTAGTGCTGTTATTTAAACATTTTGGCATAATCCTTTATTGGATTCAAATATAGTAACATACATTACAAACCAAAAGTTTGGACACACCTTCTCATTCAAAGAGTTTTCTTTATTTTCATGAATATAAAAATTGTAGATTCACACTGAAGACATCAAAACTAACACGTGGAATTATATACTTAACAAAAAAAAAGTGTGAAACAACTGATGTTCTTCAAAGTATCCACCTTTTGCTTTGATTACTGCTTTGCACACTCTTGACATTCTGTTGATGAGCTTTAAGAGGTAGTCACCTGAAATAGTCTTCCAACAGTCTTGAAGGTGTTCCCAGAGATGCTTAGCACTTGTTGGCCCTTTTGTCTTCACTCTGCGGTCCAGCTCACCCCAAAACATCTTGATTGGGTTCAGGTCCGGTGACTGTGGAGGCCAGATCATCTGGCGCAGCACCGCATCACTCCTTCTTGGTCAAATAGTCCTTACACAGCCTGGAGGTGTGTTTGGGGTCATTGTCCTGTTGAAAAATAAATGATGGTCCAACTAAACACAAACCGGATGGAATAGCATGCCTTTGCAAGATGCTGTGGTAGCCATGCTGGTTCAGTATGCCTTCAATTTTGAATAAATCCCCAACAGTGTCACCAGCAAAGCATCCCCACACCATCACACCTCATCCTCCATGCTTCAAGGTAGGAACCGGGCATGTATAGTTCATCCGTTCACCTTTTCTGCATCGCACAAAGACATGGTGGTTGGAACCAAAGATCTCAAATTTGGACTCATCAGACAAAAGCACAGATTTCCATTGGTCTAATGTCCATTCCTTGTGTTCTTGACGGCAAACAACTCTCTTCTGCTTGTTGCCTGTCCTTAGCAGTGTTGCCTGTCCCAAGCAGCTATTTTACCATGAAGGCCCTATTCACACAGTTTCCTCTTAACAGTTGTTCTAGAGATGTGTCTGCTACCAGAAGTCTGTGTGGCACTGACCTGTTCTCTAATCTGTGCTGCTGTTAACATGCGATTTCTGAGGCTGGTGACTCGGATGACTGGGGCGGTCCTCATATGAGCCAGTTTCTTTGTACCGCTTGATGGTTTTTGTGACTGCACTTGGGGACACTTTCAAACTTTTCCCAATTCTTTGGACGACTGACCTTCATTTCTTAAAGTAATTCACTCGTTTTTCTTTAGGACTATCAGCTGTGTACTGTATCCACCTTCTGCACAACACAACTGATGGTCCCAACCCCACTAATCCCACTTATTAAATCTGACAGAGCACACCAGTGAAGTGAAAACCAATTCAGGTGACTACCTCTTGAAGCTCATCAAGAGAATGCCAAGAGTGTGTGAAGCAGTAATTAAAGCTAAAGGTGGCCACTTTAAAAAAAACCTAGAATTTAAGACATATTTTCAGTTGTTTTTTTTGTTAATTATATAATTCCACATGTGTTAATTTATAGTGTTGATGCCTTCAGTGTGATTCTACAATTTTCATAGTTATGAAAATAAAGAATGAGAAGGTGTGTCCAAACTTTTGGTCTGTACTGTACACTGTAAAAAATCTTCTATAATTATTTTGCATTACTGTGTATAACATTGTTTGCATTTTCATCTGACATTGTGTTCTTAAATGGTATGATTTCAAAATTAGAATATAATATATACAGTATAAATAGAAATATTCAATAACCAATGTTTAATATTGAAAATTCCGATCAGTTTTTTTAGGCTTGTCAGAACCCATCACCTCATTATTATTTCTGAGCTGTCCCTTTTAGGGGTTTAGTCAGCCAGACAGTCTACATCATTGCCCTGGGGAGTCAGGATTGAAAAAGAAGCTTGACAGAATACATGACAGGTCAAGTCAGAAGACATTGATATCACTTAACAGCTAGACCATTAAGTTTGAATGAGGTCTTACCTGTTGCAGGATTTGAAATGTTTTGCAACTTGCATAGATTAAAACAATTTATATTCCAAGCCTTAAGATGTGTGGCTCTAATTTGCCTGGTTTTCAGAGTTTACATTGTAGAACTGCTTCCATACCAGCAGGATCACCCTTGCACACCTAAATACTAAACAATTAACCCAATAGGTTTGCCATGACCATACCACCATTGGCTTTAATTAGAGGTTGTTAACATGATTCACATGAGAGCTTTACCTAATCACGGGTATTATTGTTTTCTATAGAGGGCCGATAATATTGTCCTGAGAACTAAATAATAGATTTAACAAGCCGTTAATTATGACATTCTAACCGAAAGACACTGCTCAGGGCAAGGCCACTGATTAAGATCCCTTAAGCAGCATGTTACCCAGTCTCCACATCTCAAAACACTAAAGAGTTATATTTATTTCAAAGGTTTCAACATACAATTTTTGTAATCCATATCTGCATCATCAAATCCATCACTGTACAACAGCAAGTATATAAAAAATTCCATGGTTTTGTCACTTGTCAAAAAAACTTGTTTTTTATTTTACTAAACAAAAATGATTGACCTCTGAAGGTACACGTATAGCTGTCTTTAAAGGTTATTGATGGATCCGTAATGGATCTAGGTATTGTTGATGTTGTCCACTACAGTGTCTTTTTACACACACACACACACACACACACACAAACATCACTTCAGTCATTTGCATCAAAACAAATGGTTTTGGGATGTCTGAAGGCAGCGTGATGCATTGTGAAAAATATCATGATTTAATTTGCAGTGCTCGCGCTGTTTGAGTGTTATGTTTAAGTTTTCTTGTGTTATTACCATCCCACATTTATTGTGGTGCGCTTTCTGTTTAGTAATTTAAATATTAATTGACTATCTAAAACTAGTTTATTTGTTCGTCTCTCTCTTTCTCTCTCTCTATATCTCTCTCTTGCTCATTTACTTCAGTAAATGACCTAAAAAAACAAACACAACAAACACTAATTATAAAACACAGAGGATGAAATATGGTGGTCTTAAGCTGTTTTGCTGTAATCAGAGTTTGCAATGTGCATAGTGTGACTGGCTCACTGGACAAAAGGGCTAGCAGAGCATTTTTTAAAATCTTTGTGATACCCTCTGGTGTGGTCTGGTACCTAGTCAGGAGTTTATATTAAGACAGTGACTCAAAACCTTGGAACCAAACCTCTAGTTTATATAAGAACTACATGTGCTGTCTAACCTCTCCTGATTTTTGTGAACTTGTCATGTTTTGATTGCATTTATGGTTGCTTTCTAAAATAAATTATTTTCTGTAGCTCTGGCTGCACTCTGTTAACTCTATTCCGCCATGAAGATGCTGAAACCAGCATTATGTTTTGTCTGGGAGAGTAAAAAATCTGCTTTTCCTATTAGTGTACACTGCTGTGGGTAATATTTGTTCTCATGTGTAAGGAGGAGTTTCTCAGCACTCCTTATTTTACTTTAATATAACATTTTTATATATATATATATATTTTTTTATTTTTATTTTTATTTTTATTCCTGGAATTTTATTTGGTGCACAATTATTGTGCCCAACCTTTAATTCAGTTCTGTTTTTTTCCCCATCAGAAATTCTACATACTGCATGAAAGTGTCCATGTCACTAACAGTTTCGGAAAATGACACAGACTTGTGTTATAACTCCAAAATGAAGTACTTGGAGAAGGCTGAATTGAGTAAAGGAAAAGACATCTTGTGCCCCGACATAGAGGACTATATTCAGCCCGGCAAGGACTTGGAAATCGAATGGTACAAGGTGAGAACTTGACTATGAAGTTTATTTTATTTAAAGTTTTCTAACTGCTAAAATTGTCAATAAACTGTGTCTAATAAAACTAATTATACTTATTAACTCATCTGCTCAGTAAGACAGAAATGAATAACTATTAAACAAATGAATGACAGATACATTAAACAGCCAATGCATAGTGCAATGCCAGCGCTCACAACTGAAAACAATGCTACTGTCAAAACATTGTCAATTACAAAATGTTAACGCACCCACTATGTTGCTATTGCTCACAGACCTCCCACTTCAAGTTAATTTATGAACATGTCAGCTCAATGAGATGTGTGTGCAAGGTTATCCTGAATGGCATTGAATTCATCACCATTGTTTTTCCCCATCTACTCTCTGATTTAAAAGGAGTGTAAACTCAAAGCTTGGCGTCAAAGCATTGTCAGGAGAAAAGATGTGCTTGCTATTAAGGACGTAAGAGAAGAAGACATTGGAAACTATACTTGTGAAGTTACATTTGGAAACTTCCTGGTTAGAAGAACTACTGAACTGTCAGTCACAGGTAAGACACAGTATATTTTACATAACTTGGCATTTACAGTAGCATTTTTAATTGCAGAGATGCTGGTTTTATTTCATTTTACAATCACAAAATTTCAGTATTTTTGTATTAAGCAAAATAACTATTTAAACTTGAATCTGTTTGCTCCTCGTGTTCGAACATGTGCAGTTTCAGCTGAACTAATTTTTTAAGTTATCCAAATTCTATTATCATTCACTCATACAATTCACAGATAACTTACTTTTTTCAATCACAGAGTGTACTTTCTGTTGTGGTTTTGCATGTTTTTTTTAACCTTTATTATAATGACCTTCCTTTTAGTCAGTTAGCAGACGGTTTTATCCAAATCGCTGACAAGTATCCCTGACCTGATAACTGAACAAAGGTTACCCATATAACAGCTCTGGAGTTATGGGTCCTGTTCAAGTACCTGCTAACTTCAGTAAACCTGGGATTTGAACCCACAACCTTTCGAATTGTCCTACACCCTTACCACTGAGCAGCCACACTCTGTTATCATGTTATTAAAGAATGGTTTACATAAGCAAATTACTATCCAGGAGAGAATGTCCCGGGTGCTGGGCAGACACAGACAGGACAGGGCACCAATCTATCGTTGTGCACACACTCACTCACACAGACACACTCTATATGGGGCAATTTGGAGATTTCAATTGACTTGATCCATGTTTTTGGACTGTGGGAGAAAACCGGAGAACCTGGAAGAAACCCACGCGGACACGGGGAGAACATGGAAACTCCACCCAGATTGGGATTTGAACCGGAAATCCATAGCGCTGAGAGGCAAACGTGCTAACCACTAAGCCACCGTGCCACCCAAACATCCCAATGATGAATTACCATTTGCACATTATTAATCGAGGATGAGAAGGTTAACGATTATCTTTCACAGAGAATATTAAAATCTTTATTCAGTTCAATTTCAATTTTGTTAATACGTTGACTCATGTTTTGGTCACAGGTCAAATAAAGTATTTGAACTGTATTAGCGTAAAATATTCCAGACTAGCCAGCATTTTAAAAGCCCATGTTAACAATCAATCTTCAGAATTTTAAGATTAGCCTATGTTGTCTCTTTTATTTTTTAGTCTTTTTTTTATGAAAGTTTATTTTAAATCCCTGTCTATATCTTAAACAGAAAACCCTTTTGCCCAATTTTGTCTCTGGACACTCTGAAAAAAGGATGGCGATTTATTTTCCCTAAAATGTTTTTAAATTAATCTGCCAGTTACAATGACGGAATCTGATTGAATGTATTTTATTTAAATAGTTATTACCAGATCATAAAATGTGAAGAAAACTGATGTGCATATTGAGAAATGCTATCAGCATAAGGCATTACATCCCCTAGAGTTTTAGTTCATATTTTGCAGCAGATTATTAACAGGACACATGACTTTTTAAGATATCTTTTTTTTATTGCAGCTAGAAATAATTTAAAAAGGAAGTGATTTTTTTGTTGTTAATTAAGGTTTGACACATGGTGCCATATTGTATGAATGTAGAACTCATGCATCCACAATTTAATTATATACAATGGTGCTTAAAAGTTTGTGAACCCCTAATAGCCTTTAATATTTCTAATTACCCTGACCTACATTAGATAGACAGGTCCTAAAAGCATATTGCAAAGCTACTCAAACAAATGAGACAACAACATTATACTGTCATTTGTTTTTTGAGAAAAACAATCGGGTATTTGTGACTGGTTATTTAAATAGCAGGCTTTATTAAACTCTGATATTTATACCACATTGTAAGTGTAAAAGTATACAATGATATAATCAAAGCTTATCAGGCTGATTAAGTTTATCTTTTAAACCATTCAGACTCTTTATATTTTAATGCATGAAACATAATCAATCAGCATCTAAAGCATTTTCTCGCATGGGCTAATGTTAATATTCGCAAGTCTATCATCAGGAGAACACTAAACGCTAACGTGTTATTGTTAGGAGTAATTAAAATCATATTATCAAGCCAGAAGGTTATTGAAACAATTTTGTTGATATTTAAAAAACTAAATGTATCTTTTTGGTTCATATGAAGTTTTATGTAAAAACATCAAATGATAAGTCATATTGTTTTGATCGTAATCTAATATAAATATTTTGAAATGACAATTTCTCTTAGCTGATGTGTAGGCCAAATTACAAATGGGATCACAATTTGCAATGAAAGCAAATGTTTCTTTACATTTGCTCACATTACTTATGTATTTTTTTCTCAATAAGCAAAGGCCCTAGGCAAACATTTTTGTCTCATTATTCTTTTAAAAATCTATATTTAAAATTACATTCTAAAGGGTTCACAATTTCAAGCATCACAGTATCTAGAACATTTACTGTACTTAAACATCTTTAGATATAGCAATTGTAATCCGGAGGACTTACGCTTACTGTTTATGCTATTTAGTTCTATGTGTATCAGTGATTAGACTCAGGGGATCAGGTGTCTTAAAAGCAGCTAAAAGAATAAAATATGCAGTGATGTCAAACTCCAGAACTGGGGTGACTTTTTGAGGATAAGAGAATCATCCAGAAGCATTTTGTTTTATCAGCCAGTTGCAGTTTCAGTTGAGCACACAGGCCTGAGGGCATGTCTGTAGGTACTGATTACACTAATTTTGTTTAGTCTGTACTGATGTTTAAAGAGGTGTTTGGTTATTAAAGCCTTTTTCAACCAAATATTATGCAACTTTACAATGGTGAAACTGCTCTTCACCACTGAGCATCTCTCTCACCACTGAGTGCTTTCATCATTCTTAAAATGTTAAATGTTTCAACAGGAAAAAGTTTATAGGCAGTGGGAAAAGAGCAAAAACATGCTTTTAGGTAGAGATCTAATTAAGAAAGCAAGATTGCTTTAAGAATAAAGGTTTATTGCTGTTGTACCTCACGGTAGAATAAAAAAAAAAAAGTTTTTGTTTCATGAGCTGTGGTGTTTTATGATCTGTTTTAAAACTCTGATAATGTCAGTGACAAAATTAGAAGCTTTATATTAGGTTGCACAGCATGCTGTTAAATTGGCAGGCCAATCCCTACAAAAAAAAAAAAAAAAAAAAAACAAATAATAATTTTGTCTTCCAGAGGGCACAGTCAGAAAAAATTGGGCAACCAAAAAACTGTAACCGTTTCTGTAAAAAAAATGTGCTGGATGGACACATTAAATGCGTAAACGCCTCTCCTAACAAGCAAAATAATGTTGTATATTAAATGTATAATGTTGTTGGGACCAATAATTGGCTTCAGATGCACCTACGGGTGTAGCGATTTGTGCATCCATCTGAGCTCAATCACCCCAACAGCGTAGCACTGTGCTTCATCATACACAGGAATTCATGAGCCAAAATCCCTCTAGCTACAGATGTGACATTACACTGTGTTTAAATTTCTTATATATAGACTAGAACTCTTGTAAAATCTCTCATGGGATGATTTTAATTCTTTTTTTGTTGAGTGTATTATTGGCTCACTATTGTTATCACACATTTTGGAGGCGGTTTATGGTTAGCTGTCATTCCTTATGACTTTTTAAGATAAGGTGTTGATACATACTGCCATCATCGATTATGAGTAGTCCAAGATTAGGAAATTGAGTGAGAAATATTGATCCACTTTAGCTGTTATGCTAATTCTAGCCTCGGGAGATCAGTGCTAGAGAAGCAGTACAAGTCTCTACTTTCCAGAAAGTTAATGATTACCACAGTGAGCCAAACATAAATTTAAATCATATATGCTTAATGAAACAAGCTGCCTTAGTTTTTATTTATCTAATATAATAATGATAACCTTTGGTCTTATATAGTAATACAATGTTTAAGTGTTTATTTTATATAGATAACATACAGTGAAGTCATATGTTATCTCTTTGTGACTGAAACTGATGGCTCTTATCATCTATATGTATGTATGTATGTATGTATGTATATATATGTATGTATGTATATATATATATATATATATATATATATATATATATATATATATATATATATATATATATATATATATATATATATATATATATGGCAGTAGTAGTAGCATAAAGGCAGTTGTAGTGTTATACAATTAAGAAATTTAAATACCAGAGAGCCGCTAATAAAACCTACAAGGTCAGTAATAATCATAATTCCATGTACTATTGACAATAGTTAATGATATGTTTTTTCCTCTTCTCATTTTAAATGGCCATATAATAGAAGTGTTAATAATCTGGAAATGACAGTTGTAATTAAAATAACCACATGAGATACCGACTGTTGCATTGTATGCAATGGCGACAGTTTTTCCAGATGATAAAGTTTAAGGTCTAAAATCAATATTTTTTTAGATGTCTCTAGAACACTCATGGGTTTCTGACTCCAACCCACATCTCTGCCATATGGACATTGGGTTTTAAGAAAAAAGAAAGTGTACTTGAGTAAATTGTGTTGAGTTTTCAGGTCTTTGGGTGCAGAGATTGCTAACCATTTACACAGGTTCTAGTGAACTTTATGTATAATAAATCTCTCTTGAACTCCCTTCGTATTATACTTGGTACACTAACTTCTCTTGTTCTGTTTTATTTTTTTCTCAGTTGGTGAGGTCATATTCAGGCTTTACCTGATTAACATATGAAGGATGTGAACCATAATAGCTTCTTTAATTGACAGAGCATAATTGAGGTTACCAACAGGTCCTTTAGTGTGAAAAGAAAGGCGGAAGGCTAATTCGGCCCTTATTCAGACCAGTCTTTTGTACTGCTTTTTCTTCCAAAGAAAGTCAGATAACGTTATTCAGTAGAAATAATGTTCTTCTGTCTTCCACAATGTCTGCTTCACAGCTTGGAAGCCCTAAAAAGATTGTTTAAAGTCTGTGTAAATGTTTCATATTACAAAGTTGGGACTGTCTTTGACAATATAAACCCAAGTTTATAGATTTTTTGTTCCATTTATAAATCTAAATAATGATGTAATATAAAAAGGTGATGTCAACGGTCATTCTAATTATGATTTTTTTTTTTATGAGTAAAGATAGCTAGAAAATACCTGATTTTTCACAAATGCATGATAGTTATTGAAAAACAATGTACTTAAAAGAAAAATATTCTCCCTACTGCACATAAAATAATTAAACGGTTTAAGGAACTGTACAAAAAAATAAGTGTATAAAGGGCAAGGGTGCAAATTTAATCTAAATGCACTGCATTAAGATGTGCCATTCAACAATAGCTGATATATTCGCTTTGGCAAACATGATTGACTTCAAAAATCAACTTTAAAACTTTCCTATGCATGAACTTCTTTGGTTATCTAGGATAAACCATCACACAGTGGAAACATGTATTTTGTGTATATCTGTCTATCTCTTTGTTTGAGTACTGTTCTGTACTGGTGAGTAGAGTTCCTTCTAGTCTCTTCCTCCTGGGGAAAAGACTGTAAAGCATCAGCCCACATGAAGATAAATATTTAATGTCAACATTTCATAATGATTGTCTTTCTTTACTTATGAAAGATGCTTGCTACTATGTGAGCATCATAGTGGGCTGTTCAGAACTTACTCATTTCTTTAACTACAGAAATGTTATTGTTTCAGGTGGGATGATGGCAATCATATTATTGTATGTACATATTGCTGTGTTAATCCCACTTTACAGTTCAATCATGTGCATTTCAGAACTTCATCAGGAAATCATCAGGTCAAATAGTCCAAAACTCAAGATGGAAAGTTCAGTTACATCACTTCTTGTCTTTGTCCTTTTCTTTTTTGACTGAGAAGATATGCGACAAAACTCAGGTTCCTGTGCTGTCAGTTGAACTACCCTTGCTCTTGCAGACAGAAAAAGATAATGAAAAGCACGTTAGCCAAGCGGGATTTTGCTTTTTGCAATGGGTGAGCATTTTCTGATATTTTTATCTGCAACTCAGTGCAGCATGCAGATAGCAAAGGTACATATAATTTTTTTTAAATGCAGCTATGTATGTGCCATGAAACAAGTATTCTGAACATAATTTCTGATTATGTACATGTTGAGCTGACACTGGTTGTCACAGTGAAGCAGTGGTTAGTGCCTTTTCTTACAACAGTAATGTCTTGGGTGTAATTCCTAAGCAGTACCCATGTTCTGTTATCTGCCATGGGATGGCCTGGCAACTGGCAACTTGTTTCTTCACAGGTCAGTGTTTAAGTGTTTCTTTCTTGTATTTGTTTATTTTTCTATAAATCCCATTATTTCCTGGTTGCAGAGTGATGGCCAAATAAGATTAACCCATTCAGCTTTAGACAAGCACCTACAAGCTGCTCCATTATAGGTTGCATCAAGATATTTCACAAGCCCAAGCTTAATGCCATCAAAGAATAATTGTGAAAGTTTTCCAACCAGCATGTAATGGTGTAAGTGTATTTATCTATAAATGATAAACTTGCAGACAGTAAAGGATAATTAAAAAAAAAAACACGTAATAGTCTAATAGGATTTTGCTTTTCGTGATACATTTTCTGATATTATTTTAAATAGTATATTATTTTAATCACCCTACTTATTATGTCCCAAGGTCATTAATTTTGTCTGTAGAATATTATTTGTTGTGATAATCTGACCCAAATAGGTCCATAATTTGTTTCACATCAGAGTAATGTAACTGTCCCATCAGAAGGTAAATTACTGACAAAAGCTCTATGTTCTGCTTTACTTTTCCCTGTAACCGCTTATGTGCTCTAGGACCCGAGAGCAAATTCAGGTTTAGTGTATTTTGACAGAAAGTAAAATAAGTGTCTTTTGCAAAGGCAGCACTGGGCTTTGCCGAACAGCTGTCCTCTTGATGCCTGCCAAGCGTTGTGATGAATGGGCACTTTTCCAGACTTCTTGGTGCAGTGTTAAATAAATGATTGACGTCTCAGAGGGTGTTCCAATGGCTAGAGACAGTATGTGCGCTTATGGGTATGTCTAGTGTAATGTGCTTGCTGCGTGTCGATTCAATTATGCACTTATATTTCAGTTTTATTATCTGTGGAATGTTGCAAAGAGTTTTGCCGGGGTTCTTTCAAACACATTCAAAATGAATAAAATTTCCATTTGGTTGGAAAGAAAGCAGAGAATGAGAGAGAGAGAGAGAGCGAGAGGGGATTGGGGCACTTTCAAAAGGCCTTTGGAATACATATAAAAGCCCTAGGCTACTGGTGCAGGTCAGCACTATATCACACAAAAGTATCTTGTTCCTGCTAGCCTTAATTTGGGGCCATTATTGTATTTCCCAGTTAAATCCCATTCTGATTTTGACTAGACTTGCCTGGAATAGTTCAGTAATATATTTAGCTATGAACATTTCTCCCATGACCAGACAAAGGTACAATATAGATTGTACTGGATACTCATTCAGTCTAGTGTCTGACAGAAAAAACATGTCACTGAAGCAGATAGTGTGTCGCAGGGTATAGACAGTATCTAATCCTTAACCATATTAGTTAGTTCCTTTACCACCTAGAATATACATTGCTTTCATAGCTGAGCATTTCATTATAGTGTGCTCACTTGGTTAAATAATGATATAATATAACATAAAACAACTACCACCTCCTAAGCTGAAGAGGGATATGCTTGTATTATTACACCATTGACCTAATAGATAGGGTCACTGAATAGGCTTTTTGAGAAAACCCATTGGACAACCATGAAAATTCCACTTCCAAAATGTGCCACTGACATTTATAAAAAGCGACTGGAATAAGATTGTATTTCTTTTTTGCATAGAATGGACTCTTATTACTTGAGACATATGATTTGCTTATAATAGCTTCTTTTAAAATTCATAGAGAAAGGTGTTGTTTTGGCAGGGTCTTATCTTTAAAATGAAAAAAAAAAAAAAAAACATACAATAGATCACTGCCTCAAAATTCCTGTATGAGCCTTATGTTCATGTCATTAGGGCATTGCACAATAAATAAATTAGCATTTGAATGCCATTTGATATTGTATTGTTTAAAATTAAATGTCCTTGCATAAGAGGCACAGCCTTTATTATATATGGAGCTTTAATATTGCCCCATATTTCTGAATCTAGCATCCATCTTTTGGGTTGATGACAAGAAGTATTCAGGCAACATGACAGCACCCACCACTTTACCTTCTGCTTCACTTGTAGGCCCAGCAGCATTACTGCCAGGCATTTTGGAATGACTGTCATTTGATCTGAACTTGTAAGAGTTCAAATTTTTATGAGCAAATATTACAGCTTTTAGTGCAAAACTGCAAAACATTGTTAGTATGGTAAGTAAGTTAAGTGTGTGCATATGCCTTATGTATGTTTTTTTTTTTTAATAATGTAATATACATCATCATGAATCATCTTGTAGGGCTTCATTCCCTGTCAAATATGCCCAACCCTCAGCCTCACCCACACATTATACTTTGTGGCAGAGGCTGAGCTATGAGCTATAATGTGTGTTTTTCATATGTTGCCAATGGATCAGACATTTTATAAACTTTTCTTTTGTAATACAGTAAAACATATACAACATGGACAGAGCACTGAATCCTGACCTCAACCCTCTTGAACAACTTTGGAATAAATTAATAAAACATAAAGCAAGCCCAGCTCTCTCATCCAACGTTAGTGTCAAAATATAGACATTTCTCAGTAATTTCTTCCCAACATTGTTGCAGAAGTTGCCTCAATTGCTGCACTTTAGGTTGCCTGAAATCATCATGCTTCCTCCTCCATGTTTTATATATCATTTTATAATCTTTGTAATTAGTAGGATTGATTGTTTCCCAAATACCAGGTTATTTGGTATTTGATTGTATTATTATTATTATTATTATTATTATTATTATTATTATTATTATTATTATTATTATTATTATTATAAAAAAAAAAAAAAAAAAAAAAAAAAAAAAAATATATATATATATATATATATATATATATATATATATATATATATATATATATATATATTTTGCTGTAATATGTACTATTGGTAAGCAATAAATGTCTTACTTTTAATGTTTATATATATATATATATATATATATATATATATATATATATATATATATATATATATATATACATACATATATTATAGTCTCAGCGCTAGGGATTCCTGGTTCGGGAATCTGGGTGGAGTTTTCTAGTTCTCCCCGGGTGTCCGGTTTCCTCCCACAGTCCAAAGTGTATATATATATATATAGATATATAAATATATCCATGTCAAATTTTTTTTTTTTTTTTAAATATATTAAATTGGTCAGGGGATTGACTTGATCTCAGAAACAGGTCTGAAGAGTAATTCCTCTTTCTCAGTTTCTGAGCACAATGACTGCTGCCAAGATACATTTCGTAAATGGCCTAGAAGGTGAAGAAAGTGTGAACAAGCAAGGGCAGAGCAACAGGAAATTGATAGCCAGGGGCAAATCAAATATGTTTAAAGAACTGTGAAATAGGCCAAACCTGCTTAGTCTGATCATATGCCCAAACAGTCCTCCTAGGTAGTACCCTGAGGTATGGCTACAGTGTCCCTTAAGTCCATGTATGTCTTTACTGACAAAATTAATTCTTAACCATACATACAAACCATGAACCAGTTCATCTCCACTTGAGGAATGTGGTTGATGTTATGCATTAACATTTGCTAGAAAACGGTGGCTTTAAAAAAAATTGCTCATAATTGTGATTACATCACACTTCCAGCAGCAAGTTCAATGTTTTTCTCTCCCATTGTGCAGCAAACTGCTGTTAATGCATTGTAAATATATACTTTTATACATTGTTATTAGACAAAACCTTTAAGAGGCATTTAGTAGTTAAGGCTAATCAATCTTGCTGCCTGTACCACATTTTAAACTCCAGCTCAATTTGACATGTTTGTTGAATATATCAACTAGTGTAATATAAAGGATATCCAGAAAGGTAAACGACCTCAGCATGATGTGTTTGGTTGTTTTTGCTGAATAATTTGTCTCAAGCTGTGTAAGATGAAATTATGATTGGAACGCATGCTGTCATGTCACTGTATATGCTTTGTTGTGAGGAATTGTGAGTCTTGCTCTTTTACCTTTTCTTAATTTTATAACTGTTGACTTTTTTAACAATATATCATATACACTAGTCCCCAAATGAGGTTATAAAATGTTTGACCTGTAAAGAAAAAAAATTATGTAGGTTACTAGAGGTTAATAGACCAGATGCCGCCACCATAATTAAAATTATATTTGGATCTGTCTGAGACACGGGCAGAGACAAAGTACAATAATGCTTAAGGCACACAGACTGGATATTAGTTTTAGATTAGTTGATAAAGTAGATGCTGAGACAATTCTTTCAATTTTTTTAACAAGTAAAATAGTACAAGTTTAAATTGGGAAAGGTATTTCTTCTATCTTATCCTTCAGAATTATAAATCATGTTTTACAGAAAGTACAATTTAGCCTTATGTTTATTGACAAGTAAAATGCAGTGCCTTATACCATAGGTCAGTGCACGGTGTTTGCGGTAACAGTCAGCTAACTACCCTGTGTGGAAGGAAAGTTGAGCATTAAGTTAAGCCAAGTTAAGAATTTAGCTTGTTCTCCGTGTTTAGGCTTTCTTCAGACAGGCTGTCCTCCCAGCCTAAATGTGTATCTTATTGTTATTGCAGGTCATTGTAAGATTTAACTTGAGGTTTGTGGTTAGCAGTAATTTCATCTGGTTTTATAGTTACATAATATATTTAAAAATTTAGTAATCTAAGATCAACTATAATGTCAAAAATAATTCATGCATACAATTCATACACTTGTCACATTAATTTATTTTATCAATTAAATGCTGAATGGTATTTTTTATTTACCAAATAAACATAACAATAGGGTTAATTAGTTTATATGATTGATTAAATGTGTACTGTGTTTGTGTTCTTCCCATGCCTCTCTAATGGCTCGTATATCTAAAATATATCTTAATCAGGTAACAATGGTGAAAATGAAGGCACTGGGTCACAAGTTTTGCTGACCAGGTGTGATGTTATGCCCAGTGCTCACACTAATTTTCCACACTAGCATTTCCCCGCTCTAGAATTTTCAACATGTCAAATTGTTGCCTGGGAAACTAGAATTTAAATAGAACAGAGACTGTGGTTCCTTCATAGTTGTTGCTGGGGTAATAAAGCAAGAACTGAACAAGAGCTGAAAAGGTTGCTTTTATCTGCCTAGGTTCTTGGCTTTGGGCAGGATGTCCACCAGAGAAGAGTTCAAAGTTGATTTATGAAATTGATTTTTCGAATTTGACATGCGGTTCATAATGCAGAGTGCTGCAGAAAATAAAAGATACATGCTATATATATATGGTGTGCTCTTTATTATATGTTTACTCACAATAATTCATAAATTAACTTGAATAAAATGGCATTGTGTTGTATTTAGTGTCCATCTTTAGCACCATTCTTTTTCATTCTCCCTTTTTACTGTATCTCATTAGACTGTTTGAACTCTCTCATCCTCAAAACTCCCTCTATTTCATCATTCATTTTTGTTTCACAGCCCCCATCACTTTTGTCATTTGTCACTTCATTATAATGGATGAATTTTGTAACATGTAATTAGTTCAGGTGTAGGAGGTCTGACTGAATCAGCAGTGCCAGAACCTTCCATAAAATTTGGCTTGTTATTATTATTGGAATGTACATAACTTACAGTAGTTTACAAATAACATATTGTGAGCCAAACATGCAAGTGAAAAACATTACTGAGGTCACTTTTTTAATAAAACACTAAACACATAATGTGATAATAATCACATACATTTATTTGTGGTGCTTTACTTCCTGTAATGCTATACTCAACTGTAAGGAATATTCATATAAAAAAATGGTTTTGTGCCACTTATAATATCTTTTCACTCATTCTACCAGACTGCTTCTATAACAATATACTTAAAGTTGAAACATAATGACCGGTTTCATTCAGGTGCATTGTTTCAATCTTTCCTGATGCTATTTGATAAAGATGAGCTAAGCCTGGGTCTGCAATTTTGCAGTAAGTTCTACAACCTATAAAGACTTTTGTATAAAGCCTGTTTAGTAAAGTTTTCAGATAAAGTTTAAAGTCAACAATAATTGTCAATCCCGGACAAGCTCTAATGCATAATATTTTTGTTACCACTATTATTATTCCTCCTCATATACATACACCACATACAAAGGGAGTTAGAGAAAGATAGAAAGAGAGATCTTATCTTAGTATTGCTGACTCTGAGGTATTTTCAGTGGTGATCTGTTGCAGGGTGCAGGGTGCAGGGATTGATGTCTGAATGAAGGCTTTTACAGTTCTATAATGAGGCTCTGTAGACAGACTGTTTCACATACACTGCTGTAAAAAACATCGGTACACCATTTTACAATTCACTCATAATTTCTTCTTATTCTTATATAGCATGCTGCAGTAATATACACATATGCAAAAAAAAAAAAACAATTATAAAAATGCCCATAGTTAAAAACCATATATGCACATAAAGCATATCCCTACAAATACTTTGTTTTCTCTTTTTTG
Source organism: Corydoras sp. C115 (assembly GCA_019802505.1). NCBI lineage: Eukaryota > Metazoa > Chordata > Actinopteri > Siluriformes > Callichthyidae > Corydoras > Corydoras sp. C115. Next base: position 3,436,559 of record JAFMOC010000037.1, on the reverse strand, counting down.
CATTCTCTCTGTCCTATCTTTCTATCTAACTGTACCACAGCAGACATTATGTCTGATGAAGATGATTATTAGAATTGAAGCCATTTCCATTCATTTGTTCTAATCCCCTCACTCACAAAAGCTCTTCATCACAAGTATTGGCAAGTCAACCAATTAATGACCAATAAGAAAGATCAATATGAAGCAAACATAAATAGATGACCTGAATGAAGCTACAGGTTACTTATATAATAATAATTTTTAACCATTAACTAGCCTGAATTTAGACGTTACAAAAACAACTGATCCAAATACTTTTATTGAGCTTTTGATTGTAGGGTAGGATTTTCTTCATCCATTTAAAGCTGTGGTGTGGTGTGACCACACCTCCATTCATCTATTTAATACTTTCAAAGTTTTAGCTACAGTAAAGACACTTCTCATAGTGTCATAGTGAGGTCTGCAGATAAGTTTAATTAAACTCAAAGCATACGTTCTTGATGATAGAATAAAAGAATAAAAACATCTCTAAAAAAATCTAAAAAAAAAAAAAAACATCTCTAGCCTAGTAAATTAACATATCATACTGCGACATGAGATGCAAAACTATTAACATTTGTCATGAGATTGTGTCTGTGAATGTTTTGCTGACATAAACTGAGCTTAACTACCCAGGAACAAAATGTATATGAAATATAAAATGCAATAACAATATTTATAGAAATGCCCCGGTAACACACACAGGTTCAGCTACATTGATGGCAAGTTTGAGGCGTTTGGGGCGTTTGCCTTTCATTGTTGGGAATCCAGGTTTAAATCTCAATCTGGGTGGAGTTTCCATGTTCTCCACATTTCTGTGTGTTTTCTCCTTTTTATTTACTTATTTTTATTTTCTGAAAATGTACACTTGTTTTCACAAACTGTACATTGATGTCTCAGAGTTAATACTACCCTGCTGCTGATGAGTCCCCCAAAGAGTCTTGATTCTCCCATGGTTTCTTCCAACTATACCAGCAAGTCTTCTTTTGCCACTGTGGCTTCGGAAAATGTACTATTGTAAAAATGTTGTTAGAACGTACAGTGTGTTGTTGGTGCATATGTGAAAATGGATTGTAATGTTAATTAGGAGGAATTTTGCTGGATAATAAATATAAATAAAATGTCAGTATGGTTGATATTGTTTGTATTAATTATTATTAATGAATATTATTTCAACAAATAGTAATTTCTTTATTTGAATCACTATAATCACAAAGATGAATTTAAAGTAAAAAAAAAAATACAAACAAATAAAAACATATTTGCTTATAGATCAAATGAGTTCACTGGAATCATATCAATGATTTATAATTTAAACCACATCTTAAACTTACAGTGAATTTATTTTTATTTTTATTTTATTTTTTTATCTCGGAATCTGACTTAGTAAGTCAGAATTCTGACTTTTTATCTCAGAATTCAGACTTTTTCCCTCTTAGTGGAGGAAACAGGCTTCCATACAAGTGTTTTTAAAGTGAACATGCAACAGAATTTATTGCAAATTAATTTTCCCAAAATAAGAGTATTCCAACTTTAAAGCATGAATAAAATATAGCCATCGATATTACACTTTATGGGAACAAAGGAAAAGTGTGCATGTTATTTTTCACAAGAAATATAATCAGAAAAAAGCATAATTGACCCAGTTCCACTGGCAGCCGGTGCTGGTTCCATTATAACGCGTTTACCATGTTAGACAATGATGATTTATGATAATTTCGTTTCCTTATCATACTCTTTTTGCCCCCATCATTTTGGCAGAAGTTATGAATGTTGTTACCAAACATTTGCAAACTTTTATAGAAGTCTTGTCTATTTTGAGTCTTACCAGTGGTTATAACTTTGAGGTAAACCTTTAGTAGCTCAGCTCAAGCTCATCTCTTGATTGAAAATATTTGTCACCTTGAGAGTGCTACTCACCTTGGTAAAAAGGATTTCTTTCTTAACATTTCAGTTTACTCTAATTACTTACAGTTTGTGCATGAAGAATGCATAAATTTTATCACTTTTAAAGTTACTGCTGTTACAGTCGTGAGTTTGTTTTAGCCTACTATTTGCCTCTTTCATCTGCATCAATGCTTCTTTGGGACTAATTAAGCTAATAATTTGGGCTGAGTTCTTGTGATGGCTACTAAATGCATTTTTAACACTTCATATCAGATTAATAGCTTTTATCTCCTTCATTTTGTCTCAAAATAACAAGAGAACAGGCTACATCTGACCATTAAAGTCAGTTGTTCAATTACTTTAAAGAGTGTAAAAATAAAGGAGAATTATGTGTGAAAAATAGCCCTACTACTAAACCATCCATCCATCTATCTATCCATTATCTTCAGCAACTCCACGAAACTCCACCCAGATTGGGATTCGAACAAGGAATCCCTAGTGCTTAGAGATGAACGTGCTAACCACTAAGAATATTTTGTTATACCTCTTAAATCTGTAAATGTTTACCTTAATTTAATAATTCATTATTTTAATTCAACTGTGTGTGTTTAGAGAGGTAACATTGCAAACATTCACATTTTTATACACTTGCATACCTGTCTTACTATGACTTTAATACCCTTCCACTGGCATTATTGCAGTAATTGCTATAGTCAGTTACTACAATGACTACTTATACAGCTTTTACCTTTGTATCTGGTTACACTTTGTGTTGTGAGGTATTTACCATTAGAAACCAGTTGAATGTCCCTATAGGATTAAAAAAAAAAAAAGTTGACAGTGATCATGAGGGCATTGAATCCACACACACACATTCACAGAACTCCACAATACCCAGTAGAAATGAAGTGCTAATGAGCTGTATGTACTTGTGAGCTTCATCATGACTTGCATCTGGGGATCTCTAATGAGTATGACGTGTCATTTAATTAATTCAAATTCTTGCCAAATTAACACTTAATTAGTGCGAGCTCAGTCACAATGCACACGGCAATACTAAACTGGCTGTAGTGTCAGGAAATCCACACACACATGGAGATATGCCCTTGTAGTGCATCTTTAGCCAGCATTAAAATTTCACCATGTAAATTGGGGTGGCATGCTAATATGGTGTTGGAAGTAGTCTTTCCTTACAGCTTTAATGTTCTGGGTTTGATTCTCATAGCTCAAATAACATGTTCATAATTTAAATAAAGAAATTAATGAGTGTTTTTGTCTGCCGTGGTAATTTATCACAAATTAATGCTCACATTTTACAACATTAAAAAATAATATATATTTGAAATAAGAGTTGATGTATATTTGTGTGTGTGTGTGTGTGTGTGTGTGTGCATCATGTACTGTATGTTTGTATGTATATATATATATATATATATATATATATATATATATATATATATATATATATATATATATATATATATATATATATATATATATATATATATAGTACATGGACACACACACACACACACACACACACACAATTGTGTTAATTCCTCATATGTTTGTAAGTAGTAAGTACTGTTCTTTTTTTTTTTTGCTTGATGTGGTCTTACACAATCTGTAAAATCAATTTAAACACGCTTGTCTTATAATTGAATTGCAGACAGGTGACATTTTCATCATGATTACTTGCTTTAGGTGCACTCATGAAAAATGATTGATAATTTTCTGTACAGCATGGTTACAAGGTTGAATTGTTTCCTCCTGGGATTTTTTTACAAGCCTGTTATGCATTCATACCCCAAATGATTATGAATATTTGAACAAACTTTCAAGTTTGGAAGGAAGGAAATAACCTCACTTAAACAGCTTTTAGAAACTTTAAAGAATATTATTTTTAGGCATGTCATTATATCCTATACTAATAATACCTACCTTTATTGATGTATTTACTGCACCTTACAAGCTAGCATTTAACTGTGTGTTTAATTTTAATTTTGCATTATTTATAAATATACTGTATTCATAGCATACTAAAAAGATTATTCGAATTCTGTGGTGTGGTTTGTATTTTTCACAGATCCAAACACAGGGGCTGTGGTAGTGCCAATATTAATTTCAAATCTATTATAGCACATTATTTAATAAGCTGACAGGTCAGTTTGACCAGAATGACTTCTGGTGCTATTAGAGTTTGTAACCGTATTGCTGTACGCTATATATAAAGCAAACTATATTTTAGACTTGTGTGTAATTTCTAAATACGTCGTGTTAACATTGTGCATGCCTATGCACTAGTGTACCTTATAGGTACTGTGATTTAAAAGTAAAATTGTAATTTTGCACCTTTGTAAGGCATTATTTTTCTTCAAATCCACATTTCCTAGTTTTCATTTAGGTTTTATTATAGCAAAAACCAAAACTTTTTTATTACTTGGACTTAGAAACAACTACAGATGTTCAATCCTGTAAACTGTATGAGATCATAATTATTGCAAGTTTAATGTCATTGGGGTTTTTCATTATAGTAACATAAAAGCACAGTACATTCATCTTCCAAAATCATTATTAACTGGAATTTTTCTTCTTCAAGAATTATTTTTTTTTACTTCAAATCAATACTGGATTGGATGTGTCTTAACTGTTTTCCTTGTATGCATATTTTATTCATATCCATGTACTTTTGCAGCAGGAGATACCATTTATCTGTGTGTTGTAACAAAAATTTACTTGCTTTTTTTCTGCTGTTTCTATGACCTTATCAGTAATTTTTCAAACTGACTGTTTAATGGTCCACATACATTTGTCACTTACATATATAAAAAAAATCTATATTATACCTACAGTTAGGTATACATATTTCCTGTTACATAGATGTTTGTGTTAACTGCAAAATGCAGAGCTATTTTAAGTTTGTCTAGTGGAAGTTTCTTTCCTTTTCTTAATCCTTGTTACCAATAGGCCTCCTCAGCACACTATGCACTGGGCTACCCCATGTCATGGCCCTGTCAGGGATGAGAAATGGAAGCTAATTTAGTTACAAACACTGCTGGGCACTTAGGAGGCCATGAAAGCATGTGGGTGATATAGCTTTGTGAGCAGAAAATTCCCTGACATCACCTTCTGTGACCATTATAAATAAAGAAAAATGAATAAAAAAATAAAGAAACCTACTGTATGCAAGCATAAAACAGGCTACATTGGTATATTGTTAAATGTGCCTTATGACAACTGTACAGTCCTGTAATAACCCATACACTTTCACACTTATAGAAGCCTTCGGTGATTTCCACGTCTCTTCCATGACAACGACATGCTGCATTTTACACTTTGTCATCCCTTCTGCCATGTGACAAGTGCCAACTAATTTGTGAAGCTGTAAATTCCTACTTTCCCACATCTTGGGTAAAAATTATCAGGTTGCATAACACCTAGGTTCTGCTAATTATTTAAATGTTAACATACTTGCTGTCTTAGCTTTGTGATGCATTCATTTAGTCCCCACACACTAAACACACTGTTAAAAGGTCTATTGCTTAATGGGGATTAGAGGCTTCTCTTCCAAGATGGATTATTATTATGAGGAAGTTCCTTTTTGGCTTCAAGCATTTTTGACAGACTGTTACCGGTTTCTTAGTGTCAGTGGAGATTATGCAAAGCCTAGAAGAGTGGAACATGGTGTCCCGATAGATTTAGGCCCCTTTTATACACAGACTTGAATATAAATGCATAGGTTTACTTTCATGATGTTATTACACTGTTGTACATATCAAAGCAACCAGATTGAATCAGGTCAATTAAAGGTTTATTGTCATTTACACTTTCTTAATATATAACAGGCTGCATAAAATACTGTTTAATCAAGCATAGTGTGGTAAGCACATGTTAAGTACTACAAGTGTAGTTAAAAAATCTTGAAAGATAAATAAATGAATTAACACACAAATGCGAAAATACAAATAAAGCTGCAATACACATTACAAGGACAACATTCATGTACCACATCCACTCCAAAGAGTTAAAGCAGCATAGCATTAGAGAAGATGATGGTGACGGTAAAAAAAAATGTTTTGCTTAATTGAAATTTCATCTGACATTTTTAAAGCTGTGATATAACAATGTTTTATGTCATACAAGATATGCTTGCTGATTTTAATATTGCTGTCTATAGGTTTTTTAACAATGTTTCAATTTACGTCCTTAGTCCATTATGGAAACAAGACAGCTTATTACCCTGGTTACAGTCAGTTTATACTCACTGCCATTAGAAGACTGCATGGCTTACAAATTCTGCAGTGTCATAGCAAATGCAGTTTTCCTATCAGTGAACTAGTTATTCTCAGCTTTCTGGATAGATGGCTTTTTAGAATTATATTGAGTTTTATTCCTATGGTAGAATTTTGAGAATGAGAATTTAAAAGCTTAACAATTACATACATTGTGTTAATATTTTAGCACAGTTTGTGGACAGATTTGAACCCTTGTTTTTGTGGCCGCACTGCTCTGCTCTTTTTAGTGTTTCCCCTCATATTACAACTATGAAAAACCTAGAAGTAATGTAGTGAGCTGACCTCTGACTGCTGAAAGGTTGGCAGTTGTGCCTTCCATAGGCATCTTATATAGGTGTGATTTATTACCTTGATCTCTAAACAGATTCATATTTTCAGCTGTGATATTATTTTCAGATTGAGTAACGCTGCCAAACAATGACTGCTTAAACCTAGATATGCTGCTTCATTTCAGATTCTCCAAGATGGGGATTAGTGTTAAGTGAGTGGGTGTTGCTCTGTAGATGAGAAGCAGACCCAAAATGCCCAATGTCAGAATGAGTCAGTTAAAACTGACAAAAATCTAAATTCACCAAATATTCTGATGAGCTGCATACAACGGCTCATGTTTTAATTAGAAAATAACTAAAATATATGATGCATGACTAAGAGATGACATGTTTTGTCCCTTAAGAAGGTTTAATTTAATTAAGGAAAATGCATATTAAACTGTTTGAGAAACCAAAAGCATTGGGGTTACAACATTTATTTGTGTGAAGCATAGAAAGGGTGAATTCAGTAAGGAACTGAATGGGTAAGCAGTTAACAACAACTCACCGTGTAGTTCGTGTGTTGCCTAGCAGCAGCACTGTCGATGAACTTTAATGTGTCACAAACATATTTCTGAATTAAGCATTAGTTGATTTCATAATATTGCTTTTTTATTATTTAAAATGTAACCCATGGAAACACATTAGTGCCTAATAGAGATGCTGTCCTGTGATATCACAGTATCGCATGCCAGCATATAGTGATCCTTCGGTGCACGTACTGTGCTGGATGAGCTTCATTGTTTAAATAGTGCTGAAAATTAAACTTAATGTAATGACTTCTTACAATTCACAATTAAAATACAGCATAGTATCTATATAGAAGAAGGTATTGAGGTATAGTGAACATATTGCTGCTGATATATATGTACTGTTCTACTGTTTTTTTTTCTCCAATTAACTGTTTAATAGTATATTTTTAGAGCAATTATTTGAATTATCCATTTACTCTAGTATATTAGATTGCTATTTACTTTAGCCAATGTTTATATCTGTATATGTATACTATATTAAAGTAAATATATCTATAAAATGTAATTCATTCCTAATATTAGGTGCAAGAAATGTCTACCCTACCACTCAATCTGTGTATGTATAAATAAACCCATCTGCCTTTTAATATCATGGACTGTAGACTTATTAAGGATTTATCAAGCTACGATCAAACTTCAGATATATTTTACAGTGTGTTGTAGCTTACCATAATAATCTTGCTGCATTGCAAACAGAGTAGATGTTGAAGGCCAAATAAGTTATAAGTGAAATCAGCACAGCAGCAAGCATAGTGTTTAAAAATGTGCACCTAGTCTCAGTAGTCATAAGGTATGTAGAATTTACACTGTATAATAAATCATATTAAACAGATTCAACCTAATCAAACTATTGTAATTTATTTGAATTAGTGAAGCAGAGGTGGTTATTCGAACCTGTTTTTAAATGTGTGGTAAACTTTATACAATTTATTCTAATCATTCTAAACATTAACACTAATACGCACTCACAATTACACACTGAATACTCCACTAATATTAGAGGGTTTTTTAGAGGGTTGTGTGCTATTTCTCCTTCCTGCTTAAGTAATCACAGTCTTAAGTGTCCATGTCAGTGGGAAATGTTGGTCTAAGTGTTGTCTCATCATTCTCATCACAGTTGCTAAACACATCTATGTACTCCGAACCACTTTATGCTTGAAGTATTTTGTGATTTATCAGGCATGTAGTTTTGGCTTGTTGTAGCAGCTGAAACCTTATAAATAGTAAATGATTGTACATATCTGTCAGCATCAAGATAAGGGTGTTAATGATGCAACACTGCTCTGTAACCTAAACAAGCTAATAGGGTTAGTGGTCATAGATTCTGGTGTTTAGTTTGAAGGTGGGGGCTCAGATTAATGATGCTTTTATACAAAGAAGTGCATACAAAGAAGTGAATTGAAATATTTGTTTAAATGGTTATTACTGGTTTTTCATGAAGGTAATTATTTATCATGTTACAGTTTTTGCAGCTACATGTTTTATAATAAATAAATATATTTATAATAAATAAATATAATAAATACAGATTATTATCTTCCACCCTACACAAGTGTTGCAAGGTTTATTGGTATTTTATACCCAGGCCAATGGAATATTTTCCTTTTGTTGTGTTGTATAAGTAGCACATGCAATTATATCTACACTGATGGGCATGGTGGTCATGAAATGAGGTGCGTTAAGGTAAATTTAGATTGTATTGCTATTTTGACAATAAAAAACACAGGTACACCACCGACTGAAAACAACCTTGTTAGACGATAACGTTCATTGCAGTCTTAGTGTTTACACCCCTGACTTGTTAAGCTTATATGGATATGCAGCAGTACACAAACCCATAGCATGTGCCAGTTGACAGGGATGCAAATGTTTACATCAACAATAAACATAATTCAAAATTAAATAAAATTATTCTGCATCAATTCAAAATTGTGCACTGTTCTGTTGAAATAGAAATCAGCCATGGTCAGTCTGCACCTGGCTCATAAATGAAATGGCATGTGAAACGCTTTATGGTTTATTGCTTGTTACTGCCAATAAACACAGATGAAAAATTATAAAATTAGAACATGCATTTGGCAATTTTGTAATTTTCCAGCCATTACAATACCAATGACATACTAGTTCATCCCAAGCTGCACGGTTGACGGCTAATTGAAGATTGCTAAAATTTAGCCCACTATGCTGTCTACAATATATAATTTAATTTAATTTTAAAACCGTCAGGTGAAACTACTGCATACTAGTAATCAAACTGGCAACAATATCAGAACATGTCTCAATATCTAGAAATATGCATATCCAATCAGTTCCAGTAACAGAGAATGAGAAATTTGTGATGTTCACCTGGTGTCAGTGTTTTAAAAGTACAAATGATTATAAATTGGGAGTTTAACCCAAGGAGGACTAAGGTCAGGGTGTGAAAACATGGTTTTATTTATAAAGTTCAGCATTTGGGTGGCATGTAGTGCCACATTCTTGATACAGACACTTCAGTGCAGTTGCTCTTGCTTGGGATGCTGAGGCTCACTTTCTTTAGGCTTTAGGCTCCCCTTTCTAATCTTCCTACATAGACACACAGACAATTAACGCAGACAAGCCACAGGTTATATCCATTACCTCACCAGTTTCCTTGGGCTGGCCTCTCATCTGAAAAAACAAAAAAATTAAAGAATAAAAATGTCGGGTAAACATAATATCACAGTATTGAATTTGAAGATCTATGGTGATTATTTTATCCATTGTTACAATGTTTTCCTTGTTAGTCAAATGCAGTGTGTAATTAATGTTTCTTCTTTTTTTTTTGTTATTTCTTATTTTTTTAGGAATAATTACTACCTCTGCTCTGTTTTCACATCTGCTTAATTATAACCATATACATCGAGTTTGTTAGGGTTTGTGATGCAAAATTTAACACTATCTAAATTGTCTTACTCATTAAAAGTACAAAACTTAATGAATAAAAACATTTACAATATCACAGACAAGCAGCATTTTTATTCTGTATGCGTTTAAAGTGCCACACATTTAATGTTAGCTTCTTTATAATGTCTATAATGTCTTAATATCTATATCTTAATCTATATCTTAATATCTATATTCAAGTATTTTACTGAAAAAGTCATGATATATATGATCATGCAATTATTTAGTATGCTAATTGTGTAACAGACACTTGAATGCGATCATGCTGATACAGGACAACAGCATCAGGTGTTGGTTATAAATTACCTTGACTGTTAGTGTTAGTAAGGCTGGTTTGAGTATTTTTATCTGTAGTTCTCTGGAAATTATTTTAATGTTAAATCACTATTATATTTATTCATACTGTATTTATCATTAATTATAAAAATACTATTTATCATATCTACTGCATGCATCATTATAGATGATTTGTACTTTTTTTTAGCTGCATACAATTCAGCCAAACTGTAAACACATATTGGGCAAAACAGGTGTTAGTGAGGTGACCTCATGCAATCAGAGCTATGATCTCTACCTTCAGTGACATTGTAATAGCTGGTAGTCCATTGTGTGATACAAAAGGGTCCCTTAAATGTTTTTTTTTTACGTATTTGCTACTTGCTTGCTGTAATTTCACAGTTTGTGTTATTAAATCCATCATTTTATATTTTATTCTAGATAGTTTGGAGTGGGAAATATCTAGAGTCAAAAGTTCACTGTAAACACTAAAAATATACCTACATGAATTCTTAATGTTATGATTGTAATACAAGAACCACACAAACACTATCTTTTAGTGTTTTAGTCACTTTTTTTGTCCAAGATCCATTTCAACCCATTTTGTCTGTCTGTCTATCCACATTGCTTTCTGGCATATTACTTTGTATAATACAATGGAAGCTTAAATGTTTAAACAGCTTTTAAAGTATCAGTCATATGGATGCATGCATTGGACATGTTTAAAGCAAAGAGTAAGAACCGTTTCTTTTTTACAACAAGGTTTTGTAATCACAATTTTATTAGCCCATTTATACCAAAGATGGGTAAGATACTCATGTTAGGCATGGCCAATGGTTTGGTTTTTGAAAATGGTTTGGTTTTTGAGATGTAATGTAGAATATATATTTTTTGCTATTTTGTAATTCCAAATTTTTACTTACTGTGGAGATGTCGGTAAAGGATTTCACTGCTGGCTGTACCATGTATAACTACGCATGTGGCAAATAAACTTGATTTGATTTAAATAGGTGTGTAAAATGTGTAAGTTTCTTGCATCTGAAACAAAAGCATGCAATTGAAGAAATGAACATGAAAGACAGTTTTATCTTTTGTTTTTGTTTTTTAATTTTTTAATTAAAATGTAGCAACACAGGGCGTGGTAGCTCAGTGGTTAGGGTGTTGGGTTATCAATCTGAAGGTTGACGGTTCAAATCCACTGAAGTTACCAATGTGGGTCCTTGAGCAAGACCCTTAACCCTCATTGCTCCAGGAGTGTTGTGATTAACCCTGTGCTCACCTTGTAAGTCGCTTTGGATAAAAGTGTCTGCTAAATGACCAAAAAAAATGACCAAATGAACACAATGAATGATGTGTAACATGCCAGCCAGCCCTAGTGTTGGACCGGAGAACACAATGTTTTTATACTGTGCTCACTTGCCATTTTGTGAGCCTGACCTTTGTCTTTGGCTAAGCGATTTTTATTCCCAGGCATGAGGTTGACATAATTTGGAAGTGTGAGAGTCACTGTGAGTTTCAGCAAAACCAGTATATTGGTTATAGTCAGAGTACAATTGCCTAACAATGCGGAAAATATCAAGGTGAAAATACAGCATTCTTTTTTCTGTACATTGTATAAGCAAATTTGTTATATATACATCACTGCAGTCTTGTATATTAACCCACAGTAAGTCAATTTTCTGCTAGCAATAAGATAAATGTTTTAAATTTTAAAAATGTGTGGCCATCTTATCAGTAAAGAAAATAATTGATTAATCTATAATTAACCAATAATTATTTAAGACAACAATGTGTGTGTCAAAAATGTCACTTATTTTGTATTAGATCGAAGTAAAATGAATGAAAATAATTCTTGTTTGCTGGAATTCTGATTTTCATATAATGTTGTGACCTTGTTCATGACTGGTTAAAATCTCAGTCTTCTGGAACTTGCTTAGTAATTTTACAATGTGTCATCTGAATGAGGCAAAAAAGTTGGATGCAGTTCTCTAAACATAAAATGCCTTCTCGATCGAAATGGGAAGTAGAAAAGACAAACCAGGCTTGTTCAAAATGGCACTGACACCGACAATAACACTTTATATTAGTGTTGACCACAAAAGCTTTACAGAATGCATAATGCATTATGACAAAAAAATGTTGTCTATTTGGTGCTGCAGTCGTGACCATCCTCAAGGAAGAAATTTAAGTTTTTTTTTTTTTTTTTTTTATAGGCCAGGAATTCAGCAATTTATCTTTTGCTATTTTCTATTTGTTGTACTTTTTGTATTTGTTGTATGCTGTTTAAGGCAATCCAAAGCTTGATAATGAAGATTTAAATTATATTTATGATTGCGTTATTAAATAATTGAGTGTTTAAATAAATATGGTCGTGGTGACTGGTCGAATGAATGCAGAAGCCTCCAGAAGGCCATGTGGTTCATTTGGTAAACAAATGAAAAGGATAAGCTCATGCTTCAGCTTTTTGAAGTTGCTCCGTTTAATCAATAGTGGGTCAATAGGCCAACCACAGGCTTCAAAGGTGTTTTCTCTCTGCAAGTCTTTTGAAGCTGTTATTCCTCTATTCAGAGAATTGAACTTTATACAGCAGATGAGATGTTACTATTATTTTGTTTTTTGAACTGACTAATAAAAATTACTTTAAGAGTTCAGTCCAAGTTAAAATTTATGCAATTTATTACAGAACACAATAATATGAAGCTTTATTTAAAAAAAATATATACTGTACTGTAGTCCAAAAACAGGTGGACTACATTCTGTAATTGTAGAACTAAAAAGTCTATCTTCATGGTAAGGTAAACTGATAAATGGAAAATAGAGTAAGTATAGATAAATAAATAGATATATAGGTAGATAATTATGTTTAAGTTTTCAATATGTTTCCTCTACCTTTTTTGTGATTTACAAAACCGATGGGAACCAATTATATCTATGTGGACAGTCCTAGACAAGCTTAGTACAATTCATGTCATGGACACTTAACGAATGTGGATACTTTCACCTAGGTGGAAAAAAAGAGGCTTGCTGTAGTTGCAGGAATAAACATGTTTAAAAGTGGAGTGCTTTTATAGTCCCTAACACTGGGCCTGGTTGGGTTCCTGTGATGTTTGAACCTGTTGGGAGAGCAATTTCCTCCTCTTCTCCAGGCTGACATTTGTTCAAGGAACACCCATGGAGAATAGCTCTTCTGCCCCTGATGGTGATTAGTAAGCTTGCTGCGCAGCATGACCACCCAGAGAAGCATCAGTCAGCAGAAGAGTAGAGATGGACAAAAAAAAACGAAGGGATAAAGCAAGAGCAACAGAGAAACATAGTGAACAAGTCAGACTTATTAAAAGATGATTGCAACCATACATAAAGGTGGAATGGTGGCACATAAGACATTAGGAAATAAACAATTCAAGCGGAAAAATTATAATTCAGAATTATTTAAAATATCTAAATCTACTGGTAACAAATAGAAGTAGCACATTCTAAATAATCTAGGTGTATGTGACTGCAGAAATAAAAAAAAAATGAATAAATAAATAAATAAAAAAGTAAAATAAAATAGATAAACTGAATGGGCCCTGAGCAAAACAGAAACAATAACAGTATTGTAATGCCACAACATGGAGGGAGAAGTATATCTCTTTGTAATAAGTGGAAGGAGCTACTTCAGACATACTTAATGCATAATCAAACCTCTTTAGCAATAGCAGATACTTTGGGGCATGCACCATATTTGCTGTGAATTAGTAGGCTCTTTCAATGTATCATTTTGGTGAAAAACGGCTAATAATAAGACTGAACAAGTCATTCCAGATGTGAGGGGGGAAAAGTGCTCACATCAACAGCTATTATGAGTGCATGATGTTAATAAGGAAATACCATGCATTTAAAATAAAATTCCTAACCAGCTGGTTAAGAGTAAGAGGCGAGAGACAGAGAGAGAGGAGAGAGAGAGAGAGAGAGGAGGGGTATAATGCTGCTCTTTGAAGGCCACGATCTGCCCTCTCCTAAGGGCATGATCAAGCTTTCACTAATAAGAGGAAAAGAGAAGGAAAGTTTGACAGGGTAAAGATAATATCACAGAATGGGAAAGACAGAACTGTAGATATATCAGTAGCACCAGGAGAAAAAATGCTGTTCTCCATTTCTCATCCAATATGGATACTGTTACTGCAACCTACTCTAATACTAGTATCCACCAAGACAAATCTAATATCAAACTCTTCTCTCTGCATGGTGGTTAGCACCCTCACATCACAGTAAGAAGCTGGGTTTGATTTCTGGCAAGGCTGTTAAGCTTCTTTAAGTCTGAGTGAGTTTCATCTGTGATCTTAGTAGGTGGGTTTAAGGTTTTCTTTTATATTCTTAGCCCTACGAGTGCTGGGACAGGCTCCAGCATCACTTGAATCACTTTCTCTAACCAACAGCCTTAAACTGTGAAACAAAACGTTCAAGAAATATGCAATGGGCATTAGTAATGTGAGAATAGCTGTGACACAAGAAAGGTAGCAGGGGGAAACAATGTCAACCATAATTCAATATTAAGTAAGGAGGCTCAACTACCTTTATAATTCATATTCTTAATAATTTATTTTTGAAGGATTTACAAGGTATTTTCTTTAGAAAAAAGGAAAATCAATATAGTCTATGGCATTGACTCAGGATTGCCTTAATGCAAAAGAGATTAAAGGTGGAGAGCTGGAGCAGATCAGGGCAGTCATGCAAATACCACTATTTATTAGTTTTCCTCTGCACCTTTCTTCTGAACCTCTCGCACAGAATTATCTTCTAAAAAGTATGACAGACGCAATTCGCATGAACTGAAAATGGATTTGTAATGTATGCTTAGAAGTTTTACATTTATCAAGCCCACACCTTCCACCCGAGCTCACCCTAGCTAAGAAGCAACTTTTAGAAATGAGAAGGGTGTGAATACATAAAGCGGGTTAAATGCCTTAACACTGTCAATTTGATTGTTTAAGGATGCCATGATTTAAAATCTTGCACTTTGCAAAAAAGCATACTTCCTGTGAATCACGGTGGTAATAACATTATATTGTATTAAAATGGTAAACCGGATGCTGCCATGTATGTTTAGTCCTAAAAAGTTAACTAGACTTGTATTTCCAGTAGGAACTACGGAGATGGCTTTAAATGCTGGGCCCATGAAGGGGTTAAAATGGATGGAAGCAATGGATTCATTCCATGATGATGATGATGATGATTAAAAAAAAAAAAACATTTTTAACAGTCTCCTGTTTAGTTCAAATACATTTATATTGGTACTTCTGTTTGACACTCTGTCGGTGTCTCACTCAGCAGCTCGTGCTTCCTTAATTTCCACAACTCACTGACAAAAGTAGAACGAGACAGCTAATTACACAAACAATCCACAGGTTCATCCTTTTACCTGAGCTGATATTCTGACTGTATTCTTTCTCACTGGCAGACGAAACACCCCTTTATTCTACAAACATACATATTTCTAGGGCATGGCTAATGTTTTTAATTACATATATATGTCCCACCTTACAAAGTAACAAAGAGGGAAAAAAAATAGATGAAATGCTTGGTTTAAAAAAAAATCTGATCCACTGTTTATCTTCATGTCTCAGTTTTTTATTATTTTATTTACTGTTGCTTGGAAATTGTTGAAGCTTTATATCCAGTTGTTTTTTTGTTTTTTTTCAACAACTTTCTGAATGATACTTAACACGTTTAAACATACATAACCTCTTTAGTAGCAAAATTTATTTTAATGTAAGCTTGTATAATACTGCATTCCTCCTAGAAAAGGGCAAAACATATAAATAAGGAACAAAGCAAAATCATACTTTTTAAAGTAAGTAATAAAAGAATCCATCAATTGTTCCATGCATTATATAGATTTAGATGTTTTTTAATAATCTCATAATTATTGTGTCTTTTGATGTCTTTTTTCCTCGAAGGCACCAGGGAAAATCAAGTGTGATTTCTCAAGCTTGATTTTATTTCCTTCAGTTTGTTGTAATACTTAAAAGGCATGTAATAATGAATAAAATGCATATAGCTTTTATTATCATCCTTGCAAAATATAAATAAATAATGATGACTCCTATATTGCGGTTCCATACTATGATCACTATAGTGGTAGTAATAATGTTTAAGTGATGGTAAATTGATTGCTGATTTGCATGAAGTCTACACAACAAGCCTTTGTAATACAAAAGTAAACTTGAAAGCTGACACAAATGTGCATATAATCACATATAATTTTTAAGTAAACAGTTAATATTATAAGCACACCAAGTGTTTTTTTCTACAGTTTCTAAAGTGAATCTTAATGCTTACATAGAGAATGGGGGCTGTTTATATCTACAAATTCAACCATCTAATGTATCAATCAGAAACAGTTGGTCATAAAATCAAAGAAACCCAATATTGGAACAAAGGCATACAACAGTGATGATTAATCAGAAGAATAGCCAATAGGCTTGTTACTGGTCAAATGAAGGAGCTGGGGGGAAAGACCACTAAGCTGGGCTTAAAGGAAATGTGACAGGAAAAAGACAATATTAACAAGGCCATGTGGGATTCCAGTTGTAGACTATACAATTGCTGCAAAGCACATGGGTGTGTCGGGGGTGTTTATCATTATGGTACTTTCCTAAGAACAATGCATAATAATGACTCCGTCATGATATAGAGCTGTTAATTTTTACTAGTTACTGGTTCTATATGTTTATTAACATGTTCTAATTTTGAAATTAGACTGACATAGGCTTAAAATTCTATAGTGATAAATTGGTATGAATGAAAACAAAAACCTTTCAAGTTTCATAGCTTTTATAGATTTTAAACAGTGGCAATTTGCTTAAAAAACTGATTATATACTCCAGGCCAATTACGATCTGTCTGAATGACTAATAGTAATTTTTATGCTTGCTATGTTCTTAAAAAATCTCTGACTTACTTTAGTAAGTAGTCATTTGCAACACAGTAATATTTTTTTAATAATTTTGTTTTATTTCCTGTGTTTGTTTTAAAATAATGGAATAACACAATTAAGTTTTCCAAATGGAGTTGAAACAAAACAAGCATTATTATAATACCTACCCAATACAAATCTGAAATCTGTTGATTTCATGATAGTGTTATCTTTCATTCATTCTCATTTTCATTGGCTTTTATCAGCAACAGTTGAAATACTACCTTTTCGATTTAGATGTTTCAGTTGAGTTGAAATCATACATTTGCAATTTAAAGAAATATCTGTATCAAAGAATGTCGCAAAACATTAACAAACAAAAGCTTAGAAAGTGTGAAAAATAAACAGCAGATATGTATTGGTTCAGTGAGTCAGTTGGTTTTTAAATCAATTCACTAGTGACTGTATTACAGGTGATTTAAAAAGGCTTATTATGCAATTGACAAAACACCCAGTGATTACAAAGTGGTATTATATAAATGAGGCTTTTGCATTTGTGAATTGGTCCCTGTGGAGAGTGTAATGAAAACCATTTTTATGAATCTTTGCAATCTTATCAAAATATTATAAATGGTATTTTAACACTTGTTTTATTGCAAAAACCTATTGAATATTTCTATAATTGCAGCATGACTTAAAATTTGTATAAAACATTTTATACATAAAATCTATCAATGTGTCTAAAACTTGCAATACAATAACAATCTTCAATAGTTTAATAGCAATTCAATAGCAGCAGGTTGTAAGGTTTGGAAAGAAAATGCTGAACATGAATTGGAATTCTAAGTAAGCATTTGGCCAAAGTGTAATTTAATTTAGTTTAACACCATTTTTACCTTTAAAAAATTTGTGTCAAATTATGATAATTTCCCTTTTACTAAAACGTATCAGTACTGCTTAATGAAATTGAACTTAAAACATATAAGATTATCAATCATTTGATCAGGCTACAAAATTGCACAGTACATTTAGTCCAGGAATGTTTTTAGACATTTGCATTTGCTATGAGCTGTAAGAGGACACCTCCTACCTTGACAGGATCTGATGCCAGAGTCTGTGATAATCTGAATTTAAAAACATCTTATGTGAGCAGATACATCTTTCAGAGACACCATAAGTACAAAGATTAATGTTAAAAGTCAAAATTAGCTGTAGAGTAAAATCAAACATTTTCAGTCCAATACAAATAGTAATGCAAGCAATATTTATTTTTATTTATTTAGTTTTTTACTGCTTTATTGATTACAAAAAGTAAATCATGCATGCACATGTACACACAAAAACGCGCACACACACACACACACACACACACACACACACACACACACACACACACACACACACACACACACACACATCCACACCAATTAAATACCATCCAAGAATATCCTAGCCAAGATGTTTTCTTCTTTTTTTTTTTTTTTTTTTTCTGTATACCCTTTGGTTGTATTCTGAGCTACAGAATGCATATTTTCATTTGTTGTGGCTTTGTAATCATTCATCAGTTTTGGTACAGCTTCCTCTGATACAGCATTGTTGTTTGACTGGAGGGAGACACAGTTAGTGATTTCAACTCATCACCGTACACAACAAATGATGAGCATGCACTGCCAGGTACAATTGATTGCCACAAAGCTATATTTGCTCATTGTTTGCTTAATGTCTTACCTAATGTGTTGCTGATATGTCAATCTTTTGCACTAATATTTTTGCCTATATTGTGTTAAATGTCTTCAAAAAAGCATTTTACAAGTTGCCACCAACTGAATAGTATTAAACACACTAAATATAAAATAAACATTTACTGTTGCAATACTTTTGACAGAAAAGGCATTTTCCTTCATTCATGTGAAGCTATTTGATGATTAAAGCATAAAGCTTCATTTTTTTTAACTGACAGATTCATATAGATGGTAAATAAGGTGTCCAATGAATGTAATTCAAAGCAGTTTGCTTTATTACACATTTCTTACGACCTTTCATTGATTGTGTCTGTGGATTAAAATTTGAGGATTTATCATAAATGCAGTTCTTACATTCATGTAAGTTGGTGGGGGGGGTTACGGACACATTTTAATAAATGACAATGACCCTTAATTACTCACTTGGGGTGTGGTTTAAACCTTTTGGTGGAATCATGTGATTAACCTCACATTAAACAAAAAAAAAAAAAACTCGCATCCATGATGTAGCAGAGTGCACTTATTTTGTTTTTTATTTAGAAACAACATTTTTCAGCGTAATTATGACAGCATATATAATCTATAATGAATTGTATTACTTGTCCTGGGAATAGAGGGGATATTAATTAGATTGGGAAAAATGCTAAAATAAAATAAGTCTTTAAAATAATGTATATTCCTGTTAGGTGGCTACAGATTTTTTATCTCTAGCCATGTAGTTTGCACTCAGTGGCATGCAGGGCACTAATGTGAATAATGGCACAGATGACATGCAAGTGCATCGCTAACTAATTGTTTCCAATGTCAAGCTATTAAATAAGCTTGCAGGTATTCAGTTTTATGTTGGTACTTGTAGACCATGCTCTATAGGAGCAACTATGGTGGACATTGTCTCAGCACTGTCGATTCTGCTGCTAATATTTAAGTCAGTATGCACCTATTTTCTTTCTTTTATTAAGCTCTCTTAGGCAAAAGTACATCTGAGGTATTGTTAGGTGCTATGCATAGTATGCACCTGACCAGAGGGATTTTTATTAATTGCTTTTATATGTTTATTTGAAAGAATTAAAATATTAGGCTAACACATCTAAATAAAGTAATACATTTGTATACATTTTTTAATACATTTGGTTGAAGGGACAGATGTAAAAAGCTAAATAAAATGGCTAAAATTTCCTCATCTCTAGTTTTTGACCTAGAATCCACCCACTAGTATCTGTAAAATTCGCCTGACATGCAGAGCTTGTGAAATGTTCTACATTATGACAAGTAATAATATGCTAAAATCCAGTTGTTCCCTCATCTTTGCTCTTCCAGCTTTTTCAGTACCTTAAATTGTCTTTCCAAATAAAGAATTCAATAGACACAGCAATGTATTATTTAAAATCATTCCCAGCCATTTTTTCATTAAGCACCAAAATGTCTGGAGTCTCAGGGGAGCATCACCTAAGAAATGTCATTGCAGGTTTTCTCTTTTGTTAAGCCAGCTGGGGAAAAAAAATAAACATTCTTCTGGGGATATATTATAAAGGAAATCCTAGTTTGCAGTCAGGGTGTTCTACACAGTATTTACTCTTAATCCAAGCTGGTTTGAAGCAACATCCTCAGCCCTAATCACTAGCGTTCTGCATCCTTGAAGTTACGGAAGTCATTAGATAAGTTGAAATGCTTGTCAGGCCAAGTATGTAAAAGCCCATTACACACTCTCTCCCTCTCACACACACACACACACACACACATGCACACACTCACATAAATGGTAGAAAGTCAGGTTTGAATTCATTGTATTCATATGTATAATTTCCTAGGGCCTCAACTTCATTCGTTATTACTAATGGGCTAACTCTTACTTATGTCCTAAATATAAAAGTAAATATCCTTAAAAAAATTTACCTATTGTGAAAGTATGCTGATTTTTATGACCCACTTGTTGTTTTACAAATGTGATTGTTTAACACAGTGTGTAGGATGCACACAAGATATTTTATTGTGATTATGAATTTAATATAATTAAACTTTTTAAATTATTATTTGTCTTTTGTAGTTCTGGCTCACATTGCTGGGTCCAAAATGCCCACATATTTTAGAAGCATGACGTGTCCCATAGCATGTTTTAAAAAGCACAAATATATTTACAGTATAACAATAATAATTTATGCTAATGACAAACCATTAAACTGGATGATGAAGACAGTACAGTCAAGGATCAAGGACTGTTCAAATAAGATTAAAGAGTGGCTGTTTCTAATTTCTTTTGTCTTGTACTCAAATACAACTAAAGTGCTTTTAGCTAGACTGAGAAGCACAATAAACATCATTAGGGATGGAATGATCAAAGAATCACCAACTTTTTAAGCCATCAACAGTCTCTTTTTGATCTCTTTTTTTTTTTAAAATCAAATTATTGTTACAGATATTACATTATTTTTTGTGCACAGTGTTGCCAAAATAACAATACTTTTTTTTTTTTTTATGCTGAGAAATTCATTTGTGTTTGTATGAATGAAATTAATTAAATTGACTGTAAAATACTTTCTAAAAAGACATTAGACTACTACACTACACTACTGCTGTATCTAAAACATTCACACAATAAAACAAGTTCGATTCGATCGTATAATCTCAGTTAATTTAGTTTATAATGATTAATTTTATGAACTTTTTTTTTTTTGGATCACTAAATTCTATATGAATATAAGGAACTACAGTATATGGTCTGAGGCCATAGGTCTCAGTGATCTCCTTGGGTCCCAAAAAAGACTTCTGTTCAGATGGTGAAGACTTTCTTGTAGCCACTAACAAGGTCACCCATTAATTAAGTGCATTCTATTACAGGGGTACCCAATAACCTTCATGCCTCAATGTAAAAATCAGGAACTCACATGTGTTTTAAAACCAAAATTTTAAACCAAATTTAATTGCTTTTCTTTTTACTAAATTGTTTCTATGTAATTGAAGCTTATGTGCTGATGGTCTTATGGGACAGCATGCTTTTCAAATGTGTGGGTTGAGAGCAAATTTTTTTTAAAAGTAATGTACACAGTAACCACACATCTTCCGTGAAAGATACAGCACATATAAAATGTCACACACCAGAGCCAGAGTACATGGCTAGTAGCAAAAATGTCTATAGCCAAAGATGTCGCATTACACATGGGTAAATTGTTGTAGGGTTAAAATTATTTTTATATATTGTTTATTAGGTACATGTATTTGATTTTGCCTAATGCAAATCTATTCTGGGACATTTTTAAAAAATATTGTTTAACATTTCCAGCAGAACATGTTTTGGATGACTTTTACCTGTCGTGTACTAGTAAAAATATTAAACAAGTTTCATGTCTCATAGACATATACATTGTAGACATATACATATACATTATAGACATTGTTCATTAACCTCAAATTCTTATTTTGTTTATGTATACTTGTCTATAACAAATAATTAAAAACACCAATTATTTTATTGAAGATTTATATTTGGAACACCAGCCTATACCCCACAAACACACACACACACACACACACACACACACACACACACACACACACACTCACACACACTCACACAAACACACAACCCTACAAACACTTTGTCTGGATTTTCACTGTTGATAAAGTAAAATGTATTAGGAAAAAACTATTTTATTTATTCATTGTTTATTGTTTGTCTTTGGTACAGCTCCGTTGACTGACAAACCTCCAAAGATTCTGTTTCCTGTGGAGAACAAAATTAATATCATGGAGATGCAATTAGGTAAGAATTTTGGTTTATTATTTTTTTTTATCAGCCTGATAATGCTGACAACATATATGCTGACATCTTTTGTGTTCACTGTCTCAAGATGCATCACATGGATCATATACACATAATAAATCTGTCTTGAAATGAAAAGTAAAAATGGAAGCTTACACAGAGGTGCTGAGCTCAAATCATGTTGGAATATGAAGTAGGTTTTGGCCATATTCCCACCATATTCCCCATATGTGTTGTGTGCTGTGCTGCACAAGGCACAAAGCAGGGGCACAGCAGAAATGATGGCATGTGTTTAATCACCTGCATAATGTGTAAGAGACAATAGGCATTCTGTGCATTTATATGTAATGCTAGTTTGTACATTGTTTGGGTGCCAGAGACCACACATCAAATCACTGAGCATGGGAAACATGCTGTAGAGGGTGTCACTATGTATAAAACTTTAGAAGACAGTATCCCTTAGTCAAATGTTGTGTTATAACAGTTATGATAAGTTTACATTATTACATAATGTTTTGTATATATTAAGATGGCCAAAATTGTAGTGAGGCACAAGTGCATTTGGAGTATTTGGCATGACTAGATGTGTCTTTATATATAAATGTTGTTCCGGCTAAAAACTTTGTTTGGGAATGTAGCTAGTTTACGTATTCGTAATCTGCTGCTATTATGTATTTTTTTATATATATATTTTTTTTATTTTAAGAAGTAGATGATAACTTATATCCAAATTATATAAAAAATCATTTTATGGGTAGGATACTGGTTGTTGAAAATGGAATGTCATTGAATGTCACTAGGTTTCAATTGACAATAAATCAGCCCAAGGCTCTGTCAAGAACTTGTACACACTGTGTGATTACTGTAAGTAACTATATCCTAGAATTGTTCTCACCTGCTGCTGAGCCTTTTGGTGCAATGCCCAGAATGAAGTACTACTGCTTGTTGACAGCACTTGCAAATATCTGCCGACAGTGACTTGTCTCAGTGCCTAGTGTCTGCCCCTGAGGCAAGCTCAATTTGGGTTGGTCTCAGCTGGGCTTGCTAAAATGATGAATGACAACCCTTCAACCAAGTGCCCCTTGCCCCTGAAGGGCCGTATATCCTTAGCGATCACCTCAAATGGACTTTATGGCAGCAAGTTCTGTATTGGTTGGGGTATCATGTCCTGCTATAGATCAAACAGAGAGTGCCATAAAGTTGTGCCAACTTGTGGATTGTCAGCTGGTTAAACATTTTTTATAGATTTAAACCTGCTTTCACCTGGTATTGGATTCTACAAGATATGTTTGTGCTGTTACAATTATGATCATCAAACCAGTAATTGCTTATGGCTTTGTCGAATAGAATTATGCTAGATTTTATGTGTTTATGTAATTACAGAGAGCAAGAAAAAAAAAAGAGAGAGAGAGAGAGAGAGAGAGAGAGATGTATATTGACGGAAAGTTTGGAAAAGTATAATCAGAAGGAATACATATGTCATTAGCCATTACTCAGTACTGTGGCATTCAAACAATGCTCAAACTCTGTTAAGGGTGTAGGAGTGGTTATTTTTGTTTGGTTATTCATAACTATAGTCTCCCTCTTAGCATGAACAAGTTTGCCATTCTTTCCTGACCTTTCCCATATATGTTTCCGCCCACAGAATGAGCACTGAAAGCTCGAATTTTCAGTGAACTGTTTATCAAAATACATTTCCACAGAAAATGGTCAGTTAAAATATCTGTATATATATGCAGGATCTGAATTATAAATAAGTCATTTGAAAACAATAATCAAGCATTGGTAATCAATACTGCTATAGTCACAATGCTTTTATAGCTAATTGTGTACTATTTCATTTGTATATTAATTACAATTGTTGATGTATATTGCATTAACAGTATAGTTTGGATTGAAGAAACTAGAATGTGACATATTTCAGTAGACAGAAGATGTTAAAACTGGATTGGGGGTGATGCCAAAAATGTGATGATGTGGTGGTTGGGAAGGGGCAGTGCTGGTACTAATATGGATAAAAATTAAAAAATTAAAATAAAATGTAAAAATCCCCTATTTTAAAATTGTACTAATTAATCCTAACAATATCTTCTGTGTGGTAAGATATGGTTCTACAGACCACGAGCAAAGTTTGTTAACAGGAGCAATGACCTTTGGTCATGGTCCTCAGGGGAGAAGATCCAGCAATGGATTTTCAAGGACAGACATGTACAGCTTGAACAGTTCACATCAGAGGTCATTGATTTTCTTGTCCTCTCTGTTTTTTTTAAAGCGATAATTGGAGCATCAAGGTTTGTTTTAGCTTGCCATTTGACCTTCATGGACTTCATACTAATACTTTGACCCAGCTAGGGTTCACCAGCTGGTCAGAAAAGGAAGTAAAGCTTCTCACACTTTTATTGAGTTTTGTAAGGTCGCATGTAATTCTATTCTATTCTATTCCAACTGCATATATAGTGTATAGAGTATTGTTTTTACTTCTTGTTTTTATATAGATCTTTACATTCAAAAATATTTAGATGCTGCAAAGAAAGAGTTAATACTGATTCTCTGCATTATAAACCTGTATGAAGTAGAAGAGATATGTGTTAATCCCCTATGTGGTTTCCCAGAAGTGGTGAGTGCTTGGTTTGGTAAATGTCAAGGCATTGGAATGTCAGTCCTGCAGCCATGGGAACTGTATAGCAAATCAATATGACATCATTTCTCTCAATTAGGGATTGCTTATTGTTTGTCCAAGGCATTGTTTGTGTATGTCTTCAGACCAGATCCACAAGGTATTGTCTAAAAGATTATAAAAAGCTTAAGACAGCAATTCTGGAGCAAGTACAGTGCAGTCCATATTCCCTTATTTCCTAACTACTTCTCTACAGAGTAGAACAAGACCTGCTTGTATTGATTGGATAGGATGATACATACCAAATTCCATTTCAATTTCTACGTTTATTTTTCATTATCCCATTATCCTGGCCAAAATCAAATAAATGTTCCTCTTCTGATAGTTTCCAGTTCATACAAGATAAAACAAAGCTCTTTTGCTAGATACAATTATGTGCCAATTACATTCGCAAGAAAGATGAAACTGAAATCTTTGAGGACAGTATGTTGAAAGTGAAGGTTAAAGGGGTAAGAAAACCATTTCTTCTCAGTAGTATATAGTACTGATAAAAGTTCTCTTTAGAAATAAGCCTTTAGTCTCATTTTATTTGAAATGAAGAGTTAACTGCACTGCACTGCAACTGTATATGTATATATATATATATATATATATATATATATATATATATATATATATATATATATATAGAGAGAGAGAGAGAGAGAGAGAGAGAGAGAGAGAGAGAGAGAGAGAGAGAGAGAGAGAGAGAGAGAGAGAGAGAGAGATACACACACACACACACACAAACATCTCAAGAAATAAATCACAAGTACCAGATTACTCAAAATGCCAAAATGCTAGACTGTGGGTTTCTTAAAATTTGGATAAATTTCTTAATTTATCCATAAGATATGTGGGTGTAGGGCAGCATGGTGGCTTAGTGGTTAGCACGTTCACCTCTCAGCGCTAGGGATTCCCGAATACCAATCTGGGTGGAGTTTCCATGTTCTCCCCGTGTCTGCGTGGGTTTCCTCCGGGTTCTCCAGTTTCCTCCCACAGTCCAAAAACATGGATCAAGTAAATTGAATTCTCCCCATATAGATTTATAGATTTTACAATTTACCCCATATAGAGTGTGTTTGTGTGCATGTCTGTATGAGTGAGTGTGTGTGCCTAGTGATAGATTGGAGCCCTGTCCGGGATGTATCTGCCCAGCTCCCGAGATGTTCTCCTCTGGATAGGCATGGGACTCCCCCACCCCCCCCCAAGATAATGGATGGATATGTGTGTGTGTGTGTGTGTGTGTGTGTGTGTGTGTGTGTGCACGTGCATGCTGTCTGGGATCTGGCATGTAGGTGTGAGCATGAATGTGATTGCATGTGTACAATATTACATCTTGGTTATTTAATGATATCTGCAGCAGCAAATTAGTATAATGCATTTATTTGTTCATTGCATGAAAAATATTACTGGATGGAAGGGCTAATAAATGAGAGCCTGCAAAGCAAATTGCATTATTAAAATCTCTGGCATTGGCAATAAGCGTTGTTTAAAACACAGTTTGTAAACATAGACTCTGCTCTTAGGTATAAAATTAAACCATAGCGAGCAGTTATTAGAGTTACAAATGTACTTTGTTTTTAATGCTTGATGAACATGACCTTTTGTTTACTTTGTAATGCACACTCCATGTTCCTAAACTGATTTTTTTATCAGCTAAAATTATTATATACGTTTACTTTGTAGTGACACAATTGCAATAATTCCTCAGTTTGTGCACAGGCTAATAAACCACCATCTCAGTGTCACTGCAGTGCTTAGTCATCCACTAAAACCAGTGCTGCAATGGTCCTGTGGGTCCTGACCATTAAAATAACAGACTAACATGTACTAACAGTAAGTTAAATTATGGATGGTTTACAGTCTGAAAATGAAAACTATATTTAGCATATGTATTTGTAGTTTGAACAGATGAAATAGAGAATAAGTGTAAAAAAACTACACTAAGTGTAAAACATACTATTAGAAATAATAAACTCGAACAGATGTGAAAAATTATATATAAATCTATTTAATGGTCAGGGAGGTTCAAGAGATTTCTCAAACCAATCTTTTTTCTTTTTCTAGTTTGCAAGGTTTTTTTTTCCCCTCTCATTTATTTCTGTAGCTTGATAAAGTGTAATAATAGTCAAATATAAAGTGAACATAAATAGATAAAGTGAAAATAATAGTTATGAATAATAAATAAATATAATAATTCAAATAAAACTTATAATATTGTGTCATGTTCTATGAAAATGTGTGATTTTTTTTTTTTCAGTCGAACCAGATTATTCATCAGCTTTATGCCACACTAAACCATGCAAATGCAAATTAATTAGGGGACTGATCTGTAATGGCTTTATCACCCACTTACTTGCTTTAGTCCTCATGTATCCTAGCAACAATGTTAATTGTCAGTGGACAACATTTTCTCAGAGAAGATTTTTATGTTGATATAGTGAACCTATGTTTAATATAGAAATGTATTTATTTGCAATATCATGCTTCTTTTATTAGTACAAGAGCATCATGACAGAGGAAGATACGTTATGTGGATTATATCATAGAGAAGCAGCAGTAACTTGTGACTACATGTTGTAGTATAACTATTTATTAGAATGTGATTTTATTGTAAGTACAGCTTCTATGTTCTTTGTTCCTCTACTGTACAGGTTTTTCCCTCTGCTAAGCCAGGCATTAAAATGGTTTAATTTGATTTTATGAATTGTTTTAAAGAGGAATTAATTATTTGGTTTCTCTGTAACTTGTTTTAATTAACTATATGTATTTTTTTAAAGAAAAATAATAGTAGCATACTTGGTGAGATCAAAGCACTGAGTAATTACAAATTGAATTATGTAGCTTAATATTAGATGCCATTTTAGATTTACAACTAGCAATTTAACAGTATATTGTTTAATGGACTTGAGAAAACCAGATAAGTGGGTCAATATGTATGAATGAATGATTTTCTGCATGTGTTAATTGTGGGCACCAGTTTACACAGGGGGAATTTCTCATCTTTAGAGGGTTTGCACATTTAAAAACAAGTAAATTATTCAACAATTAAATTAAAGTAGGATAGGGTTCACTTTATGTTTAAAGTTAGGACAAATCTTGATGAATTAGAATGAAGCTTATGTGACGTCCCCACAGTGCATGAAGTGTGTGTGCATGTATGTGTGTGTGTGTGTATCCCAAAGGTAGGTCCGGTATGTTCATAAAAATGAGCGCCTTTTGTAACAGTGCATAATATCAGCTACTCACACACCTCTGGGAAAGCTTAGACTGCAGGGAACACTAGGAGGGTTTGTCTTTCCTTTTAAACCCTTTAAAATGGCTGCTGTGTTGAATGCATGCTGATCAGGCCACACAATACCGCTCAAGAAGATATCGGAAGCAGAATATACAAGACCTTTTCCCACAACAGCCCCAAACACACACAGATGTACAACATATACACATATAAAAAACACATTTTTTTTACAAATTAAAAATTGCACATCTGGTGCATGGATAGATGTTCTGTCATTTGTTCTTGGTCGTTAAGACGTACCACTCGGAATTTCATTTTTTCATGTACAATGACAATAAAGATCTCTAATCTAATCTAATCTACTGATTTCAAAAGTCAGTTTTTTTTTTGTTTACCGTAGAGACTTATAGAATTATTTATTATTATTATTATTATTATTATTATTATTATTATTATTGTTATTATTATTATTATTGTTATTATTAGGTTTAATTCTTTTAGTTCAGCAATGTACGCATGTGATTGCTACAAGCTGTACAGAGGCACATTCATACTAAAACAGATGGGATTTTATTTTTGGGATTGTCTTTAAGACACTTAGCCACTGAATTTCATTATATTTTCACCAAATGGAAAGAAATAGGGCGGCACGATGGCTTAGTGGTTAGCACGTTCGACTGTCAGCGCTAGAGAATCCCGATTCAACTCCCAATCTGGGTGGAGTTTCCATGTTCCCTCCGTGTCCGCGTGGGTTTCCTCCGGGTTCTCCGGTTTCCTCCCACAGTCCAAAAACATGGATCAAGGTCAATTGAATTCTCCAAATTACCCTATATAGAGTGTGTTTGTGTGTGTGTATGTTTGAGTGAGTGTGTGCCCAGCGATAGATGGGCGCCCTGTCCAGGGTGTATCTGCACAGCACCCGAAATGTTCTCCCCTGTATGGGCATGGGGAACCCCCGCGACCCTAGTAGAGGATAAAGTGGAAGATGATGGATGGATGGAAAGAAAGATTATTGGTTAGTCCTTAAATTTGACTTTCATGTGTTTGTGTTTATCTGTAGTGTCAGAAAAATGGCTAAATGAATAAATAAACTGTGAAGTTGTATTAGTGTAAAATCCTGTGATATTCTGTGAATATCCCAACTTGTATTTACCGCGGCGGCACGGTGGCTTAGTGGTTAGCACGTTCGCCTCTCAGCGCTAGGGATTCCCGGTTCGAATCCCCATCTGGGTGGAGTTTCCATGTTCTCCCCGTGTCTGCGTGGGTTTCCTCCGGGTTCTCCGGTTTCCTCCCACAGTCCAAAAACATGGATCAAGTCAATTGAATTCTCAAAATTGCCCCATATAGAGTGTGTCTGTGTGAGTGAGTGTGTGCCCAGCGATGGATTGGCGCCCTGTCCTGGGTCTATCTGCCCAGCGCCCGAGACGTTCTCCCCTGGATGGGCATGGGGAACCCCACCGCGACCCTAATAGAGGATAAAGCGGGAGATAATGAATGAATGAATGTATTTACCGCAGGGATGTTCAAATAATTAAAAAAAAGTTTAAAAAGTCTGTGATAAATTTGACTGAATAATAAATGTTTATCCAGTGAGCTTTACAGTTAAAACCCATACAGTGGAGCTTACAATACCAAGTGTTACCTTTCACTTTATTTTCCAAATCTTTAATTTTGTGTTATTCTGTTATAACTGTCCAAACTGAATGTTATCCATGCTTAATTCAATCACTGTGGTGTCTTTCTTTTTTACTCTATCCTTCGTTTGTACTTTATTTTGTCTTTACTGCTGTTACTCTGATTTGTCTTTTTTTCTTACCATGACTGAATCCCACTCCATGTACTCTTCATCTTGTTGACTAGTCCCAGTGTGCATCTACATTACTGATGCCTACTGTGAAAGAAAAAAAAGAAATTAAATGAGACCAGAAGGAAATAAAAATAAGTGTGTATTTGTGTCAGAGCTTTCTGTCACTTATTGTGAACAAATTACAGTTATTTGTAAGTGCAGCTGTGTGTGCAGAGCTTAATTGTCGTAAGATGTGCTGCTTGGCTGCATTAGTGTGGTTAGTTCATGTATATGTAGTGGGATAGTGGACAGTAACACATTTTAAATCTTAAAGCCATTTTGGTAGCATTTTAGAAACAAAAGAAAGTGTTTTTTTTATTTATAAAATTTGATGTCTGATTTAAAGTTTTATTATTTACTTCAAATAATCATGCATTTTTTTTAGAAAATGGAGAATGACATTAACCTTTATTAATATATGAATTACAAACTTATATTAATTTTGACAGGACCGATTTATTAAACAATTCAAGTGATTGCCAGATAGTGTTAGTGCAATATACATGTCTATCCCCGATGAGCTTGTATGATAGTGTATTGTATTCTTCCTTTAATTGTAAAAGTTTATATAGGTCTAATCATTAAATACTTTTTTTTTTTTTTTTACTTCACCAACCAGAAAATAAAAAGTGAGTATAAGTTGATTGTTTTTTGTGCATCATGGTCTCCTTTGTTTGTAAATGGCTATAAAAAGATTGGCTATAAAAAGATTAAAAACAGAATATGTGTGCAAATCATGAAAACGTTTGAATAAATTAAGTGCATAGTTAAGTACATATATTACACTGTATTTGAACAAAATATAATATAATATTTATTATAACGAAATATAACATTTTTAAATTTTGCATTTTATAACCAATCAATTTATTCTTGCGTTCATTTACATGTAGACATGTACACAGCTGTAGACAAAACATGTGTTTTAAACATTTTTAATTAAAATTATGTATAAACATGAGGGAATAAAGATGCATTTTAGGGATTTACTACAGGGAAATACAATAATAAATGTATCAACTGAAGTTCAGAATCTAGTTATAAACCCAATATATTTCTGTTTTAAATCTGTAGCAATCATTTCTGTAAGTTACTTCTTAAACTTATAGACATTTACCTCTATATTGTTTTCTTTAAAATATAGATTTAATATGAGTTGAACATTATTGCTGACTTGATCAATGTACATTTTACACAGTTTTTAAAAAATTGTTTTAAACCCCATTTATTTGTTGGCACATACTGGCAGTTGTGATGTGGCACTGACTATAATATGATGACCAAACTTTTAGTATTCTTAGAAACATTAATACAGCCTGCTGTCTTTTTTTAAATCATCGTGAACCACATTCAATCAAGCAGATTGCAGTTCCTCTCTATTAATCGATAGTTATTATCCAGGTAAGCTCTGTCTACAGGATCTGTCTGTGACCTCTATCTGTATTGCAAAGAGATACAAGACTTTAAAGAGAAATCGGATTTAGGCGAATTGACCCAAGTGTCTTTGACACTACTCGCATTTCCTTTTGCTTCTTAATTGCTTTTTAAAGTAATAAACTATTTAAAATCACCAGTGCTAATAGAAATGAAGTAATAGCACATACTAACAGTGATATTATTGTGCTATTATCAAAAATGTAGACCTTGCTTTTGGTTTGATGATTTCAGTTTCTATTTACTTACAATAAATTAAAATACATAAACTTTGTATTTTGTAAATTGTGTAAGAATATAGCTTTAAGGACATATATATATATATATATACTTTATATATATATAATGTATGTATATGTATATACTGTATATGTGTATATATTCATGTACATGTACTTTCCTAGCTGGTGGCACTTGTTTACCTATTGTGCTGTTTTGTTTCTTGTTTAGACTTCTATGTCAGATATGATTCAATAGATGCAATATGTGAGGCTTTTTTTTGCAGATCTTTTTCGTTCAGTGATTTCCCTGTATTTGAGAGAATTTCATCATAGTTTTGCTTATTGGAACCTGCTAAACACTTCTCTCTCCTGAATTTTATTTCATTTTTATTTTTGAGTTTTTTTTTTCTTTTATATTTAAACATTGTGTCAAAATATTACACGTTGATTCCCTCTGGATAAGAAATATGTGAAAGTTGTAGTTAAGTTGAAGTTTATTATTGGATTACTATATGTGTAGGTATATATATATATATATATATATATATATATATATAGAGAGAGAGAGAGAGAGAGACAGAGACAGAGAGTGAGAGAGAGGGATATCTCTAGTATCTAGTGCGCTGGGCAGATACACCCAGGACAGGGTACCAATCTATCGCTGGGCACACACTCACTCACACAGACAAACACACTCTTTCCGGGTAATTTGGAGAATTCAACTGCCCTTGATGCATGTTTGAACCGGGAATCCCTAGTGCTGAGAGGCAAACTTGCTAACTAAATTTTAGTAGAAATAACAAAACAGGGAGCATCAAATGTTGGATACTTTTGGTTGAATCGTGGTTCAGAGACACTCTCTTTTTACCTTACAGTAGATGAAAAAAATTACAAATCAAACTATGTATTACATTATATATTCAAATTTGTCATTCATTAAGTAAAATAATGTATAAGGTAGAATTTTGTGTTTACTACAATTTGGGTGAAGATAAGTACCGTAGATCGGTACATTTCTGTATTTGCTTCTTACAAGGGGTAAATACACAATTATTTGAATTATTTAATTGATGCTTTACTCACCTCTGGTGTCTTTAAAGTAAATTCTTGATTATTATACTGTGCATGAAGTATACATTACCTTTTGTAATGCTCTAACTGTTTTTGAAGTGGCAGACATGCCCATTCAATAAGCATAAAAGTACACATTTTAAAAGTGCTCAGAGTTTGCTGAATCTGTCGAAGGGTTCTCATTGCAGAAGTTTGGCTTTGCCTAATGGCCTCTGAGTCGAAGCCCTAATGCTGTTAGGGAGTTATGGTATAAGTAGATTGCTGGTGTTTTGAAATCGACTGCAGTGCTGACCTAGTTTTTTCTGTTCTCCCCCACTCTTTTCACACTTTTATCTCCAACCAGACTTCCGAAAGCAGAACACTGCACACAGCTCATTAAAGCTGTGGTGTTAGAAGTTTAAAATAAAATACTTTTTTTCTTTTTTTGAGGAAAAAAAATTGGACTAAAAACTTCAATGGACCAAGCAAAACAACAATGTGCAAAAAATGAAAAACAGACCAGAAGGAAGTCTCACATGAACCTGTGACCAAGGAAATATATAAAAAAATAATAATAATTTAACTAACCCAGTGTCTGTTGTTGTTTAATTTTAAGTATTGTGATTAGTTCATTTGTACTATTACAGTTGCACACTGTAGTACATATGTTTGTATACTTTTGTTAGTATCAGTTCTTTAATGCTTAGAAACACCACAGAGCAGGTAGAGAGTGGTGAAGTATTCTCATCACTGCAGTGACACAGACTTGATGGTGGTTTATTAATGTATTTCGCTGAAATGGGTTGATCAGGCACAGCAGTACTACTCTTTTAAACTCACTGTGCACAATTTAAAGAAAATCTACTTCATTGTTTCATATTGCTTGTAAAAAAGCGATTCTGTTGCGCTGCAGTTTGTGTTAAATTAAATTATTATTATGACATGACGGGCGGCACGGTGGCTTAGTGGTTAGCACATTCGCCTTTCAGTACTAGGGATTCCCGGTTCCAATCCCCATCTGGGTGGAGTTTCCATGTTCTCCCCGTGTACGTGTGGGTTTCCTCCGGGTTCTCCGGTTTCCTCCCACAGTCCAAAAACATGGATCAAGTCAATTGAGTTCTCCAAATTGCCCCATGTAAAGTGTGTTTGTGTGAGTGAGGGTGTGCCCAGCGATAGGTTGGCGCCCTGTCCTGGGTGTGTCTGCCCGGCACCCGAGACGTTCTCCCCTGGATGGGCATGGGAAACCCCAACGAGACCTTAATAGAGGATAAAGCGGAAGATAATGAATGAAATAATGAATTATGATATGACATTGTCATGTCAGTAGTGCTCGTAGTACATGCCGGTGGACTATTCTCAGTCCATCAATGTCACAGAGGTGTTTATAAACTCCAAATTTGACCTCCTTTTGCAACTGCTATAATAAATCCAAACATGTTTGAGTTCCTGTTATGCCATTAAGAACATTAAGTTTTTATTTATTTATTTATTTTTTTTTTTTTGTATCTATGTGTAGTTCTGTCCAAATATTTTTCATCCATTTTCTCCCTATTAAATTAGAAAGTAAATTGTTTGGCAGAGCAAATTGCCATGAGCAAAACCTGTATTAAAAAAATAAATAAATAAATAAAAAAACAAAAGCTGGATGCTTTATCAGCATCTTTATATTTTGATCTTTTTTTTAAGCATTGTTCCACATTGCACAGACTCGGAAAAGAAAAAGTTAATTAACAGTGCAAAACTTGTAGCTCACTGATGGTTAATTGTGTCATTTCTTAAATAGTTTCAGCCACACGGTTTTAAAACAGCTTACTGTGTAATTTGAAGCCATCTTAAATGGAGAGAAACAAACAGAGATGCTGATTAAAAAAGCTCAGTTTGAATAAAGCCTAATGGAGATTAAGAGTAAGTAGAGTCAGATGATAAATATACACAAATAAGCCTTTCCTTTCTTCTTTTTAATATCTTTGTAGTAACATAAGGGTCGCCAAAATTTGGCCATGTGAACTATATATATTTACAGAAAGATATACATTAATATTTGTATGCTCATAAAAGGTCTCTTGTTTTGGTGTTCTCCTGTGTTCAAAAACATCTACATTTGAAATTGGAAATTTTCTGTTAGGTGTGTTTTATATGCTTGTCTACCCTGGAATGAACTAGTGCAGCACACGATAATGTAAAGTGCACACTACACAGTTTAGTCATGATTCTCTTACTGCAAACAATTTGTCAAGAACTTAAAACAGTGTTTACGACTGGGATAAATTGGCATTCACCTAAAACTTGCTCATTGCTTATTATTATTTTTGCATATTTGTCATGGGGCACTACAGTGGAGACAATCCTCATTTTTGATTTACCACAGTTTACACTGGATGCCCTTTCTGAAACAGCCCTTCTGTTTTTCTGGGACTTATGACCCGCACTACAAGTGCACTGATACATGCGCTCCAGAGACAATTTACTGACGGACATGTCTTTAAATGTGGGAGGTAACCAGCGAAAACCTACGCAGGCACCGGAAGGACATGCCACCTCCATATGGAAAGGACCTGTTATTCGCCCCTCTGTTTGCTGTGAGGTGAAGACGGGTCCTTTCTGAGAGAAGTTTGCGTGTAAACTGTTCATATAAGACCCAAGAAGCTGTCAGTGTTCTTAAAACCTTAATTACTTAAACATTTCACTGATGCATCCAGAAATGCATCTTGAAACTAATATATAATGTACCAACAGATTAAGAAGTGCAGAACATGCCTTAAAATGCATGCACGCATGCACACACACACACACACACACACACACACACACACACACACACACACATACACACACACAGGAATATTGCTTTCATCTTCCCACCACTACCAGCACATAAAATAAGCTTCATTACATGGAAAGATGGGACTGTCACTTACTCTGTCTCACCTATGAGTAAAAGGAAGAGAGATGACTGACTGTGCTGTCTTGTAAATCACTTTAGCTAGCTTTATCATTATTTAACTCTATGGAATTTGCTGACACTTGGTATTTATCACTTTCAATACCAGAAGAACTAATATTGTACACTGCTGGGCAAAAATAGGCCAAACTCAACAGTGGGAAAAAAAATGTTTTGTTAGTCCTAACAACAAATTGTTGGTCAAAATATTTAGTATCTTGGCAGAATTTCTGTTATATTTTGGTTAATCTGGCAAATGTGCAGATTACCGAAAAAAAAATAATAATCATTTTAGAAAAAAAGTAAACATGAGCAGGTTTTCCTGTTCACTACTGTATAAAATAAATAAAAATGATTAATCACATATTAAGCTTTAAAATGGTAGGAACAGCTGTGGACACCGACTACCAGTAGTTACTAAGTTTGTGACTTGATGTTTTTTTTCTAGGGCTTTTGTAATTTTTGGCTGGTGTTTGTTAAATAATGGCAGTGTAATATGTAAAGTTGCATTTATTTAATCTTAATACCTTTGAAGTACAATTTGTTTTTGGTCAAGTGTTGATACGGTTTCTGCTCCTGCATTTCAGAAATCTCAGTTTGTGAGTTTTGGTATCTGAAGTAAGAAAAGGCTGCAAGTTGATGAAGACTGTGTGCATAAAAGTGACATTTATTATTGTCTAATCGATCTGTGGTGTGTAAAATTTAACCTGTATCAATGAACCAATTCCCCAAATGAGCCAGACCTGCATTATTGTAAAGTCATTTGTGAGTAAAGAAATAGTAGTATATTGCATATGAATAAAATGAATCCATATTACAATCAATACCAAAGTTTGAAAAGTATAGAAGGCAAGCATCATGCTGGTGAATGTGGGCATGCCAGACCTTACATAAGAGACTGCAAACCACAAATACTTCATGATTTATTTTATTTTTATTTTATTTTTATTATTATTTTTTTGGACATAATAAAAGCAGTATATAAAATACCTCAGGGCACATGCACAATTAACATTCCCACTCTCACTCCCATTTTTGGTGGGTTACACAGTCAGAAAAATTGGGCTTTTAACAAGAGGCAGCTGAATTGTGTACTGTAATGATGCATGCAAGATAAATACAGACAGGCCCCTTAAGAAAAACCCAATGTACAACATGCTATGCAACACAATGCATTGTCAAAATCCAGTAATTTAACAAGAGGAGTGAAATGATTTACAAATTTACTTAAAAAAGTATGTAATTTACCATACAAAAACCTGGTAAACAATACAAATAAAATTTAAATGATCAAATGTAAAACCAGCATTAGCAACAATAACCTGAAAGTTTTCTGCAGACCATCCTATCAATTTGAGAGAATTTTTGGACCACTCTTCTTTACAATGTGGTGATAGATTATTGATGTCTGAGGGCAGTAGTTTCTGCACAGTTCTCTAGGATTACCACCACAGAATCTCAATTGAGTAAGGTCTATACTTTGACTTGGCAATGCTAACACTTCTTTAGTTATATAGGAATCATATGTTTGATCGTTTTATCATTATCTTGTCGCATTGATTGATATTGGGATAGTTCAAACTACTAGGAAGACAACTTTAAAATAATTAAAAAAAAAAATTAGTACAAACTGTTAATCCTTGTCTTAGTGATTACTTAGTAATAAAGTGTGTGGAGTGATTTTGTGTGTGTGCCTTGAAACTGCATTTATATAGATTTGGATAGCATTTTATATTATGGTGTTATGCATGATAAACATAAATTATTTTTGTATCATTAGTGTAAAAAATATAAGATCAAGAAATTATAATTTTGCTAATATAAACCATATTATCATATACCTTTTAAATAGATTGACATTGCCAAGCCACCATACAATGAATGTCAAATGTTTTTTTTTTATTTAGTATTTAATTATGTAGCCATAAACATGAATCCAACAAAGCAACAAGAAGTGGAGGCGACTTGTCAGGCAAT
Source organism: Corydoras sp. C115 (assembly GCA_019802505.1). NCBI lineage: Eukaryota > Metazoa > Chordata > Actinopteri > Siluriformes > Callichthyidae > Corydoras > Corydoras sp. C115. The sequence continues at coordinate 3,398,554 of JAFMOC010000037.1, read as the reverse complement.
ATTAGTAATCAGACTATAATTTAATATATGTATATTAGTCAAGCACTCACACTCTCTCTTGCTCTCTTGTCTTGCTAGCTTTCTTTCATTCACTATACACTCTAAACATTTTTTCTGTACTACTTTTCTTGAGTTAATCATCCTTCTGTGTTTGCCATTTGTCAAAGGATATTGTTTGCAGAGATGGGTGCTCCTCATGCTTTCGGAAATGGATAGCAAATACATCTCCGCCCAGCTCCCCTTGCCCATTCAGATTAACTTCCACAATAGTGACATAATGGAATATAATTTGTGTGCTTGTAGTGTGGCATGACTTGATGAATGAATGTTTAACCTCATTTTTACTGGGAACCAACCCTTTCCAGTTTCAAAAAAGAACACTTCCACATCTAGTATTTACAACGTTTGAAATACAATGAAGATGAAAACATTTTAAATGTTCATGAAAACAAAAGAGCTACAAGACACTTAAAAAGCTAAGGTGTTGCTGACATCCATGTAACAGATAATATTATTAATATGTTCTTTATTTAATTTGTCAGTATTTTTAATAAATATAGACTGCATATTAAACTAACCATACAATATTTAATATCATGCAGAAAAAAAATGTTATAAATAGCAACATGGATAATTAATAATCATTAATATAAGTTACTTAATTGGTTATCTTGGTCTTAGTGAAATATTTGTGACAGATGTTGTGTTAAAGCAAAATTTTATAGTTAAAGGGTTTACCTTTCTGTGTTTACCTTTAAATGCATGCTGTCATGACTGTGTAAGCTTGATTTTGGAAAAGCTTGTGGTTGTCCTCAGATTTATAGACTGCTCAGCAGAAAGGACAATCCAGGTGAAGTATAGTTGCAGATTTGCAGTCTAATTTTTTTTTTTTTTTTTTTTTTTTTTTTTTTACAAGAGCAGTGTTTTTGCTTAATACTTTTCTAGTGTCAAGGTTTACCACCATTAGCTGTTGACTATAAGGTTTTTCTTGGCAAAGTCGTCATGTTTTCAGTCAAGTGGGTGGCCCAACATAATTTAATGACATGCCTACTGCAAAACAACAATGTAAACACAACACAAGATAAAATGGCATAAAAAACTAAATATAAATAAAAGATGTTACAACAATTCATTTAAGACCCAGGAAATCTCATCTCATTATCGTCTAATTCTATACTAAATTCTATACTAAAAATTAGGTTATCGTAGTGGTGGGGGATTTCCCATGCCCATCCAGGAGAGAACATTTTAGGTGCTGGGCAGGACAAGGCACCAATCCATTGCGAGATACATTCACTCGCACACACACATACTATATAGTGTAAACCTGGATCCCAAGCGATGAGACGCAAACATGCTAACCACCTAGTCACTGTACCGCCCCTCCCAGGAAAACTGATTGAAAGTTCATAAATGTTCAGTATGTCTTTTGAAAAACTAAGAATCTTAATTTTTATTACGTTTTATAAAATGTCGCAGTTCAACAAGAGGTTAAGTTTGCAGCTTGCCCCTGTTTTGTTATTTGATATACAATCATTTATGTTTTTTTTTTTTTTTTTTTTTTTTTTTTTTAATAGTCTTGGGGCTGTTTCTGTACCTCTTCTTCTGTACCATATATACAGTACAATCCAATAATATTTCCAGTATTAGTCAGACTGCATTTTTGTCACATTCCCTAATTACTTAGGAGTTCTTTCTGTGCTTCCTAAAAAAAAGAGTCCTAAAGAACTGTATTTGAAGTGGAAAGAATATTAATCTGCTACACTCCTATGCACCCATAAAGTGGGGAACGCTGAAAGTGAGATGTAAAGAACAGGTGAAATAAAAATGCAAATTTGTATCCACTCTCTTTAGCAAAATCAAACCTTTGTACAAACATATGAAGTGTCTTACACTTTATGCTGTGAAACATATTTATAAAAAATTTCTGGCTAAATAAGTTAATGAATAAATAATGAAAAATGCCAATTACCAATCAAAACATATTTATTAAAAACATGTCTGTGTTACAAGAAAAAGCTTTATCAAAGTGTCACTACATCTGACAGGAAAATGTCGAGAACAGTTGAAGTAATAAAAAGAAAGATTTTTGAACATTTTTCTCTTGACACATTTTGTCAGGAACAAAACCATTCAAAGAAATCCTTATTTATTCACTCAAAAATGATTTGTGTTTCTACACATTTTGATTTGTGTCCCCCCACAGTGAGTTTAGTATGACAGTTCTGGCACTCCTGAGCAGGTAACATTTTCTATCGGTCCTGTGGCAGACGCACTTGCTTTTAAAAGATTGATAATTAAAGCAGTAAAGAGAAATATTTTATCTACCAGGCAAAGGGCAGAGCATTTATTACTGTACAAGACCTTGACATAAATTCAGACAGTAACATACTTGCTGTTAAGCATCTAGTTGTCTTCCTTACTGTGAGGGTACAGAAAGCTGAAATAGGGTTTTAAACAACCAATATAATTACCTCTTTTATAAAATGTATACTATGTAATGTAATGTTTTTAACCAATCGGATAACAATTATGCGCTTGAGGTACTTTTATTTATTTTTAAGAATAATCATATATCAATGTCTGATCTTCACACTATTAAAATTCATGAATAAAATTGTTAACTCTCATCATGCTAAAAAAGGCACAAGGTAGAATTGAAACTGCAGGGTTTTACACAAGATGCTAAAAGCAAAGTTTAATTTACTTCTATTAACTGCAATAGTGGATTAATTTCTGCATTAAATTAATGGCTTGTAAATTTTTTCTCTGTCACTTTATATGGATTTTGCGAACATGCAGAACATTCTAAACAATTTTACAGACATTGCCAATCACCCCAGGGAGAAGGAAACATAAAAAAGAAAGATAGCATTGTTGGTTGCCTCTATGATAAAGTGTTAAAGTGATTTATTTTGCCTACTGTGCAAACACACAGAAGAATTTTTCCTCCACATTTAACCCATATATGTACACACACATATGTACACACACTGGTGAAGTGAGCACACTTGCTCGGAGAAGTGGGCAGCCTCGAATACGGCGCCCGGGGAGCAATTGGGGTTAGATGCCTTGCCCAAGGGCACTTCAGCCATGGTACTTGGTGGGATCGGGAATCAAACCGGGGACCTTTAGGTCACAAGGCTGGTTCCTTAACCACCAGCCCATGACTGTCCCCGAAGCGAGAATCTACCCTAGACCAACAAGCCTCTATGCCTGAAGGCTTGATTTAGATTGGTATACATGTATATATAGTATACATATATGGTTATATAGTTTAGTTTTTTACATTTAGTGTAAGGATTTTCATATATAGCTACATTTATTGTCATTTTTTTATTGGCAAAATGTGTCTGTGTATCACATAAAAGAAAAAAAAATCCTGCATTAAATGTTATTTTGCACAAGACTGGATTTCAGGCTTCAAACACAACAAAACAAATGTCCTGCATTTGTTTTCCATCTGCAGGGTTGAATTTTATTACTGACTATTTCTTCCTCTCAACTTTTTATATAGATATGCTTGATGATATCTGTAATATCGTTCACATAAGTTATTGATAATATTAACCATGTAGAAATGATGTGGTCAATTTAAAACTGATTGGGGAGTAATTGCACAACCATGAAGTGATCACAGCAGTTATTGACCCTTTTAAACATTGACCATAAAACTATTAATAGCCAGCCCTATAGTATCTTGTTTGAGGATATCTGATATTGATCTATGATTTTTTGTTTGTAAATCATATTTCAGGACATACTGTAACACATGGATCTGTTTTCTGTGTAAACTGTTTATAGCTAAGAACAACTTTTGTCTAAAGGTTTTAGGGTCTAATAGTTCTATATGTTTGTATGCATCCTTACATATAACAACAAAGGCAACATGACTGCAGAAGCAGGCATGGTTCGTCAAAGATAAGATTAAGTATTAGTTGAGAGGAAAGGAGGTGCCTTTTTGGTTTGTGAGTGTAGTGCGTTGTTCTGAGGTGTAGTTCAAATGACAGAAGTCATTTAAAGTTCTGATGCGTCCTCTTATGGAGCATTGATAGGAAGTAAGTGTGTGCTGAGTGAGTGGGGGATGTTAAAAGTGGGTCTTTGAAAAGATGGTGTTGAACTTATACCAGATAAATCTCCAAAGGGCAAAGGGTCTAGGCTAAGGGCAATGAGTTCTGTAGAGGTGTGCAAGTGAAGGTCAGACAGTTTGAGAATAAAAATGGAGAGCTTAAGAAGAGCAGGATGATAGAAAGTTTGAGTGAGGAACACAAAGGATTTTTTTCCTTTTATCAGTCCTTGAGGTTTTAACTTGAGCTATATAAAATGCCCCATGTCTGCCATAATTGCATTACGAGTCAGTGATAGTACTCAGTCAATTTAGAAGAAGTGCTCTTCGTTTGCCTAATTGATCTTGGATCTGGTGGAGCATATTTTCTGTTATGCAAATATCCATCTGTACAGGGTAAATGATTCTGGGCATTTCAATAGGTTAACAAAGCTGTTTCTTTTATTATTTTTATCTTCATTTTTTATTACTGTTAAGTGGTAGGTCTTATATAATTCTTTATGATGATGTATTGATGATGATGCTTTATGCTTAAACACTGAGTATTTTTTTACTTTATATGTGGTTAAAAAAATAAAGCTATACCAAAATTTTATAAATGTTGGCAAGATAAGAGAGGGAGAGAAATAGTATTTAAAGCATACTTGTGTGTTCATAGGTATCAATGAAAAAAAATCTGAAGGTATATTATACTAAATTCCAGTGTAGAGTGCAATTGTCAGTAAAAGATTTCCAGAAGGAATTTATCCCATGTTGTCCTTTGCAGGCTAATGTGAGCCTCTGAAGTTCACTGAAGATTTTATATCCTCCTGTCGTTTCAGCGATCATTGGCAATTTCCTCTTTAACATGCCTTGTACTTATCCCCCACTTGTAACTGTGCAGAGGAGGACTGCATTACACTCACTGTATGTTTATTGGAGGTTGGTTTAGGTGCTTTGAATATAAATGAGGGGATTAGTAAAACTAGACGTAAAGGATAGAAAAATTGAGTGGAGAGTGGGGTAGTTTATGGGACAGTACATTTAATGGTGGTATTATAAGATATAAAGAAAATGAACGTGTACATATATATTTAGCAAATGTTTTTATCCAAAGCAACTGACAAGAGAAGGAACAACATGTCAGTAAATTAAGGAGAAACCCGATGTACTTGATAGTTACATTATCAATGATTATCATTTACTGATCTTGTCAGCCTAGATTTTTTGTGCCATTTTACAAACGTTTGTGTCTTGTTTGTGAATGTGTCAGCAATATGAACAGAATACAAACAGGAAAGCTCCAGTAGTGAAAGCCCAAGTGTCTCTTATAAAGTGACCATTCTCACTCTCTTTCTTTCTCCTTTTTTTATTTAAAATAATAAGTAGTAATAAGATTTTATTCTTGAAAAATGGGATCATTTGAATTTAAATAACTATGGTTCATTGAAGAAATCTCCTGGACTTCTCCAGCCATTACATAGATTTGTTAAACCCTATCATTAGTGCACTTGACTTAACTTAATGAGGTTCTGATTAGCCAAATGATCTATCGAAAGATATTGGGTTTTGACAAAAGAAGTTTGAGTATGTATAATGAACACATTACCATGCAAAGCCACTGCTTTCTGCACTCATGCTTCTATGTATTCTGTTTTTTTTTTATTTTATTTTATTTTTTATAATTACACTGTGTTTCCTGATTAAATCAACCTTAAGTGCTTCATATTTACTTGTATAATATTAACATATTTTACTTATGTTTGATGTAATTTATGTGTCAGAACTGCAGGCATGGTAACACTAACACATGCTAATGTTATTTCCAAAGTGGTCTTCTTCTTTTATTAATTCTGCCAATCTATTATGACTACACTGAAAAAAACTTGAACAATTGCAGATAATTATTATCTATATGTACTATAAATTATATGTTAATTTAATCAATGTTGTGGAGAAACATAAGCCTTAAATATTAATGTTTAGCAAATGATAAGGCATACCACAAACAATAAGGTATGTGAGATTTTTCTTAATTGAATATGAATTTCAAACCAAACATTACAAATTCTGATCTGCGAATAATTATGTTTGAATCGCCTGATCACTGACAAACTTGCAAATATACCGCTTTGTATTCACTGTATTACTCTTCTGTTTGAATAGGGTATAGAGTCAATAATATTATAGTTAGGGCCAAATGGTTTAAGACTGACAGTTTTCAGTGTTCTTAAGCAAAATAACGAGTTTGTTCACTTGGACTATAAGCACCTACAACACATGAGACTTTGGATGCTTTACTGTTGGCATGACCCAGGACTCATGGGTGTGCTCACCTTTTCTCTTTCAAGCAATCATTTTTTAGATGTCTAAAACCTTTCTAAATGGGCTTAATGAAAGGAAATGACTTTATTCCATTTATTACTATGTCCTAAATGTTCTTAATATTTTTGGAAAGACATTGCTTCTTCAAAGACATTGCTGCTTTGAGGGCAGATGCACTCACACCTGTCTGCTCTCATTCCTGCACAAGCTCTGAACTATGGGTGTTCCGATCCCATAGATAAATCCACTAGGTCCCATGGATAAATCCACTTTAGGAAAAGGCTTTGGCACTTGCTGGACATTTTTAGGAGTCCTAAAGACTTTTACCTTTTAATTTAAAATGCTTAATGATCTGACTGTTGATCTGATTGTTGTAGAGACCCTTTGATGCAAAGCTATAGTGACTTCATGTAGAAAAAAAGCATCACCACTCTTTTAAAGCAACCGGTTTGCTGATGGTTTATCATCTGCATTGTATTGAGTTTGGATTAACACCTTTTCCTGATCTAATAAGATCATTAAAATGAAGTAAAAAGGTAATTTTGTAAGGGGACAAAAACGTGGTGAATGCATTTTATTGAATAAATGCATTTTTTGAAAACAAGAAATGACTTGGCAATTAATTACAATTTATCTGCTCAGTTTTCATAACCATCAATACAACTTGCCACAATAAATACTTAAGGTAAACTTAAAAAAAATAATAATTTGTGAGTTTCAAAACTTTTGACCATGACTGTACATATATATTCATTATTTTGACAACTCATAAAAAAAATGACAGTTAAGAAAATTACTCCTGCCATACCCTCCTCCTCTTAATTTTTGTCATACATTCTAATTTATTTACAAAACTGCCAAGCTCAGAATTGACATTCCTGCTTTAAAAATTACATTACAACAAGGTTGTTGTACCTTTTTTAATGTCCATTTGACTTATGCATAGTAGGTCTGCTATAAGGCTCTATTGTATAGTATCTTTAGGTAGTGCTGGGCATATACACCCAGGACAGGGCAAACACTCACTCACACAGCCACACTCGATATAGGGCCATTTAGAGCAGCCAATTCACCTTGAATCCATTTTGGGAGAAAACTGGAGAACTCCATGTAGACACGATGAGAACACAGAGACTACACCCAGACCGGGATTCAAACCTGAATCCCCAGTGCTGAGAGGCAAATACTACACCACCATGCTGCTATAACTAGCTATGTTTAACTAACTAAGATAATAATGTGTCATTAAATATTTTAATGCTAGTGTTGTTTTTCTATAAAACATTTAAAAAAAATTATTGTTTTTTAAAATTAAATATGAAAAATTCAATCTGCTAAATGAAATTAAATTAATTGGAATTATGAAATGTTAATATATATCACGTGACAAATGCTTATTCATTTAAATTTGTTGGTCATGTCCATCAATGGGCCAAAGTTACCAAATAACTGATAACTGGAAAATATCTTACTGGGGCAGATCATTTATCTTTACCACTGTGCTTCTCTGCTGGGCACCGTTTTTTTTCCTCCTGCTTTGTCTGTTTAGCCTTGTACTAGCAAGAAGGGTCTAGTCATGCTAGCAATCCATCATAGTGAATATTACATCCTGAGGGGAAGTGGTCCTAGACAGTTGGCTCTGTTTGTTTGGGCCAATCGCTGTGTTTCGTAACAGCAATGCTTCCAAAACGTACTTGGCAACATGTTTCATCGCAGCAGGCATCATTAACCAGGGACGCAGGTGTTCCTCTACTTCCTGACCCTAAATACAGGCGGCTTCTGTCCTGGGGCACTGTGAGATAGCATCTGGAAGACTGCAAAATATGGGCAGGAACCTTACAAATTTTGCATATGCAATTATGTTCATCACTGTGTAGAAAACTCAATAACGGTGTGTTTTGTTGCATTGTAGTATCAGATTTTAGTAAAAGATGCAGGATTAAATATACAAACCATGCATTTCATTATGCTAGATATTTAAAATTTAACTCATTCTTTGTTGCATTTTGTATTGCACTTCTGTGAAGCATTCGTAGAGGGCTTTTTGCAAGCAGTCATGGCAGAATGATCAGTCATACCACAAATGAGGCCATGCCGTTGACAGCAGAAAACATTAGCTCTGCTGTAGCAACAGCCTTTTTATAAGATAAGATGAGGTGTGAATGGCAGTTTGAGTTTGACACATGGCTACGTCATTTGCAGTCTGTAAAAGCTGAAATAAGGTTAAGTATGCCACAGTGTGTGTGTGCATAAATGCAAAAAATAACTTTAATGGTGCAAGCATCAAACCGTCAAACCATTTTACAGGATAACATTACCTTGGTTAAATAACCAAGCTAAAAAATTGTCAACTTGGGTAATAAATCATGTGAATATAGAACAAAGAGTAGCATACAAATTGTTAAACTGTTCCATTTTAACCGTTTCAAAGCAGTAAATCACTTATAAGGTTATAGTATATACCTTATTAGTATAGTACATACAGTATATAACTAATCAGGTGAAAAAATACTGTAAAAACCATTAAGCCACTGTTCAGCACAGTTCATTTCAGTTTCCATTCTATATGCAATATTTCTGTTATGCCACCAACAACCTTAAACACAGCTTTACTTCTTTACTTTAATTTCCGTTTTCAGCTATTTGAACAATTTTATTTATTTCAGCAGCTGCTTTGCTGAAGTCTCACTACATGGTTATAATCCTATATTTTTATCCTTTTTAATTTAGCAGACACAGCCTTCTGTGTTGTTTAAGGAGCCCATAGTAGAGCTCCTATTTTAAAAACCTTATTAATTAACACTGTAACTTTATCTAGCTCTGCAGAGAATACAAGAGAATTCTTGGTATCAGGGAAGCAGCTAATTTCTTACTGCACACAGATGACAAATAATGTTGTGGTGTTGTCATTGTTTTTCTGTAGGGATTGCATTGCCTCTTTGGCTCAATGCTGTGCTACCTTGTGCATCGCACAACACTTGGTTTTGCTGCTTTGCTATGCTGTTTTAAAAGGCTTCCTCAGTGCAAAAAATAAATAAATAAAAATAATAACAAGGTTTGCCACTGACCTTTGAAAGTACAGCCAATAAACTGAATTGTTGGCATTTCACCATAAAAAAAACAACCTCATGAGAGAGGGGAAAATGACTTTGGGTATGCTAAACTTGTATTGTTGGAATAAAGTAAAGCAAAACAATAATTTAAGAGGGACAACCTACTTTTTCTATGTACAAAAATTGTAAAATAGCTTACTTAAGAACTCAATTTAACTTTCAGACATGTTTTTTTGAAGTCTCTCGCACAAGGCATGCCTCAAGTTCCAAAAAGTTGCAATGCATGATGCAATGCCACAAAGAAACAATGTGAGTGTCTTGTTTTTTTGTGTCCATACCACATCACACCCCAGAGAAGCCTCATGCTGTAAATGGGACACAAAAAAAGACTGTTGCATAATGTCCTGACAACTCAATAGACCTTAAAGTATACGATTAAACAGTATAAGGATGATGAACACAAAAAGTGAAAAAAGTTGATGTAATTAATTTTCTGGACTTTTAAATTTTGTTTTTTTAAGATGGTGCATTTTGTAGCATTGTGAACACAGTGAATCAACCACTTGATCCTCTTATCTGATGTGGCCCAGGTATAACATGATGCCTTTTAAGGCATTACCAACAGTAATTCTACCATGTGATTATGTTTATGTATGGATCCTTTACGTTTAAAGAATATTTGTGGCCATAATTAAATAATAAATTTAATGAAATTTTGGGATTTTCACAGAGCTGTTTTCAACCATTCTTGTTTTAGTTCTTTTTTTTGTAAGAGGTTTGACACTGATTTTTTTTTTTTTTTGTAAGAGGCTCTGACTTTTATTTTATTTATTCCACTTTTATATTAATTTTATTCCAAAGAGCTATTTGATGAAGTTAAAGTCATGGGTAAGTGTGTAAGTCTTTCAAACCAAACACACCCAACTGCCTTATTACTGTCCCTGCTCAGTGCAGAGACACACTCATGATGGAATTGAAAAATTGCCTTTCCTCAAAGTTTTCCGAAAAACCTGGAAGTATGCAATTGTCAAAAATTGTTTTGATAAAAGGTTACCTGTGGCAGTAGGAGAAAAATGAATTCAATGATTAAAAGGTTTGCCAAAAACATTTGCTTTATAGTCAGATGATTACAGCCCAGTAAACTGTCAAAGTCTTGAGGACATAGAACTGAAACAAAGTTCCTACAATTAAACAAGAACAAAACCAGGATTGTTGCGTTGGGCGGCAAAGGAAATAGAATCTACATTAGTGAACACCTCAAGTTTCAGGCTATATAACAAAAGACCAAATTTAAAATGTTTTGTTTGATATTGATATTACTGCCTTTGTAAGTCATAATATATTTTTTTACAATAAGGTAATTGAACTTCACAAAACAACAATTAAACAACTACAGATTTTTCCATTAACTAGAGTTTTAATACCATTAGGACAGTGCACACTTGTCCAATTTTAAACAGTTTTAAATGGCTTCTTATTAGTCACAGAATAAAGTTTAAAGTGCTGCTTCTAGTCTATAAAGTATTGAATGGTTCAGGTCAGGTATATTTCCAATAAGTTTAAAGAATAGGTCTCTTAAATCAATAGAGCCATAGATTTAAGCCAGTCAGTTCAGCCCAGGGTCCAAAAATGCAACATTTAGACATTATGTAACATACAACTGAAAGCTGCAAGAACATTAAACATGTGCCTCCAATGTAAATCTTTTAATCCAGCCTTTTTTCATGCTTTTGGTTTAAATAACACCAAATTTATGTGGTTTAATTCCCTTTTTATCACATATTACCCTCATATTAAAGTTATTATATGCTTACAAGGGATATTCATATGCTTTCCTCTTTCTATATACAAAGCACTTTGAATTGCCACGATGGGTAAAGGGTCTTTATACAAATAAGTTTGTCATACAAAAAAGAGAGAGATCTGAGCAAAAGACCTGATTTTTATTTTTCATAGCTTTGCAGAAAGCTATGTTGGGGAACTGTTGTCTTCTTTCTAAACACTTCAAATTACTAGGTAATTTTTTTTTTCTAACTGCTTAAATGCATGTTAGACTAGTTTGTGCAAAGGTGGCATTTCAGGCATTTCTGTCGGGCTAAACTGCAACTGTGAGTGATTTATGAGCCTGCAAGGGCTCGGGCAAAATGGATACTTTTCACCAAGGCCCTTTGTAGCTACAGAAAAATTACTCAGAATGATTGACGTCACAGTTGAATTAGTTCGAATGGATCAGTTACAGTTTAATTGGTTTTCCAAACATTTTTAAATAAACAAGTTTGTGTAATCTCTAGAGGGTTTGCCTCAATGTGAGGTGTCGGAGGAAATGGAGTCACAGATGTGTGTCTGTGGAAATAAGCCATTTTGCATTCAGAGAATGTTCTTTATCTCAAGGTTAACCAGTGGATGTGCCACATTCAGGTTTTGCAACCTGTGCATATCCCATGTCATTCTAAGACACACAATCCAATAGCCATTCATGTGCATAACCTGAAGGAATAATTGCTGGTGGGTTGTCAGTGTTGTCAGTGTGTGTGATGAGGGGTGGAAGGCGCCTGAAAAATTACGGATCACATCAAACACATGAGATGAATACAACAGAAAACAATAAAAAATAATATTTTTGCTTACAATACTCATAATGAAGGCAACATATAGGACAATAAAGTGCTTGCTATAACTTGGAGCGCATGTTCCTCCACAAACTAAATTATACCTCAGTTTGCGTGACAGTCTTACTACCACACACTTGCACTTCACTACCTCAGAAGGCAGGCATCACCACTCTAAACAAACAAAAGACAAAGGTGCTCAGACATTTGGGGTGTGTGCTGCTTTCAGTAGGGTGGGAGATATAGGCACTTACTGCACAGTCACTTCTGCCATGAAGACCAGTGAGTCTCAGTATGCATTTTTTTTATGTTGTTGTATGTCTTGGGCCAAGGACTCAATTAAATCATCTCATATATGTTCAACTCTTGGTTAATACTCAGCATCATGTGTGCGCTCACTGGCACCACTTTCATTGCCAAGTTATCAGAAAACATATTACATTCAGTTCCTCATTTGTAAACTTTGTACAAAATACAAACATGAAGCAATCAAATAAATAAAGTCCATTCTCTTTTACTACTAAAAGAAAAATGTAGAATAATGTACAGCTGCACTGTACGACTATGTACCAGTTAATAATGGCATTGCTATGCCCAAAATAAAAAAAATAGAAGTAATAATGACATAATTAAAATCGTAGCAGTAAAATAAATATATCCTTATACAGTATGTCAAGTATTAAACCATTCACATTGCCTTTTATCAATTAGTTATACTCGATCACACAAAGTATTTATTTCTATTATTTGAAAATGTGCTCATTTGTATTGCCTGCTTTTGGCCATACAGAGAATATAACCACAACATCAGTAAAGGCCATAAATGGTACACATGGCTGGAGAGCTGACTAATTAGGGAGATTTTCCACCTGTCCTTGGAATTGGATGACATGCTCACTATGATAAGGAACAATATTGTGACAAATGACCAGCAATGAGTATTCTGTAAGATCCTATCCATAATGAAAATGTTTTTTTTTTTTTTTTTTTTTTTTTTCAGGCTACTTAACACTGGTGCATGCATTAAGCAGAGCTTACAACAAAGCTTATTTTATTAAAAGTACATGGTACAAGTATTATTAAAAGTACTCATGGAAAATCAGTCTACCACTATCATCTGGGCATGCACCTCTTTGTCGTCACAAGGAATAATACTGTAGTGATTAACATTAAATAATAGGCTATACTCACAATACCATTAACCTCTTTCTCTCGCTTTTCTTTGACCTAGCCAGAAAAACAAATCTCTCTGCTATTTTTCCCAGAAGCCTGGCATTATACTTGTAAAAAGGCAAGCATTTGGTGTAAACAATATATTCTCGAAAGTACAAGTGCTTAGCATGTCTGTTCTCCTCTACAGTTTCCTCCCACAGTGCAAAAGCATGGATTGGCTTGTCTAAATTGCCCCTATATAGCGTGTGTGTGTGTGTGTCTCTGTTACCGTAATAGTTACAGAAAGTAGGAAAGGTAAAAAGAGTTTTAGCTATTAAAGAAATATATATAAATATAAAAACAATTTTATATATATATATATATATATATATATATATATATATATATATATATATATATATATATATATATATATATATATATATATACACACACACACACACACACACACACACACAGATAAGCAGAAGATGATAAGATGAGACAAATAAATGGGTGTTTTTGATGGTCGACATGATCAGGTATAATAGTACTGCAGTTCAGCTGGTTCCTGACTACTGACTGACTTTCAAGTTACTAGAATTGAGCCTGCACGCCAAGCCCTCTTATACAATATTAGTGTCTCAGTTCTACTAGATAAATGGTCAAAAATTCCCATAGATTCATTCATTCATTCATTATCTCCCGCTTTATCCTCTATTAGGGTCGCGGTGGGGTTCCCCATGCCCATCCAGGGGAGAACGTCTCGGGCGCTGGGCAGAGAGACCCAGGACAGGGCGCCAATCCATCGCTGGGCACACACTCACTCACACAGACACACTCTATATGGGGCAATTTTGATAATTCAATTGACTTGATCCATGTTTTTGGACTGTGGGAGGAAACCGGAGAACCCGGAGGAAACCCACGCAGACACGGGGAGAACATGGAAACTCCACCCAGATGGGGATTCGTAACCGGGAATCCCTAGCGCTGAGAGGCAATGTGCTAACCACTAAGCCACCGTTCCAATTCCCATAGATATGAAAAAAAATTTGCATTTGCAAATGACCTAAAAACTCTTGTAGGTGTATAAGACATGTCAAACCTCTTATAGTCCTTACTGGACTCCTTTATCTTATGATAATAGACACATGTTTTTCATCTAGTGTCTGTATCGTAGGCTGTGGACATGATACTTCAGCACTTAAGGACCTGTTTTTATTTGCTGTTTAGGTGTAAACCCGTCTAGCCTCTGTGTTTTGCTGAGTCGGTCCTTCAAAATGCAAGTACAAAATATCAGGTTTCCTTCCCGTCTCTCTATCGTGTTTTCAACAACTAATTAAAATTGTCCAGGCTGAGATTTATTAGCATAATGCTGACTGACCCCTATTAGCTTTCATGGATTATTAATACCATAATGAACATTAATTAATAGTTATTATTATAATTATACCATTTTTGGTGAAGTGCTTACTTCAGTTCAGAATGAGGAAAATAGCTAGGCTTATGAAACACTGTGTGCTTGATATACTGCACAAATGACATGTTGTTATTTATATATACATATATATATATATTTTTTTTAATGACTGTATGTTAACACAACCTCGCCAGGAAACATATTTAACTTTAAAAAATATATAATAATCCATTTATAATTTGTTTACCTCATTCAATTTAAAATATATAAATGTAATGTTTATATATAAATATAAAATGTTTATATATAAATATATAAAATATATAAAAAATATGTATAATTAATACATTTTATATCACTATCTTTTTAACAGGTTACAATACACAGAGGAGATGAAATAAAGATCACCAGGAACTTGGTGTATAAATAAGAAACATATTAAAATCTATAAATATGATGTTAAATAACCTGTTCTCTAGTGCGGATATACAAGAAGGTTAACTCTAGTGGATGTCAACTTTAGTGTAATAGTGCAATATATAATGACATATAAAGCAACTCGCTATTCCTCAGTATGTAATTTTAATGTGAAAAGCAGCAGTTCAATATTTTAAACAGCATATTAAAGTGACTGTGCCTTCTGTTAAATGTGGACGAGTTTGATTTAAAGTAGTTATGTCTCTTTGCTGTAAGCTCTTGCTTTTATCTGATACAATCTGTAGACCACTATTAGCAACATTTACCAAGCTTGTCCATCCTGGGCAGTGTGCCATATACCACAACCCAATGAGTAATGTTTGAGAGCCAGCAGGTGCTCTGGTCAGATATTAAACTCCCATATGCACAGATGTTTCTTAAAGCAGCAGGATAGTGGCACAGACAATCTCCAGTACAGGAACACAAGTGTGTAACTTTTGATCCAAGTGTTGGTTTGCTCAGTGGATGCATCATAAGAAATCTTGATAATTTATTTCTCTTTCTGATCCTAACTTGGTAGACCCTTGTCAGGTTACATATAAACGAGCCAACACCAAGCCAAATATATGTGGGAGATAAATCATTTACTGGCCTGTCTGTTAGAGCCTTCAGGCTCCACTGAGGTTAGTCAGAATGATGGGCCCTACTGTCACACATCCACCCATCTATGTGCAGTGGTGTGTTTTACACTGATCAGATACAGGCTTAAGATGAGAATATCATATTTCTTTTCAGCAGAGACATGCATTATGGTGTTAAAGATATGTATGAGGGCTGGTGGTTTAGACATATCTGGCTAATTATAAATAAATCAGCTTTCAAAGGGTGTGTTTTCAAAGCCATTGTATGTGCACATTAAGCATGATTCTATTATATAAATTCTATATAAAGAATTTGTCCTCTACATTTAACCCATCCGTGTAGTAAAACCCACACATTGGTGAAGTGATCACACGTGCCCAGAACGGTGGGCAGCCTTGAACACGGTGCCCGGGGAGCAATTGGGGTTAGGTGCCTTGCTCAAGAGCACTTCAACCAAGGTACTTGGTGGGATCGGGAATCAAACCGGGGACCTTCAGGTCACAAGGCCGGTTTCTTAACTACCAGCCCATGACCTGCCATATATATATATATATATAAAGGACAAACACACCATCACCATTTCAGTGTGATTCTACTGAGCATCATTGACCACACAGCTCATCTTTAACATTACAAGCTGTGTACACAATACCTGCCCATTATTATGTAGTTTCCCTTTGACACTTAAAACTGACCTTGACTTGTGTAATCATGTACTCCACAAGACCCCTGGAATTGTCCTGTTGTATTTTGCACACATCAGTCCTGTTAGGTCTAAGATTGGTGTCTTGTTTTTTTTTTAAGTCTTTTATAATCAGATATCTAAGTAATCTTGAATCCACTAGACAGGTACTCCAAAAGGTCTCTGGACTGTACAATGATCACTCTTGGAATATTCCTGTGTTTCATTCATTCATTTTGCCTTTTACCATGACCAAGTATTCAAATTTATGCTAAAATGAAGCATTTCCACAGCATGATGCTGCCGCCATCATACTTTGGTCTGAAGGTGTTCTAATGCTTTAAAACTTTTGGTTTTCTGTCAAACTTGTCAGCAAGACCAAAAAGTTTTGTTCTCATCAAACCAGAGCACATTTTCCACATGGCTTTTGGCAAACTCCAAATGAGATTGTAAATAGCTCTTCTCTTTTCCCTATAATGGCTTTTTTTTTTCTTTTCACCACTTCCTAAAGCCCAGCTGTCAGGTTAAGGTAGTGCTGCTAAGAGCTTTACTTCTCTGCTCTGTTTGTATCCCTCTAGCTTTGGTGACAATGTTAGTTTATGTGTATTTACTTATTCTCATTGAAACAAACTAACTAAATAAGTGTGTACCAGAAAAAAAAAAAAAGTTTTATGTGAAGGAAATTAGTGCTGTTTTTTATGTCTGTTCCTATTATTTGTTATTGGAATTTTACTTGAAGAGTGCTAAATTGTCAGTAAAATTAACTATGCTCATTTGAAAAGTTTTTAATATGTTGGGGTTTTAATGATCATCTGCAGAAGTTTGTGTGTTTGAAATACCCTGAAAAACATTTTTTGACACTCTGCTATCCATCCATTATCTTCCACTTAATCCTCTACTAGGGTCGTGGGGGTGTTCCCCATGCCCATCCAGGGGAGAACGTTTCGGGCGCTGGGCAGATACACCCAGGACAGGGCACCAATCTATCGCTGGGCACACACTCACTCACACACAATCTATGGGGTAATTTGGAGAACTCAATTGACCTTGATCCATGTTTTTGGACTGTGGGAGGAAACCGGAGAATCCGAAGGAAACCCACACGGACACGGGGAGAACATGGAAACTTCACCCAGATTGGGATTTGAATCAGGAATCCCTAGCGCTGAGAGGTGAACGTGCTAACAACTAAGCCACCTTGCCGCCGACACTGTACTATATTTGCCTGAAATATTGTGCATTATGGTTTAGATTTGAGATGTGATATGTAAATAAAAATATTCAAAGACTAATATCTTTCATCAAAACTGCATTCGTTTGTATGTAATCTTTACTTGGAATATTGAGTCATTACTGAAAATAAAATATTTACCCCTAACCTTATTTGGTAATTTTCTGACCTCTCCTTATTTTGGTAGCTTTACTACGATTTTCTTTTGCAATAAGTCATTCAGCAGATGCTTTTATCCAAAGCGACTAACAAAAAAGAGAACAACACAAGTCAGTAGTTAATGAAAAAAACAGCCAAACTGTAGTATTATCCAACCTAATCACTATCCAAACTGGCTTCAATGTCTAGATTAACTTGTGTGTGTGTGTGCGTAGAACACATGTGTTTTAAGTTCATTCATTCATTATCTTCCGCTTTATCCTCTATTAGGGTCGCGGGGGGGGTTCCCCATGCCCATCCAGGGGAGAACGTTTCGGGCGCTGGGCAGATAGACCCAGGACAGTGCGCCAATCTTTCGCTGGGCACACACTCACTCACACACACACACACACACACACACACACACATACACACTCTATATGGGGCAATTTGGAGAACTCAATTGACTTGATCCATGTT
This sequence comes from Corydoras sp. C115, assembly GCA_019802505.1. Taxonomy (NCBI): domain Eukaryota; kingdom Metazoa; phylum Chordata; class Actinopteri; order Siluriformes; family Callichthyidae; genus Corydoras; species Corydoras sp. C115. Next base: position 3,380,357 of record JAFMOC010000037.1, on the reverse strand, counting down.
TTTGGACTGTGGGAGGAAACCGGAGAAGCCGGAGAAAGCCCACGCAGACACGGGGAGAACATGGAAACTCCACAGATCCCCAGATGGGGATTCGAACCGGGAATCCCTAGTGCTGAGAGGCGAACGTGCTAACCACTAAGCCACCATGCCGCCGTGTTTTAAGTTGTTTCCTAAAATTATTAAGTGGCGCAGCCTTACATTGTTGGGAAGATTGTCTCACCATTTAGCAGTGGTGAACGAAATAAAGTGAGTATTAGCACCATGGTGAGGTTGAATCACCAGGCAACATTTGTCACTAGAGCACAGTGAGCACAGTAGATCCAGAGATCGCCTGGGATGTAACAGGCAGTTTTAGTGAGCTGATCAGATAATTTAAGATGTGTGTCAATTGTGAAACCAAGGTTATAGACCGAGTAGGTTGGAGAGATTGTGATGCCATCAATTTGTAATTTTAATCTTTGTTGTTAACCCTCAGGAGTCACTGATCCTGCAAATCATGTGACTGATTTAAGAAGATGCAGCATAAAAGTGAAGTCACATTAATTATTGATATTTGTGTTGAAAGTGCTGGCTTTAAACATTGTATAAGTTTTTGTTAGATTTTTTTACACCAAGTAAAAACAGTGATAATATGATATAAATATTGATTTGATATAAAAATTGTTTTACCTGTGCATTAACATAGCAAAAATTTTGGGTGGTTGTTTTTGCATAAATTGTATAGCTTTTGTCATTTTTTTGTCTGATTAAAGACTAAATCAGTTTTGCCTCATGCTTTAGAGAAAGTGGCTAAATAATTGGTACGGTGAGGGAGAATAGCCAGTGAAAGATTTTGTTTTTAGTAAAAATTATTTGCTTTTTTATTATATTCCCATGTAAGGGACTTTAGTTTTTCACCACTCAGTTTTTCAAACAATTAAATCTTGTTTCTAACTCTCAGACCCATGATAAATAAGAGCCCTGAGGTGTTTTGTATTTCTTTAGTTTTAGTATTTAATGTAAACTATAATGCATTAAATACAGAATAAAGTACAGAGTGTATAATATATCACTGTGCTTAGGGCAGCAGTTATTTAGAATGGGGTTACTTTAGATTTAACATCATCTTTACTTAGTCTCATTATTTTATCAGCATTTGGCCAGGCCCCGAAGCTAAAACCTTTATTTCCTCTCTTTTTTTCAAAAAACTTTTTTTTCTTCTCTCTTCCTTTGACCTCCATGCTTTTCAAATACAGATTTTAAAAATACTTTACATTTTTAAATGTATTAAACATTGACAAGAGTTTTTAAACGTAACAAATACTAAAAATAGGGTTCAGCACTCAATATAACACATTACACTAATCTCCAAACATCAATGTCTAGAGGCAATTTCTCCTTCTGTATACTAATCTAATTTCCAGGACTTCAGTGGGTTTAGATTGACCCTGGACCTTCTGGCTTTGTGAGGCCATGTGGCATGCCAAGGTCCCTGGCATACTTTTTGTCTGCTACTTTACCATGTGGTGTATGCTATGTGAAGTCAGGCCAGACATCGTGGCCAGCAGCCAGGCCTAAGCCTGTGTCCTGTCATCCTACCATGATAGCTAGTTCGATGATCCTGTACCTGTTTCCACTCAGTGAATACATTGAGATCACAATTTTTCCGCTCCTATTTAGGCTCAACTTTTTTCTGTTAGTCTTCTGTATCACAGAAAGATCATGTCGGCATTTATGGACTAAGGCACATATTACTCTCAAGCGTCCTCTTTCTCTCTTTCTCTCTCTGTCCACAAGTGAATAGGCTTATGTGAGTATCCATTGTGTTTCTCAGAGGCTTGAATGCTGATGAGCTTGAAATGCATGGTAAATGGGGAGCATTGAATATTGCTATTGTTTATCAGTAGCCTTCTAAATTGGCTTGGATACAAGTATGGGAGGGAAATACCTTATCTACGAAAACTGCACTGGCTATTATATGCCCTTGCTCTATTTTTGTCTGTCAGCGGGTGTTTGTGCCTATTTATGTTTCTCAATATCTTACATGCATGTGCACATTGTCAAACAGACAATGGAGGAGATCCAAAAACCCACAGATTTCAGCGAAGCCTTGTAAACAAGACAATATCAGCTTTGTTTGTTTAGAATGCAGCTTGTTTGATGATTTTTGGAAGAGTGGATTATAGCTGCGAGAGTCAAGCAGCACCCAATTAAGCAGAAATAACTTCATCATCTTAATGAAGCCAAAAACACTGTACAAACCTACTGTATGGAAACAAAACCCATATTCATAAGTCTTAATTCACAAACCTTCACACACAATTACATATCAACAGAACATTAGTTGAACCCTTCATCCCAATAAAAAGCAAATTATGTACACAACCCTGGTAATATAGCTATTGTAAGCATAAACACAAGTATGTGCAATAACCATCCTTGTATGTGAATTTATAAAGTTTTTAAGACTGACCCTTCAAAAAGTACTGAAGTACTAAAAAATGTAAGTAAGTTTTTTTTTTTTTTCATATCACTATTGTGTAGCTTGCATTCTGTGTCCAAGTTTAAGAGTTTGGAAAAGCTGCTTATTTTAAGTAATGCGATATGTGACTGCAATAGAAATAAAATTAAAATAAAATAAAAAGAATGTCAAGTAATAAAGACTAACCAAGACCCTTGAAGATATTTAATGAGCAGTAAATTGTCTTTGTTTTTATACTGCTTTATCTGGCTGTGTCAAAGTGTACAGTAGAGCATAAAATATAATCTTTTATTCATTTCAAAACACTATTTCTTTTTAAATAAAGTCGATGTATACTACTGGCCCAAAGTTATAAAACACATGAATATTAACAGTTTTTATTGTTCACAGTTCAAGTTGAAATGAATAACCTTAAATAGTACAAATGAACAAGGTCGCATGGACTGATGAATAAAAAATTCAAATATTTGCTCCATCATTCTGGGGTTTTTGTAGGCCGCCGTATAGGTAAAAGGATGGTTCCTAAGTGTGACTCCAACTGTCTGGGGCTATGTTGCTGGAACCAGAGTTGGCAATTTGCACAGGATGACTGGCACAAAAAAGAACAAAATGGCTAACTCAGCATTTTAAAGCTCCATGCAACCTTTTTCTGGTCTATGCTTAGTTGGTCAGGGGTTCATAGTCGTTACATCAAGACAATTATTTAAAACATCCTTTTAGTTTTCATTCAAATTATATAATAAGACAAGAACAACACTCCAGACTTAAACCCCATTACGCTTCTTTAGGATGAACCAGACAAAAGGGTGGCTGCAATGCACACAAGTCCACTTCTTTTTTGGAAACTTCTACTACAATGATTAGAAGGACATTCTGAAATTACATTCCATTGTAGTAGAATGCATCATTTGTTTTTAGTTGTAATATCTGCAAGAGTTAGAACTTTAGGTCCAAAATGTAGGATCAGTTTTGTTAAACTAAATTATTTCAAGATGTTTTTTGTAATTGTTGTTAATTAGTTTTTACATTTGATACATTGGACTGTATGAATATCAGCAAAACAATTTTCCATTTTGCAAATGTACCACTAAAGGTGTTCAGACAAAACAAATTTATATATAATTTTAAAGCAGATTACAGCTGGTGACCATAGCTGGAAGTGTAGGTATAGGTTGCATATCTGAATAGTTCATCTGCAAATGTCCCTTGGTTCATCTTAGACTAAATTTTTATTTAATTACAGCAAATTTGTTTTGATTTTTTTATGTACATTTATAAAAAAAAATTCCTTAAGATTGGAATTAAAATAAAAATCGTATACAGATTCATACAAAGCAGCACTGCAATCTCTTCTTTTAATAAAAAAGTAGTAGGGAGCAGGCTTTATCTCTCTGTAACAGTACTTTACTGACCTCGAAATTCTCATGTGGCTGAAAGCTTGTACTGAAGTCAGGTATCAAAATCTACTGGATTGCCATTTCAGAGGAGTGGAGGCTAAAGTAGCATCAAAGCTCATTTGTAATTATGATGTGTTGGCCTTTTGGGTGCCTCTAATTTATTTTAAAGGTAGACAGGTACCAGTGTGGTTATGCATTGCTTTATGAGATAGGGTTAGGTCCTTTGAGATTTAAGATTCAGAGCTCAGCTTGAGTGCATTTACGCATGAAAATACCATCACCTTTCTCTACACTGAAAAGTCCTCACAACACAGATTTTTTAACGGAATCTGGTTTCACTATTGACATACACACACACACAAAGAGATAGTTTGCTGATGCATATTTATTGCCAGGAATTTGAAGTGTTTTAACTTCAACTTTATTACTATGCAATAAATATATGTATTAGTGTCATATTTAGCTGTACACAAAGGTGAACTGTATGTAGAATGTTTTTGGATTTGGATTTTTTTAACATTAGAACTGAATCTAACCTCACAAAAAAAAAAAAAAAAAAAAAAAACATTAACAAACTGTCATTATGCTAGTGTTAGAAATCTATATGTTGTTTTTTATTCTGCTGAAAGTTTAACAGATTTTGAAGATTTATATTTTAATATGCACATTTATAGCAAAACATTTATTAGATACCTTTCCATTATTGTAAATTTACTGACTTTTAATAATTCCACTTTCCACACTGATTTACTTACTGTAGTGAGAACATGGGAAGAACATACCAAATCTCCTTGAAAATATCACGTATACTCGAGTAGAGTGTGTGTGTGTGTGTGTGTGTGTGTGTGTGTGCAAAGTAGGAATGTTTCAAATTTCCATAAATATACAATAGTGAGAATGTAAACTGATCATCCTTAACCATGAAGTTGCACACATTGTGAGACTGACACATGCATAGAGCGAAAGTTCGAAAGAAGGAGAGAACAGAGACACAATCGTTTGCCTCGTCTTTCTCCTTAACTGTCAAGTATTCATCAGGAATGATGGGAGGTAAGAGGGGGCAAACTGCCAACCAAGATCCGAAGACTTGGGATTGGGATAAGGGATAGGAGGGAAAAAAAATACAGAGTCATCTCTAACTGCTGTGATGGATTTACATAGAAAGACAAGCATGTGATTGAGACACCCTAGTGTGCCTGTTGGAGGGTACAGTATATGTAGTGTGTTTTAGAGATTGCAGATTGCATATTTCGCCCTAGTAAGAATCTGTAAGTCACAGAATGTAAACGGCAGAGAAAAAAAAGGGAAAGGGAGAGAGCGCAGTGTCAGTCAAGTAGATTAAAGGGTTTTAGTGCTCCTCTGCAGTGTTCTCATATACACAGCTGAAAGAACAGGCTCAGCCTGACTTCACTCTCCTTTCTTTGTCCTTTTCTCTTTCTTTCTGCATTACTGACTATAGAGGACATCACTGCATGTTTTGGGCTCTCAGGAAATCAGTGCTCTCTACTCCATGAAATGCAAACACGCTCATTCTCCACAGGCAAAGCTGACAGTCTGCATTCTGGGAGGGGAAAAAGGAGTAATGATTGACATGTCAGCACTTCCTGACTGGAAATTTATGTGAGCACCATGGTTTCCCTCTTAAAATGTTTTCTTCTGCACAAGGTCATAATTTAACTTCCTTGTTGTTTACTTTACCCTGATAGCATTGCTTGTAATTTATTGTATAGTTTTAATTAAATGGATTGAGAGGCACTTAAGTGCCAGGGGTTTTTAAGACAAGCTGTTTTTAGGAAGCACAAGGTTATCTGATTTCTTAAGCTTGAGCACAGCACACTCTGGACTTAACGTAGGCTCATAAAGTAAAATATGCTCTAAACTCCATGTGTGTGCTAGTAAAATTGAACTGTTATGCAATCCTTAGCACCAGGGCCATGTCCACTATAGTGTACTGATGTCAGTGGCTTAGACTAATTCTTAAGCACCGACCTACATGTTAGGTATATTATTGGCACCTTTGCATATAACACTTCCTCTAATCTCTCTTTGCCAGTGTAACAGCACTTAATCATCTGTAACATCTTACAAGGTTAGAAAATACAGAGCAGGGATTTTATGACTATTCCTCTTTATAATACATCTTCAGATTGTCCTTGGTCATATGTCCGCTTTTGTCTATTTAAGTCATGATTTCAGCCACGTCTCAGCTGGTTGTTGAAAGTAGCAGACATCAGATTTTACATGCCAAAGATGAAAAAGACTAGCCAGACTGTTACCTACAAAAAGTGCCAAAACCAGCATCTGTGATAGCATTGGGTGAATCTGGGCCCACAGCATGGGTGATCTGCATATATGTGAAAGCTCAGTTGATTCTTATGATGGTATTTTGAAGAAACATATGCTGTCATCAAGATAACATACAGCAAAGCTGCTTAAGACTTCTTTTTCCTTAATTTTCTGTTAAATAAGTGTCCAAGTGATTTACAATAAAATAAATGATGGATTGTAGTTTGTATTGGATTAGTAAGTGTTCAAACTTTTCAAAATGTGAATAATTATGAGGGATTATAGTGAATTAGTGATGAATAGCAGTAAATGTGACAAACATAGTTTGAGGTAGTATAGTAGTTGTGGGAACTGTAGTTTGACAGATTCTAGTGGTTACTTAGGGAATGTAGTAGTTTGTGGCCTTTTTATACCTGCACATGTTTTTTCTTTTGCATTTGGAACAATAACACACTGTGCTGTAATTGAAGAAGCAGACATGGATTTGCAAATATAAAGCCACATTTAAAAGTAGTTTATAAAGACACTAATAAGAAGGTGACCTTTTGTGTATAAGTCATACTGCAATAGTGCGTCTTATTTTTAGGTTGACACCTATGAAATAAAGAGGTATTTCTACATACCATAATTACCTAAACGATCCGTGTGTAGAATTAAGTGACATCTAGTAGTGAGGTTGTGGACGGCAACCAACAAAATACAGCTGCTTCTCACCGATAAGGTAACTACTGTATATTTTTGCACTGACAATAATGAACAGCAAGTATCAGTGCTGCAGATACATGGTGCCACAAAATGACCTTCTGTAAGGTGATCCACTCTCTCATAATGTTTTACAGACATGAGTTATTATACACTAATGAAAACATAATTATGAATGTCACATTTAATTTTTACTAATAGATTCTGGTAAATCCAAAAATAATTCTTTTTGGAATGTAATTTAAATGAGGAATGGAACCAGAATTTGAAGGTTGGCAATTCTCCTGAAGTAAAAAGAGCACCTGATTTGTTTAATTTTTAATAATTTATTTTAGTTTGGCACCTATTATAACATAATATAAGTGCCAAACTAATATATATATATATATATATATATATATATATATATATATATATATATATATATATATATATATATATATATGTATGTATCTTGTATATACTATTTCCTGAGAGTTTTCCTTTATTGACAATGTTACATCATGTCTGCTGAGGGATGGTTTTTTTTTAGTTTTTTTTTTTTTCCTCTTTTTGTGCAAACTTTCTGTGTAGTATTTCTATCACAGCTTAGCAGAGAAAGTTTAATGCAGAAGCTGTGATCTTGCATAAACGATGCAGTTCTTTGTATATAAATATATGCACACTGAGCATTCATGTGTAAAGATAGATAAAGAAAGTGTTTGGGGAGCTAAACGAGGCATGGGCAATGCAGTAGCAAGACAAAGAAAAGTAAAGTTGTGGCGAGTGGCAAGGGGGTCCTAAGTAGAACAACAAGGAGTGCTAAGAGCAGAATGAAGAAAATAGAGCCAGACAGTCACAAAGAAATGTAGAAGGAATGGTGTATGATGGAAAGGGAGCAGGACGAAAGGCAAGAGACGCACAGTCCGTTGGAGACAGGACTGTTAGTGCTGCTTTGTTGGCCCACTTTCTCCTTTAGTCTGAAGGAAGAAAATGCACTGCTATTTTACGCTTCAGTAGGCATAGTCATACTTTTTCTGCATGAGCAAAGAAGACTTAGTCATGATTATGGCTAATGACTGTGCATTTTAACAATCAACAATGTATTTTAGGGATTAATTTGTAATTTTCTTGTTGACTTCTTGTGTTCTGGTGTAAACATTTAATGCAGACCTATAATTATAACAATAGTGAAATTGTTATAAATAATAGTGTTTTTCCTCTTTATATACTGCAGACTATGGGTTTACTGCTATGTATGGCATTTCCAGAAAATAAAAAAATATATATAATAAATAATAATGGAGGCGGCACGGTGGCTTAGTGGTTAGCACGTTCGCCTCTCAGCGCTAGGGATTCCCGGTTCGAATCCCCATCTGGGTGGAGTTTCCATGTTCTCCCCGTGTCTGCGTGGGTTTCCTCCGGGTTCTCCGGTTTCCTCCCACAGTCCAAAAACATGGATCAAGTTAATTGAATTCTCAAAAATTGCCCCATATAGAGTGTGTCTGTCTGAGTGAGTGTGTGCCCAGCGATGGATTGGCGCCCTGTCCTGGGTCTATCTGCCCAGCGCCCGAGACGTTCTCCCCTGGATGGGCATGGGGAACCCCACCGCGACCCTAATAGAGGATAAAGCGGGAGATAATGAATGAATGAAAATAATAATGGGGTGGCCTCTCAGCACTAGGGATTCCCGGTTCGAATCCCCATCTGGGTGGAGTTTCCATGTTCTCCCCGTGTCCGTGTGGGTTTCCTCCGGGTTCTCCGGTTTCCTCCCACAGTCCAAAAATATGGATCAAGTCAATTGAGTTCTCCAAATTGCCCCATATAGAGTGTCTGTGTGAGTGAGTGTGTGCCCAGCGATAGATTGGCGCCCTGTCCTGGGTGTATCTGCCCAGCGCCCGAGACGTTCTCCCCTGGATGGGCATGGGGAACCCCACCGCGACCCTAATAGAGGATAAAGCGGAATATAATGAATGAATGAAAATAATATATATATATATTTTTTTTTTTTGAAGATCTAACAGCCATTAAACCTCAGTTTCAAACCTTTTTGATCTTAATTTATTTTATTTATTTTGGTAATAAAGAACAATTTAATATTACAATACAGTCAATACAGTCTGTGTTCTGGACTATAAATTGGACTGTGGACGTTAACAATTGTGTTGGCCAGATGACTGGTCAGAGCATTTTCGAAAATCTTTGTGTAGGATCTCAATCCAATCAATCATTTGTGATATGAGCTGGATGAATATGTCCGATCCATTAAGGTCCCACTTCACAACTTCCAGGAGTTACAGTATCTGATGCTAACATCTTGGTGCAAAATACCACAGTACAACTTCAGGGTTTTAGTAAAGTCGTTGTGTCGGTGATGTTTTTAGGTGGTTATGATGTTATGTCTTCTTCATGTAAAGAATGCTTAAAAGAGTAACAAAAGCAGAAGGTCAATGAATCATTAAAAATAATATGCCTTCTTTTACATTAGCATTCAAAATTTGGAAAGATATAACACCAAAAATTATAAAATCATTGCAACCCTATGAAAAATTAAAGACAGTTGTACCACTGAAGTAGTTTGGACACAAATGCAACCTGTTTAGAGCCACTCTGTTCTGCATGGTCTTTTATACAAAGCCACTACTGTAAAGTAGAGCACAAAGCCTCAGGTAAAATCCATTTTATTTGTCATGTATAGATGACTGGAGAAACTAAAGTCTACAGGGTGGACATGAATGCCTTTCTTTGTTGAACTGAGAGCAGAGAAAGGAGCCTGTTGATCTTTTAAAATGTCAGTAGTGAACTGGTAGGGTAGTGCTGTACATCAGTATGGTGGTCCTGCATTTATTAGAGTCCTTTTTACTAGAGTAGCACTGACACACAGACGCATGTGCACACACTCTCTCCCAAAACCATATAACCCCACACCCCCGTCCACCTTTCAAGCCTCTTTTATTTCTGGACACTTCTGAGTATTCGGAATAAGCTTCCTGTAAACATTGTTTCTGGAGACTGGGTAACAATGATATGTGGCAAAACACACAAACCCATGGATTTAACGCATTAAAATTAAGCATATATTAATTTTCTTGTGTTTTTTTTTATTTGTATTACAGCGGTGCAATCATATTCATAGCTAGGGACTACATGTGCTATATGTGGACTATTTCTAAATTTCCAAATCACCTATCTTAAACACATTTGGACTGTGGAGGGAAACTGGAGATTACTTCTAAAATCAAATCGATGGAATTCTTGCTATCAGACAACAGTGCTATCCACTGGCACCACAGTTCCACCGTCCACAGTGCTTTTTAAAAACTTGACAATAAATAGAAAAGAATTTGGAATACATGATGTCAGTGAGAAGCTATTTTTGACTTTTTGGGGATTCCCAACCAAGAACAAAAGAGTAACTGTATAGACTTCACATGTTCACATGTTTCAGTTGGGTAGTAATTTCTGAGCATTTCAATAAACTTGGCTTTCAAAAGACATGGGATACCCATAGCAATGTGATCTTTTGATGATGCTTTGTTGTGATGCTGTAGATAATGGCCACAAATTATTTGCAATCCATGTCTATTTTCGCTTTTTACCCAGAGGGGTAACTCTTTGGCAAAATAAAATATCATAGCTGAATTATTCAGAAAACACATACCTAAGCTATTACGTCAATATTATTTGATGGAGAATGCACAAAGGCAAGCAAACTGCCAACTACTCTCTAAAGAACTGTTTGTACCAAAATGATCCACAGCTGTAATTCAAATTTGATGTACCTGCTGTGAACAACACCATTATAGCAAAACAATAAATGCTATTATTAAGAAAAAACTAAACTTTTTGGCCAGTAACACAAAGATTTTGTTTCAGTATGTCATATTAATTAGCCTACCTTATACATTTGTTCTGTTATTTATTTTTTTTTTTTTTTGCAGATGGTTTATGTTTTAAATCCCTTATTGTTGAATTTGATTAAATACAAGGACTAAACCCTGGACTATCAAAATGAAGAAAGGGGTAAAAAGTGAGTGGCCTATTAGCTTTTTGGTATAGCATCATTTATTGATTTTTTTTCCTGTGGGTTTGAAGACCCATATCTCCTAATGTCTGACAACTACCGAACCTGGGGATGTGGTGTTGGCAATGACTGGTGGTTCTCTACAAGCTAACTCGATTTGGAAAAGTTATGTGCACATTGAAGGTGCACCTTTAGTTTTTAATATCTCATGACCCAGAAAAACAATAGTATTGATGCTGTTGGAAAGGTCTCCTAGTGTTTTATAAAACTACTAAACTAGCTACCAAGCAACTTTGGTGACTTTTGATCTTTTTGTCTGAAATCTAGTTCCAATTCTAGAAGGCTAAAAGTCCTTGCCTTTTCTTATGGGCTAGAACAATCTCATATTACATAGTAATAAATTATTTTTTTAAATGCCCTGATGTTTATATATTTTGCTAAATACAATTTAAAACCTATTTGTGTGTAAATATGAAATAAATGTATTAATTGATATATAATTCTTATTTGTAAGAAGATTGTTATGTGCTAATGTTGGTTCCTGTATTCCTTGCATTAATGGACTGTCTCGCTATTACTGACGCTTCTCTCTTTAAACTATATACACACAACTCTCTGGTGAATATAAGGGAATTTTTAATGCCAGCTACTGACTGGTTTGGGCTTTTCTCCCTCTTTACTTCTCTCCAACTCTTAAGAAAAGCTTAAGGCAGGAAGGGGCGATAAGAAAACGCAAAGAAAGGAAGCAGACAATCACATTAGGCCACAGTCACCCAGGCCAAGGGTCTGGATTTAAATGAATTGAAGACTGAATTAATGCTGGTCATTTGGGGTATGGAGGTAATACAGTCAGTTTCGCGAGTAAGGCAGAACTCACATACTCAGTCAGACTTGCATCAGCTGTAGCATGTGCTCCGACACTGAGTCTCTACTGACACAATTTCAGTGGATTTTTCACAACTAACTTAATGCATCACCTCATTATGAGGTCTCAGGTTCATGGAATAGTGTGTGTGTGAGCAGTACAAAATGCAAACGTATGCACTGTAGACATCCCTTGAGACTAGAAGAGAAAGGGAAAAAGGACTTGGTTAATAAGCAAAAAAAAATCTACCTGGAAGAATCATGAGCACAGTCTCTTTTTACTCATTTCACATTAATGGTAATCTCTGCACAGTCTCTGCTTATGAGTATAAGTGTGAATAAACCATAAGTAACTTTTCAGGTGTCAAGCACAGCAATTAGAGTCTATTCCCTGAGTAACTCAATTATCATTGAGAAAAGTAAGATTTGTAATTTGTATACTGTATATTACTCATTACCTCTCATTTATAGGACTGCAATGACTTCTTTATTACATAAAAGAACATCCTTATAAAGGGATCCTAAAGGAGTACATTTCTATGTCATTGTTAAAACCATGAAAATGGCTTTAATATGAACACAATATATATTTTTTTTCCTTACATGCTTCATGATTATTAGCATTGTGCCTGGATGGGAACCAATCATCTGAAATATGTAGATGCACCCAGGGCTCACTTGCAACAGACTTCAATCTGATGCCTCAGAAAAATTCTCAAAGTGACTTATTCAAAACTCAGTGGATGTGGTAACTCTGTGGTTAGGGCTATCAATGTGTTGGGCTATCAATCTAAAGTTTGTGAGTATAAATTCCAGGTCTGCTAAAGATACCAATGATGGTCTTTAAGCTAAGCCCTTAACCCTCATTGTTCCAGGGGTGCTGTATGGCCAACACTGTGGTTTAACCCCAAAGTACATTAGGATAATTTGAAGTCACTTTGGATAAAATAATCTGCTAAATGACCAATGTAAATGTAACTCCACTTACAAACTATGTCACATTGTGTGTGTGTGTGTGTGTGTGTGTGTGCTAACAACATATACCATATATATGAACCTATCAGTGTGTATAATAATGTGGCTAATAAGTAGTGAATCTTTGCATGGATTGTAATTATTTTAATGAAGAGATGAAATAATCTTGGTTTAGTTTGGTTCTGCGTCTTCTGTCTTTTCACAAATAAAGCAATTTGTCAGCTGAATAATGATAAGACCTGTTTAAGTCATGTGCTCCACATCTCCACTGTGTGTGTGTTTATGTGTATGTGTGCTCACAGCCATGATTGTAAGTGTGTGTGTGTGTGTGTTGCTCCCACTTGGAATACCAACTACATATCATATTAAACGTCCACTGTCAAGAAGCTGTCTCAGGTGAGATAAAAAGAAAGAAGAGCACAAGATTCATGCATAATTCCAATTCCCACTATAGATACTGAATATAAAATGTGTGTGATGAAGAGGGGCACAGAGGGAGAACTGTCCTTACAAACATGTCAGATTATAGGTCTCTTATTCAATTTAGCATCACTTCTCTTTTCTTGTCCTTTGTAGACCCACTGTGTTTCTTGCCTTTTTGTCCTTCGGTTGTAATAAATGTATGCTTTCTTTGCAAATGTTTTTGAGTGCTGACTTGTAAAACATTAACAAATTATAGCAGTTCCATTTATCATATATATATTCATTGTGAATAACTGTATTATAAACATCTGTACATTTACTTCATGTAATTTAATTCATGCAATTATCTGCGGTGCATTACATAAAATTATGGAATTTTTTTTTGGTTTGTTTATAAATGCATCCTATTTAAGCTTATTTAATATTCCATTAAAATAATAAGCAGGTGAACATTAAACATAACTCCAGCCAGAAAGGCAATAAAGCAGTTTTTTTGTTTGTTTTTTTTTGGGGTTTTTTTTTTCTTTGTCATGCATGATTAACAACTCATTTTGAGATGTAATATTTTTGGTAGTGTTATTGTTTACAAGGAAAATGATGATTGCTGGTGTCTCTGAAAGATCATCCTGACATTATCTCATTACTGTTCATTTTGTTGATGCTAAATATCACAGAGTGTGTATATTAAGTCAAAAGCCTGTGGTAATTTTGATTGTGAAATATAGATAGTAGTGATTGCATGTCATTAAATATGATAATGTCCCCAAAATAAAAGTAATACATCAGCTCTGTAGTCCAAACATAAAATTATTCCACCCTTTTGAAATACTTAATGTTTGTTGTAGAACTTGAAATCTAAACAAAAAATCATTAAAATCTTTATTTATTAACATTAAAAAAGGCAAAATATTGGGAAATAGCTTATTTACATCATGGTATTTTAAAGCTGTTTTTATCTGAAGCGACTTTTAAAAATCCTAACTTGATGCTACTCAAAGTGCAGTGTCAGCCATAACACAGCTTTGAGTAAACTTATGAAGGTCGCAACTTTCAGATCGATAATTCACTAAGCTACATTGGTTTATGTTGAAAATTTAACATGAAAATTTTATGCCATTATCTATCAGTCTGTTCGAAAATATCACCCGCACATTTTCAAAGTGTCTTTCTTACAGAGTTATGTGTCAAACTGAGTAGCAATGTACTGCTTAAACTACTTCTTTACAACATTGCAATTCAAGTAAGGCAAGTGTAAACCTTGAGGGATATTTTGCACAGATGAATTGACTGATCTTAGCCATAGAGGCTTGTATATCCTTCAAGGTTGCCATTGACCTCTTGGTAACTTCTTAGATCAATTGCCTTGAAACTGAAGTCATCTATTTCGTAAGGGCAGCCCAGTCTAGTCAAGTGTTGCTGATGATCTGGAAGGTGATTTGTTCTGAATGGTAATAACTGTACCAGACGAAGTTTATAATGATTTTTTTTTAATGAGCTAAGCACTTAAGCAAACTTTAATGTTAATATCTACTTGGCTGTAGAGGTTATAATGAATATATGTTTATTTGCATCATTAGTTAATTATGAAGCAAGAGTTCTGACAGAACATGTGCTGTACAGTCTGTATTTAGCTCTCTTTAGAACAAATAAACAATACAATATGCCCAAATCAGAGAAAACAGCTGAAATTTAGAATATAATGTATTAAGGGCTTATTAAATATAGATATAGACAGAAATACAGTACAGTATATGCAATTTTGCCCAGCGATGAATTGGCGCCCTGTCCTGAGTGTATCTGCCCAGCGCCCAAGACATTCTCCCCTGGATGGGCATGGGGAACCCCACCGTGACCCTAAAAGAGGATAAAGCGGGTGATAATGAAAGAATGAATATATGCAATTTTAAAAATAATATACTTTTAAACTTTACAATTTTATACATACTATAAATAAAATATTTTGGTATAAACTAAAGCCTTAGTTTATCATAGTTTTGTTTAAAGACAAAACTGTTGTTTTATTCCTTGCAAGACAGATCTATACATTTTTTATTTCACTAGTTTTTATCAATATTTTTTTTTGCTTTACCTCAGCAATTGGTTTTATTTTGTCATAAGTCAGTTTTAATGCAATTGTGCTTGCTTTAATTTTAGTCCTAAGGATAATAATTTCATTATCAAATGCACAGCATTGAAAGTAATCCACTGTTTAATAAATCTTGCATTAGTTATGTAAGAACTAGCAGATTTCAGTTTTTGTTTTTAAAGAATTCTGTAGCATGACTTTCTTCAAGTTAGTCGAGCAATAAACACTCAATGATCCTGACGATTAATCTGTACATTGACAGAAATAAGTTGGTGCAGTACTCTGACCATTGTTGCATAAAAGAGGTATGCAAAACATGCTGTATAGATTAGGAAATGATCCATAATATGAATTCAATGCTTTACCCAAGAAGGTTTACACACTGGAAGAAAATAAGGAACTTTGATATCACTGAAAGCAATTTTCAGAAATATGCATTTCAGAAAATCTATTAAAACTAAGTCATTAAAAAAATTCTAAATATAGGTATATGGTTTTCAGATGACAATGGCTTATTTTATCTAAAGTCAAAATTATTTAATTCTGGAATCAAATAGCAATTATTTAGTTATTTTACTGACTGTTAAAGTAATCCTAAATGTTTCAAATTATAAGGTTATTAATTATTATTTATTTATGACATTAAGCAATTGCATGTCCAGCTTCAGATGAACACTGTGACTCATTTACAAACACCAATAAAACATCCCCAAGAGACAAAGGGAGAGGGCATGTAGTGGACAATTTATTAAAGAACAAATAAAGAGACAAACACATTCAATAGTATGTTGCAGTAATAGTATGTCACAAAAGCAATGGACAGTAGTCATATTTGTATTCTCATAATTCGCATTATTATCATCATTGCTTTTTGTGGTTTGCTGGTTTGGAGGTATGTAAGAAATCCTGGGTTCATATACTGGATGGGCCCAGAAGTACTATTGTCTTTTGTTGTCTTTTGTTGTATTTCGTTGTCATTTCATTTTCATTGCTCATATAGAGCAATGACAATATAATTGGTTGATTCAATCACTAATCAATATCATTATGTCATAAATTATTAAAATGCACTGTCTTTATGAAACTTTACACATGCATATCATGTCAGAGGCCATTTGCTATTGTGGTAAGTTTCACACTGGGATAAGCAATATGAGGTAAAATTGGCCTGACTGAACCTACCAACCCATAGCAATATTGATTAATCTAGACGATGGAGCGGTTTATAAAGCAGCTTTATAAACAAACCTTGTGCCTGACTGTGAAAGAGTAAAATCACTGATGTCATCATAATGCCTCTAAGGGCCAGGCTTTTATCTAGTTTCATACAGTAATGACAGGTTATTATAATTTTATGTGTTTGAGCAAATGTTAGCAAAAGATTGTATTCCCGAAATTAGGAATACAACGAATTTGCCAATACTCTTCTGATTGGATTGAATTAATAGTTGACAGTGGATGCACTTTTAATACAGACCAGGTTTTAATAAATCAGGGTTGTTCAAATTAACATAAGGACCATAGCAGAGAATTTGTCATAACTGCCATACTAATAAGTAGGGGTGGTCCTGTGGGCATTTTTCATTCATAGATTAGGTAGAAGGCTCTAAAGCATTCTGCCCAGTGACAGATGGGGTGCTAACAGTAGCTATGTGCACCTATGAAAGCTTATACTGCCTGTTTGATGTTTCAGTGTTCTTTTTTTCTGCAAAAGTAAAAAAAAAAACTGTAAAATAAAACTACAGTAAAAGTTTTGTAATGACAAGTGAAACATTTTCTGTACCATAGGGCATAAAAACACCAAAGATGTATTCACATAAGATACAAGCTGATGAACAATAACATAAGGAATTATTTACCTAATTGTGAGCAATTGTTTAACTGATTTATTTTTAATGGCGTTTGCAGATGCCATTGGGTTGGTTAATTATTGTGATAAACCGACATATTGTCATTTGAAAATATTACTAATGCTTTCTATCCATATAACACATAACTATCATTGCATGGTGCTAAGCTTTAAATTCTTACTTAATGCAAATAAATTTACTAGCTTTTAGGATACTAAGAGAAGAAGAGAATGCTTTCTACACAGTACTACATATTATCAAATAGAACAGCAGTTGCCTGACATGATGGCTAGCAGAGCAGTGACAATTGGCCGCATGTTTCTAGAGACAAGGATGGTCATTGATTTTCACCCTGTTTCATTTCTTGAATGGATGCCAGAACCAGGTCAAGGTCTTTTCAAGCCTGTGATGGTTCTTGCCAGCTGATTGGGACTGTGTTTTTTTTATCTCTGCAGGCAGTCTGGTGAACCTGACATGTCGAGCGTTCTTTGGCTACAGCGGAGACGTAAGTCCGCTCATCTACTGGATGAAGGGTGAGAAGTTCATAGAGGATCTGGACGATAGCCGGGTTCGTGAAAGTGATATCAAGTAAGAGGATATTTTTTTCTTACTCAAAGTGACCCTACATTTTCTGAAGTGATATACATAGAATGCATCAGCTTAAACTTAAGCTTGTGTACATGTCCTTGAAATACACTTCAGATAAGCTACAACATGCCTTACTCATTGGAGTTTAGTACACATGGTGCAGAGACTAAGAAAATATAGAAAAATATATAGACTGTCTATACAGTCTTATTTGGTGCTTGCTACACTTAAATTTATCAATAAATTTTGCAATAAAAAATGTGAACTTCAGTAGAGTTTATATCTACTGCAAAGCCGTATCTATCTTTCTTGATTAGCCATAAACTCCACTGAGTTTCTAAAGCATCCCTGTAAGGTTTTCGAATTGGTATGTTGGCATTTGTGACATCACATAACAGGGACTTTTACAAAGATTGTTATGAGGTGTTAAGGTCATATAAGGTGCTTTGTGCAAGGTGTATATACATCCATCAAACATTGTTCTTGTAAACACCGGATAGTGTCATGCTGGGACAGAAACGCATCATCCCCAAAGGACTTTATGTGCAAGGATTTATGTGCAGTTTCTATTATTTTAAAGAACCTGAGCATTGTGTCAATTTCAATTTAGTAATAGAAATATAACAAATGAACTTATGAATCCAAACCCGCAACTTTTCCACCCAGCATTCATATTGTTCTCCAAGTGCAGCAAGGAACACTATAATAGAAATGATTAAATCCAGCACATGATCAAACAAAGTCAAAAGAAAAGAATATGAGTTGTTAATAAAGTGAAATTAAAGAAACATGTTTCTTATAAAACAGCAGGGCTAACAGTGCTGGAATGTCAAAACCACCCACTAGCCTTGGGGACAGTCCAAACCAATTAGAAACTGGGAAGGTGACAGAAAGGGATAGAAGTGGAGGAGAGGAAGAAGTGAGTGAGAGAGGCATACAGGAGAGTTCGAAGCTGGTGAAAGAGATAAATGATGAGTGAGGTGCATCTATATGTTGACTGACAGTTTGACATATTGGCCATATTCAGGGAAAAAATGGTGTGTGTGTGTGTGTGTCTATGTGTGTATGCATGCGCATGTGCCACAGTTCAAGCTACATTTAGCTTTTGTCCCACCTCTAGTTGCCATTTCTAAGCGTTGCTATAGCCAGTATAGGCAGCCTGGTGTTAGGCTAATGGATTATCACTGACCCTGTTACTATTTGTGTTCAGAGGTAATAAAGATCAAATGGTATATTTGTAGTTTCCCTTCCTCCTAGAGCCATGTCATTCATTGAGCCTCTTGAGAGTTCTCTCACTGTAATTCAGATTGCTTCACAGTTATCAAAGCTGCGACCTACATTCTTCACAAAGCTGCTTTCCAGAGAGCCAGAGACATTTTGGTTATTGTTGTTTGATGCATGTGTGTGTGTGTGTGTGTGTGTGTGTGTGTGTGTCTGTCTGTCTGTGCAAGTTTCATATGCCAGCCAGTATAAAGTGCACAATAAGAATGATGCTTCTGGCTAGATATTAAATCATTTTATTTATGAAAAAAAAAGATTTTTTTTTTTTCTCTGTGAATGTTTCCTCTATGCTCAGTTCTCTTTCACCTTATATATGATGCTAGTACTTGGTACACTCTGTATAGTTGTTTTATGTTGGGCCATATTCCTAATTTGTATAAAAATGTGTTTATGGGTTCTTTGTAAAAGTTAAGGGTTTTGTGCGTACATATTGCATTTAATAGTTCGGGTAAAAGTGTGTGTATGTGTGTGCTTGTCTGGGTGTGTGTTTAAAGACTGCAGTAAAGGGTGTGAGCTGCCTCACTACATATACAGTGTAAACCTGGTTGGCCTGAGAACAGATAAGAAAATACTCTGACCTCCCCTGTGTTTCTAACAGCCTTTTTTCTGATGAAAATTCATGACTGAAGAACAGAATGTACTCTTTAAGACATCATCAGCCTTGCTTTATTTTCCCACCTAGTCATCTGGCTGATCAGAGAATAAGGCACAAAAGAATAGAGCACTGGACAAAAAGGCAGTTGTCTACACACCTTCTGTTACAGTTCCGATACTAACAATTAGTTCATCAGTGCGGTCTTATCTGTTGTTCTTATTGGCTTTGCTTATCTATAGCAAATAAGAACTACAACTCATTTGCTGCTTGTCAGTGCCTTGAAGATCAAACAAGTATTGTATTTTTTATTACGTTTTTTTAATTTAATTTTTTTTATTATTAACGTTTTAACACATACATATCTATGTGGGCACTGAAGCATCAAACTTTTATAAACAAAATCTTTTGACTCTGCTTATATACTCTGAATGGTGCATCAGCAAGTCTCTGCAGTATGCAGTTGCTGGTTTGTTAAAACAGATCCTAAGGCTGGTTTGTCATCTTAGCCTCTGGCGATATAACTGCAGCAACGAGTTAACAGAAGTAACAGAAGGTAATGCAGTGTCAGGAGCAGTCCTATGGATTAGCTGACTAAGCAGTGTTTCTGGCATGAATGCCACCCTGGGCAACCATCTTACCCAGCAACAACCTAATCCCTCCATCCACCCATATCTGTAATTACAACTGGTTATGTCTCACATCCTGGATGATCAGATACCAAGTGTAGATGGGATGAAATGCATCTTGAAAAAGGCATAATCTGCTCTCTTTAGAGTCTTAGAGGTAAAATGAGACACATTCAGCAAACCTACATTTGGCAGTGTAAAAAGCCAATCCGCTTAATTTTTGTCAGTGGTAAAGAAAAAAAAAAAAAAAAAAAGTTAACAACTCCGTTTAGTGCTTAAATGTAAAGGTTAGTTTAGAATTACTCATACGTATTGTAATAAGTAACTTAAATATTAGTTTAGTATTGAGATGCACTGGACTATCAAATTTTTTCACTGTTTTGATATTTGTAGTCACTCATCTGTAGGCATTGGGGTCAGATTTTTCTTTTGATGCAGACACACACACACACACACACACACACACACACACATATATATATATATATATATATATATATATATATATATATATATATATATGTAAGTAATAAATCTAATAGATGTCCTGGCCACTGAGATTGTCAGACATGGTACTGGGGATACTGGTACTAGCACTGTCCATCATGTTGAGGCAACCATAAATCAGGTCAATATGTTTAAGTGACAATGATATAGAACTCTGACATGGGTCAAATGAGCAGTTTTAATTCACTTATACTAAAAAGAACCCCAGAAGATAAGTCCTACTTCACAAAATTTAATAAAACATTTTGCTAACCTACCCAACATATGTGAGTTTGTATAGCATGCTGTGTGCTACATTTCTGGGAAAAATAGGGAAATTGTTTTACAGTTATGAGTAAATTTACCAGAGCAAACAAAATAAACAGACTTGTTCTGTGTGATAGCCCCAATGAAGTTGGTAGTCAAATCCCAGGTACCAGTGTTGATCCTTAAACAAGGCCTTAACCCTCATTGCTCCAGGGGTGCTGTATCATGACCAGCCCTGTATTCTAATCCAATCCCTGTAGGTCGGGATGCTTATAAGTCACTTTGAAAAAAGATCTTCTGCAAAATGAACAATGGTAAATACAATAAGCTAAATTTAGCTACTCAAGCTTTGAGTACATTTCTTGTGTTCTGCCAGTGTTCATAAGACTGATTTGCTTCATTTTATGAACCTGCCATTATTGGTATTGGCTAGCAGGGCAAAATATAGCGTATATTTCAGAATCTATTGTGCAACCAAAAAGGTTTTTCATCACCTACCACTTACACTGAGTAATAGTAAACATCGACAATGTCAGGATGCATTCACCATGCATACAATAGGTATAGAGGCTTTGCCATTCTTTGATAAATATTAACAAAAAAAAAAGGATACTATACTATATAGGAAACATAAGACTGTTTATCCTTTTGAATCTTATACAACATGAAACCAAACCAAAGTAAGTCAAATTGTCTCATTTTACAGAGTTGTAAATAGTATTTAAGTCACATGTAAGGTGATACACAGGACTAATTCTGGAGTTTTGGGACACACCTTGGATGATTCATTTAGTCCCAAAGTTATTTTTTTAATGTGACTTTTTTAATGTGTTTTGGTATCAGGAAATGTAGGCACAACATCTATGTGTTGTTCGCAAAGGCATTGTTAGAACACGTGTCATTGGCGCAATGTTGCTTAAATAGTGGTTTGATGTGAACCTTATCAATAGGCTTTTTAACTCACTTAATCTACTATGGACGATTGGTGCTGTTTTTTTTTATTAATTTTATTTATTTTTTTTTTTTTTCTTGTGTTAGTGAGCACTCACTTTTCAATAAAATCTATAAATTTGCAAGACTGACACAAATACTGTTTTGACACCCACCTGTGTATCACTGCTCGCATTGCCTATTCTTATCCTTATCTTCCGGATATCACAGCACAATTATCTTATTTTCATTGGCTTTAAAATATGTCTTGTGGTAAAAAAACGTGTCATGTGAATATCTTTAAATTTAAAATTATTTATATCTTCACCCATCAATCAATCCTTGATATATTTTTTTTCTTTTTACCTGATACAGAGGGTCTCAAATCAACAGTAATACTGTTTCTGTTTTACAGATCAAGGGTCAGAATGGCATCTAAAAAAAAAAAGGAAAAAATGTAAAAGGTTTAAATGGAACCTATGAGTGACTGATACACACCAAGACTGGACACATTTCAGCCATTATTAGCCCTGCTCCCATGGCCAGCATGCTATAATTTGTCTGATTTACTCCCAGAGCGAGTGTTGCTGAAGCAGCAGTGATTAATTGTTATTAAACTAACTGAAGTGTCCTCCGGGGAGGACAGGATACAATACACTGGTGTACTGGCAGTCATCTGTTGTGTTTTATTAGATTTGCAACCTGTAGAAGAGGCCACAATAACTGTGGGAATATTAGCAAATAGAACAGAATGAAGCATGAAGAGCTGGGAGGAGGAGAGTGCGGGAAAGGCATTTGACAATAGTTGAAAACTTCATTTATTTTATGAAATATTAAGGGGGAATAGGGGTTATCCTTCATTTTCCAAACCAGTCTTAGTTTCCATGGTAGCTGCTACAAAGAGGAGTTTTTTGTTCCTTCACATGATATTATTAATTTATATTCTCTACTTTACAGTACAGACTGTGCTATATTACTGTTTACATATATGGCCTACTTTGCATTCTTAGGGCTCAGTTCCTTAATCCTTATTAATACACATTGCTATAAAAAAAGAAAAGCTGTAGCTAGGCAAACTATAAGACAAACTAGAAACATTTGCCAGAAAATCTAAAATTATGGATGAATAAAGTGGAGAGATAATAGTTCTTATTATTACATTATTTATGCAAAATATTTTTTTACTTGTATGAAGGACTGTTTGTAGGCAATATTTTTCAAATTCCACTTAGATACGGTCAAATACACAGTGAATAACATGACCATTAAAATGCATAACGACATTCCTTTGGTTGAATGTTATTTTGTGCTCTTGAAAAGTATATTTTTGATTTTGATTTACATACAGAATGAATTATGATATATTCTATGACTGGTCCAGAGATTTGCAAACTATAATTTTAATTACATACTATAATTAGGTATATAAGGTGAAAAAAATATTGAGACACATTTCTTAATCATTAAATGTAGGGACTATTGTATGCTTTCAACATACTGCACAAAGCAAGAGCCACAAAAGCATGGCTGAGTGAGTTTAATGTAGAAGAATTGGACTGCCTTGCACAGAGCCCTGACCTCAACTCTATCAAACACTTTTAGGATGAACTACAACAGAGTTATCAAGGCCCTCTCACCTAACATTAATGTCTAACCTTACAAATGCTTTTCTGCATGAACTGGCAACATTTCTGAAGATATATTCTAATTTCTAGTAGAATGCCTTTCAGGAAAAGTCAACATGGTTACAGCAGGAATAGAGGACCAACTTAGAATGAAATTATATTAAATATCTTGTAGTTTGTTTGCTAGCCAGCATTTTCTTACTCTTTGATGCTCAACACCAGTAAAACTTTTCATTTAAACATAAATTAAAGCATAATTTAAGGGTGATCAATGATCAGATTTTTTTTATGTTTGCGAGTGGGTTTATAGATATTTAAATACTGAGTTCTACCTGTAAGAACTTAATATGAAGGTTATTGAAGAATGGAGTAGGTGTTACCCAGTGTAATTTAAACTGTAGAGCAGTAGCATTGGGGGATACAGTAGGACTGTTAAAGGAATTAAGAAATTATATTTCGGGCTTGGTTGTGAAACTCAAGAGTCTACTCTGCAACAAACCCTTTCAAAGAAGAGCTAATATGTAATCAGCTGTGTTTTAGTTCTTACTTTATCTGAGTATTATTTTAAATTCTCCTGCTTTAGAGCCATTTAAAATTCAGGGTAATTTGACACCCACACCTTATTAATTTACTCAGTAGTGGGTACAGTTTCCCACATTTTTCCCACTTTTTTAAAAACAGTGCAAGTGAGCATTAAAAATATTTTGTGTTATAACTGTTTTAATGTGTTCATATTCATCTTTTTGCTAATCATACTATAAGATTAATTTAATTCCATGATCAGCTATAGTATTCTTACCTTTTTCTTGAAACTGCATCCACATACATATTTAATTCAGGTCAGTGCTCTCAGCGGCTGGCTTAAGAACATTTGTTGAGTTGATTTTTTTGAGGTACACTTAGGAATGTTGACTTTCTGTACTGCAGAGAAGCTTTTTCTTTTTTGCTTTTCTTTTTTTAATGTGTTTAGGTATTGGTCCTTATAGTGCTGTCCTTAAAAGTTTTTTGTTTGTTTGTTTTGTTCCTTAGAAGAGACTCTTTTTTACAGTTTCAGTTTCTGTAAAAGTTAAACTTGAAGTTTGTAGCCATCTGTAAACCTGTGCATTTTAGTAACTGAGATGTTTATAGAGGCTGTTTTAATTTGCTTGCTACACATTAAGTGTAATATTTTTATGCATATGCATATTTCAACTAGATGATGGTGAATATTTTGTTGTGTAATCAGTTAACATTTATTTATCAAAAGTAACAAATTATGCATCTTAAACCTGTAAACAGCAAACTAAATAAACCTTCCAGAGCACATTATGGTTCAGGTTAAACCTAAGTTGTCTTTAAATGATTGCCTATTGATTGAACATTAATAACGTAAATATTTAACACTAACTAAATATATGTGTGTAGTATTGTATTGTGGGCCATCACACTGAATTTTACATCCATGCAATATTTTCACTTACTGTTTGCAAATGGACTGCTATGTAAGGACTTAAGGACCAAAGCATCAAAAAGTTTTTGCTTCTTTTTTAAATCCTGGCAAAGTTTAATTTGCTTCTGGCTTTAATTTTCATACTTCAAATTTGTTCAAATTGGTATTTAATTTTTAACATTTATAGCCACCTTTTTTTGTGTTTTCAAATAATTTTTTAATTTAATTTTGACAAATAATTTTGTTTTTGTGCTTGTAGGACTCTTCGTGAGCACCTGGGGGAACAGGAAGTGTCCATTTCTCTGACTATTGAGGCCTTAAAGGAAGCTGACCTAGGGAACTACTCCTGCTATGTGGAGAACGGTAATGGCAGGCGGCACGCAAACATCCTGCTCACAAAGCGCGGTAAGAAGCTAACACACTGCATGCACTGTGTGTGCAGGAATGAATGTGAGTCACAGTGGTCCTCTAAAAGGTCTCTCACATGCTTGTTTTGGTTCTTTATCATCCTTCCTTGCCTTAAGTGATCCTCTATAATCTAAATGACTGCACTCTTTCTTATAGTTTGAGATTACCACTGGAGGGGTTGATTTACAGCAAAAATAGCAAAGGAACCAAGGAAGTAACACATCTACAGCCACATTTATCTTTGTCTAAGTTGTGTGAGATTGTGAGTGGGTGGATTGCTTTAATCTATTTTAGATGCATCTATTTTTTCACAGTATATTTAGCTTAGTGCAGACCTGTCCTTTAAACTGTTGTTCACCACTCAGCAGGGACAGAGCCTCAGGGCTCTCTGGTAATGGAATCTCCTATGGTGAGTATTCAATATAGGATCCAATGCAGTTTTATAATCAAGCATAATGTCCGAGTCGAGTTTGGTCCAAAGAGAGAAGCTTAATTACTATGCATTGAGGATGTTGCTATCAATAATAATAATCCAAAATTAAATGTTACGTATAGAACATTAAATACTCTTATTTTTTCACATAAACTGAGTTTGTTAATAAATTCCAATTAAATATTTTTATATTTTCATTCATTTATTTATTATCTTCCACTTAATTACTATACATGTATGTTAGAAACTGCCATCCTTGTGAGTTTTGTCATTAGAAAGGTGCAATGAATATACAGGGGTGATCGAGGACAAATATCCAGCAAAAATGAAAAAAAACAAGTGGTGCACAGTCATGCAAATTACAACAATTTTGTTGCCATCTGTCCAACATTTCTTAAAATGCACTTAGTGATTCCTTAGTATGGATGTGCTATATCAGCAATTATCATTTAGAGTGTTAATATAGTCTAAGGTTAAAAAAAAGCAAAACTTCAGGGTGTACTTGGTTTCTGAATGATGACACGTTCAACCCTTTATGCTAGGTACCATCAATTTTGTTTGGTGAAGGTGAATTAATGATTTAGCTCTTTTTTTTCTTGGTGGCACAGTCGTGCAGCAGTGCTAAGGTCCTGGGTTTGGTTTCTGTTTCGGGTAAACCAAGGTCCCTCCTGCCTGGAGTCTGCATGTCCTTCTTATGCCTGAATGGGTTTTCTCCTGGTACTCCTGTTTCTTCTCACATCTCAAAGACATGCTTCTATGTAAAATTAGAGATATTAATTGCCCCACTGATTCTATTATTTGTAAACTATATTTGAGGGAAGACTTGGTAATGTACTGCTGATGAGACTCCGATGAGACAATGCCTGGACGGAGAAGCAGATTTTTGGTACAATGTGCTTTGATTCCCTTACAGCGAGGGGTACATGTGGTTATAAAAAAGGGCACACAGAATACACAGCCACCTTAGTAACTGGATACAGTAGCCTAGAATAGTATATAGGCCCATGAGGGATGTGGTAAAGACAAAGCGCCAAGTATATTTGACAATGTCCCTGCGTCCACACTCTAAAACAAGGAACCTCTTCACTGCATGACACTGAAAACTGTGGCTTCAGGTGCAACTGCAGGTGGAGCAAATCACAGATGCACCTGAACCCCATCACCATGACAGTGCTGTGTGCACTACTTGCAAAAACTGAGTGGCTAAAGGTAAAAAGCTTCTAACCATGTTATAATGTTAGAATGTCTTAATGCAATAGCAATTAAGGAGACAAATGCATGGCAGTTGTGTTAAAGACAGTGAATAGTATCATATATAGACAGTGAATAATATCACATTCATATTTGCCTGTTTAAATATTAATTTCAACCCTAGCCAAAGACATTTGTGACATCTTTGTCTTACAACTAAAAACTGCTTATTCATCTTTAGCATTTCTTCTTCTTGCTCAGTGGCTGTGGGATGTATGTAGAGCTGTGAAATGTTTATTCCTCTAAAAAGTTTAAACTCAGCTTTTCCTGGTCTTGCAGACCTTTCAAGTACATGCTGAATAACAAAGTAATGGCGCCTTATTCAATTTAATCCCAACAAACTGCTGGGGCTGCTTTTTGTCAATTGTCATGCATGAGTAGCCATGCTTTTTTCTATTTCTGTTTTAGCTTTTTTCCCTTCAGAGAATTATCATTTTGCTCGTGCTTTCCCCTAAATTGTTGGTCTTTAAAATTATAATAAATAAATAAATATATTGTTTAGCTCTTCTAGATTTATTATGTTACTGAACTTTACAAGCCTTTTACAAGATACCTTTGTTTTGTGGTTGTTATGGGCAGCAGGGCCACCGTGTTTAACATACTAGATTTTTATGGAAATATTAACACTGCTAAGAATTTACCCATCATGTCTTAGATCAATTCAAACTTTTGGATAAAAAAAAGTCAACAGGAAATATTTTAATTAATAATAATTGTCATTATATCCTTGGATTAGCGCCCTGTCCTGGGTCTATCTGCCCAGCACCCGAGACGTTCTCCCCTGGATGGGCATGGGGAACCCCACCGCGATCCTAATAGAGGATAAAGCGGGAGATAATGAATGAATGAATGAATTGTATCCTTATTTTTTCCTTTCACATTTTAATCTACAGTTAATATATATTTGCTGAAATTTGAATGCAAATGTACTAACAACATTCAGCAGCGTTTAAAGAAATTATGTTTAAATATGTTATCTTTAGAGAATGACTGAACTGAACAAAAAAAAATTAAATCAGCAAACACTTATTTGTGAATAAGAGCCAGGGATGAATCTAAGGTAATAGAGCACAACATGGGGTATGTTTGTGTTATTTATTTGTGTGCTTGTACAGGGAGGAATGAGACTTAAAAGAAAGAAAGCGCTTAAGACGTGGCATATGAAGGCCAATACGTACCAAGCATGTGACAATGGTACCGAAACCGGTCACTTATTGTCTTAAATGCAGTTGCAGTGTTTCATTGGTTTGCCACCTGCACCTTAGGATATCTTCTGGATGCTTTCCTTCTGTCCTCTGTCCTTTCAGCCCACATGTTGCAGGTGCATTTTGCATGCAACATGCCACACTGGCATCTTCTGCTTTAGCATAGGGCAATATCTGTTTTCCCCATTCTCCAACCTCCCACTTCTTTGTCTGACTTGGATGTGCCAGGAGGGTAGACTGGAGCCGAGCATCTGAGCCGAGCAACTTGATATGCCCACTGGTGTCTTCATCGGGAAGTGTGAAGCAACGTGGAACTTTCTTTTTTGCCAAGCATTGACAAGCGGTCCAGATGACCAGACACAGCTCATTTTAATTTCCCTCTGAATTTGTAAGGATGGAGGATCAACAGTGCAATCCTCTCAACTTGGGCTGGTACCTCCCTAATGAAATTACACCATAACCAAAGTGCATCACAATCTGTTCAGTGAGCTGCCGCAGCAACATGGCTTGGGAAGTACCATGTCAGTAGAGCTGCTAATTGACCAAGTAGGATTGAGTGGGTGAGTTAGAAAGTGCAGGTTCTCGGTTTCCCATTAGACCTTGTGTGGGCACAGTGGCTTGTTGGTTTTCGTGCACTTTTGATCCTGCAAATACCAAGCTTAAAAATGGTGCTGAGGCACTATGGCACGCTGGTGAGAGTTCATGAAAACAAATTGGGTGTTCACCAGTTGCTGGATAAATCGGAAGCATCAATAACAGACCAGAGAACTGTGATGGTAGAGTTCTCCCCAGAGGATTGATGTGTGTACAGTGATATGATCTTGTTTTTTTTTTTTCTGGTCTCTTCATTCTACCAATTATGGCAGTTAAAAATTGCTGCTTATGCCACTTCCTATGTTGCTGAGCCTCTTTCTTCTAAACTCCCTTCACAGATTCACATTAAACACAGAAAAGCCATGGGTTAGATCCATTACCTCACTTCGTTTACTGGTGCCACCTTTGATTCACCAATCAGTGTTTCATTGTAGCTGCTCCATCCTACGTATGTTTAAAGCAGTAGTGTCTAAACTTTGGTTGCTTAAGAAATTTGTCTTTTTTAAATCATTAATATTTTTTACTTAATTATTTTAACTAATGAACATTTGTACCCTGTAACATAATTCCAATTGTGCACTAATGTTTAGGTTTACTATTAAATTGGTTTTACAATATATAGATATTCAGTATGAATTATCTGTTGAATCCATATTTTGTCACTGAAAGTATTTATTTGCTACAGTATGAAAGAAATTAGTCCCTCTCTTTCAATATATACTGATTGAAAATGAACAGGGATCCCAAGTTACAGTGTCTCTGGAGTTCTTCGCCCAGACATCCTACAACTGCCATGTAGAGATGATGTACACAGCTAAAGTTTAGATGTATATTTTATGGGTCTAATTCTGCAGTATTAATGTTTTCTTTAGATCTCCAAGGGCTTCTGTCATGTTGTCTAAATAAAAATCAATATCTTTATTTTATAGTCTCTAAAAAGGTCTGTTCTAAACAGTGAGGAATGTGGTGGTTTTTAAACAATAAAATAATTTGTAGACTTCATTATAAACAAGTACACTGTATTGTCACGTATATGTGAACACCAGGAAATAGCGAACTATATGATTAAGATAAAACATTTAATGCAAATCTTTATTAAGAAATCTTGCAGCAATAACAGCTTTCACACTATTGAGATTTTGAGAAAAAATACTTTAAGATTTGCTTCCTTTAAGCTGCAATAACATTAGTCAAGGTCAAGCAATAATGTTGAGTTTAAGGCCTGGCTTATTCTTAGCTTCCTCATTTATTTCAAAATGGCTGGTTAAGCTTAATGTCAGAGATATGTTCATGTCAGTCAAATTCTTACAAAAGAAAACTGTTGTAAAGATCTAATGGGGTCACTGGTAAGCTAAAACAGTACGTATCATTCACTTACACAAAACCAATTTGTTTAGAATGTTTATTCATTTATTAATTTATTGTTATTTGACATGTATATTAACCAGTAATGAAATAAACCTACTCCTTTCTATCTGGAACATAAATGGAAGCTAAATCTCAGTTTTTCTCCCTCTTTAATTTGCTGTTACAGTTATTGCTGCAACATTCTTGGCATTGTTTAAAAT
This sequence comes from Corydoras sp. C115, assembly GCA_019802505.1. Taxonomy (NCBI): domain Eukaryota; kingdom Metazoa; phylum Chordata; class Actinopteri; order Siluriformes; family Callichthyidae; genus Corydoras; species Corydoras sp. C115. The sequence goes on along the minus strand of JAFMOC010000037.1, from coordinate 3,350,024 downwards.
TGGGCCCATAATTCTGTAATATCCGTCCGGGGATTAATAAGTATTTTGATTCTGATGAGGGCAGCATGGTGGCTTAGTGGTTAGCAAGTTAGCCTGTGGATGCAGTTTCCATGTTCCCCCTGTGTCACCATGGGTTTCCTCCTTGTTATGCATTTTTTCCACAGTCCAAAACATCGATTTAAGATGAATTGGCTGCTCTAAATTGCCCCTATATAGTGTGTGTTTCTGTGTGTGAGTGAGTAAATGTATGCCCAGTGATTATTTGGTGGTCTGTCCTGGGTGTATCTGCCCAATGCCTGAAATCATTCTTCTATGAATGAACATTGGGAACCCCCCGACGACGCTAGTATAGAATTAAGCAGAATATAATAGATGGATAGGATGGATTTAAATGACTTTATGCCTTTTTTTTGTTTTTCTACTTTACATTAACATCACTAACAGATCAGCAAAATAAAAACAAAATAAATAAATATTAAAACAATGATACTGATGATGATGATGATGATGATGATGATAATGGTGGTAATGATAAAGCAAAGATGAAGAATAAAAGCAATACAACCATTGCCATGTGTTGTCAAGTTAATTTTAAAAGTAGAAACTTGGAAACCAAAGAGCCTGCAAATTAGGCCATCAAATTAGAGGATGTGTTCAATTTAAAGAACAAAGTAGCTTTGAAGATGTAGAAAATGCATTTTCTACCTGTTACATATTGCTTTTTTGAGTTAATTAGCCACAGTGCTCGTCCACACAGTGCTGTTTAAATAAATGACCTTGTTTCTTTCTTCCTTCTGCAGTTCTAATAAGGCTTAGGAGTAATGAACTTTTTTTTACAGCTCATTTTGTTTCTTAATGCTTTCTATTGACCTTTGAAACAGCTCTTTACCATAGATCTTTATTTTCTTTCTTGCTGTAAGATTTTTTTTGCTTAAAACAATCTTAACTGAAATAGCTGCTGCTACAGTAGGTTGATATATTATTTAGTGTTTTTTTGTTTTGTTTTTTTAATTAGGATGCTGATATTCTGTAATGAAATAGATAAATGGATGGATGGATGGATGGATAAATGAATAGATGAGTCAGAGAGTAGATGGGTGGGTAGTAACTGCTCCACCAGCACTCCTGTGTCTGATCTAACTGATGTGGAATATATGTTTCATTTGGTCCATTGATCAGACAACTGATTGCTTATAGAAAACAAACTTTCACTACATTATTAGTAAAACCCATAACACCGTGTACCTCAGGGTGTTATGAAGTTAGAAATGTTGTAATTGTACGTTTTTTTAATGGTTGTTGGGTGTCTACAGAAATCATAACTAAGAAAATTAGCAATGATTACTTAATGTGTGTGTGTGTGTGTGTGTTTGCAAAAGTAGACATGCATAAACTGTCCCATATGAGTCCCCACATTAAGGCTAAGATCTTTCTAGTTTATGCATCAAGGCAGTCCCATTTGACTCATCACCATACTGACAACACACACTGTGTTCAAAATCAAAACAATGATCAAACATTGAGTTTTAGGCTTTAGCACAGCATTTGGCTCTCAGCATGCGAACTGTTCCCTCTCGGCAGGCTTCATGTTTTCAAACATTAAACAAAGCATTCCCCCATTTTCCCAAATCACATAAACACACAAGATGCCTTCTTTGTCAGGAAGGCATATCAGCCTTCTTCTTTTTCATTTGCATGACACTGAGCCTCCAGACAATGAGGCCCATCCATCTTTCTCTCTCTTCAGCTTCTTTCCTGAGTCATTCCTGCTTTCGCCTTTCTTCTAAGAGAGTGGCATGAAGCAAACAATATGGGCGGCCATCACTGGAACTGATTTCTCTGCAGCCCCTATCCAAATATCAGCTCTGACAGATCGAGATGGCAGTAGCTTCTCCAAACAGGCTCCATTTAGGAGGGTAGTGAGGAATTGAGAGAGTGAGAGAGAGCAAGGAATGATGAATCACACAACACCAAGTGGCTTCAGAAAATCTATTGGCACATAAGTGAAGCATAGACCTGCCACTTCACAGATAATTTGTCTTAATCTATCCAAGAATGAGAGGGGTAAAGAGATTAATAGAGTAAAAAAGAGTGAGAGCAGCAGTGATGGACACACCGATGATGGACAGTACAGATATTGTTAGGATACATGACCTTTAGATTAAATACTACATGGATGGAGAAGATGGATAAGAAGGAATGTAATAAAATAATGAAAACAGAGGTTGGGAAATTACTTAAATTAGCATATGCTATTTAATAATATATGATTAGATACAGTTAAAGTACTTATTATTTTAAAGTACCTGCTATTTTTACATTTTGTTCAATTGGTGTCTCTTTTTTCAGCAAAAAAACCCATAACTTTCTGAAGAAATTGTCGGCTAAATCTGAACATGTCAGCAAGGGATCTGTTTTATTCCCTTGTCAACTTTCTTGACCTTGTATTAAATACTGATTCATAGATAAGCTGGTGGTAATCATGGACATGCTCACTTCACATTTCATTGTGGACCAAGGCCACAGCAGATGAAATACTAAATGACCATGTTTGATAAATGCCATCCCTTCACCAGAAGCATAGCTACAGGACAGGTAGGACAACCTATTGCTTTTGGTATATTGGGACAATGTTTAAAAAATCCACCAAAATTTAAAATTTAAAAAGGCAAGTATTGCAAACCCCACAATGGACAGTTTACAATAAGCCCTAAACTGATTTTAATTGCTTGTGTATTTATATCTTTTAAGGAATATGAATATGCCTTGATTATTTAGTACATGTTTGTGTAAACTAACACATGCTTACATTTTGTGAGCTGGTGCTAATGCTGCCTTGCTATTGTAACTTGGACTCATGTGGACTTTAATGCTGGATTGAGACAAATGCAGTATGGAGAAGTACATGCCAGCATTAGTCAATCAATGGGACATGCCTACAATTCAACAGAGCACAGCCAGTCAATCCCAAAAGTGTCTGGACAGACATGTGTGCGCACATACACACATACAGACTGCATTCCATGTACTGATACTTTACTGCATATTTGCTATCTGTATTCTACATGCATCCTAGCAGTTGCACTATTGGCAACTGGCAAATAAGGCTGTGATGAGTTAGACCCAAATTGATTTTTCTTAAGTGGTTTGGAGGATTTGGACCTGGATCTGTTCTTTGCAACAAAGCTGTACAACTGCCACTCTTTCACATTGTATAATACACCTTAACTATGTCTAATGGCAAGAATGGTTTAAATTCTTTGCTTTTTTTGGTTGGGTGTCACATCCCCATATATTTCACTGCACTTAGGGAATAAGTGCTCTATAGGCTAAGACTGTGGAATATTCCCTTGCTCAGCTTTTATGAAATGTTGTCGTAGCCACTGGGATGATGGATAACGAGGCTGTATGGAGATTTCGATCATCTGTGAAAGAACTGCTTGAACACTAATCATTTGATCCAGTTGATTTTCTGTAACCCTACTTTAAGCCCCTAACAAGCAGTTTGTATATTTCTATGTTTTATTTTATATTTTATATATAGTATGTATAATATGTACACATCTTTTTCTCTCTCTCTCTCTCAGCAGAGCTTATGTATACAGTTGAACTGGCTGGTGGGTTAGGTGCCATTCTTCTCTTGCTGATCTTCTTGGTCACCCTATACAAGTGCTACAGAATTGAGCTCATGCTTTTCTATAAGAACCACTTTGGCAGTGAGGACAGCGATGGTGGTAAGACTAGACTAACTTCTCTATGAATTACCAAAAGTTTATGCAATTAATACAACTTATCACCATATCTTTTTAAAAGTTCAATAACATTTATTCATTTAGGGGCTTCAAATGTGTTGTTTATCCAGAATCACATTATAAATTAGTTTAGACACGGTAAAGCATAAAGGGCTAAAGTGGGAGGGTTTGTTATGCCTGTCTGTCATATTGATTAGTGCAATGATTTACATAGTGTCTGTGGTTGCAAGTCAGACATTCAGTTTTTATTTGAGGTACAAACATTGTGGTCATGCATTATTACTGCATTGCAAAGGTTCCTTATAATGACTCTCAAGCAGGCAATTGAAACTATTCAAGCACTTCTTATCTGCCAACTAATGTCTTTGCTATTGTTTGTGTGTCACGCAGATATATTCTTTTGTATTTTCTACATTATTGATAGCAGTTTTATATTCAGCGGCACGGTGGCTTAGTGGTTAGCATGTTTTCCTCTCAGCACTAAGGATTTCCGGTTCGAATCCCCATCTGGGTGGAGTTTCCATGTTCTCCCAGTGTCCGCGTTGGTTTCCTTCGGGTTCTCCGGTTTCCTCCCACAGTCCAAAAACATGGATCAAGTCAATTGAGTTCTCCAAATTGCCCCATATAGAGTGTATTTGTGTGCGTGTCTGTCTGTGTGTGTGAGTGTGTGCCCAGCGATAGATTGGTGCCCTGTCCTAGGTGTATCTGCCCAGCGCCCGAAATGTTCTTTCCTGGATGGGCATAGGGAACCCCCCCGCGACCCTAATATAGGATAAAGCGGAAGATAATGAATGAATGAGTTTTATATTCAAAATCCAGGCTTCAGGATAGCCCATATACTTGTTAAACCTATGCAAATAACCATGTTGTTATGGTTAAAAAAATATTTCAAAAAAAAATAAATAAAATATTAAAACTATACACTAACTAGGAGTACACTAGATAAAGTGGAATGACCAGGACATGGCAGGCCATAAAATAAATATATATTTAATATTAATATTAAGCCAAAAGTTGAAAACGGGCAACACAACAAAACAGGTCTATGCAGAGCTAAAAAGGACGATAATCCAAAATGAACAAACTCACATTATGAGCAAACATGGCAATAACAAAAATATCAAGACTAAGCAGATCTAATCAGAACTTTAATAGTATGTAGATCAGAGCAGTGCATACACAATATAAGAGCCTAAACAGAGCTTAACAGGAGACAGGCCAAAACAAAACAACAGAATAAAGGCCTAGGCAGAGCTTACTGGAGGTTGCTGCATGAATAATTTAAGGAACTCAACAAACCTTAAAGTTTAAGAAACAGACAGCATAAGGCTAAGCTTCTGTGACACCTGCAGGCTGGTATGGCATGGTATTTTTATTGATTATTATTTTATTACCCTGAAAAACTTTGAGTGTATAACTTTTAAATATATTTAAAAATGTAGACTTATGAAATAAATTGAGAAAACTGGCATGTTTATTTTTTTTTTTTTTAGTTTTTTAGAGATCATGCACACCTGAAATATTAAATGAAAATAATTTACAAATTCATTTATTCTATGCCCATTTGTTCTTAAATTATTCTCTTAAACTAGACCACTGTGTCCTGTTTTACTTAACAAAGAAATATTTTATGCAATTAAACTAATGATTTAGTCACTTATTTCATTTATAATTAGCTAAAAGACAAAATCTTAAATTCCAGCCATTTTATAATACAAAATCTCCTTAAATAGAAACCTGATCATGAATCATACATGTAGCTTATAAATAATTTACACAATCTCTGTTGTCATTAATGTGTTATAATTTGACAATCTTTAGAACTCTGACCTTCCACTTCTTTGTTGTGGGCTTAAATGAACATGGACATCTCAGCTCTGTGCTCTGTGTATTTGTCACAGTCGCAACTGAGAAATTACAAGCAGTTTATTTGATGAATGGGGTTCAGTGGTGCGCCTAGCTCACCCTGACATTCCATTAAACAAATTGGATGGCCCAGAGGCTTCAAAACAGGACAACATGGGCTAAATATTTCACCTAATACACTGAATATTGTATGGTTGTTGGTTGGATCTTCAGTGAATGCCCTTTTGAAATAAACTGTAATGGATCCTGAATAAATGATCCTAAAATTTTATTTATTTATTTTTTTTTACATTTTTCATGCTATTTCAAATTGTTAATTAAAAATTATTATGATATAATGACATTTATATAAATATAATGACATTTAGATTTAAAACCTTGCATGCACAGACTTTTGCCACTTCACTTTTAGACATGTTGCAGGTTTTTAGCTATTACTACAAAAGCTGGCATAGTGTCCCACTTAGGACTTGAGCATAATAGATAGCATAGTATAGGTGGAGGGGGAGCTGGATAAGAATGAAGAGGACTTAATGCAAGTGCCTTGAACTTAATTCCAAACAGCAATTGTCTCCTTTAATTGTACCACTCCAGCAAGCTCAAGGGAGAAGGAAACAGATTTTCAATTTGCTCTCAGTTTAAGGGGATCAGTTTCAATAAGCCAGCAGGCCTTGCCCACAGTTCCCAGAAGAGATGCACACATCCCAGATACACAGAGGTGATTATTCCGCTCCTGGTCTTTCCCCGAATTGTACAAGTATCCCACCCCGACAAAGCCCTTCCAAGCTACCTCAAACATTTTAATGTAGAAAAAAGGGTTGCTTCAATCTTTTTTGAACTCCTCTTAAGTGAAAAAGAATTTGCAATAAACATAATTGGAAATTTTGAAATCAAAACTGAAACTTGAATCAAAACTGATTCGATTCGCTAACGTCAGCTGCAACATTATACTGACAACATTAAAAGTGTATTGTCACATGAAACACTGATTTCCTGCAATACATTTCAGCTGATTACAATACAATGTGGATTGGCATCATAGCATGCCTATACTGTATTTGTTAAACAGAATTGCATTTATATAGTTTTAACAACCAGATTCCATTTCAAAATTAGCCACTTTGTAAGAAAATGGCATAATTTTAGGCAATAGCAACTTCTATTAGATTTTATTATAGCAAGCATCATAAAAGCAATAGACAAAAAATAAGGATACATGCCACTCCAACAACTGCACATGGAAACTGAAGCAGTACCTTGGTATACAAGTGCCACTACAATCAAAATCCTATCTCAGTATGTGTGACAATTGTACTACTGTTTTTTTTAACTTGTATCATAGAGAGAAAAATGCCTTACTAAAAATAAACAAACTGAATAAAATTGGGCTGACATTGCAAAGACAAGAACACATACACACAAAAGCTGCTCTTTGATTCATTTACTGTGGACAAAAAGAGTGGGTGTTTTTGTCAATAAGTGTATTAGTAGTTGTAATCAGGAGGGATGCCTTCCTCACATCCCAATTAATTGAGACACTGACCATTTCTGAGCTTGTTGACATTTCTTGAGCTGCAGTATATAAAGAGATGGTGATTAATTACATACTGATGTCTCAGAACCCCATGGTTTTTCATTAGTGTGAACAAGTGTATTGCAGCTGTGCAATTATTGAGTATGTCAAAAATTTGTACAAAACAATAAAATCAAATGTAACAATAACCATTATACGAAGAATAATTGGACAAAATATTTATCCCATAAGTGATGAAACTAGTAAGTAATCTGATTTATTAAAAATTAAGTTCTGGGCTTTTGTGTCCTATAAAAAAAAATGATTCATTGTCCGTTATGCCTGAGAATGGTGTATAATAGAGATTTGAAAATGGTCTAATGTTAAATAATGGGCATTATTAAGATTCTATAATAGACAATAGATTTGGTTTCAGATTTAGATATTATTGGAACACATCTATTAAGTATGGAAGTCGAGAAAGGGAGAACCACTGACATTAAAACAAAAGTTTCATGTTGGTTTATTGTGTGGGTGTCCTAATACTTTTGTTTATGTAGTTTGTAATGAAGTAGTCGCATATAAATTTACCAGATTACCCATTTAATATTGCTTAGTGAGGCAAAAAAAAATTAATAAATAAACAAAACAAGACAAGCATTAGGGTCAAGCCAGTTTACTTTAACATCTTTCTGTATTTCTATTCTAAAAGCTCCTTCGAATATTAATTACCCAGTGTTTGATTACGTTGTCGTGGGTGTGCAGCTGGAATGATATCACAAGTAAATGCATCCCTTTTAAAAATCACCTGACATTAGTGGTAAAGATGAAAATAATTTTTCTGTTGCATATATTAGCACGAAAAATGCTGACAGAGCTTGGGTAAGTGGGGAGGGCATAATCTCTTTTGCATAATTCATATTTATAACATACCTTTATTTGGGTAAATAGGACTGATTTTAATGTCAATTATGAGATGTGTCTCTCAGACCACTGCATTTGCAAAATTAAAATACAACAAGTGACATTGGTTTTCTTTTTTATGAATTTCTAAAAATGCAAATAATATTTGACTAACTATTAAATGACGATCCTTGCATAACTAGATATGTGATGGTGTGAAAAGACGTTGTGTAGGTAGCTAAGAGAGAAAGGTGGTGTGTGTGTGTGTGTGTGGGTGTGTGTGTGTGTGTGTGTGCGTGCGTGCGTATGCGTGCATGCATGCATGCTTATGCATTTGTGTGCTTAGAGAGATTCCTGGAACACTTTGGCTCACTGACAAGAGGAGCAAACTGGAAAGCAAGATTGATTATTCCTCCTCTGAATTTCAGCTTCCTCTGCTTTCCATATTGTCTTTTACATTTTCTCTCACTTTTTCTCAACTTTGTTCACCTTTTCTCCAGTTCACATTCATATTTTTCTGCTATGGAAGTGTGATTCATTTGTACTTAAACAGTGCTGATGATCTGCTTGCTTGTCATCCAAAACAACTGCCCACGCTTATTCCTTTTTTCACCCTATTACATTATGTACATAATTACTTTTTGCCTTTAATCGTTATCATCACAAGGCCAGTGCCTTCTCAACATAACCTAAGACAACAGTCTGCACTGACCTCAGTAAAATCTTAAACCAGGAGCATCCTCTAAGGATAACTGGTTAATTGCTGGTGGTAAAAGCTGACTAAAATAAAGATAAATAAATGTTGAAATGGATGAAGAGTGATTCGGGCACAACTGTTTACAGAATGGTAAAGAAATGATGGACGAGTGAGAGACTGATGGGTCTGTCTATAATTTGAAATGAGCCATTACAGCAGCATATGGGGTGCACCTGCCATGTGTCGTATGCCTCCTCGCTTCTGCACTGCAGATGCCAGGAATCTGCTCTGGTAGGAATAGAGCTGCAAACTCATGAGAAGCTTAAAAAAATCTGAGATCTCATTATAAGAACTGACAAACTGCATTGATTTTTGGTTTGTTTTTTGCTTTTATATATGAATTACAGGATATATAACAAATATGACATACAAGAAGAGTTTTTTCTATTATAGCTGCTTAAATTCAAGCTCACATCAATCAGCCTAAATATTAACCACTTAAATCCGGATGAGCACAGTGGCATAGTGTTTGTCAGTGTGGAGTCGGGAGGTGTCCAAGGTTGCCTTCCCACTATCTTTTTATTTTTGTTCTATGAGCAGACATGTCTTTACCTTGATTTACCACTCTGATACTCTAGCTGACACTCCCTTTACCTCTGGTGAGTCAGTAGTGGCTGGATAGCCCTATTACCTGGCATCTTGGAGCAATGAGTTCAATGCTATGATAGATAAAAGCTAGGTTTAAGCATTTATTTAGACTCCGCCCAGCTTCGACATTCTGGCCTACAGGTGTTCTACCTCTTGCCATCATACTAAATCATTTTTACTGCCAACATCCAGTGTGCTATGTGCTATGTGCTATGATCTGTGGAAACCATGTGAATGTGAATCTTTTGCCACGGCATCCCACATCAGGCTGTCATATCACACTGGCCCTGGTGCTTCTAGGATTAAAATTTCAAGACAGTGTGTGCCGTTACTGGTAGCAAGCAGGCAAAAATGAATCTTTCAACTTCACTCTCACAATGGCATCCTGCCACCACAACAGCCCTGATGCCAATCGTAGCCTACCCGCTGTACTGACTCAGCATTCCAATTGAGGCTGGGCCCCTTGCCAATTGATTCCCACAATTCAGTGTGAGGGAGGCAAGAATTAATCATCATTTCTACACTAAATCATTATTTTTATTTTATTTTATTCTCTAAATTATTATATTATTATTTTTGAATGATTAGGGGCATGTGCAAATACCAGCCCACATCAACATGAAACACATTCCCTTAACTCTTTCTTCTGTTCCTTACCACCTTGTTCAATACCGTAAAAAGTATACTAAAGTCTGGCATGCACCTTATCCTGCACTTTCCAGTCCTGCTGGAAATTTGAAGCTTGTTTCATAAGAGACAGATCTTTCAAAACCCAGACACACTTTATTTACTATGTCCATTAAACTGGCTGCCATGTGGAACTGCAGATGAATAGCTATTTAAACCAAAGCTTTTCAGCAAGTTGTTTTTCTGTTCTGTGACTGAGGTGCTCTCTCTCTTCCTCTCCCCTTTAAACCCACACTCCTCTCCTCCTTCACCAAGTATTTCTGTGTTCTGGTTTCTGATCACAATAATCTGAACTGCTAACATGTTATATTCCATATTTTTATTTACAGCCACTGCCAATTTCCTATTGTTTATACTCTTAAGAATTTAAGGGTAAATGTTATGAATTTCTTTTGTTTAAAAGTTTGTATATTGTTTTATCATTGCCTTTTATATTTTAGCATATTGTATTTAAATGGTGCAACTGTAATAACAGTAATTTCTCTCTGGTATTATTAAAATGTTTCTCCAAGTTTTTATTAGTGTTATTATTTTTTATATGAAAAGTAACAACAATCATTATTAAGCATACATTCTCCAAAATGGAATAGTTTGTCTATGTTAAATCTAAATTTGTGGGAATTATAAAACATTTATAAGTAAATATTTCAGCCCTCTGTCAGGTGTATGTACTGTATGGCTATATGTGGTTAAGCTTGGAGTTTCAGTAAAGATCTTGCTGAAAATAAACTTCTGGCTTTAAAAGCTTACCTGAAGATCAGTTTCTCATTTGATAGTTGAACCAGAAGAAAGATATCAAAATGATACATAAAATGATATCTGCCAAAAGTCCAACAATAACTCTGTTGTCTTTGGATGGACCAGGATGACAGACAGTTGAACAGCTCTGTTTATTGTAAAATAAACCCTCATATTATCATCCTCATTAACTCTTGATTTTCCAGACAAGCAATGATTGTGGTGCTAGTAGGAACTTACCCAATGACAGCCAAAGTAGGACCACTGATGAAAGTCTGTGGACTAATGTTTGTTATTTTCCCCATACCATTAGCATTAGTTGAACTATGTAAGTGGCTTTTCAACTAATTAAGAATGTTGAACAAGCAGCAGTGCGTGTCAGCACAAGTACCCAGCCCATGTGGAGACTTTTCTCTCATCTGCATTTGTTTTTGAAACATGTACATTTGGTGTGCATCCCTTTAGCTTTGAAGCATCCCAAACCAATGATGCATTGCTGTATTAAATGTTAAAACTTTGATGTCTTCATTCTGTAAACATAACATGGAAGACTTGCTACATGACCAACTTTTACATTGAGGTACTTGTTACAGACAGATGCCCTGATAGTTTCCTATTGAATTTCTGTAATATGTTGGTCCATCAATGACTGTATGCTGAATGGTATAATGTTCTTCTGCTGCAATTTATTCCTTTCTTTCATCCCCACATTTCATTTCAACCAGAATTCCAGTTTGTTCTTCTCCATCAATACTTCCAACTTGTCCACATCATTTTATAACAAACTGTAGATTTGCTGTAATGTTTTTTCTTTTTTATCCACACAGTGGCTTTCTCTTTGAAACACTATTGTCCACACCAATATTATTTAACATTCTGCTGATTATTATCTTCTAGAGCTATATGTTGACTATATCACTGGTCTAAAATATGAACTGTTTGTATATAATCTCTTCGTTAAGTTGAGGACTTTTAAAATTCAGATAGAGAAGGTTTTCTCAAATGATGGCCATTAAACAAATGTTTGAACTTTCCCTTGTACATGGCATGATACTCTTCTACACATGTGATGTGAAGCTATGCTTACTCTGTAATTTATACAGGTACTAGTGACACATCTTTATAAATATGTGATGTGTCACATATTTATACTAGTGACACATCTTTTATTTAATCCTAAAGAATTATATTACCTCTTGCATACCTGTGATATTGAATCAATATCCTTAAAACAAAATGACCATTATTACATTTTCATCAAATTATTAAGCACCACTGTGTTCTACAGTCTTACATTAATGTGATCTTAAGATGACCACATAATTTAACTATTTTGGAATAATAATTTATAATTTTTAATAACATATATTAGTTCCTATCAGGTGAAATCACAGAACATGTACCCGTGCTTAAAAATATTTTTTTTATAATATAAGGTGAATTTGAACTAAGCTTTTATGTGAAATGTGTTATATCATCGATTTCATTCATTTGTTAGTGGTCTATTCTTATATGGATATTAGCCCCCAAGTAAGCTCAGGTTTTGCTTTAATCATAATGAAAGTTAGTACTGTGCACTTAAAGAAAGATTGCTCATCCTCCTTCCCTCTTCTTGCTGCCATCCTTTCCTCACGGGTCCCCTTCAGCAAATGGAGGGATGAGGGATGGGTCTTGATTAGCCTTTCTGGGAGATAATTAGGTCCGAAAAAAGAGGCAAAGAAGGGAGGAAAGGCTTTGAATAAGAATGAAAGCGAGATTGATTGGAGATGACATAAGCGGAAAGACATAAGGATGGGGTGCTATGGAAAGAGAGAAAAGCAGCAGAGAAGGGGAAATGAGAGAATATAGGAAAAAGAAAATGAGTGAAACCATCATAAAATAAGATGGAACAAGAGGTGAGAAATAGATTGGTGTGTGGTGTGTAGTGAATCATCAGAAAGCGAGAAAAAAAGTTCAAGATTGGCTTCAGGATGGACAGTACATTGGATCAGGTTTAAAAAAAGAGTTAAATTTGGCCACTCTAAAACATGGATTGCAGTAAATTACTGAAATATTGTATTTGATCTTTAATAGTCTTTATATGTGTTATTATTATTATTATTATTATTATTATTATTATTATTATTGTTATTATTATTATTATTATTATTAATTAGCAAAATTTATATTTACATAAACACAAAATTAACCATACCTATGAATAGACAATACTCCAAAATAGACAGATACTCCAAATAACATAAAGTTTATTTAACACATTTTTAAATGAAAATCCTGCATGCTGCATTGAAGCAACATTTATTTATTATTCATTTAGATTATTATTTCATTTATTTAAAATTGATTTTTATATTATGTATTATTTTTATGTATTATTTTATTAATTACCATTAATTACATATTATTACATAAGTTCAGACGGTGGCATCAGAGAGATATAGAGAAAAAAGCCTAATAAACAAAACAGTCACATTTCACTAAACCTGACTAATTACTGTATGGTGAACATGGAACATATTATTTGACAGCACATTGGAATTAGGATGTTTTTTGGTTCCAGGTCATGAATAATTCCGTGATCAACAACAGCTGTTTTTAATTGTTTGAATTAAGTATGCAATTTCCTGTGTTTATCCAAATGGATCAATGGATAATAACTGTATGCAAATGAGATTTCTTTTGAAACCCTTAGAAAACAGCAGCCACAGTTCATTAGTGATTACACCCACTGCACCATGTCATATATTCTAAGATACAAAAATAGGAAATAGTACTGGGTCTTATTCTCTCTGCTCTATATGTATGACAAAATGAGTCAATTTTATTTGGCTTTTAAAAGGAAGAATTGGCATTTATGCTTTGGTAAGACACATTCACTAGGTTTAGTTCTCAGAAAGAAAATGTGTTGGTGTCGATAAAACCCCTGTTGTGTCGCTACTGGTGGCTAATTTTAGACCAGGGTATTCTAACAATCTAGCAACCAGGAGTTAGCCCACAAGTCACATATATCCATAGGTTGCCTTGGCAGTAAGTGCCTGGTCATTTGGAAAGGGCTCAAGATCGATGGTCCATGCTGTTCTCACTCGATGAACATTAGCCTCCTTTTGCGAGTGAGAGCTGCTCACTCTCAGATATGGTGATTTCTTTTGTATAATAAATCAGCTAACTTTTCTGGCATGGCTGTCCTTGCCCCGCATGCCAGTAGGCTGATCAGTTACTTCTCTGGTGGTAAATAGTGTTACATATATATATATATATATATATATATATATATATATATATATATATATATATATATATATATAGGATGGCACGGTGGCTTAGTGGTTAGCACGTTCGCCTCTCAGCACTAGGGATTCCCGGTTTGAATCCCCATCTGGGTGGAGTTTCCATGTTCTCCCCTTGTCCGCGTGGGTTTCCTCCGGGTTCCCCGGTTTCCTCCCACAGTCAAAAAACATGGATCAAGTCAATTGAGTTCTCCAAATTGCCCCCTATAGAGTGTGTTTGTGTGAGTGTGTGCCCAGTGATAGATTGATAATGAATGAATGAATATAATGAAGATAATGAATGAATATATATATATATATATATATATATATATATATATATATATATATATATATATATATATATATATATATATCATACCCAGCGATGGATTGGCGCCCTGTCCTGGGTGTATCTGCCCAGCGCCCGAGACGTTCTCCCCTGGATGGGCATGGGGAACCCCACCGCGACCCTAATAGAGGATAAAGCGGGAGATAATGAATGAATGAATGAATGAATATATATATTCATATATATTCACATGTCAAATGTTACTATATACTGTATGTGTATGTATTCTAGAGGATTGATAAATGTTGCATTAACAGCAATATTGTGATATTTTAAACGAGTATTTTTTTATTTTTATTTTTTGGTTTTAAAGTAGTTGTGAATAAAAACACTGAATGTTATGATGAATGATTACATGAATGATTATAGCTCTCAAAAACATCTGTAAATATTATGCAAATTCTGTGTATTTGCATAATGCATTATTATGATGTATATTTTTATTGATTTTTTTTTTCTGTTTTAATTTTGCATACGTTATGTACAATAATTGCTGACCTGAGTGTAGCTTTGCCAAATTAAAAATTGTTACAAAATCGAATAATTAAACAAACTCCTGAATAAATATCTATCATATTTGCATTTTACAGAAAATAAGGACTACGATGCATATTTGTCATACACTAAGGTGGAGCCAGAACAGTGGAATCAGGAGAACAGAGAAGAGGAACGCTTCGCCTTGGAGATTCTTCCTGATGTTTTAGAAAAACATTTTGGGTATAAGCTCTTCATCCCAGACAGGGATTTGATCCCAACTGGAAGTGAGTTGAGTTAATAATACAGTATATACTGCCACTGTGTTGATTAATGTGTTGTTTGTGTACATGCTATATGATGCAAATGTTTCAGACACCAATTCTATAAAACTACTATTATAATGATAATGATAATATATAGGGGTTACTGCCTTAAAATCAGTTTTTAGCTAATAAGATTTTTATTCCTATACGATTGTTCTGGATTTGCATAAAATATTTGTGGGCTTTGACCGATATCACCAGTAAACTTTGTGTATTATATTGAGTTTGCTATTTAGTAATACAGGATTTTATGCCTGTCCCAAATTTTTATGACTTAAAATCCTGAGCAAATTATATACTCATATATTTGCTGATTGTCAGTGCTGAATGATCTCATTAGAATATCACCACACCTAAATGGTAATGGTTTGCCTTCTGTGTATCCACATTAGGCTCTACTCATATGCCATTTTGCAAATACTTTATTTAATCACAAAAACTCTTTACATTATAATAGACATGGTACTATATCAATATTCATCCCATTGTACAAGTAAAAGTTGTATTGTACGCTTAGCTCACTATTTAAAGAGATGCGGATAACACAAAGTTGTCTGAAAAGGCTTCGCTCTTCATTAGATGTTTTTTGTCTTCATAAGCACACCGAGAATAACTAACTATGCCATATATAGTCCGGAGTTATTAAAACACGATCATTGTAATTCTGTTCTTTCAATGACTGAGTAGTTTATGGACCCCATGAATCATTTATACTATGCAAAGTCTTGCATAGTTTTATACAGTTGTAATCTACAGTTCTAGAAAGACATTCTTCCAAATTTCTTTAACATTATTCAGCCACAGAAGCAAAAATAACTTATAGCTCTAATTTTGGGAGCTGAGCATGCCACTGGTTTAGCTTGTTTTGAAGGTGCATACATGGGATCGTTGTTCTGTGCAAATTAGTTTAAAAACATACAGCTAAAAGCCAAAGCACTAAAACAGTTACTTAACAGTTTGCTGTGTGTAGAATATTGGGCATTTTGTTCCACTGTTCCAGAAGTCAGTTGTAATTTGCTTTATGCCAGTTCAGCAAAAATGTCTGATTCCACTTTTTATGCTTAGTTAATATTGTTTCTAGGTCCAATGAAAAATATAATTCATGTATTTTTTTTAAAAACCAGCTCAATTTGTAACTCAGATTCTAATACTTGGTGTACAAGTTAGTACACCCAGCTTTAAATAACATAATGTTGACCAGCAAAGGTGGTTTACAAGTAGAGGATAGTCAAATAAACACCACACTAGCAAAAATATATTTTTTTTAAAACCTGCAGTTTTTATTCTGCACAGAGAATATATTTTCCTAATAAATACTATGGGTCATGCTCAGATTAACCTTTATTTCTGGGATTAATTACACATCCCTTATAGAGCAAGAATCCCTAAAGCTTCGTTAACCTTGGAAAAAACAAGTTCCATTTTAAACAAAGACAGACTGGTTGCTTTTCAACTCTAAAGCAACAGGCCCTAAAGCAAGATGAATTATTCATGCCATTTTTTTTCTTTAAACAGTATGTGTTCCTTTTCTTGTTGCTCTAATGAGTTATTGCAGAATCTTCTGATTCATCATATGTTTAGGACTCGACAAAATTTATTTTCAAGATGACACAAGGCTCCTTTGAGGTACTCGCCTTTGGTTTTTACCAATTGTCTTAGCAGTTGTAGTGTCTAAAACTTGGCAAAATGGATATCTCAGCATTTAATCTACAAGTAAAATGGGGTGCAAGTCAGGCCTGAAACCAACTTGTGGGGCTGTAATTTAAAAATAATGTTTGTTTATTTAAGTATTACATGCATTTTTCTAACTATAATATCTTAAATAGCTATTACTTAAAAGACTGTGTTATATTTTTCAAAGCATTCTCATTTCACAGTTAATTTAGGACACTAAAGTTTTTATTTTGTCTAGACAATATATTGTTTAAAATAGGACCAGGACACAATTTGGAATAAGCACAAAACCTTATTTTGTTGGAAACACTGTTACTACAGATGAGACAAAAAATTAAATGACAATAAATCTATCCTATATCTTGAGTTCCATCTTTAGTTATAGTACATTTAAAAATCTTACATGAACCCTTTGTAAAATTACCCAAAAATGTACCAAAATTGTAGCCATGACAACTGTCATTAATAAAAGTTGAAAAGAAACTGCAATTTAGAACTACTGTAACTTCATTTACTTTACTTTTTATTTAATCTTTCATCATCCTGACATTTCTTTTTCTTCCTCTCTATATCTCTTTATATCTTCCTTCTATCTATATAACTTTAGCATACATTGAAGACGTGGCCCGCTGCGTAGACCAGAGCAGGAGACTCATCATTGTGATGACTCCAAGCTACGTGGTGCGTCGTGGCTGGAGTATCTTTGAGCTGGAGACACGTCTACGCAACATGCTGGCAAGTGGTGAGATCAAGGTCATCCTGATTGAATGTGCGGAGCTTCGAGGTACCATCAACTATCAGGAAGTGGAAGCACTAAAACATAACATAAAGCTCCTTACTGTCATCCGCTGGTTTGGGCCTGAGAGCAACAAACTTGGAAGCAAGTTTTGGAAAAGACTATGCTATGAGATGCCATTTAAGAGGCATGAGCGGCCACTTTCAAATGAGCTCTCGCTTGAGCTTTCACATGAGCAAGCACTGAATGCTGGAGAGCTGCAGAGCGTCTCGGCACTCTCAATGGCGGCGGCTGCCTCCACGGCTGTGGCCACAGCACGACCAGAGTTGCGCTCTGCCTTCCGCAACAGCACCTGTCATACTCAGCTTGGGCAGAAACACTACTACCGCAGCTATGGGTATGATATGCCACCACTGGCATCACTTGGCCCTCATCACACCTACTGCAACATACCTATGAATCTGCTGAATGGGCAGCGGGTACCAGTCAAAGGGCAGCGTGGTGATCAGCAACAGCAGCAGCTGGAAGAACAGCACTTAAATAATGCCATGCTGCCATTGTTACCACGTGAGACCAGCATCTCAAGTGTCATCTGGTGATGTCAACAAGTGCCAAAAGTGAGCATTTTTTTTAACTCTGTACTTTTTGGCAATGTTTATGCTGATGGAAACCATAACAAAATTTACAACCATAGACTTTTGCTGCTTTCCAACTTTTACTACACATGTAGGCAGTCTGCTGGAGGATATACATTTTATAACATGTCGTGGGTGCAAAAAATATGTGGAAACACAATGAACCTAATGTGTTTCAGACATGCACACACAAATATCCACATGCATACAGATGAACACATTTACTCTGACACTCAAGGAATACAGGGTCTTGTACATAAAGTCTAAATTTATTTGTAGCATTGTTTTTTTTTGTTTTTTTTTTCTAACATCTGTTTGTTTTCTTTTACTTGTTTTTATCACTCAAAATTTTGATATTGAAATGTCCTTTTTTCTTTCTAGATTATTCAGAAGAATTCTCTAAGGTATTAGGACAGAAAATTAGCATTTTTTGCTTGACCTTTGCAAGTTTGCAAGTGCAGTTTGAAATGTTTGTTTTTTAGACGTCTTACAACTTGTGGCTCCATGTTTCATTAAGGAGAGCATTGTTGTTCTGTTGAATTCTTATTTGGGGAAACTAGTGATTGAATAGTAAGTATCTCTCAAGAGAAGACTCATTAACAAAACCTGATTATGCAAAAAGTGCAGACGCCTGGGAGCTAATTTTCTTCCTGAACAAACGACCAAGCAACAGACACCAGAGAGGAAGTATAAAGCCTCACCATGATGATCTAGTGTCTTTGCATTTCTGTCTTCATTATTACCATATTTTCTTTGTCCTACACACACTTACTTTTCCTGTCTTTAGATCTTTCATAAATTATCAATACTTTATATTTAAAAGAGAAAAAAATCAAGGTTACAGCCCTGCTGGTTAGATTAATAACAAAATATGATAAAATAACTTCATTATTTTAAAAGAAAAAAATCTATTTTTGTAACAAATGTGCTTGGAAAGACAAACCTAGTCTCGTATCATTTTACTATTGAGAGGTGTAAGGAGATGTCTTTACATAATGTTCTACCTTTACCTTAAAAAGAAAAAAAACAATCAAATACTTTTAATGATTTTTCCAAAGTCTTTAGTCATGTACACATTGTGTGTGTGTGGGTGTGTGTATGTGTGTGTGTGTGTGTGTGTGTGTGTGTGTGTGTGTGTGTGTGCATGCGTGTGCGCACGCATTAAGGAGTTAAATATTCAATTTATAATATCCATATATAAATAGACATTCCCTACATTTTATTTAATCATAATTCAGTCTCTTAAACCTTTATTCATTAAATGAGAAAACATACTGGCCTCCTTCTTAGTGCCTCCCTTCTGTCCTATAACAAAGTGCCACCAACTTAACATACTGGATTGGCTCTGCATCTAATATGCACTTAACATCCATTTTGTAGCAAAGCCAAGCATCAGTTAAAGCTTTGACATTAGTTTGCTTGTTTATCAGGATGTTTATACAAATTTTCCCATGTTTAAAGAGCAAATATATGTTTATTTCCTATCCATTTTGCACTGAAGATATGAGGCTAATAAAGCCAATTAATACATGAAGCATAACTGTCAGATTAGCAATTAACTACAGAATTTAGAAGTATCACTCGATTTTCAAGTTTTATACATACATACGTATATACATACACTGCTCAAAAAATGGAACTTTTTCTCTAGTTTTGTGTTATGATAGTGTCCTTGTCACTACTGGTAGCATTAGGTGGTATGTGCAACCAATTTACCAAGCACAGGTAGTCCAGTTGCTCCAGGATGGCACATCCATTTGTGCCTTGACAAAAGGGTTTGCTATCTCCAAGATAATAAAAGAGATCACACAGGCAGTTACACATGGAGAGCTAGAACGTAGAGCCATAGAGGGACCTTAACCTAGCAGCAGGACCTGGTATCTGCTTCTTTAATCATGAAAGAGCAATAGGAGCACAACCAGAGCCCTACGAAATGACCTCCGATGGGCAACTTGTGTGCAAAATGTCAAAAGCAAACTCTGTGAGGATGTAAGGGCCCTACATTCTAAAATGGGACCTGTGCTAACAGCCCAACACTATGCAACTCGATTTGCATTTGTCGAAGAACATCAGAAGTTGGTAGGTCTGCAATGGTTCCCTTCACCGCTGATTTTATATCCAGTTCTCAGTGGGTTAATATTTAGTTTCCATTAATTGCTGTTAAAACTTGTTTTCTCAACGAATTACATAATTATATTAGTAAAGATTTCAAATCTGTTGTTCATCAATATCAAATCTGTGATTTAAGTGTTCCTCTTTTTTCTTAATTTTACATATTTTTATTTTATATACATAAAAAAAATCTACACACAAACACCGGCCACTGCATTGGGTATACATGTTTTTCCTTTTTTTTATTTTTAGCGTCATGTTCCATATAGATTCACATTGTAGTTCTACAATTACAAACTGTCCTGTTTCTCCTCACATACTTTGTTTTTTTTCTCCTTAATTAATACAGTGGGTTGTTGATTCTCAGCACTGCAGTGACATAGTTGTAATGGTAAAATTGGATCAGACCAAGCAGTGCTTTTGGAGTTTACTAATCTTATTAAAAAGCAGAGTAAAGGGGACGGGGCAGCACGAACGCATAGTGGTTAGCATGTCCAGCTTTTATTCCTGGGGATCCAGGTTTAAATCATGATAGGTTCTATATAGTGTGTGTGAGTGAGTGTGTGCCCAGCGATGGATTGGCACCCTGTCCTGGGTGTATCTGCCCAGTTCCCAAAACATTCTTCTCTGGAGCATTCAATGACCATTTGTAAAGGAGTAAGTGGAAGAATGAAATGAGATGAGCATAGGGAACAAATAACTTATGTAGAAAAACAGATGGACTATTAAAAACTATTAAGACTATATGTAAAACTATTAAGTGTATCTGTTTGGTAATTGGATAAAATGGGCAATAAATTGTAAAACAATGTAGTGTACCTAAGAAATGGCCAATTTACATTTAAATGTACGAGGTACACTTTGCTTTTACACTTATTGTTCATCCTTTTATCTGCATTTGCAAATGCAAATTCACTTTGCAGTTCTACAATTTTTAGAACTATTAGGTAGTGGTCTTTATGTTTTTTGACATACGTTTTCAATACTCTTTACTCTGAGGACCAGGATCACAATAGAACCACCACAGGGCATCATTTGGGAGCTAGGTAATTCACAAACTGGCAGCAACAAAAAAGTTATTTGATGTTTGATTTTACATTTACAATAATTCACATTACACAGAGTGGACACACTGTAAGACACAATGTAAAACTTTGGCAACACTGCATTATCTTACCTGGTTGTACCAGTGTAATTCATACTAACACACCATGACTACATCAGTGTTACCACAGTGCTGAGTATTATCCACCAACCAAAAAATACCTGCTCTGTCGTGGTCCTCCGGGGTTCTTGAGTTATGGGGCTAATAAGGTCCATACTAATAAAGTATGCAGATCGAGAAATTAACTACCATTCATAACTGTAGAACAACAAAGTGCATCTATATGTTAAGTGGAAATGAGAAATTGCATGATAAAAATATAGTTTTAGTTTAAATTTAAAATCTATTAATGTACAAATTGTATGAGAAATATTAAAATGCAGCCCGTTGTCAGTGGTCAATCTGTTTCTCTATGACTTACTCATGCAGTACTGAAAATGCATTTAATGTGTCACTCCCAAAACATGACATTAAAATAAAGGGTCTTACTTCTGATCCTCCCTGAGATTAATTAATTACTCCACAATAGTAGGTGACATGTCACATAGGTCACTCAGGGTTCCTTTGGATGGGCACCTTTCAGTTGTAAAATGTATTGTACTATTGTATAACTGAAGATTTCTCTGCATTCTTTTTTGCTTATATTCATTTTAATATTTAATAAAAGGCTACAGAATATATAAAATTCTATCATGTTATTTAATTTATATGCATGAAACGCTGTTCAATTACATGCAGGTAAATGAAGGCTACATCAAGTCATTCTTATGGAATTTGTGTGTGTGAGTGAGATACAGAGAGAGAGACAGACAGCAAGAGCAAAAATGGGAGATAGAGAGGCAAACTCCACTGGATTCAAATGTTAACTTGCAGGTTTAGAAGAAGCATCAAGAATGAATGAATATATTCTGTATGTATGACAATATATAAGAAATCAATGTGCTCTGAGATGCTTTGCTATGTTTAGGAGATCAAATTACATTAGCATGATTTATCAGCATATACTGTTTTGCGTTGTATTAAACAAAGAAATTAATTTTGAACCAGCTTTAACGATATTTGATTTGTTATTAATCTGCAGAATTGAACATTGATGTGTATGTAGACTTTATATGGTTGAACAGGACATTCAGTGGAGAGCGTCATCGCAGCAGCGACAGGAACCACCAGCCAACAGCTGTACTTACAGTAAATGTGTTTTAATTACAGTCTGTCAATAAAGCATTTCTGTGCTCTATGGATCCTGTCTCCCAAACCCGGGAGTCGTTGATGATGCATGCAGCCAAGGCACCTGTGGACATGTTCTCTAGAGGGGATGCGTGGCTTTGGCTCACATCTCACCATTCAAATGGAAGTTCCAGTGGTAGCATCAGAGTAAATGACGCCAGGTGGTGTAACATGTCACGCGAAAGACAGGGATGGTGCAGAGATCACAGAACACCAGACTGCTTGGGACCTGCCATTTGCATCCTGGACGGAGACCAGGGGATACAGAAGTGGCAATACGCTGAAGCGCGATCCGACTGAATTAGGGCCGCGTGCATGGAGGCAGGAAGACAGCAATGTGGTAATCCCTTTCCATTTGTTTGTTGCAGCTCCATCACACACACATTAACAAGAGATAATTAATGCACCTAGGTTAGGTTAGTCTAACGATCGGAGTGCATGCCCTTATCACTGTTGCCAACTTAGCAATATATTTAGCTACTTTTCAAACCCTTTAGCGACATCAATAGCGACATCAAAGTAACTAGCAACAATCCATATATAGAGAGAGAGAAAGAGAACTTTTAAAAAAAAATTTCAACACTGAGTTTGTATAACATTTACATATTTACATGTAGCATGTTTTCATATATATTCATTCATTCATTATCTCCCGCTTTATCCTCTATTAGGGTCGCGGTGGGGTTCCCCATGCCCATCCAGGGGAGAACGTCTCGGGCGCTGGGCAGATAGACCCAGGACAGGGCGCCAATCCATCGCTGGGCACACACTCACTCATACAGACACACTCTATATGGGGCAATTTTTTAAGAATTCAATTGACTTGATCCATGTTTTTGGACTGTGGGAGGAAACCGGAGAACCCGGAGGAAACCCACGCAGACACGGGGAGAACATGGAAACTCCACTCAGATGGGAATTCGAACCGGAATCCCTAGCGCTGAGAGGCGAACGTGCTAACCACTAAGCCACTGTGCCGCCGTTTTCATATATATATATATATATATATATATATATATATATATATATATACATATATATATATATATATATATATATATATATATATATATATATATATATATATATATATACAATTTTATAGTATATAAATTTACAAAATAATGCAAAATAACCTACTCACATAAAATTTAATCATTATAAAATACTCTTATTTTAATTGGAATTGAGTTTTCTACTTTTCTGTAACACCAATTAAGAAATAAGCACAACATATTGCATAAGGTTGTTTCTATTAGCATGTTCTTTATGTCTATTAAAAATGTATAAATGTAAAATTTATAGCTTTTTTACATATCCATGTATTTTTCAAGCATCCTGAAATTTCTGTGTACTTTTCAGACATTTAGATTGTTTATATTCTTAGTTTCATGGTTAACACTATAACACACCCAGACTTAAGGCTCTTCTAGTAGCCTGTGCATCTCAGCCATATTATTATGATTTATAAAGAAATGCAAAGCTGGTCTTAGAGCTGCCCCAGAAATCTCTTTCCTATTACCACAGACATCCTCAATGCCATTCAAACTAAGGCTTTGTGTCAGCACTGACGCGTGATGGCAGTCACATTGAGCCAGTATGTCATAGTTACATTTGGATGCTTGAAGAAGGCAAACTAGTTCAAACAGGCATAACATTATTATAAGTAACAGAATTTTTGGTGGCACAGTGAATGGGGGGTATATTTGTGTGTGTGTATATATATACAGTATGTATAGTAAAGAAACACATGAAAAGAATATTTTACACTATATGTATCAATCTATCTATCAATTGATCGATATAGTAGCCCAACAGTACCACCAGAGAGGAGTAGGTATTATTTGGTTAGTGCATTTTTCTGATCCCAGCAGGGTCACTAAGGTGTTTTGCTGTAAACTACAGCAGTTTTGCTGCACTGAAACCCCCTCACCATATCAGTATCACTGCAAATCAGACAATAAACACTACACCACCCAAATTAGACCTGTTCTGTTATGGTCATGACCAAGAGAGAACAGGGAATCAACAGGGGACTAACATAAATAATAAAAAGGTACTACAGTATATAATTGTAAAACTACAAAATTTATCTATATATGGTAAGTGGAGAAAATGACGCAAGAAGGCGATTGTGTCCAAACTTTTGATTGGTACTGCATGGGTGTATACTGTCTGTATATGCTTCATAGGAAAAAAGAGAAACTCTTGATGTGTGTTACAGGTGCCTGTGGCACCTGTCCCTCGTTTGGGGTGGTAATTGTCTTCGTTGGGTGATTGGTTGGTTTTGTGCACGTGTTTAGTTCCTTTTGTATTTATTCTGAGTTTTCCTTCCCTTTGGGGCACGTCTTTATTTTGTGGTTTCTATACCCAATGTTACGTTGTTTCGTTTGTTCCCCCTTTCTGTTGGTGTCCGGTCACCAATTTTTATTAAATTATACATTTTTGGATTTTATCCCGGTGTTTGGACTCTCCTTCCGCGTACAACCACGGTATGGCGCTGCGCATCTTCTCCGCGTGGGCCGTACTCGTGGGAACGTTCCTCGGACCCACGCACGCTATATTCCCCGCGTGGTCGGTACCCGGGGAGCGCTCACTAGGTGCGAGCGGCTGAACGCTACACCTCCGCGTTAGCCGCCCTCCTCCCGGGGAAAAACGGACGATGGTAACAATGTGTAGTTCTATGTATATGTATGCCTATATATAAGTGTAGAAATATAAATACTTCGCCTGTATTTACTTCCTAAGTTTAGTGGTTTAATTGGCCAGCTCAGGCCAGGGCTGACCAAGAGCAGAGTCACCATATCAGGCCTAATTAAGACAATTGTGTTTGAGGCCCAATTCCGATCACTGCCTGGAGACCATAAAGCCAGCGGTGACGCTGTTAATTCCCCAATGGAGGACACAAATCAGGTTGCACTCAGTAGTTTAGGCATTGGTTCAAGCATCATTGAGGCTGGAAGCTTTACTGCAAGTCAGCTTGGTGGTGGGGGTAATTGGTGACAAGCTCCAGTCTCTCTCTTGCTCACTCACATCATGGCCAATAACTCATGCCCTTGCTGTAAAATTGGGATTCAGCAATCAATAAGATTTTTCATTCTGTTCCCCTCCTTCCTCAAACCTCAGCCACTAAATCATGTAACACACTTTCCATCAGATGAGTCTGAGCTTTTTTTTTTTTTCTCTTTTTTTCTCCAGTGGCATTCAGACCTTAACGGTTTCAAAAGCCTTGACTTCTAAGCCACCTGGTTTATTAAAGTAGTTCACCAGACAGTATGTATAAACATTTACAGATCCCTAATTTTAATTCAATGCTGCATGTGGCCAACAACCATATGTTTAATATTTTTTTGCCAAAAGTATACACATTTTTATTCATATAGAAATTTTACAGTCCGATAACTACATGTTTAAAGAATGAATCCTTTTAATTACAGTCGCACAATCAATTTGCATTTCTTGCCATAGCTTTAATTAGCATTCATTTTTTTCCACCTTGTTCGTCCTCTGCTGTCAAGTGTTGGTGTGGGTGTACAATGTGAGACTTTAACCTGATTTATGACTTCCTGAATGTCAAGACTTAATCACAAGAAAATCGTTTGTGCATGATGTCACAGTTCGAACATTATGAGATAATGCCACCCAATCCGATCAGCTGGGAAGCTTTTAATATTTCAGCCATGTCAAAAATGCCAGCCTGATTTTGTGAATTATGACCACTCATCTGAACCAATGTGACATTTCCACTCATGTTAAACAATGTAAAAGTGTCTTTTTGGGTTTAATAGCTCTTTTGAAATAAGAAATAATGTTTAGTCATCTTTTGTATTGCATGTCAAATTTATATATATATATTTTTTTTACAGACTATACAGGAAGCTAATCAACAATAATTATGTATGAGCTTTATGTTTCAAACCAATGACCATTTGCCAGGTTGAAAAGGATAGTCTAGTGAACTGTCTCCCACTAGCATTCTTACTATGCATTCATTATTCCCTGTGGTTTTGTGGTCTTGTTTGAGTCATCAGTGCTGAAAATGAATAAGGTGTAAAGCAGCTATATTAACCCTTGACTATTTAAATTAGCTCTTTAATTTAGGACAGCAAATTATTTGCTTAGAATTGCTACACATTTTCACGTATTCACAGGCCAGCAGAGAACTGGGTTATAAAAGCAAGACAAAGTTTGTTGCAAAGTTGGAATGTGTTGTCTTGAGCCTCTTACAAGTGAAGCAGGTTGCATCCACTCTAAAAGATAAGGTTTAACTTGTGTGGCTTTGTAACTGGCATCTCCTTGAAGAGGGGGAAAAAGCTAGTCCAGATGTTTTCATTTCACATAAAGCCAACGCCATCTGGCTGTTCAGAATCAGTCTTGCCGCTTCAACTAAAATACCACTTGCTTCATTAAAGAAGCACACACTGAAGCCAGCCTCCAGACAGCAAGTAGACATAAGAATGACTTTATCAGTTTTTTGCACTGTTCATTTGTAAACATGTTCACATCTGGCAGTGTGCATTAGAGTACATTTACTCTGCATTCCCACTCCATTAAAATAATCACAAAAAACACTTTAATTTAATAGTTCTAAGGTGAAGAGATATGCTGCACTCATTAAGGTAAATGGCATAGAGATAATTGTAGTACGTATTAATTTGTATATATTTTATTTATTGGGGTTATGTAATAAAAATGACACATGCTTAACCATTTTGCTGTAACAGGTTTTTATGCGGCATGTTGAAAATATGCAACAACGTTATGCAACCATGCATAAATAATTCAGTGTGGGTGCTGGGGGAAAAAACTGCCTCAATTATCAAATACATCTAGGTAACGCCGTAATGCATAAAACACTAACGGTAGTCATGACTATACTTTTCTTTCTGTGAAACAGTGCCACCTGTTGGTATGATGTCAGTAAACAATACAAAACATTTCAGTCTCCTCTGCGTTTTTTTTTTTTTTTTTTTAGTTAATTGATGTTTTTAATTTACCTTTTTTTGACAACACAATAAAATAGGTAACTAGACTTGAGATATCCCATCTTAAGAATTTATTCTTGATATTTTACATCATACTGTATCAGACACATATATTTCTTGAATTTATTTATTTTTTGATAAAATAGAAATGATTTACAAACCTATTTAATTATACACAAAAACGTTTAGTAAAGACTTGGTGTAGGTTTGTTATATATATTTTTTTTTAAGCACCCAATGCTGGGGCCTGCATCTGGATGACCGGGTCTTAAATCAGTGTTAAAGACCTAATGTGACCAGCCTGTCAGGGTTTTAAAGAGAGCCCTAGTGTTTTGTGTAGACATGCTGTAAAGTGTCTCGCAGCAAAGCTCTTGCTGACTTACAGAGCATTTCCGGCCTCTCCTGAGGCTGCCGGGAAACCAAGCTGCATCCAAGATCCTACTGACCACAGACAGGAAGATCTATTTGATATGTTCTATAGATGTGGCCCGAGAGGCCTTTAAGGGTTGCAGTAGACAGAAGTAGTAGTGTTTTCTTTTTAAGAACTGTCACAAATCTCACAGTGCCACTACCTGGGCAGACATCAATCTCTTGATTATGTTGCGCCCTGTATTGTATAGAATTATTGGTCTGTGTATTGTGCAATGTGAGCAGGGCTAGCTGATTGGGACTGTGAGGTTTTCTGACCAAAAAGCACCAGCATTATAAGAATGACCTATCATTTGACACTCAAAACCCCAGCGATTTATATTTCTCTGTTCTCTGGTTGCTGTGGAATTAGAGTTCTGAATTAAGAATGTAATATAAGAAATGATTTCATTATGAAAATCAACACTGGCTTTTAAGCCAAAAATAAAATAACAAAATCATGGCTGAAATATGCCTGTGGTAATCGTATAGTTTTAAATTTAATACTGATAGATAGATAGATAGATAGATAGATAGATAGATAGATAGATAGATAGATAGATAGATAATCACAGTAATACACACTCTTATATGTAATTGTGTTTTAAGCTGTTGTCATTATACTTTTATATACTTTTTACTTGTTTCCTTAATAAAACAGCACTCAGTCAGGATTTTTGTGAAGAGCCTTTGTCATTTTCTTTATACAAAAAGGCCTTAATAAATAATACCAATTGTAAAATGTTGTACAAAGTTAAATACTCTTTAAAAACAAAAGTAAAATGTAAATTCTCCTATGCATACAGAGATACATACAGAAAGATAGATAATTTATTACGAGGGGAAATGTAGGGCAACCAAAAGCTCTTCCATATTGCAGAAGGTTTTAGGTTCTAGATATATTTTTAAATATATGAGAAATGAGAAATGTTTTTCATAACATTAACAAAAACACAGCCAATATTAATGTTTTTTGGTGAAATTGGACAAGCCTCTACTTTATTTTTTTTGTGTTTAGACATTAATGACAGCCCAAACAAGTAATAATATTTAAAACTGAATTAAAAAAAAAACTTTTTCTTTCACTTGACTTCTACGAATGACCACAATATTATTAATTCAAGACCCATAATAAATGAATGCTAAGACTGTTTATTAACAGTTGGCCACCTGGCCTGCTATTGATGGGATAGCATAATAACATGCGGACATGAATATTCATTTATTCTGGTATTAGATGTTCCAAGGTCATTTATTTATCTCTGTATTGTTTACATAATGGTGCTACTTTATAAGCTGTTGTTTATAAAGTCAGTTCTTTTTAAGGACAGTTATAAATCAGTTATTAAAATGATACATTAATCCCTAGCTTTGTGTTTAAATATAAATTCACATTGTGAAATACTGACAATTTATCGGCTTTGGAATAAGTAAAATTCTTCAAATTTTGTAAGACCGTAAGAGTATGGGCAGCCAATGACTGAATAAACAGAACTATGTTTGTTGGGATCCCTGTTTATCTTTCAGACACTTGTAATAACATAAAATTTTCAATGGCATAAAAAATGTTGTTTGCAATCATGTTTGCCTCAATTAAAAATTAATACTAAATATAAATATAATATAAATATTAATTATATAATATAAATACTGAGCTTGAATCATCCTGCACATATTAACAATATCGTGAAAGAAATGTTGCTCCTTCAAGGTTTTTTATATGTCTTGCTATACACCAGTAATAAAAGAATTATATTTATAGTCCCAAACAGGGCAAAAATGCCTAAAGGCCTTTTATGAACTTACTGATGAGAAACATAATAAACTCAAAACTGTGCAGCTGGTTAAAAGTGCACGCTCAAAGCTGAATCTGATCCGCTTAACTTGATCAGTGATTTGGTCCAGTGCCATTAGGTTGTGTACTGTTGCCTGGTCCTACTCTGATTCTCTGGGCATCTATCTGTTTCCATCTTATACTGAATCATTTAATTTCAGCCCAGAAAGACTCAATAAGCACTAGGGCAGGTTTTAGCACCTCATATAACAGTGATTATATTTGTAGATTAAAAATTGAATGAATAAATGTAAAGTGTACTGTCCCAAAAGATATTGGTAAGGCGCTATACAATTCTTCCAAAAGGGTTTTTACACATCATAACTAGCATTCATTATTTCTATTTGCATTCCTATTAGTAATATATACAAAAACAGATCTTTTTAGCAGGACTGACATTAAGTAAGGCTTTCTTCCTATTTCTGAAAATTTCTGATTCATGTCTCAATTTAAAAGTGACATCAAGTTCAAAGAATTATCTGCTTTAAAGCAATAGGTTGGATTCTGTAGTGACAAGCCGCAGCACCAGCTGTGTTCCTTTGCTCAGTGACAGATGTCCTTTTATTAGCATAGTGGCAAATAATTAACTTGTTATGATCTCTAGCAATTACAGGCATAATAGGAAAGGAAATCTTGCTCTTCCAGGGGAGGTAAATAAGGCACTTTAATGGACAGGGACACTCCTAAAGTAACAAGCTTTAATTATGAGAGAGAAAAAGAGAGAAAGAAAGAGAAGGAGAAAAAGATAGAGAGAGTTGGAGAAAGAGGTGAGATTTTTAGATGGGCTCGCACACCCCATAGGTTTCTCTTCCCCACAGGGGTGAAATATATCTCATACAACAGCTGGCGGAAATTAACAAAATTAGGCGTAAAGGAACTCCCACTGGAACAGAGGCATATGGGTTTGTCAGGTGGAGATGAGGAACTACTCAAAGGGCTTTTTAATTGGCAAAAAGTAGATCTGGACTCAAACTCATCCTGTAACAGACATACTATGTATGGCAAGTGCTGTTTTTAGAGTTCTGACAGCTAACACAGCATGATTGCATCTGAGAATGAGAAAGAGGAAAGGGCTCAGCTAATTAGATACTACCTTGGTAGGATGTGATCAGCTGTCATAATCTCCTGGTGATATTACACTACAATTATGTTAATGAGTCACAGAAAACAAAATTATACCAGTTGTTATATAAATCACTTCCAATCTGCCTTCTCTCAACTCTAATGTATTTCACCTCATGACTTTATTACTCATATTCTGTCCCTGATAGAATCTTTATAAATAAACAAGGCAACACATTAAAGAAAGACAATGTTCTAATGTGACTAAATCTTAATGGAAAACATGTCTGTACATGCTACATATATTTGTCACATAGAACATACATTAGCTGTTTTTCATCAACTAAGCACATTCTAACTTTACCAGAACATTATTCTAACCTAACATTGACAATAGAGTAGTCATTATTCCAGTGTCAAATACCTTGGTCCAGCCTCCCACACATCAGACATGGTCAATTGTAGTCCTGAAATGGCCAAGTTTTTGTTGGAGCTTTGATTTAGTATGACAAAGTTTGACTTCTTATAAGTATATAAATGCTAAAACTACAGATTCATGTAGATTACTTTGTGATGTTTCACATATAGCATAAGCCTTATGTAAGCATGGGATATTCATCTTATAGATTTAAATTAGAAAGCGAGAGAGACTTTCACTTTAAATATAGTTCTCTGTGTTTTGCTCCTGATCTTATTTCATCATAAAATTTTTATTTTAAGTATACAGCATAATATCACCTCCACTATGTGTTTCATTTTACAGTTATGTCCCTTTGTGGCCTGTAAAGAAACTGATGCATGTAATTTCTATAAATCTCTGTGGTTTTATTTGTCCATTATAGCCAAAATAGCGAAAAGTTTTGAGAATTTTTAAACCAACCATTGTCTAGATCTTTTTTAAGTGTTTCTGTATCTATTAAGTACAACTTTCAGCATTTCAAGTTCTTATCCTTGTATGGATATCACTTACTGGTCAAATTCTGAGTGGTGGCAACCCTCAAAATGAAATCGGTTTATCAAAATGTCTGTGTTTTTGTTTCTTTACCCACTTTTTGGGATTAATCACAGGATTAATCATTCAATAGGATTAAGATCTGGGGAGTTTCTTGGCCATGGACTCAATTTCCTTGTTTTGTTTATTAAGCCACTTAATTATTACATTTTGCTTCCGACATGGTGCTCCATCATGTTGGAAAAAATATATTTTTGTGAAATTGCTCCTTGATTGTTGAAAAATGCTGCCCTTGAAGGATATTTTGATCGTTTTTAATTTATAGTAGTGTTGTCAAGCAAAATTGTGAGTGAGCCCACTCCCTCGCATGCTCTCAGGATACTTAACTGTTGGCATGACACCAGTCTTATGGTAGTGTTCACATTTTCATCTTTGCACAAGTATTTTTCTAGATGTCCCAAGTGGGAGGCTTCATTAAAGAAAATAACTTTATCCCAGTCTTCTGCAGTCCAATCAATGCATTTTCTGCAGAATGTCAGTCTGTCCTTGAAGTTTTTCTTTTTAAAGGCTATTTTGCTGTCCTTCTTGATACTTTGTCATCCCCCAAACCCTTAGTAGACAAAAATATAAAATTTTGTGGCAGAGCTAAAATGCAGTGGAAATGGGGATTTTATAATTTAGTTCATTTCCATGCAAATTATTGCAATGCATTTGTTTACTTTTTATAATAATTTAGATTTAGTGCAATTTGTTTAAGGCTCAAAACTAAATAGAATTGTTGCCTTATGTTTTGAGTTGTCAAAATAGCAATATGGGAAAAAAAATATCTGGACACACCTCACTTTGAGACCAACACAATATTTAATCAGCACAGGCACAATGCATAAAAATACACTGTTGGCTGGGTGTAAGATAGCAATGAACATCGTGACGCACCTTGTGCAGGGTGTAAGATAGGGCCAATTATAATTATAAAAAACAAGTCTCTGGCATTACCCTTTATGTGATTAGTTGCACAATCTATTTTAATTATTTAACATGTTGCAAAATCATGACACCCCCTCATGATGTTAAATGTTCTTATAGTGTATGTGTTTAGATGGTTGCACCATTTCTCCAAACTTTCTTTATCTTGTTCTACTGCTGCATGTTAATGATTTTTGTTACATCTCTTTCCTGTCTACTTTTAGTTCTTTTAATCGATACTTTTGCTTCTCCGCCTGCCTTGCCTATTGTCAATGGGCTGTACACCAAGGATAATGTTAAATAATGCATGCTCATTAATGATTAAGTAGTGAAGAATTTTATTAGGCATTTGATGCAATAGCAATGCAAAACATACTTTCACAGCTAATCAATCATTCTATCACTCATTTAACCACTTAGCACAGTTTAGAATTAATGGGCTACTGAATGTCTGCTTGATTTTGAGACAAAGTTAGTCATAAATAAGACTGTAACATCTCACATTGTTAAATACATTTGTCACTGAAAATTTTAAGGGCTGCTAAATCTATTACATAGTAATTTGTACTCTGGGATAAAAAAAAGAACTTCGTATTTTGTCCATATAAAACAACAAAATAAGGTATGGAACATTCAGGAAACATTTGTTTGGAGGTAAAAATGTCAGTAAGCTTACGAACTTTGCTTTATCTTACACATTTGAAAGCTATTCTGAAACACACTTTGTAAAATATGCAGTGCATTTAGCATACGTGGTTTACATTACTTTTCTGTGATGCTAACTGGTGCACTCTGGCATGTCTTAATTAACAATACAATTCTGGGTTAATCTGTCCTTTAAGCATTGCAGTTTCATTAACACTTACCACACAATGTCTTTACATAGCCTTCAGTGTTTGCAGCAGCTTGTTATCACTTATTTTCCAGATGTTTTATGCTTGGCAAGCAGGCTGTGATGTGGGGGCAGATGGGAGTCTTTCAATCTGCACTTACTGCAATTTAAAGTTGGAATGAGAGTTTCTAAAGCATTTAATTAATGCACATATTCCACCCAAGAACTATTTCCAAAACCAGTATTCACTTTTTTTCTGTCAAAAAGCTAGATTAGCTGAGATTGGTATCTTTTTTTCTTTTTACTTTTAAATTATTCAATAAGATGATTATTTTAAAATAAGGACAACCAAGAGTGAAAAGACAGCATAAGTGTTTTTATCCCTGGCTGCACAATGTAGTAGCTCAGGGGAGCAGATTAATTAGCCAAGGTGTGCTGAAAGGTCTTCCATATCTGGATGGGCTGTGACAGCACTGTGGGCCTTTGGATCAATCCATCATGATCTCCTGCCTGCTTGGGAATAAGATGATATCGCTTGGGATGCCTGAGGGTGTGTGTGCGTGCTTTTGAGTGTCAAACACTGACTTTAACTTGAGCTGCTCCTGATTGAAAGGAGGGACATATTTCAACTCCTGAGCACAAACTGCCTTCTACAATACTAAGTAAAATAGACAGCTAAGTTGTTTAAGCTTATCATTTACCATGGAAAACAATTTCCCTCATATTCACTGCCACATTACCATAATGAAAAACAACCACAAAAAAGCTATTAGTGGTATATGTAAATAATAACTGATTCAGTAAAAGAAGGGCTCATGCTGTGGTGGTAGAATGCAAAAAAAGTCTGAAACAACTTAACAAAGTTTAAGTCTAAACAATGAAATTTTAAAATTAAGTTTTATTAAACAAAAATATGAATTAATGAGTGGCAGATCAAAGTCTTTGGTTTGACTTCCATGAATGGTGATATGAGAGCTTCCGGTGTGGGCTTTGTATGTTCTCCCTATGTCTTTACAGGTTTTCTGTAAGACCTCCAACTCCTATTTTCCGAAGACAAGTTGGGTAAATACTTATTAGCTCATAGACATAAACATGTCTGTGTATCTGACTTAAGAGTACACCGACATGCCCAGGCCATTTGACTGATTTTTAAATAAGCAGTTTAGAATATAAATGAATCAAGTAATAGCAATAATAATTATATATAAAGGTGACAGTAGGTGTCATTGTCACCTTACAGCCAAAGGGTCCTGGGTTTAGTTGTTATGGTGACTGGTCTAAGGCCATTCTGTGTGTGTTCTCTGTGTTTGTGTGGGTTTTTTTTTTTCAGGGGATTCCTCATTCAGTCCAACCCAAGCAAGTCAGGTAAATGTAATTAATTACTCCTAGGTGTAAATCTATGTATTAAAGTTTGTATGTGTCTGTTCACTGACTCGTAAGGGTGTTTTAATTTTTTTTTATAAAATACGCACTGGGATAGTCACTAGAATCCTATTATGACCCTGATAAGGTTAAGTTATTTAGACATTGAATAATTAAAAATTGTGTGTACAGTTCAAGCACTCTTCTTTTATTCTAACATGCCTTAATTGCCAGCTCATTTGTATTGTCAAGTAACTGCAAACACTTTCGAAATCTGTTTTCTATTAACAAATATAATAAAACAAAATAAGTAGCAGCTTTAAATATATGGGTCAGTGTATATTGTGTAACATAGTTTAATTCTAATTTTAAGCAAATTAAATGATTTAGTCTGTATGTTATATTTTTTTTATTTAAAAAAAAAACAAAACTTTTTTTTACCAACTCCAAACGACTTGCATCTATTTATAAAGCAATTTAAAAGATGAATCCCTTCAGGCTTACATTGTTTTATACTTGTTATATGTAAAGTACCTGGCTGTCGCCACCGTTCTGCTCAGCTGCCCACACAGCCTAAACTGTTGTTTAACACCGTTATGACTAATTTTCTAAGAGACCTACAGACGGCGTCCTGTCCTGCAGCATTCAAGCGTGACCAATCCTTGTCACAGAGCCACAGAACAGGGTTTTACACAACAGTGCCTTTGCTCAAAAAGTTTCATGTGACATGTTGTTTCTGCTGTTAAGCGCCACAAACCAAATGCTAAAATAACAATAGTAGTAATAATGAAAATAATAATAAATCATAAACTTAAATCCTCCACCTCAAATCTAATGCCATGATAATGTTTGTGGTATAACATTGCCCTCTTGAGGTAGAAAACATTCACTTTTACAGTCTTTATTTTTAAGGTTTTCTGTTGCCTTGCCATCAGTTATATTTTTTTAAAATCTAAACAATTAGAATTTGCAATGGGAAAAGGAGAAATAAAATACTCCAGAACAAAATCCATAAATAGGTAAAGACTGTGCGGGAATGCATACACTGTTCATTGTGGTCAATGCATAATGATACAATAAAATAGTACACTTTCATCTATTTGAATCTTAAATAAATACAAATTTTCGTCATAAGGATATACAAAGAAACGAAACAGACACAAAAATTTTAACATATAATATAAAGCTATTTCCCCAAAAGGAGATAACCATCTGTATTCAAGGATAAGTTCAACTCAAAGCCAGGTACAGAATTCAGTCTGCGGAAATGTTGTACAAAAATAGCATATTCAAAATGTGTGTCAATGCCCGCTGTCTCAGCTTACTGTCTCTCTGTAGGTATTCTGACAGCTCAGTAAAGTCATGCGGCTTTCTACTTTCCGTAAAACATTTCAAGTAGAAGTTCTTCCATGTTTACTGTGCCAATGACGGGTCTGAAGAAGAGACCTGCCACAACATTGGCATTGATGGATCTCAGCATTGAAAGGGCAATGAAGAGTTTGGCAAACCTTGCTGTGTCGCCTCTGTGAATCAGTTTGACATGTTCATTAAGAGCCTGGTGAGCTTCACTCTGCAGTGCCTGGATGTAATGCTGACATCGCAAACCAGCAATGTCTGTGTAAACAACACACACACACACACACACACACACACACACACACACACACACACACACACACACACACACACACAATTACAAAACAAAAGATATAAACAATATGGGCCAAAGTATTGCACATCCGCACATTACACATATGGGAGAGACTTTGGTGTGTGTCTGGATTTGGAAAAGTGAAAGAAAATTTGCACCTTTATCCAGAAAACATATTTGTGACCTTAGACACTGACATTGGCAAAGAATCCAATATAGTGCATGTTGGGGTTGAAATCCAGGCACCTAGCCACATTTTGGACAATCGTATTTATAGAATGTTTAGAAGAACAATCCAGGGAACACTCTCTTTTTTCCACCATGACTGTGCCCATGTGCACATATATTCCATATAAGCATGGCTAAGTGAACTTGGTGTGGAGGAACATAGGTGTCCACAAACGCCTGACAGTCCTGGCCTTAAACCTGTTGCGGGGACTGAATGAAATACCTAAATGATTACATGTATCCCTCCCAATACTGTTGTTCATACAGAGTAGTGAGTTAGCTAAATATATTTCAGATGTTTTTTTATGGGCGGCACGGTGGCTTAGTAGTTAGCACGTTCGCCTCTCAGCGCTAGGGATTCCCGGTTCGAATCCCCATCTGGTGGAGTTTCCATGTTCTCCCCGTGTCCGCGTGGGTTTCCTCCGGGTTCTCCAGTTTCCTCCCACAGTCCAAAAACATGGATAAAGTCAATTGAATTATCAAAATTGCCCCATATAGAGTGTGTCTGTGTGTGAGTGAGTGTGTGCCCAGCGATGGATTGGCGCCCTGTCCTGGGTGTATCTGCCCAGCGCCCGAGATGCTCTCCCCTGGATGGGCATGGGGAACCCCACCGCGACCCTAATAGAGGATAAAGCGGGAGATAATGAATGAATGAATGAATGGTAATTGCCATGGGCTGCTGAGAAATCCAACTTGGTCAAACTTGGTCAAACTGAGTTTGGCCAGTGCCGTTACCCCTATTTGAACTAGTGTTCTGATTTGTAATTGCTTTCTGCCTCGAACCTAACTTTTAAATTCCATTATAAGGATAAGGTGAGAATTTTCCTGATGAAACATGATGACCACAATCACAATAATGTGTATATTTCCTGTGAACTAGGGGTTTGCATAATTAAGGAAAGACGAAAACCTTTCGCTCACCTGGGTTAAAGAGAATCGCGCCCTTTAAGTATGCGTACTCCTTGGTGCTTATGTCGAGGTCCCAACATTTGGAAAGGAAGGCTTTGATAGCCTGCGCATCTGCAAGAGCTACACCTCTTCTCCCCCCCGCTGCCACTGTGCTGGCAGGGGGCCCGGTGTGCGCGTGCGGACTGACGGCGCGCTCCTGCTCACCGGTCAGCAGGCGCTGCAGCATGCTGGGCTCTTCGCTCTCCCGCGTTTCGAAGTGCAGGCCGTCCTGTGCCATGCCGAGCACAAGCAGCGGCGCCCAGCCGCTGCGCACCAGAGCGCGCTGGTCGCAGGCGGGCAGCTCGCTGAAACAGGGCACGCTTTTCACGAAGCGCAGTGTCTTCGCGAGCACCGCCGAAGCCGCGGCGCACGTGGCGTGCGGAGAGCGCAGCGTCACCGACCTGGCGGCGCCGCACGCGCACGCACGCGCCGCCGCAGACCTGCCCGCGCGGCTCGTACGGGCGGACGCGCAGGTTGCGCTCTCCTTCTTCAACAGGCTGTAAAGGATGCTGGGGTGCCGCCGCTCGCCGACGCACTGGCAGCTCTCCGAGTGCGCCATGCTCGCACTGGGCGACGGCTGAAGCAGGTATCGCCTCCGCTGCTCGCTGCCGTGCATCGCCGCGCCGCCGCTCTGTGCGCGTCCTACCAACTCCTATTAGATCGGAGTTTTCAGCGGGCGCTCGACGCCACCCACTCACTTCTCTGACGCACGCAATGTGGGAGCTGATCTTATAACATCGGGGGTGGAGGGCGGGGGGGGCGACTCAAGTCATCCTCAGGTTCTGATCGCTCTTTTGACTGGTAACGTTTCCTCTCGCACGCAGACAAAAATCGTGGTGTAACTATATTCTCTACATCCAGATGTTTTTAAGACTATTAGCAAGTCAAGATTCTGGCATTCCTAACATTTGACATGCATTTGTTATTTATCCAACCACATCAACTACAGGTTGGTTCAGTGGCATAGTGGTTACATTACATTACATTACATTTGGTCATTTAGCAGACGCTTTTATCCAAAGCGACTTACAAGGTGAGCACAGGGTTAATCACAACATCCCTGGAGCAATGAGGGTTAAGGGTCTTGCTCAAGGACCCACACTGGTAACCTGGGGACCTGGGATTTGTACCCCCAACCTTCAGATTGGTAGCCCAACGCCCTGACCACTGAGCTACCACGCCCAGCGCGTTCGCACGTTCGCCTCTCAGCGCTAGGGATTCCCGGTTCGAATCCCCATCTGGGTGGAGTTTCCATGTTCTCCCCGTGTCCGCGTGGGTTTCCTCCGGGTTCTCCGGTTTCCTCCCACAGTCCAAACACATGGATCAAGTCAATTGAATTCTCCAAATTGCCCCATATAGAGTGTAAGTGTGTGCCCAGCGATGGATTGGCGCCCTGTCC
Organism: Corydoras sp. C115; assembly: GCA_019802505.1. Classification (NCBI taxonomy): domain Eukaryota; kingdom Metazoa; phylum Chordata; class Actinopteri; order Siluriformes; family Callichthyidae; genus Corydoras; species Corydoras sp. C115. The sequence goes on along the minus strand of JAFMOC010000037.1, from coordinate 3,310,686 downwards.
TGGGTGTATCTGCCCAGCGCCCGAAACGTTCTCCCCTGGATGCGCATGGGGAACCCCACCGTGACCCTAATAGAGGATAAAGCGGGAGATAATGAATGAATGAATGAATGAATTTTGGTTCAATGCCTACAATCAGAATTTTGGAACAGGTGCTTGTGGGAGAGGTGTGTTGGTGTTGATTTCTTGAAAATGCCTCATTGATGCAGACAGAGCTTGGGAGATTTTTTAGCACAACGTTTGAATTGGTACCCTGGAGTGGTTAATGCAGCACTCATTAATAATGCTCTGTGAGCGAGGGGTGTAAAAAGAAGCAGATTCAGAGATTGGCCTATTAGCCATAGTCAGGGGCCTTGTACTGAATGCACGCCATTATTTATAGCTAATGGAGAGAGACGAGTAGTGAAGTTATGTGGGCTCACTGGGGTTGGTTGAACACCAGACAAGCTGCAGAGTAATGGATCAGCTGAGCAGGCTTCAAAGTGCAAGATATAAGACAAGCAAGCAAAGCATTTCAGTTATTAAGCTGAGAGATAAGAGGCTTTTGCTGGATGCTCAGGGGTTATGTTTTTGGCCGATTTAAATTTAGATGATGGATTTAAAAAAAACAAAAAAGGTAAGCAAATATCCAAGCAGAAATTGTGGTTTGCTCAGGGGCACAGACATGTAAAGCTGGGTGTCATTGGCATAACAAGGATTTGGGAACCTGAATGACTGCGCCCAATGCATTTATAAAAAGTGTTATTACAGTATTATTACAGATGCCCATCACACCTATACACACCTATACACGTGCAGTGAAACATCCACATATACACACACTAGTAAAGTGAGCACACATGCAGCCTTGTACACAGCACCAGGGGAGCAATTGGGGTTAGGTGCTTTGCGCGAGAGTATTTTAGCCATAGTACTTGATGGAATAGTGAATCAAACTGGGAACCTTCAGGTCACAAGGCTGGTTCCTTGAGGACTGAAGTTTAAAATCATTGATCTACAAGAAAATCTAAAATCTTATTACACAAACACACACACTCACTGCCCATTGCTATTTTACACCTTTTCACCAGTCTATTTTATTAATGCAGGTAGCTGTGCCACTGAAGGGAATGGCAAGTGACACGCTGATTGGTTTATTTCACCGTAGGCCCAAAACACACCCAAGTATAATTAAGAGAATTATTAGATGTCTTTTGTGCATTTCAATCCTCACAAGGCATACTTTACCTATCGTTGCAATAGCAAAGAAACACGGCTTGCTAAGGATTGCTAAAATAGGCCCCTTAGTGATTTAATGCATGCCTTAATGTTTTATGATACTCATAATGTGTGCAAATGTTTTTATCATTAGCAGCTGGTTTAGAAAAAAAAACAAAAAAAAACAAAGGAAAAATGTTTAATTATTGAGGAAACTTTGTAGACCAGGGTCATATTTAGTGTATTCAAGTGTGAAAGACAGACACATTCATAACAAGGCATTGCTCCAGGATCTGAATGGCTGAAGGACAAGTCTGCAGTGTATGGGTTGAAAGCAGTCACAGAGAATTAGAATATTGTGAGATAAATGTGAACTTACACAATTGATTTATTTGAAAAAGATTTTTTTACCTCTTTTTACCATTTATATCAAGGCCAACGCAAAGTAAGCAGCCTTCAGAATCTTCTTTACCCCTTCTCTTCCACACACACACACACACACACACACACACACACACACTGCTTTGTATCCAACTGAGCTTCTGTTCAAGGTCTCTGTGTCTAACATGCATGCATCTCTGGGAAATTAGAGCTTTTTCTTTTGATTATGGCTTGTTTCATGGTCCATGAAACAGAGTGTATTCTTTTCTGGGTCATATTCTCTTTGGTGACTTGAAAAGTCAACCTTGAGGACCAAGACTCAAAACTTTTCTTCTTGCTCTTACAGTAAAGAATGTAGTTTGTTTATTTATTATGATTGATTTATTTATTCATTTTTTACAACATAAACTAAAACAATTCTATTAAAATATAATTATCATCAGTTATATCACACGAACATAAAGCAATTCACGGACTCAAGGGTAACAATAAAATTTTTCCACATACATTACCTCTACCAGCCTGGACTGCTGACACCAAAATTTGACCTTATCCTACCATCAAATGAGGGTATGTTTTTTGGTCTGCAGATTTTTGGGTTTAGTAGGTCAGCTGACTGTTTATTTGCTGACAAGCTGTTTTTTGTTGTTGTAAATCATCTTTTTTAAGGTATGCTATATTCTGCAAAATTAGACACGTGCATTTTTACAGAAATTGTGTTTATCTGAATTATTCTAGATTCTCATTAGTGAACTTCTACTTTTTGCAGTCATGACAATTACTAGATTTTTATGAGTGGTGTGAGGTCTTAAGCCTAAGCATGTATACTTTTGGCCTCAAATGTAACAATGAACGTAACAGTGTTTTTAAGTGAAACTATGTTAAATTTTAATTTTCAAACCTTGGTAAAGATTTACTTTACATTTAATTTACCAGAGTAATTTAGTTGTTATTCTGCAACTGGAAGACTTGTACAAAATATGCTATTTTTAGTATTTTAAATATTCTAAATAAAAGAGCTACCTGTTAAATATGCTACATGTTATTTATTGGCATAATGTTTTTAACCATGTTGTATAACTCCTGGTGATAGTGATAATGTTCTAGATTATGTATAACCTTACTTATATGGATGCCAAAGATGTACACAGGTCATTACTATGTAAATCAAGTAAAGTAAATAATAAAGAGATTCAGCATGCCTTTTGGACCTGCGTGGAGCACTTGTACAATAGAGCAGAATAAAGTAAATAATAAAGAGATTCAGCACGCCTTGTTGACCTGAGTGAAGCACTGGTACAATAGAACAGAATACACCAACTCTATCTCTATTCAATATGATACTTAGTTATATAAGCTCATGTTTGCCATAATGTGTAGCTGCAAAGTGGCTAAATAAAATCAGGTAGTTTGTAGTGAACTAGTATGCACTAAGAATCAGAGCTTTGATCACACATCCATCACAGTGAGAGATCACACATTGACCAAGTGGAAAAGCTGCATGGTTATTAACATTACAGTATTTTAGAAGTAAGTTTATAGTGTTAATTGGCAGTGTGGGTAAAGATTTCTCCTACAAATAGGGACCTATTTTTTGGTTTTGGCTAGTCTTTTTCTGTATAGAGACTGTAAGCCTAATAATGATCAATTGCTAAAAATAAAGTACTTTTTTAATAGCGAAAATTATTTTGTAACTTGTGCCTCATAATGTGCCACAAATATATTCCTATTGCATATAATAGTCATGATACACAAAAATTAAAATGTAAGCTAGTAAATTTGCTTTTATATTATTGTTATATTGTTAAACTGTTTTTGCACTTTAAGCACATGCAGGACAACATCATACAGGTGTCATTGCTCCTGAGTGTAAAACTCAGGCATTTTATTGTGAGATGACTGATGTTAGAATGCTTCCTTGTGTTCCTGTTGTGTTATAAGAAGTTCTGTTTCTATAGAAACCAGTTTGATTTTTTTCTTACTTTTATGACTTTACTTATAAACTAAATCGACCTTGTGGCTAAGAGACTTACAAATTGAAAAGTCCTCCTCTCAAGGGCTTCTGTCTTTCTGTCTGCAGCTTAAAGAGCTATGGTAGAGGAAATTCATTTAACACTTTGGTGTGTTTGTGTATGTTTGTGTGTGTGTGTGTGTGTGTGTGTGTCTTGAGGGCATGTCTGAAAAGAGGGTGCACTTATGTGGAAGTCTTGATTTCCACCCACCACAATTGTGAAATATACATAAACACTAAACAAAAAGCTCAAAAATAAAATTATTTAAAAATAGTTAACATTATTTAAAGTGAAAACATACTTGTTTAATACATATCCACACTGAAAATATTGTTCTACAATGCAAAACAAGAAAAAAGTCAATTCTTCCTTAAACATAATTTGAACATATTTAATGATTTCATTTCATTTCTAAATATGCAGTGTTTATCTCATCTCATTATGTTCCACTTAATCAATTTCGTCTGCTAGGGTCGTGGTGGGGTTCCTCTATGCCCGCCTAAAGGAAAACATTTCAGCAGGCAATGGGCGGATACATTTAGGACAGGGCACCAATCCATCGCTGGGCACACACTCACTCACATTTTATTTATTTAGTACGTAACATACATCTTTGTCTGTAGTTCTTGCACTTTTTAAACAACGTACTCCATTAGCTTTTTCCCTCCTTTACCACACTCCCATCAGACTCGTGTAGGTGGAGGCCTCACAGGGGAAGCAGTGCTATATGGCAGTTGGTTTATGCCTTCATTGTGGTAGCATGCACCATCTGCTCTCCATCTGTCTGTTCATCTCCTTGTGTTTCTACTATCAGGACCCAGGCATTACACTTAACTCTGCACTTTGTTGCACTTTTTTACCTTTTGAATGTTTCCCTGCACCTTCCACAAACTTCTACTATTTATCACCAGCCCTTCCCTATCCCAACACTACTGACTTGTATGCTAATAGCAACTTTATCAGCCTTCTTGAGAGTCCCCATAATAACACCCTCTTTTTTGTGATCTCTCGCTGGCTCTGGGCTTAATCACACACCATGCTGAATCTCCCACCTTTGCTAGTGGATACCACCAAAAATTTCTCTCTGTCTTAGTTGCACATAACCTTTTTTGGTCATTCTTTGTTTTAGGCTTTTCTCGGCTGCAATTCCAGAACCCACTAATCTCTTGATCAGCTTTTCAAATCACTCATTGTTTTATTTTTATTCAAAATATATTATTACATGAGAGTACAAAACTACACCCCATAGGACCTTACAAATAGAGTTGTGTGCTTTTACTTAGTTAGCTTGTGTATACACCGCTTTCCAATATGTGGTTTTTAATAGATTTATTTATTTTTTTTCTGTCAGAAGTTTTTTTTACTTATTTCTGTCACAATTCTCACTATCATGTTCACTTCTGTAGCTAAAATGTATCCTTTTTTCCACAACCTTCGAAACTGCTGAGTTTTTATTTTCCACTTGTTTTTCATTTAATCCTGATATAATGTGTTTCAAATTGTTATGCAAGTAAAAAAATGCTTTACAGATTTACAGTGTAACTTGGTAATAAATGAAGACTTACCAACATGAGTCTTCACCAACATAAAAAAATGGCCATTTTCTAATATAAGAGTTTAGATTTGTTTTAATGGTTTGACTTCTGGACAAACAAGAACAGCCATAAAAATAGCACGCAAAATTAATTCAGAACATGGTGTAAAATGAGATGCTCAAATTGACTGTCTGGAAGGCTTCTTTTTCATAGGTCTTTTTTTTTAAAGACCGATTTCAGGTAACCATTGATAGACAAGTGCAAAAAAAGTATATTTGCACCTTTTTTGCCCTCAGTAAAGCTGCTGACTGGGGCTGCTACAACTATATTTGCTTTGTGGAATCAAATGCTTGTTGACATGCCTGTGGTGGATGCCTGGATCTACTATAGTAAAAATGTGTTCTGTGTCAATGTATGGCTCAAATTCACTTGGCTCCACTTTTTCATATGCTCATGATAACCAGGTTTTGGTTGCCCCCCACAGCCCACAGTTTCACCAGAAAATATACTTTGTACTTTGCCTTATCATGTTCTCTTCAAGGTCTTCTTTAGAGTTAATCTATCACACCCTACTTCAATTATTTTTTTTACTTTTTATACCCATCTTTCTCTTACCATAAATTCTGTATTGTTTCCTTCATTATTGTTGTCGATGTTCATCATTGAGTTGGCTTTAAAACCTGGTAAGCTAAAACTGGATTTAGTCTGGAGGAACACACCAGAGTCTGTATTCCATCTTAGCTCCCAACTAATTCAGTATATATTTTTTTTATTTTCTAGAAGTATATATATTTTTTATTTTCTGGCTATCTCACAACTCATCCAGTGGAGCGTCTAATGGTACTCATATCCCAACATCCCAGATCATTTCTTTGGACTTACTTTTTTCATATTTGGACTCTTTTTTTCATGTCCAACACTTGTTTTCAAAATTCCTTAAATATTAATGTTACATCTACTTTATAGCTATCACCTATCTATTTCCTGATTATTCATTTCTCATATTTACACGATGATTTTATTTCTTCTTGGCTCTAGCTATCCATTTAACCCATTTTATTTCTGGAGGCAACTCCAAATTTTTGCTCTTCCTTGATATTACTAGCAACTTTCCAGTGATTTTCTTTCACATTCTTTCAGTTTTTATTTTCTTTTACAACACTAATGTTGTTACACCCAGGTTTAAGATTTTGTAAAGTATTGACCTTATTACTTTTGGAAGCAATTACCAAATTACTTTTGGTAGCATTACCAGTGGGTGCTCAGTGAGTGGAGTATTGAACTATTGTATAGAATGGTTAGTGCTGAAGTCCATACACATTTAAATTGCTATTGCATGTATTATCTTCTCATTATTACACATTTTTATTAGATGGTTTGCATGACAAAAAGCTGTTTATAAGGCAAATTTTATTAATTCATCCAATTAAATGCATTCTATGCATATGAGCTGATTTTATTACTGACTTATAAGAATAAATAAGTTAAAGAGAAGAATAGTGAAATTGCCTAATATTTGGAAGCTGATTATGCATAAGTCTGGTTATAATCAGTAATGATAATAATGAAAAAGACCAGTAGCCTTAGGGTTGTGACCATGATGGAAAAGACTGGTAGCGCAGCCCTGGCCGAAATACAGCTGATAAAGACCACTGCATGTGCATGTTTAAAATGAAAAATGACTAGACAAATATGCTAGGCAAAAGAAACATCAATGCTGGTAAGATAATACTGCATGGATGAATTTGGAATAAGTAAAAAAAAATAAGGGAATATTGTGCTATAGGGAATATAATTACAGAGAAATATAATTATGAATATAATACAAAAACGAGTTTACATATAGAAGTTTACAAATATATAGGTCTGCTGTTAATTCTTATAAAATATTTTTCTATTTGTTTCTCTATTTAAAGACTTTGTTTCTTAAAAGTGCTCCATAATGTAACTGATTGTAAACACACACACGCGCCTGCACGCACATAGTTTCAGGGTCATGCAGCAGCAGTGGATGTCTGCTGTTTAGCCCAGCTCAAGGCCAGTACACAGGCACACAAACACAAGGTCAGCCTGTTCACAGCACATAAAGAAGCATATGCCAAGCACATAGCAACTTCCCTCCGCACAAACACAGGCAGAGCTTTACTGCTTTCGATTACTTTTGTGTTAAAAATGATCATCATTAATTATAATAATAATAATATTAATAATTATATGAATAATATTAATAACATTTATAATAATAATGATAATAATAATGACAAAAACACATAGTGCTTAAAAGGTTTAATCAGATGAAACAATAAAAATAATAATTTTTTATTATTTGTCTTTTCTTTCTTTATACAAATAATGCAGACCAAAATGCAGAAACATATATAAAAAATTAAGTACATCCATGATGCTTTTATAGAATAAAAAAATAAGTTGCAGCTTGTAGCTGCCAATCAAATGCCCTCGATTAATCAACAAGCAGAAGTTGTGACCACCACATTAGAGCAGAATTTTAGGCAGTTTGGTTATCTGGAGCATTCAAGTATTGAAATGCCAAGGAAGATGTTACAGGAAAGAAATGTATAAGAAAATGTTAGGTTATTTCAAAACCAAATAAAAACTTTTTCAGTAAAAAAGATTATTTGAAAGTGACAGCTGACAACCTTGTCAGAAGGGACATCCCTCAAATTTTGGCCATGCAATGTTGAGAGAAACTGCAATAAATAAATAAATGACATTAGACCTAATTTTGGCATATGTTATATTGACATTAGCAATGTAACTATTGTCTCACAAAGTAAAGTGATCACAGATCATAATCTAATAACCTATATTTTGAACATTTCAATTATATAATCATTAAACTATCATATAACAAGTGCACTATTACTCCACCTACTGCTGCATCAATCATACAACATGTATCTGAATCAGTACCAGAAGCATTTGGGATATGTTGCATCAACACCTTAAGCATATGTTTTGTACAACTTTGAACAGTGCAGATGCACTTAAACTCACTTAGTGTTAATGATACAGGACTTTTCCCAGGTTTTGTCCCTGTTTTATTAGATCTTATTTTTTTATTTTAAAAATGCATTTTACGTTATACATCATACCATTTTATCATTTTTAAAGATTAGAAAGCACAGTGGGAACTACTGGATTTGTACTTTAATGGTTAAAATCCTATCAGTCAGATTACTATCAGTTCACATGTGTAAACTATAAATATTCTGACCTCGTAAAAGTAAACTATAGTGTTCCACAATGGTCAATATTAGGACCACTTCTATATGCCAATTCTATATGTTCTTTACCACTTCAAACCTATTTATAAAATTCATTACATTTATTTTATTATTGTTGGGTATGATCTAACATATGCATTGTCTTAAAGCAGTGAAAAGAAATTAAGAAATTTTAAATTAAGAATGAAGAAATTATATTTCCTTCACTTTTTGCCATTCAAAAATTTATGTACATGTAAGCTTTTGAATTTGATGTAAGCATAAAAAATATTTTCATTTGAAAACTACCGTTAGCAAAATGATGGAAAATGAAGTGTATTACAGGCTGAATTCTATGTCTGTCTGCAATAGCATTACCCAAATTTCCCCTCGTGGGATAATATAAGGTTGACTTGTCTTATCTTAAGTATTATTTTACATTTAATATCTAATTGGTATTATTTACATTACTTTTTTAAAATAAATTTCCCATGTTTTTGTTTCCTATAAAGTTGACTTTTTTTTTATTTTATCATACTTTTGCAGTCTATATTAAAAAATAGACACTGCAGATATTCATAAGAAACTGATCATGAAAATAGTTTGATTTCCACTTTATATACCAACCAATTTTTGTCCATATAACAGCTTAATGATAGCTTAATGTCTTTCACGTACATCAGTTTATTGCTGTATATGTATATGTACTGCATATTAGTTCGATTTTTCTTTTAGGAAAATGTTCAAGCTTGTTTGTCTGCGCTTTTTCCACATTTTTGTGAGGTTCTTTAAAATACTGATCTGTAAGGACTCTTCAACTCTGTTCTGACTCACAGAGCAGCCCTGAATGGTTGGCCTTGGGCCTATCATTCTAGATCTAAAGAAAGGGAAATTCATTAGATGCACAAAGATCAGGAGAGCTACTTTATTGACATTGCTTCATCCTAAACAAATTGCACTTGAATATAACTTGAAAGTTGCAATTTATTTGCACTTTTTCAGAATATTGTCCAAGTAACTGTTTTTAATAAAATATTCAGAAATGATGAAACTAAGCACTCCATCAACATAAAATATTTTGTAAACCTAAAAACTCAATTCCTGCAATCATCTGTTTTCATGATCATTGTTCATTTAGGCCAAGGGTAGCAGTTATTGATTTGAACTTAAAAATAAAACATTGTTATGACTTGGGGATCAAAAACAACCAGTGTGGTATGATATTGCATAACCTATCTTCTAATATTTTTAAAGTGCAGTCAAAAAACAATTAACAGTCATAAACCTCAACAGTAACACATTCTTGAATAGCAAAAACATGGCAACATTATAGAACAATTAATGGTTGGGGTTAGTAGCAGCAACAATTCACTTTTGTATGTAATATGGGCAGCTGTATAGGTTTTACCTTGTTGTACTGTACTGGCCTGGGTTACAAAAGCCGCATTTGCTAAAATCTTGTGAAAAAAACACAAATTAGTGTTCAGATTAATTATTATTAATAAATAATAATTAATACATTAAAGCCCCTGAACATTCACTAGGTGATTTACTGTATTATTAAATTTATGAATTAATGAAAAGTCAAAACATTTAATACTAATATTAATACTGTTTTTTAGGTATTCACAACTAAACAATAATGTTAAATATTTCAGAATAAAATGGAGCCATGAGAAAGAAGGCACCACCCAACACCTCTGGACACTTGTGCCATGGCCTCCAAGGTTATCGACAAGGGTCTACCCTCCTTCAGAGTTTATCTCCAGCAATCGAGGTACACTACAGCAGCACAACAGCTACACCAGTGCCTTTGTTTTGAATGTCAGCTACCCTATGCATACTACATGAGCCATCAGCAGCTTCAGTGTACCTATTCCAGATTTTAATGCATTTTTATCTAGTATAATTTACATATTATCCTCCTGACTTTCTAAAAAAATTGTTACTAACAAGAAGCTACTTCCATTTTCTTCGGGCGTTTTTCTTTATATTCTGAACCAGTTTTATGGCACCTCTGTTGAGTTGTATTTAATTCTAGCAGAACCCAAGGACATCTGCCATTATAGATGAATGTGTTTACAGCAAATAAGGCTTGTCACCTCGGTATCATCACTTACATATCTGCACTTTCAAAATTTAGTTAAAAATCACACTCTCCCTATAAATACATGAGTATGCTTTTTTCAAATTAAACTATTGAAAAGAAAAGTAATTAGTATATTATATATTAAGCAAGATTTTAATGCTATATATTTGCTAACTGGTCATGTTGCTCTACATTGTCTTTAAATAATAGGCATGTATGGTTTGTAATATCTGGTTTCTTTTAGACAGTTTTCTTACACATATTTATTCTATTCACTTTCACACCCTTAACAGCAGGTGAATCAGGTTAAGTACAGTTCATCCCACTTGCTCCCACTTCATCAGTCTCCTGCCCACTCAGGTGCAGCATCCTTCAGTGCCCATACAAGATTGATGGTTGTGGCCTTAACTTTAGTGGCTTCACCAGAATGCTCTGCCAGTTTTACATATTAATTTATGACCTGCGGCACTGTAATTGAGAAGGGCGGAACCTGGTTTTGGAAGAAAGTTGAAAGCTGCTTCGTTTCTGATTTATATGTCTTTCATTAAGTTTTACATGTTTTTGTAGGTTGAGTTGGGCATGTATGCTGCATTTACATTTGGGTGCAAGGGGCTGTGTTTGAACTTTAAGTGAGTTAAATTATGAGACTAACAGCAGCCAAGAGATATATTAAAAAGCAAAAAAAGGTTAACTGGCAGCAATGCATACATATAAGTAACACTGAATCGTTTTTCTCATATTGTAACTCAATTTTCATTCATTCATTATCTTCCGCTAAGCCACCGTGCCGCCATATTTCATTTTAATAAATTAAATATATGTAGGCGGCACGGTGGCTTAGTGGTTAGCACGTTTGCCTCTCAGCGCTAGGGATTCCCGGTTCGAATCCCCATCTGGGTGGAGTTTCCATGTTCTCCCCGTGTTCGCGTGGGTTTCCTCCGGGTTCTCCGGTTTCCTCCCACAGTCCAAAAACATGGATCAAGTCAATTGAGTTCTCCAAATTGCCCCATATAGAGTGTGTGTGCGTGTCTGTGTGAGTGAGTGTGTGCCCAGCGATAGATTGGCACCCTTTGCTGGGTGTATCTGCCTGCGACCCTAATATAGGATAAAGCGGAAGATAATGAACGAATGAATAAATATATGTATATTATCATATTATATTCTATTAAAAGTTGAAAGTGTGTGTGTACAAATCCACACAGTTGCTTCAATTACCACTTTATTTTTGTAATCTTTAGCAAACTATCAATCGCACATTCTTTTTAGTGTGGCATTGCTATTGTGTGTTATTCATCTGTGTGTTTACACTGTTTACTGGAAAGGTCATCACAGGCCTAGCCAAAGCCAGGTAAATTGGCTAGTAAATAAATTAACAAATAAATTAATGAATGAATAAAATGTTCAATCAATAATAAATGTAGAGAACTTTCTCTGCAAAAATGTACTTTTACAATTTGTAATCTTGTCATGAAATAATGTTGGCTTGCTTCTCAAAACAAATTGAGGTTGCAGCTGTAGGACTAGTTAAACAACTGAGATTACTTTATAATAATTTAATGACCCCCTCCTCTGCTAAGGTGCCATGCACTTTAAAACCCATTGGATTTTTCTCGTTCTTTTTTACGTCTCATTGTGTGTTTTTCTATTTTTATTTATTTATTTTTTTTATCAATTTGCATTTGCACGTCTTTTGGTTTTTTGGTTTATATGAAAGTCTGAGGTCTCACCTTTTTTGCAATGTGTCCATCTTGCAGTAAAATATAGGTTTGTAGTATATAATGAGCTATTTATGGTTCCCTGTCTGCAATTCTTGAACCTTATTGTTAGAAAGTTATATTTTCTTCTCACCCTTCTCAATGTCAGTTAGCAGGATAAGATACAGCACCCTTTTTTTCTCACGGCTCTGCTGTGTCTTCTGCAAATGTCATTTGTTTTAAAGTAAACAAGTGAGTTTCTCAAGGCCCACACAATCCAGACAATGCAGACATAATCATGATTAAATAAAAAGTGACATTTCAAAAATCAAAACAAAATATTTAGTAATATGTGTCATATGTTTCTATTTTACCATTGAGGCTTGTTTAATTTGGTTGCTATGCTTCCTACATTTTAGCACTTGTTTGTTCTGCCTTTCTAGTCTACTGTAAGTTGCTAACATTCATTCATTCATTCATTATCTCCCGCTTTATCCTCTATTAGGGTCGCGGTGGGGTTCCCCATGCCCATCCAGGGGAGAACGTCTCGGGCTCTGGGCAGATAGACCCAGGACAGGGCGCCAATCCATCGCTGGGCACACACTCACTCACACAGACACACTCTATATGGGGCAATTTGGAGAATTCAATTGACTTGATCCATGTTTTTGGACTGTGGGAGGAATACAGAGAACCCAGAGGCAACCCACGCAGACACGGGGAGAACATGGAAACTCCACCCAGATGGGGATTCGAACCGGAAATCATGAGTGCTGACCACTAAGCCACCGTGCCGCCCAAGTTGCTAACAGATCATTATATTTTTTCCAGTCAATCAGTCTGGGTTCTACTCTTCTCTAAGTAGTTATCCCCCCTTACATGCCCCTCTTTAATGTATTTCTTTCCAAGTGATACCTCAAAGTGCTCTGTTGCTGTTTATATCTAGCTCTCAGTTTAATCAGACATCAACTTTTCACTGTTCTGTTGTTCTCTTTTGCTAGTTCTCTGCTTGTTAGGCTGTACATTTTGTCAATTTAAAGTTATATTTCTTTGTTGAGTTTATTGTGACACTGGCCTGTTTTTGATTCTACCTGGTTCTTCCCAGTGGTCAGTTGGTTTAATATTGCTAATTGCTGGTTATCACTAGAGGGTGCTGTATAGTTTCTGTATTAACCTGATGCATACCTACATTTTACCTAAAAGAATACTCTGTGTGCTGCAACAACTTAATTTCGCAAATTATGATGGCATTATAATTATTAAAAAGAATGTTTTTTTTGTTTAAGAAAATTGAGAATCTGTGTCTTAAATTGGATTTGTGGGTCAGCTATTTTTAAATAAAAAAGAGAATTTAATAAAAATCTACAGGTTTATTAATTTTTATTAGCCCACTCATTTTCATGTGGTGCTATGTGTACAGTGAGAAACTGCCAGCACATCATTAGGCAAATACAGTACACACTGACCGACATGCATACCTAATTCACATGACCTCCATGTGGTTGGACCCAGTCTGCTTATCCAGTAATCACATCTAAGACCTTCTTGCTTGGGGTGTAATGAAATTTATTGGGGTGTAATGTTTTTATCTTTACTTGTACACCTGCAAAATATGTGCTTTATATAATCTTTTATATAACGTGTTTATATAATATATTTAACTTGGAATATAAAGACCCAAATTATTGGTGAAGTGGATAATGAAGAAGGAATCTTACATCCTTATTCCCATTCTTACATTTTTTCCTTTATATATAGCATACACTAACCAGGTAGTGACATTTACAGTATATTTAAGATTAAGCTCTTTCTGACAAATAGTTCTTGAACAAAATGATAGCCTTGAGCCTGCATGACTGACTGAAAAAAATATAAAGCTTCAAGCATTTCTAATGTTTTGTTCATTTTTTCCCTCCCACAAAACAGTGTAATCAGTAACAGAGTGAAAACTAAAAATGCATGTGAAAAAATATATATCTGTAAGGGAACAAAAAACATAAAGAATGAAAAAAGGTGGCCTTCAGTATAGTTTGAGGTGTTTCGACCTTGCCCAACCTCTGGATTAATTTCATCTTGTCTGTGGGAAATTACTTGATGAACCAATAAAATACATATTATTTTACTGTACTTTGTTTAATCATATTGTGTGTGTGTGCTTCTGTGTGTTCCAAATGAATGGATGACTGTAAAATTGGAAGTCCATACTGTAAAAAAAACTACAAATAATTTGTTATAAATAATTAAAAAATTCATATATTTTTGGTTTTACCAAAAAATAACTATATAAAATAAGTCATGCATATTTTTATAATAGCAATAATAAGAAGAAAACAGTATTCATTGCTGCAAAATAATAAATTAAATAAATAATACATGTCCATTACATGTGCAAGAAAGTGTGTGTGTGTGTGTGTGTTATTCACAAGTGAGGTGAGGAGGAGTCTTTTGAAATGACACATGGACATGTCTTTACTGGCCTGTTTGTAAAGGCCATCTACAAACTATCATCTTGGTCTAGCTGAGTAGTAGCCGCTGTCAGAGTGGGATTGTGGAAATGGTATGTATGTAGATTCCTATGTATTTATAGCTAATAGGTATAATAGGTAAAACTGAATAAGACAGCACAACACAGTGCAGTATAATATTATGGGATGCAATACAGTTTGGATAGCAAAACAATGTTTTAATATTTGCTTATCAAAAAAAAAAAACTTTCTAATGTCATGTTAGTGACATTACACTTTAACTATACATTGCATCACTGTGTGTGTTTGTGCAATATTGAACAATGAATGCGTGAGCAGAAAATATGTGGTAGTTCCAATTTTCAAAAAATCACAAAGTTTATGTTATCCATCCTTACAGTACGGCTTCATTAATACATGTTTGAGGACGCTAGTGGTTGAAAAGTTTGGTGAAGAGACATGGGAACAGCTGAGGTATGATTACACATATTTTTCAAAATTTTCATTAAATTTCTCAGAATTACATTTTTTGTCTCTGTCTTTTTTCAGGTTATCAGCAGACGTTCAAGACACCTTTATGACTTATGAAATTTATAATGATGCTATCACTATTCGCCTGGTGCAACAGGCTTGCAAAATGCTAGGTAAAATTTGTTTAATCCTACATAAACTTTTCCAAACTTTTACATTTAAATAACTGACCAACATATCTGAAGTACTTAAAGTATTTTAAAATTGCTTTTTGTTTACATACAGTATATGATTTATGTTGTACAGTTCTGATTTATGATCATCATCATCATCATATTTCCAATGTTAGCTATTCTTTTCTTACACTTATTCAGGAATTTTACCATTCAGAGCTCACATATATTATGTTTTATAAGTTCTACTAAATTCTTCTTTTAAATTATTCTTTATAAGCCTAGAAAGGAATGCAGACTTTATTCACAAAGACATGGATGAAAAACAAGAGAAAAAATGTGTGTGAAAAGCCTTCAGTTGTTTGTGGACAGTCTCTGTATATGTGATGACCTTGGGGACTGGTTTTGTACTAAAGCAGAAATTGAACGCTCTACGTAGGTGTTAACAATGTCCCTGCTGAAGGCTGTCCATTGAGAGCAGTTTGTCATAGAGTGTGGATCTCTGCGAGTGTCTGACCAAGGCTAGGTGTGAATCCTAAAATGGGTCACACACCTGAGCTACAGGAAATGTTGGATACTGTGGCATAACAAGGAGAGAAAAGAAAGTAAAATTTTAAATAAATAAATAAATGTACTTATGTTCTTATGTGTCTCTTTTAGATGTATCTTCTGAGGTGGTGCTTAAGCTGTTTGGAGAGTACTTTTTTAGCTTTTGTAAAATGTCTGGGTATGACACCATGCTGCGCACTCTTGGAGGAAACTTAGTGGAATTTATTGAAAATCTTGATGCCCTTCATAGTTACCTGGCATTATCTTATCAGGTTTGAATTCACCTTTTCCCTTGCTTTTCTCTATTTTATCCACTGCAAAAAGCCTAACTAGATTTGATAGATAAATAGAGTGGATATCAGTGGGGGCCACAACTAGGCCTTCAGTAATTCTCTGTATGAATTAATCCTCCTGTCTATAACTATTTTATGGCTATAAAAACATCTTATTATGCAGAAATGCAGAATAAAGAGACATTACATCACATAAAGATAACTTATTGTGATGGGACTGGAGGAGAAAGTGGAGCTGTGGGCCATGGACTTTGACTATAGATAATTAATGCAGCTGGAGCGACCATCAGATATGTGACATATGTTTTAATTATTTTTTTATTATATATTTTAGGTCTACAAAAAAAACAATTCAACCATCTTAATTCAACAGAATTACAAAACTTTTTTGCTCACTTTTTTTTTTTTTACTAATGGTTTGTCCTCTGATGTTTTCTGTCAACATTATCCAGAGCTGCATCATTTTATACACTGCACTGCTGTCATACAATTGCCTGATAGGATAACTGCATGCATGATTATTTGTACATTAAACATTAATACTGTAATGTACAATCATGAGTAGCATTATAATTATAAAAGTATTATAATTATATAAATCGCTTTTTTCTATGATAACTCAAAGTTTGCTGTTAATATTCTTTTTTTGTTTTTTTAAATATGGCTGTTCATACCGCCACCTTGAGGTCATATTATGCATTAGACATTTGTGACACCTATACATTACAGTGAGGGGAAATTAACTATAGTTAATTATATTTAACCCATACCCAAATGTTCGTTCATACTTACCCAAATGTATTATTATTATTATTATTATTATTATTACATATAGCTAGTCTTATCTAAAACAAATGGTGCAGGTCAGGTCAATTAGAATTTGTCTCTGTCACTTCAGGAGATGAATGCCCCCTCTTTTCGTGTGGAAAAAACAAGTGATGACAGGACTCTGCTCCACTATTACTCGGACAGAAAAGGGCTTCACCATATAGTGCCTGGTATAATGCTTAAATAAAAATTCTGATGTCTGATCTGTGACCTTAAGATTAAGTGTATTGACCAATTCCAAACACTAAAAAAATTGTACATTTATTTTTGTTGGTGTTGCCATGACTACTCGACAGGCATAATTGAAGCAGTGGCAAAAGACTTCTTTGGCAGCAAAGTGACCATGAGCATCCTTGAGCAGCCGGAGGAGGAGGAGCGCACAGGAAAACGGGAGCATGTAATTTTTCTTATGACACAGACAAGTGAAGAGATGATGGCTGAAAATGAGGGGAATGAATTAGTCTTGGAAGGCAACAAAGTTGATGAAATTGCCATCAAAGGTAACGCCACATATTTCTGTATTTAGGCTCAGATGCAATTTTACAGGACTCTCACTTTTAAGTATCAGATTTTGAAGTTTAAAGACTCTGTATAGTGTTTTTATAAACTAGAGCACAAATAAAGCAAAAAAGCATAATAAAATGTAACACTGTATGATTTATGAAATATTTATATAATTTAAATGGTTTAAACTTAAGCATTTTCTTAAAATATTGCATTGAAATTTTATAGGTAATTTATTTTATATATTTCAGAGAGTTTCCAGCATTCATTCTGCCCCCACTACCCAAATAGACTGTGGATGGATGAAAAAGCATTCTGCAATGCATTTCCCTTTCATATTGTTTTTGATCTGAATGTAAGATTTCATTGGACACTTTGATGACAATTATATGAGATATTTTTAAATATTTGTAATAATAGTAAAATGTCCATGGAATTGCAACTTCTTTATCCAGTTAGATGACCAAATAACAGATGACAAAGAACAAAGTAAGTGTATGTGTTTTTTGCAGCTGGTTGTTAAACAGACTGGAGTGAACATTCAGAAGTTTGTGCCAGGTCTGCAAAAGACAGGAATCCGGTTAGATGATTTTTTTACTGTGGTTCATCCAGAAGTTACACTCAGCATTTACAGCATCAAGAAATTTATCAACAGCCAGTTTGTTTTAAAGACTAAAAGGGAGATGCTCCCTGAATGCTTTCAAAACCAGACAATGCTCAAACTACGAGGTATCAAACATTCATTCATTCATTCATTCATTATCTCCCGCTTTATCCTCTATTAGGGTCGCGGTGGGGTTCCCCATGCCCATCCAGGGGAGAACGTCTCGGGCACTGGGCAGATAGACCCAGGACAGGGCGCCAATCCATCTCTGGGCACACACTCACTCACACAGACACACTCTATATGGGGCAATTTTGAGAATTCAATTGACTTGATCCATGTTTTTGGACTGTGGGAGGAAACCGGAGAACCCGGAGGAAACCCATGCAGACACGGGGAGAACATGGAAACTCCACCCAGATGGGGATTCGAACCGGGAATCCTTAGCGCTGAGAGGCGAACGTGCTAACCACTAAGCCACCGTGCCGCCAGGTATCAAACAATTAAATTTATTAATAATCACTTAATTTCAATACTTTATCTGCACCTTGGAACCATATCAATACCTGCTCACTATTGCTGTTATTATTACCATATGATTTTACATTCTGGTAGTTTAACTTGGTCTTACTTGTTTGAGATATATGTAATATTTAAAAGAGCATAAATATGTAATGTTTTAGGTCAGATGATATGGATGGAGACTTTACAGTGTATGGTGTACCTCTGTTCACCTAAGCTTCGCAGTCTTCAGGAAATGAAGGAGCGTGGTCTGTACCTGGCTGACATAGCTCAGCATGATACCACGCGTGATCTTATCCTGCTCAACCAGCAGCGACTTGCTGAGATTGAACTTTCTAACCAGCTGGAGCGCAAGAAAGAAGAGTTACGCATTCTGTCATGCCACTTGGAAATTGAGAAGAAGAAGACAGAGACATTGTTATATGCTATGTTACCACATCATGTTGCCAACCAGCTTAAAGAAGGCAAGACAGTAGAAGCAGGTAAAAAAATATTCTTCTTTGAATCATTGTTTTTATACTGTTAACTAATTAATTCAAGTTTTAAAGTTACACTTTTAAATATTGGTAACAACACACATCACTAAAATAAAGCCTTTGCATGGGCATACTTTAGTAAAATAACTTAATTGAACTCAAATTGTGATTCAGAAAACATTCATTCATTCATTATCTTGGGGTCACGGGGGGTTCCCCATGCCCATCCAGGGGAGAATGTTTCCGGAGCTGGACAGATACACCCAGGACAGGGCGCCAATCTATCGCTGGGCACACACACTATATGGGGCAATTTGGAGCATTCAGTTTACATTGAATCCATGTTTTTTGACTGTGAGAGGAAACCAGAGAATGTGGAGAAAAACCACGCGGACACTGGGAGAACATGAAAACTCCACTCAGATTGGAATTCAAACCTGAATCTCCAGCACTGAGAGGCGAATGTGCCAACCATGTTGCCATTGATGCCCCATCAGGAATCATATAAAATCATATTTCCTTAGAATCATTACATCTTGACCTTTTAAAGGTTCTTTCTGTGTTTGCAAAAGTATTCTCTTTGTGTCTGCAAAGGTTTTGTCCATAGTCCAAAAACATGCAAGTCAGGTAAATTGGATGTACTAAATGTCCCAAAGCGTGAATGTGTGAAAATGTTGAACTGGCGACTTGCCCGTGTTCAAATGTCTAAAGCTGACTGATACATACTGTATAGTAAAAACATTGTAACAGTGCTAACAGTGATTCAACCAATTACTCGCAGGTGATAAACAAGAAGGCACAGAAATTTTAATAAATACTAGTGAATTCTAGAAATGTCTAAGTAAGTCATAGTAAAATGAGACCGATAACAGGACATTCTGTCCGAGAAAGAAATTTCTTGGATTTGTACAAAAAAACTTAATGTAAATATAATCTAATTTAAAGAACTGATATAAAACTAATTTAATTCATAATCAATAATATTTTAGGAGGTAGAAATAAATTGACTATAAAACTGCCTAATTTATTACAATGTTTGTATTACTTTGATATTTTGTATGTGATCTCTCATTAAACCAGGTGAATTCCAGGTGTGCACAATTCTTTTCAGTGACGTGGTTACCTTCACAAATATTTGTGCAGCCTGTGAACCCATACAAATTGTGAACATGCTCAATGCCATGTACTCTAAATTTGATCGCCTTACAAATGTCCATGATGTCTACAAGGTTTGATGATACACACAACAACGTTATCTAAACTGTAAAGGAATACTTTATATTTTATAATAGCATAGTCTTTTCAATTGTATGATGGTCATCACTACAGGTGGAAACAATTGGTGATGCTTACATGGTGGTTGGTGGAGTACCAATTCCCAAGGACACTCATGCTGAGCGTGTGGCAAACTTTGCCCTGGGTATGAGAATTGCAGCCAGGGAAGTGAACAACCCTATTACAGGACAGCCAATACAGGTCCTGGCACATTCCTTATATCTGTGATGCACTTGGACTACTTGGCTAATTGTAACATGAAATGTGTGTGTGTGTGTTTCAAAGATAAGAGTAGGCCTTCACACAGGGCCTGTTCTAGCTGGTGTAGTTGGAGAAAAAATGCCTCGCTATTGTCTCTTCGGAGACACAGTTAACACAGCCTCTCGTATGGAGAGTCATGGAGTCCCGGACCATATACATCTTAGCCCTTTAACCTACAGGTATGGAAAAAAATGCATACAATTAAGTGAATTTTTACCTTCTGATTGAGGCATATTTCATGGCTAGAAAAACAAGCCAGTATCTGGTGCTAAGGACAAAGTCTGTTATAAACCACATTATGTGTAGTGAGCACAACATTTTACAACAATACTGTGCACATATTATTTGTGAACATCATATTAAATAGTGCTTAATTAGCTTAATGCTAATTACAAAAAGCTACAGCTTTATTTTTTATTGTAATTAAGATTTTTATGAACTATCTACATAATAAATAAATAAAAACAACTACTATGGCACTGGTAGGACCCAAAATTGGTTTTTAGTATATTATTACATTTGATTATGACTAACACAAAGAGTTAATGTTCATACAGCTTAAGGCCTGGCCGATACCCTAGTTGGATCTTTACAAAGTATTTGCAAAAATAAAATGCAACAAAAATTATGCAGACTATATTCTGAAAAAAATATACTCCATGGACAAAGACCTTGATCTATCTACACCTTATTCTTAGAGGAGCTAAATATTTCAATGCTTAAGAACATTTCCAATAATTTTGTTCATATAGTGCATACTTGATCTTAAATGGCTTTATACATATTGGCTTGTAATTCTGTGGCTATGACTTTGCTTTCAAGTGTTCTGAAGGATAAACACTTTGAAATCAGTGAACGAGGTGAGATCCAGGTAAAAGGTAAGGGTCTGATGAAAACATATTTCCTACTCCAAAATCTTCAGCTATCTGAGAGGCAAATAATGGGCCAGGGGGAGGAGGTTACCTGGATATATAACGATGACCAAGAGGTGGGACAATCCAAAAATGGTAAGAACCTATAAAATGTTTATAAGATCGTATCAAATAGAATGAGCATGGGTGTGTGTTTATGGCTTGACAAAAAATATTAGTTGTTGTTTTGTGTTGGTGACATGTCACCCAACTTCTCTGCATCAAATTGCTAGAAAAAGAAGACAAGCTTAATACTGATTCAGAGTTGGACATAATTTGAGCACTAGCTGCATAGAAGAAATTTAAGCTATGTTTAATTAAATTCAAAAAAAAAAAAACAGCCATTTAAATTTACATGTAATTTCTGTATAATTAATAGACAGAGTTGAAAAAAAGAACATCACAGCTATGAAAGAAGAAAAGAAATCAGACAACAACCAGCGCTCCTCACCACTTCCTTCAGTTGATGACTATTCATCCCATTCTTCTGCTGATGACTCGGTTTCTTGCTCCTGTGAGGCTGAAGTCACTTCTCACCCTCATGACGTACTTCATTACGTTCCTGACTATTCTGAACCAATGGAAAATGGTATTTCCTCTGAAAGACAGATAGACTCCCGTTTATGTACTTTGCTTTAAACATGTAGTAGTAAAGGTCATCCTATTGTCACCAATACATATTCACTGACTTATAAGAAAACAAAATATTTGCTTTGGTGTGTTTCTGCTGGCATAACAAGTAACCTCTTTGTAGCTAGAACTATTAAACAGTGTCTGTTGTATTTGATGTGATGCATTAACAGCATGGGTTTTTTTTTGTTTGTTATAAAACTAGAAATCATTTAATAGGTTTGGCAATAGCATAGACGAATACTCATCCAACCAAATCTATTGTAATTCTGTTACTAATATGTTTGCTATTTGTAACATATGTAGAACATTAAGCCATAGTTATGACCCCACTGACAATGTTGGCTTTTTTATGCAGGTTTATGACTTGCAGTTCTATAAAAAATATATATTCATAACTAATGATAACTAATAATGCAATTCACCGCATGTTTTGTACATTATACACATTGCAGGAGTATGAAAATAATGTTTTTTCTTATATAATGGTTAATGTTGGTGGCAAATGTGGGAACATAGATCCTTGGTAAAAGACAAGTCCCACCATTTGAGGATGTTCTAAGAGGAAGTTCAGAATAATAATGAACTGAGGATAAGCTGGTGGAGTACAGAGGAGAGCTTGCTGGAGATGACAGTATCGAAAGCAGAAATGTAGTCTATAAATAGCATCCTCACATATGTGTCCTGTCTTTCCAAGTGAAATTGCTTAGAAATTTTTACTTTAATTAGAATAAATACAATCGGTAATAATAAGAATATTGTACGGTCTATCTTTAATAGAGTATTTATTAAATATGTTGTATAATTTATACACTACTGGTCAAAAGTTTTCCTGTTTTGATTTTTACATTCTTTAAAAAACTAGATGAACTTAAAGATGAAATTAAAGCATAAAATGTTCATGGTTAGAAAAAAATCTTTCAAGTAATTCTTAACATTATTGTAGAGATAGCCAGAAATGTGTTGGACTTGTTTTTGTTTTCACTCTTCTGTCCAGTTAATCCAAATTGTGTTTACTTCTGAAGACTGGGCAGGCGGTTTCATTCTATGAAGCCTACTCTTTTGTTCATGTCTTCTAAGGTACTTCTGAAAAAAAATGTTGCTTTAACATGAATTCTAGACTAGATGTAAGCCAGATGGTATTGCATGAAGCTTCATATTGTTGCGTTAGCTCTTTTTTGTTCAGTGTGCCAGTCAACTTTCAATTCAGCATAACAGCTTCAGACCATTAAACTTCCTCTCCTTTGTCTTACAGCTCATGTGACACTGAGACACACTTGAAGGCATATAAAAACATATGTGATAAGTCCACTGTACTGTTGTAACTTATTCACTGGACTTGAGATTTTCTTGAGATGTCAGTATGGATGCAATTTAAATATTTTGGTTGATAGTGTGTGTTTTGTTACAAATTAAATTAGTTTCATAGGTAAAAACATTTTCAGGGCAATGGCTTGTTGTCTGGGAGACACTTTTGTTGGCTTAATTTGCACCTGTTTCTCACTGCATGAAGCTCTGTGTAAAAACATGACCCAGCGCAGATTAATAATCATACTCTAGAGAAATTATCCATGTCCCTGAATGTTTTCCAAATTCAAATAATTTTTTTTTCCTCCACTATTGCCTGAACTAAAGCATTAAAACAATATATCCCAATGTTAACATGTTTAAAACCATCCTTAAATATTTATTGTCACTGGTACACAAGTGAGTTTGCATGAATGAATAAGAAAAATGTTAGTAATCAAATCATGCCTATTTACCTTTTTAATAAAAATGGCAGATGACACTATAAATGACATATAAAAATATCTATTTTTAAACTATGATTGAAAGTTACTTTTTAGGCTAAGGTGATTTAAGTACAACAATATTTCAGTACACAAAAAAGGTGAAACAACCACAGCCTAAACCTTAAAAAATACTGCACATTAAGGCATAATGGGGGCATTCAACAAACAAGGTAACATAACTTATGACTAATATGAGATTCCGGAAGGTAGTTGGTTGGAATTCTTAACCAAGCATTCAAGACTCATATCATGAAATAATTGTGAAATAAGTAAATAGCTATAGATACAATTTTTAATTTAGCTATTTTCACTAATATACCTAGTCATCATACAAATGTTTAGGCTTTGGCCAGAATCTAAATAATAAAAAAATTTGAGGTAAAAATAAGTAAATACACCTTTGCATTGTACATAATCCTTTAAAATACCGAAAAAGAAATATGTGGCCAGTACGAAAAGTAATATTTCATGTTTATAAAAAGTTTATAAACTCAGCAATATCATCCATGATTGGCAGAATAACAATATATTGACATCTATAAAATCAACATGTTATTTAAGCAGGGGTGTATTTATGCATCTAAACTTTATGTATGAGAACTAGCTAAGATTCAGCTGTCCAGTAAAACAGGTGTGGTAATGAGTCTAACCTATGGCTTAACTGTTATAATTGTTTATCTGTGTCTGTTCAGAGTTTAAAATTAATGGAGGGTGAAGAGTGAAAACCTATGCTTGAACAAATTCACCACATTGTGTGTGTGTGTGTGTGTGTGTGTGTGTGCCTCTTAGATGTATGCGATCTCATGTGACAGCCTTATATGCTGGAATTTGGGTCTGGCAGTGTCTGTCTCCAGTCCTGATTTTGTCCAGGCGTTTAACTAAAATATTTCTGACTCCTCGTCTTAATGTTGCAAGTTTAAAATAATGGTACAATGATGTAGTTTAGGAACTATCAACTGCCATGTCATGTGAGTTAGATGATAAACCAGTTTTGTATTACAATTACTCTGTTTCAGCACCAATATAGTAGTCCTTTCCAAGAAAGCATTTTAGAATAGTTCATTTTTATTAAATCAATAATTATGACCTCTAAACAAATAACACGCTGATTTTAAAGTTTGGCAAAATGCCATTTTATCCTAATTTGGCAAAATAGCCCATATACTTTTCCTTATAACAGTAAGGGTTTCCAAACTATAGAAGGCTACACGTCACATATGAATTACTTTATATCTGTATCTTAATAAAGGGCTAATGAAGTCATCATACAAATCAAAATATAACATTATTCTAGCAAATCAAGCAATGTAAAAGGCCTGGAAAAATACAAACATTCAAATGGACATGGTTTTCTTCCATTTTCTTATTAAAGTGCAACAAATTCTTCATTGAGGAAATAATACTTCCTAAACACCCATAATGTGTGACTGCAAACAGTAGCTGCACATTAGCAGGTTTCCTTCTGCTTATGTATATCAGACGTCCTCATTTCAAAGTGACAAGTCTGACTCTGGAGTGTCAGTTTCCAATATCAACTGTGTGCCATTCTCTTCTGGAATGACCCGTGCACCATCCCCATTCAGGCTGGCCTTGGAGAACAACACGAGACCTTTCATGGGAAGATTAATAGTAGTAGAAATGAGGAAAAAAAACATAACCATGCAAATAATAAATACTAAAAAATGTGCTTTTTCTGAATGTTAAAACCTTGGATTTTAAATGACATCATGCTAATCGAATATTAAAATTGACTTACGCTCCATTTCATCTGCACCATCACTGAGAGTTTCTGTATCTGAGCATGTCCGAGTGTATCTCTGTGATGACCCTTGTATCACCATACAATCTTTTGACAAACTTGACCTTAAATATAAAAAAAAAAAAAAAAAAAAATTTGGATTTGGCTATACCATTTTATGTGGAATGTAATATGGCCAAATGTATTTAGACAGCTAACCACAACATTATTTGATATTTGTTAAACAGGCTGCTGAAATGTACAAGTTTAGCAATTCACTACCTGTCGTAACTGTAGGTACCTGGATGGCTGATGGACCGCTTCATCTACACAGTAAAAACAAAAACAGTCTGAATATATGGAGTGAGTAATATTTTTTTTATTTAGCTCACACTGTTAAGATTGTAGATTAAATTTAGAGCTTGCATGTCTTAAATGGTTAGTTAATATTCAAGTAACTTGAGCACTGAACTAACAATTAATTATGATTAGACTGAGTCTCACTTTGCCCATTTGGATTGGCGATGGCGAGATTGGTGACATCAGTGGATCTGAGGGACTGGACTGCAGCATATCAGTCTGGAACTTTAAATTGGCAATCTTCATACATTCCTCTAGGGTCTGAATGAAGGTATTACAAGTGGCACTCAGTAAAGATGATGCCTCATTCTTTGTCTGTAAACAAACCCAGGACAACAACCAATGACAAAGTTGTGAAAGTTTTGAACTTAAGTGTTGATTTAATAGTCCAAAGCGAGATGTTTACAGCTGTTTTTTTGTTTTTTTTTTTGATGATGATGAGTGATTCTGTGCTTTGTTGGTATGTCTGCTGCGGTGTTTTAATATTTGCCATTCATAAAATATTATAAACTGCTATCTAAATTTCTTCGGTTTTCCAGTTTTTACTTATGTAATCATAAAAATAGTTTGAAATTCAGTTTGATTTTGGCCACAGAGTTTCATTTCAGTCCATCCCGACTGGTCAACAAATAATTAACTAATTAAAAAAATAAACACAGGGCCCCTGAAGGCATGCATGTATTTTTTTATTTGCTGCATGTATGTCATAAGCATGATATTCTACGTGATATGCACTGAAGACTTTCAAATATCACGCTTTTGATATGTATTAATGCTAAAGGTTTTTGCTATATGCTGGTGTTAATAAAGTTTAGCCTAACAGACTAGTATATTAGCCTTCTTTACCAACACTTAAAACAGCATTTTGTCACTTCAATGTGCCACATAAACATTTTGGGAACTTTTCAAACGGGGCTGTGGTTTTTGTTTAGCTTATCTGAAACAGAATTTTGCTAGAAAAGCAAAAGCATTATTTTAGACA
Source organism: Corydoras sp. C115 (assembly GCA_019802505.1). NCBI lineage: Eukaryota > Metazoa > Chordata > Actinopteri > Siluriformes > Callichthyidae > Corydoras > Corydoras sp. C115. The sequence continues at coordinate 3,283,722 of JAFMOC010000037.1, read as the reverse complement.
CTAACCTCAACATGTACTTCCTCTTGCTCCACTGACTCTTGAATAGTATGAACCTGTTGCATTAACAAGTCACAGTACAGACGCAGTTCAGACATTTTGGTTTTCAGTAAATCGGAGGTCTCTGTTAATTCTGCAAAAGACAGAATAATGTATTAATTTATGTTGATTTTACACATTGTACATGTGACTTCCAGCAGAACTGGGGTTACCGAATATAGTACCTCTCTCTTTTTTTGTTCTTGTGTCAACAAGCCCAGCTTTGGAGCTCCCCAACGCCACCAGCCATTTTTGTCTCTCTGCAGCATTAACAGCCTTCACATAGAAATGCTGCTCTCCTGGTATGATGAGCTCCAGTCTGGTATTATCAGTTGGGTGAACTAGTTTACAAGAATGAAGTAAAAAACAAAGGCTATGGGCAAACTATTTAGCCTCAGGTTATCCTTGGATGAGTTATTACTACTTAATTATTACTTAAAGGTTCTATGTGCAAGTTGCATTTGCTAATATTTTGTTCTCCTTTATCCCTAATAATGGGGCACATTTCAATACCTTTTAATAGACCAGATCTCTGTGGTACTTCGTGTGTGAAATGTGACTCCTTGTACTTCCAAAACCCAATTTGTGATTTGAACCTTAAAAATCTTATCATTCTCATCATATAATTTGTCCACGTCAAGGATGAAATAACCTGGGCTATTTATAAAATCAACTACTCCGCTAACCGACTTTATTATCATGAAATTTTCGAAATCTCAACTTGATTGGATTGATGAAAGCTATCGGTCATAGAGAGATGAATATTTCTTACCCTTTATTTCACATACTGACATCTTTATGCTGCCTTTACTGCCTTTGCACACATTATCTTGTGAGTCGTAGTATGATATGATTCCATTGTTTAACACAAACCAGCGTGGCTGCCAACCTATAATGACAAGCAACACAAGATTCTATTCAAGTATGGGTAACAGTTTTGCGACAGTGTATAAACTATTATATATCCACATGTCTTTCATCACCTGTCTTTTCCTTTCCCAATGTATTTCATCTGATCTTGAATTTTCCCATTGTGGGATTACTAAAGTATCATCAATCAATCAATCATATTTAAAGTGCAATACTGTGTCTTTGCCATTTGCTCATTCAGATGTCCACACTGGCACCATGTCAGCCAACCCGATTAAAACAAACCTTATGACCAGACATGTATCAAACAGCTGGTGAAGAACCATAAGAATGAGTGAATGACAGGCGTCATCCTGATATGATAGGCAGTTTAGACAAGTTTGTATGGACAGATTAGAGAGTTAGATAGACTGAAACACCAATAGACAGACGTGCAGACAGAGGAGGAGAAGTAGCTGATGTTTTATTATGTTAGTTAGACAGACATATTTCTTTAAGCTCTTGCAATGTCAAATCTGATGAGATGACTCATGGTCATATTGCAGTTATCAAATGACCGACAGAATCGAGTGACTTGCTGCCATGAGTGGTGTTAGTGCTAGTTGCTTGGTTATTTATACCTCCGAGAGCCAGCAGATTATTATTAAAACAGAGTTTTAGCTCCTGTCAGCAGTGCTGGATTTACCTGTCATGTAATTAGTCCACTTGTATAGCACCCCTTCCATTTTCTAACTGCAGGCTGAGGGCTGTAAAGCTCAGGGACAGTATATACCGCAGCAGAGCGCTGCTAGCAAATTATTAGTTGTATTTCATCTTGTTAAAAAGGGAGACCCGCACCCAGAAACGAAATTGTTTTCATGCCGATGTTATCCAGAATTTCGAGCCATGACGATATTTACTCTTCGCTGAGGGCGGAAGCCGGCGGAAGATATGTGAGCGTTCCAAATCGCAACACATTCACTAGATAGGGCGCAATGTTACGCGTTTCGAAATGGTTTAATAAAGCATGATCTAAAGTAAACTACATGCATAACACGGGCATTTTTTTTTCAGAAAACAGAAAAATGTATACACTCAATACTCAATGATGAGCACCGAAAAAAGGTTTAAAACTTGTCAACGGTATAGGAAGAATAGTGCCGTTTGAAACACAAACGATACAGTACGAGATACTGCAATTATTCAGAACTAGTCAGTGGTTGTTGGTAATAATAACAATAATAAAGCTATGAATTGTAGCAACAATAACAATAATTATAAAAACAATAAACTACACTGTATAAACTGGCGGTCATAAACAGGAAGTGACGTCTTTCGGCTCTCGCTATGTAGTAGGTTAGGGTAGATATAAGTAAGCTGATTATAGTGATGGCTGGAGACGCTGGGGATGAAATACCTGGTAGGTTTGCAGTTTTATGTTAAATTTGTCGTTGTTTCGTGATTTGTTGGTAAATTGCATGATGCTCACCTTAATAATATTCGTTTTTTTAGTATTTCCATTCGTGTCTGACTGATTGTAGCTGGCTCACATAAAGAAGTATATTTAGCAAATATATACTCTATCGAAAGATGATGGCGGTAAGGATATGTGCTTAAATATAATAAGTTAAACCTCGTCGTATTTATTTACAGCAGTGGAAAAGCGGCTTCTATCTGTTGTCAGGGGCAACCAAGCCACGCCCTTTACACCGGAACAACGATTCGCATGCTGCACTAATGGTGCGCTACCTGTTATTAAGAAATGTGTAGTGTGCAGAAAAACTTTGTTTAATATGCATAAAAAGGAACAGAAAGACATTTATTAATGTTTACTCAATGAGTTAGTTTAAAGTTAGTTTTTTTTTTCATTACGCGTTAAAGAAAGTCATAGAATTTAGTCTATGGCAATTACGGCAATATTTTCCCTATACAGTTATAAACTATTCATTCATTCATTCATCATCTTCCGCTTTATCCTCTATTAGGGTCGCGGTGGGGTTCCCCATGCCCATCCAGGGGAGAACGTTTCTGGCGCTGGGCAGATACACCCAGCATCGCTGGGCACACACTCACTCACACAGACACACTCTATATGGGGCAATTTTGAGAATTCAATTGACTTGATCCATGTTTTTGGACTGTGGGAGGAAACCGGAGAACCCGGAGGAAACCCACGCAGACACGGGGAGAACATGGAAACTCCACCCAGATGGGGATTCGAACCGGGAACCCCTAGCGCTGAGAGGCGAATGTGCTAACCACTAAGCCACCGTGCCCCGTTATAACTATTGGGTTTGATAAAAAAAAAAACATTTAATATTCATGTATGTCTGAACTTTTTTTCATTTATTTATTATCCTCCACTTAATCCTCTACTAGGGTCATGGGGGTTCCCCATGTCCATCCAGGGGAGAACATTTTTGGTGCTGGCCAGATACACACAGGACAGGGCGCCAATCAACAGAGACAAACACACTCTATATGGGGCAATTTATAGCATTCTATTTACCTTGAATCCATGTTTTTGGACTGTGGGAGGAAACCGGAGAACCAGAAGGGAACGTGGACATGGGGAGAATGTGGAAACCACCCAGATTGGGATTCGAACCTGAATCCCCAGCATTAGGAGACAAATGTGCCAACCGCTAAGCCACAGTGTTGCCCATGAACTTGTTAGTAGAAAGTTCTATTTATTTTTTATTTATTGTTGTATGAATTAATTGATGTATGTTTGTATGTACAGAGTCAGGAGCTGTTTTCACGTTTGGCAAAAGCAAATTTGCTGAAAATATTCCCAGTAAGTTTTGGTTTAAGTATGATGTCCCCTTAAAGGTTGTTTGTGGAGATGAACACACTGCACTAATTACAGGTATGTTCGGCAATCAAAACACAGAAATGGACCTGTCTCTTGTGTTACATGTTGTGCTTGGTCGATATGCATTTTAAAATGCCTTTGAACACCACATTTTCTCCTTTAGAAAATGGAAAACTGTTCATGTTTGGCAGTAATAACTGGGGGCAGTTAGGCCTCGGAGAAAAGACCAGTGTTGATAAACCTACTTGTGTGAAATGTAAGTGTATTATTAGTAAATAATAATAAAAGAATAAATGCATTTTATATGTGTAACCCTTTAGATGTGTTATTTCTAAACAGATATGATGTAAAACATGAAAAAATGCATAATATATATTTAAGTCTGTAATAATTTTATATTAAATAATATTACTTAGATTAATTACATAATACAGCAATGGATGTTTCAGTTAGCTGTTAATCACTCTTGCACATCTGGCTGAATATATGTTATCTCATAGCATTAAACAATTTTGGGGTGTCGTTAAGATTTTTTTGTCCCACATGCTTTGCATGCTTCTGTTTCTTCCACAACATTTCTACTAAAGTCAGATCTAAATCAGAAACTTAAAATTAGATTTAAAATGTCTATTATTATTTGGCTTAATGTGACCCACATTCTGTTAGGTGTAGTTGATTTAAGAAATATTTTAACATTTTACTTAAATATTATATTCACATTCAAACCATGTCTTTTGTTAAAGCATTAAAATCTGAAAAAGTGAAACTTGTAGCCTGTGGACGGACTCATACACTAGTTTATACATGTAAGTACATTAAAGCATCCACTGATAAGTTACTTAAAGCCAACAAAATATTTATTTGTGGTTTCCGGTGTTGTTTTTAAGATTTTAATAACATTTGTATGAAAATTATGACTCTTATCCCTCTTTCTTCTGCAGCTCATGGGAATCTGTATGCTGCTGGTGGGAATAATGAAGGCCAACTTGGTCTTGGAGATGTCAAAGAAAGAGCTGCATTTCAGCTGGTGGAATTCTTCATTGAAAAAGGACCAATTAAAATGCTTGCTGCTGGTTCCAACACATCTGCTGCTCTCATGAGTAATTTGTTCTGATGCCTTTTAAACTACTGTAGTTATGCATACTAAGCTTACATTGCTATAGACTTAAAGGTTAAAAAAAGAATTGTTATTTTGAAGTGAATGTTTGTTTTATTATATATATATATATATATATATATATATATATATATATATATATATATATATATATATATATATATATATGGGTCCTTGAGCAAGACCCTTAACCCTCATTGCTCTAGGGATGTTGTGATTAACCCTGTGCTCACCTTGTAAGTCGCTTTGAATAAAAGCGTCTGCTAAATGACAAAATGTAAATGTATATATATATATATATATATATATATATATATATATATATATATATATATATATATATATATATATATACACACAGTATATATTTATATATACAGTATATATTTATATATATATATGTTTGAACTGTACCTTTTGTATTTTGAATAATTGTATTCTGGAAAATGTTTAAAGTAAGTCTTTGGCAGAGTGACCATATTGGCTCAAAAGAACATTTAATTTCAGAAATATATTCATCCCTAAAGTGGATAGCAATATTATCATAATGGCTCTGTCCATGTAACATGTGTGTTGACATGCCTGGAACAAACAAGTACCTTTTTCAAAGTTTTGTGAAAAAAAAAAAATCTCTATATGATGTTCTCGCATATACTGGACTCTGGATGGTCTGGTTTTACTATTTTGTGGCTCATCCACTGTTTTGCTGTGTTTCAGAAAATGGGAAGCTTTATGTATGGGGTGATAACTCAGATGGGCAGCTTGGTTTGGGAAATAAAGAAGGCACTTCAACGCCTCTAGAACTAACTGTAGGGAGACCAGTGGTGTGGATTTCTTGTGGCTACTACCACTCTGCTCTTGTAACAGGTACAACTACTTACAAAATCAATATAATTTATGTATGTAATCACAAAATAAAGTTAAATACTTTTATCTTAGATGTCCTGTTTGACATTCAACATCTAACCAAAGAGTGTAAGTTTTTTGCTAGACATTTATATCAGTATAGATTACCTTTATTTTAAAATGTATTTATTTTTAATAACTTCTCATTAATTTTCCACAATTAATTTTTCTGAGTATTTATTCCTTTTACCTAAACACTAGCGTTCTGACTAACATTGAAGGTGCCTTTGTGCGTTTGCCTTTTGGAAGCAATGATCTAATACAACATCTGAAGGCAATTTATTACACAAATTATTCATTAAAGTTCATTTTTGAATTTGTTTAAAAGTTTAACAAATAAATCGACAGTCCACTTCAACATAGTGAAAAACTTCTTTATATACATTTGTGACTGCATTTTATTACAGATCTTTATATAGAATTAAAAATATAAAACCGATTTAAGTTGTAAATACATACATGAAATAACCAAATATTATGTAAGACATAAACAAAATGACCTTGCTTTGTACCATTCATGTTTTGGTATAATGTGAATAGTCTAGAGATGATTCATAACTTGTTACAGAATGCCTTTTATCACTGGCCTTCAGTCTCTGATGACGTGCAACATGATGCATCATTAACTTGAATGTATGAAAGCACAGATTGTGCTGTAGTCCTCCATTGTCCTCCAAGTGATATTCCTTTTGTGTTTTCAAGAGGATGGGGCTTTGTTCACGTTTGGAGAACGAGACAGTGGAAAGCTGGGTTTAGCCATGGCACAGCTGGCCAACCATAAAGTGCCTCAAAAGGTTGAGGGAATTTCTGAACATGTTCTGCAGGTGGCATGCGGTGGAGGGCACACGGTGGCACTCACAGGTATGAGAATTCTCATATTGGTAAATATCCATTTATCTATTGTCTTCTGCATTATAATCCTCTACTAGGGTCACAGGGTTTCCTGTCTTCCTAAGACAGTTTTGGGCGATAGGAAGATACACCCATGACAGGGCGCCAATCTATCACTGGGCACAGACACACACACACACACACACACTCCATTCCACAAGCAGTATATAGGGGCAATTTGCAGCAGCCAATACATAATTCCATGTTATTGGACAGTGGGACAAAACTGGATAATCCGGAGGAAACCCACACAGACAAAGGGAGAACATGAAAACTCCACTCAAACCAGGATTTGAACCTGGATCCCCAGCAGTGAAAGGCAGACATGCTTAGACCACTTAACCACGTGCCACCCGTCAGTAAACAACAACTTATATTTTATAATTCACAGTACAATGCAATAGCTTTGACTTGTGCCTTAATGACAAATTTATTCATTTTTTAATGGCTGTTATTGAAAACAATAGCTTTAAGGAATATACGGTTATAGCAATGACGGGTGACATGAAAGACATTTAGCTGTGTGTAATTAGTTAATAATCATAAATCATTTTCATATGTTTGTTTCTGGTGTTCATGTCTTTTAATGTCTCTCAGAGGAACATCTGTATTCATTTGGACTCGGTCAGTTTGGTCAGCTTGGTCATGGCACTTTCATCTTTGAGTCTCGTTTGCCTAGAATGGTGGAGCACTTTCGCAAGGGCAGGGTGAAATACATAGCATGTGGAGAGAATCACACTGCTGTACTTACCGGTAATGCAAAAGCTTTAACTTATCCCCAGTCTTTTCATTCTTACATCTTCTTTTATTCTTTCTTTTAATATGCCTATTTTAGAAAGTGGCCTTGTGTACACTTTCGGTGATGGCCGTCATGGAAAGCTTGCTCAAGGGGAGGAGTACTTTGTCAACTGTTTTAATCCAACACTATGTCCACGATTCCTCAGATATAATGTGTTCTCTGTGAGTTTTTAAGCAACTCCCCTGATGTTTTCACTCATTCATTTTCATGATTATTTTGAACAAATAATTTGTCTATGTTTAGGTGTCATGCGGTGGCTGTCACATGCTAGTTCTAGCCAAACCAAGGACTAGAGGTTCAGGGAATGTAATTTTGGAGGATAATGATGCTACTGAGGATTATCTGGAGAAATCTTGTATGAAGCTGCTTAAGCGAATAGACACTCGAACAAATCTGAAAAGAAGCGTTTCGGCACGAGACAGACGCAGGGAGAGGGTGAGTAAAATTACAACCCTGTTGTAAAAAAGTTAACAATTAAATAGTGTTTTAACTGTATTGAATACCATATATTTACCATATGATTTATCCTGTTTTGTGCTCTTGCTCAGTTGCTCTTTATTGTATTAATTGTTATTTTTTAAACCCTTGTGTTTAATTAAATATTTTACATTTAGTGGGTTACTTGTACCTGTTGCAAAATATATTAATCTATATTTGAAACAAACAAGTTTTATTTTTTCATTTGTGTATTTTTCCCTAATTTAAGGAGCGCTCTCCAGAGCAGTTTGGAAGAATGTTCAAGACTCTTCCACCCCTAATTTCAGGAGACCCTCATGCATTACTACCTGCCTCTTGTCAGACCCTGCCCTCACGATTACTTCGTACAGAAATGTGCAGCAAAAAAAAAAACAATGACCTTGAGATAAATTTCGGTAACTTACAGCACTGTATGTACTACTTAATAATCTCAATTTTAAAATAGTATGAGTCAAATAAAATAACTGTTAATTAACTTTATTTTATAGACAAATTGAAGACAGACAACCACACAGAAAATCTTTCTGCTGATCAAAATTATGAAGACAGTGAAAGTGTTAAAGATCTGGGAGAAACCAGTGACTTGTTAAATGTAGTAAGGCATCATATTTATTTAATATATGCATTATATAATAAATAAGAATAAAATAAGATAATTATATTAATAAAGTGCTAGCATTAAATGTCAGGAAATGTTTAAAAGAATTACTCTACTAAATGGTAGAACAATAAGGTTTTAAGATCAAAAAATGTGTAATTGAATAATGTGCAGGAATTCATATGTATATGGGTGAATTTTGAATTTATTTATGCTTTTATAGACTCATGTAATTAAAATGGATGCAGATGAGAAGGCTCTTACTTTATCTCCAGTTCAGAAGGTAAGTTATGGACCTTAGATCTAAGTCTTTCCTGATCTGAAAAAGGAAAACTTGACTACCAAAGGCATAAAGTGACCAAGACAGGCAATTATCAAGACCTTTAGCCCCACATTTGAAATTGTAGATCAAATACATTGAGTTATGAAAAACAGGACTATAGCATTTTTTTCTGTCAGTTTTATTTTTCTGCTTTAAATGCCACTTTCCATATATTTATCTCTTCCATTAGCTTTGTTTTATATAATTTTGATTTTTAGCATTTAGTTGCTGCACTCATTCATTCTTCACTCATTATCTTTCTAATGCTTTCTTCTTTTGTGTCCTTTGCTTCTGGGGACATGGATAGAAGAAGGTTAAGGTTGGGCAAAGGGGAAGTCAGGAGGCGAAGCTACATACACAAGTCCCTGCATGCTCGATTGAGTGGGCAGACCAAACCTCTAGCAAGGCTATGCCAACTAAGCTACTGGGAAGCAGCAAATCACTGCTTAGAAAATCTCAACTTGCCAAGATACCATACCAAAGGACACAAAGTTCAGGAAGTGATAAAGAAAATGCACTAAAAGAAAAAAGCACTAAAAGGCAAGAGGCAGAGACATTTAGAGCCAAAACAGAGGAGAATGACAAAGCTGATTCAAATTCTGTTTTGCCTATTCAACATGTTACAAAGCGAAGCACGTTAATACAAGTCGTAAGCAAACCCACACCAGACACTAGACAGCATTACAAAGAGGTTCACCCGAGCCCAGAAAACTCAAGGATTAAACCATGTTCAAGTAAAGTAAAAGGTTCTAATCTAGAGTCAATGTCTGAAGAGTATAAATCAATTGACAAAGATAAACCTTTAAGACAAAATTTAAGCAAAGCAGGATCAAAAACACAACAGAGACTAAAACACAAAACATATACAATTAAAGCAAAGGAAAATGTAAAACAGATGAAAGCAGTAGAAAATTATGGACTTATAGAGGCTCTTCCCTCTGAATGTGATTCTAGTGATACAAAAACAGACAAATCCAAAGACGTACAGACCAAAGTCTCAAGTGTTCAAACTAAACCATTAATTGTGCAAAGAAAATGTTCTAATAGTTCTACAGAGTCAGATGAAAAGTGCAGTTTAATAAAGCGAAACAAAATGGATGAAAGGCCGAGGGATGTTGCAGCACATAGCAAACTGCATAGGAAATCTGAGGCCAAGCTTAAAATGCAAAAAGACACAGAATGTCTGGTAGACTTTGAGCTAGCCGAAAGTTTGGTGGAGAGTATGAAGTCAGAACCAATTTTAAAGTCTGAGAGCTCAGAACCAAACTCTCTTATTGGTGTGACCTCTTTAACAGAGGACTTGGAGGACAACGTATTGTATCCAAATATGCAAAAAGAATGGACCCTTTCAAATTCTTCCTCTTTTGGTGAAGCTTCCATTAAACTTCAGGATCAGCCTAAAAGAAGAACAGCAGTTACTATCAGTGTAATGCCTGAACCCGCACCTTCAGATGAGGAGCCTGAGAAGAGCATGTCTCAATATTCTAATGCCCAGATTTTAGAGAAGACAAAAACAAAAGCTGTAGATAAAGGTAGAGAGAGAGGGCAAAATGCAATTAATCATTTGCTAAAAACTAAGAGGAAACGTAGCATTGAGCAATCTGGTAATGAAGATCAGAACTTAAAATTAAGGTCATCACATGAAGACGCAGGGAGTGAAGGAGAGGATCAAAGTAAAACTGTGACTGAGCAAAGTGAGGCTACAGATAAGGGAAGCAGTTTAATTGAGGAGGATAAAGTAATTGAATTTACAAGCAGCATTGAAGAGACTGAGGGTGAAGATAAAAAAGAGAGCAAAATTAACGTCAAGAATGCAAAACAAATGGACAGAGGTATTAAGAACCAGAGTGAGAGTTTGGAGCAGTTTGAGAAGGACAGAACAAATAAATCTAAAGGTAAAAAAAGTTTAAAAATGAAATATTCTGAGAACAATGAGATGGGAGCTGATAGTGAAGAGGAGGATGGGGAGGAAAATAATTCTTCTGAATATGACCACTCTAATTTGGCAGAAAAAAAAGAGAGAAATGCTGCAGAAAGCAAATATAGTGCGCTTGAAAAGCAAAAAGTTACAGAAAGTGTAAGTAAAGAAAATGCCAGTGACACTGCACAGGAAGAAAGTGGAGAAGAAGAAAGCGAGATAGATGACCGCAAGATTAAAAAAGATGAGATAAGTGAAAGAGAGCAAAACAAAACTGAAACTGGTGGTGAAGACAGCGACAGAGAAGAACGTGAGACAAAAGAGAAAGACAGTGAACCAGAAGAAGAGGAAGGTGATGCCAAAGTGAAGGAGAGTGAGACCAAAGAGAAGGGTAGTGAGCTGGAAGAAGAAAGTGAGGCAGAAGAGAAGAAGAGTGAGACAGAGGATTTAAGGACAAAACAGAAAAGCACGGAAGGTGAGGACAACGATAAGTCAGAACAGGATGACAGTGAGGCAGAGGAGAAAGATAGTGAGGCAGAGGAGAAAAATAGTGAGGCAGAGGAGAAAGATAGTGAGGCAGAGGAGAAAGATAGTGAGACAGAGGAGAAAGATAGTGAGACTACGGAGGAAGGCGGTGAGGGGGAGGAGGAAGATGGTGAGGCAGAGGAGAAAGATAGTGAGGCAGAGGAGAAAGATAGTGAGGCAGAGGAGAAAGATAGTGAGGCAGAGGAGAAAGATAGTGAGGCAGAGGAGAAAGATAGTGAGGCAGAGGAGAAAGATAGTGAGACAGAGGAGAAAGATAGTGAGACTACGGAGGAAGGCGGTGAGGGGGAGGAGGAAGATGGTGAGACAGTGGAGGAAGATGGTGAGGCGGAGGAGGATCATGGTGAGGCGGAGGAGGAAGATGGTGAGGCGGAGGAGGAAGATGGTGAGGCAGAGGAAGAAGATGGTGAGGAGGAAGATGGTGAGGAGGAGGAGGAAGATGGTGAGGTGGAAGAGGAAGATGGTGAGGCAGAGGAGGAAGATGGTGAGGCGGAGGAGGAAGGTGGTGAGGCGGAGGAGGAAGGTGGTGAGGAGGAGGAGGAAGATGGTGAGGAGGAGGAGGAAGATGGTGAGGCGGAAGAGGAAGATGGTGAGGCAGAGGAGGAAGGTGGTGAGGGGGAGGAGGAAGATGGTGAGGAGGAGGAAGGTGGTGAGGCAGAGGAGGAAGATGGTGTGGAAGAGGAGGAAGATATTGAGGCAGAGGAAGAAGATGGTGAGGGAGAGGAGGAAGATTTTGAGGCGAAGGAAGATGATGGTGAGGTGGACGAGGAATATGAGGATAATGAAGAGTACATTAAGACAGAAGAAGAAGAAGAAAGCAATGATTCAGATAAGGAGAATGAAGAAAGGAGTGAGGTAGAAGGGGAAGAGGAGACAGGAGAGGAGAGGAGTGAAGAAATGGAGAAGGAAGATTCAGATGAGGAAGAAAAAGGTGAAGAAACAGAAGATTCAGGGGAAGAGCAGGAGGGGGACGATGAAGATGAGGGTGAAGACAGTCAAGTAGAGAAAGAAACGGAAAAAGAACAGAGTCAAGACGAAGGAGAGTTTGAAGAAAGTGCAGAAGAGGAAGACCTGGATGAAGCAGAGAATAAAGAGGCCAAAGAAACAAAAGAGATAATGACAGTAGAGGAGGATTATGAAGAAGAAAAACCTAAAAAGCATAAAAAAACCTCCAAATCAAAACAAAAGCTTCCAATCCCTAAAAACAGACACTCAGCCTCAGAGTCTCAGGAACCGCAAAAATTCTGGGATGATGTACTTCCTCATTACCTAAGCCTGAAATAAGTTTTTCTTAACTTTTTTTTCCTTCTACGCTGGCATATGCAAAGCTCTTCTGTCACCACATGTACATATTTTTTTCAAAAGCTTTTTTTTTTCTTTCATTTTCTTTATGTTTATAAAACTTATTTTAATACCATCAATTTTACCTAATGCAATTATGCCCTTTTAAAGAAAGTAATAAAGTTCCTTAGGATACAATATAAGTAATAATTAATTTTGCTGATTAAATAATACAGATGCATTGTGCATACATTGTGCAAACACAGAGTCTAGACCTGGACCCCATTGAGAATTTTTGGGATGTGCTAGAGAAGACATTGCACTATACAAATCTCCCATCATCAATGCAAGATCTTGGGGAAAAATATTGCAACTCTGAAAAGAAATAGTATGTGGAAACGATGCCACAACAAATGTGTGCAGTAATTAAAACCAAAGGTGGTCCAACAAAATAATTTAATGTAATTTGGCCAGACAGTGTGTGTGGAACCGCAAAAATTCTGGGATGATGTACTTCCTCATTATTTAAGCCTGAAATAAGTTTTTCTTAACTTTTTTTTCCTCCTACGCTGGCATATGCAAAGCTCTTCTGTGTCACCACTGCATGTACATATTTTTTTCAAAAGCTTTTTTTTTTCTTTCATTTGCTTTATGTTTATAAAACTTATTTTAATACCATCAATTTTACCTAATGCAATTATGCCATTTTAAAGACAGTAATAAAGTTCCTTAGGCTGATTAAATAATACAGATGCATTGTGCATAAAAAGAAATATGCAGTTGCTATGTGGTTGCAATAATGTAGGCAGACAGTTGCATAGATGGTTGCTAGAGAGTGCAAAATATTTTTCATGTCAAGGGAGTGGTAGTTCTGAGGTTAGGGTGTTGGGCTAACAAACCCTAACTCTTGAGCAAGGCCCTTAACCCTAATTGCTCCAGGGGTTCTGTATAATGACTGACCCTGAACTCTGACCCCAAGTATCAAGTTAGGATACTTGTTACTTGCTTTAGATTAAAGCGTTTGCTAAATGAAATAAATTTCATGGTCGACCTCATTTCCCTAAACTGATTAACTGCACCGCTGCCACAATGACTAATTAGATCATTTCCATAAGTGTGTAGGTGTGTCAGTTTTCCTAATAAAGTGAATTTGTGTAAAAATGTGTTTTTTATTTTTTTAATTCGAGCTAGTGTTAGTGCTAGCATTTAAGTGGTTTCAAATATCTCTATTCGTGGGGGGTTGATTATTTAATGTAATTTATTTAAAGAATGCTATTGTTTCATAACTACAGTAAATCTATACAGGATAAGCACAAAAAGAAATATTTTGTTTGTTGGTTCCTGTTACTTGAACAGTAGGTGCAGTTAGAATGTACATGTTATTTAGTCTGATTATATAATGACTATATAATGGGTTATGCCTGTATATTCAGAAATGTTGAAGATTTGTGGATTCTATTTGTCAGGTAAGTGTTTTATTATATAGCCTTTAATAGACACAAATGCAGATTATTTAGATTTTTAGATTTTCTCTGATTATCATTCCAATGATGACTGTAGTGTTAGCCACAAGTTATTTATCTTTTTGTCCCCTTCTCTTTTTGGATTTAATTTTGTGTTCCCGAATGATCTTAATATGTTTCAAAGAACCACACTGAAAGAACAATAGAGTTCAGTGATAATGAGACAAGTGAAGAAGAGGGAACAGAACAAGAGGAAGAGGAGGAGAAAGAAGATGTAGAAAATATTAAGAAAAGTGAAAAAACAAAAGAAAATGACACAAAATTACTCAAAGAAATGTCAACACCGAAAAAGCTCAACATATTAAAGTTAACACCTCAGGTAAAAATAGCAAAATTTACACAATGTGCACTAGGGCTTTGGCCTAATACTTAAAATGAATCTAGATTATATTTAATCTAAAATGCCATATATGGCCAGATATGTTTCTCATCGTTTAAGTTTTCCTAATGGAGGTAAAGGAAGTAATTGAATATAAATTTTAAAAAAATGCAGATTTCCTGTTTGCAAGTGCCTTTTTATTATAATCTGTTCTATTATAATCTGTATTATTCAGGATCTGAAGGCAGCTGTTGAAGAAACTGAGCCTGATCAACCTATAAAAGGCTAGTAATTACAGATAAACATATAGATATATAAATATACATTACAAATCTCCCATTATCAATGCAAGATCTTGGGGAAAACATGACAATGACATGTTTTTATTGTATATTAGTAATAAGGATGTTTCAATGTGTTTAGATCCTTCTAATCCATGTATAGACGAACCACATATCCTTAATCAGTCCAAGCCAGAGAAATCAAGGGGTCACTTTGGCTCTAGCCGCAAGGTAATATCAAAAAGATTTTGGTTTGCTGTTTGTGTTACTTTTATCATCATATACTGGATAAAAAATTGTTTGATTTTCTCCAATTTTAGATATCTCTGTTCAGCCGAAAGTCTTTCATCAAAGAAAAAGAGACTAATGAGAATGCGGATATTCCAATACAAAATGACACTGCAGAAAAATCTTCCAATTTGAATAGTGGAGACACAGACAAGAGCAGTATTGAGGGGTCCGGGTCTCGGCCACCACGTTCTCGCTCAGCCACTTGCAGTCTGTTTTAACTGCAATCTATAGCAGCAGTTTAGTCCTGGTTTTGGGCAGTCTAATTTGAAGTGCAGAATTTGAACAAAATTGCTCAAACAACTCTGTTTTTAGTGAATACTTAGATATGTATAAAAAATTTTCATTCTTATAAATTTCATATTGTGTGGAATATGTATCATACTATATCATGTTTTCTATATCTTTATTTATTGTTTTCTTTTTTATATATTCTTATGGCACGCATGCACTTTTTGACTAGTTGTACTAATTTACACAAATAAAAAGGAAACTTGCAATTTCACACCTCCTTATTCATCTCCTCTCTCTCTCTCTCTCTCTCTCTCTCTCTCTCTCTCTCTGTATATATATATATATATATATATATATATATATATATATATGTATGTATTATGTCTGATGAGAATCTAAAGTGTCATTCATACGACAGTGATCGTACTGTAGAGATCATATTGTCAAGCTGGAGGCAGAAATGTTTTAAACAAACAACCTTTTTTGGACATTTACTTTAACTGTTATTCAATAGCAAACTGTGACATCGATACATAACAAAGAAGCACCTAAAATAACTTGCTTTAATTGGATTTAAAGATCACTGGGCTGAAACCTCAAATATACACACTTAACTGAAGCCAAAATACACAACTGCCCTGCCTCTTACATAACCTGACTGTGTATAAATGGCGTTAAACAAACAAACAAACAAATAGCAAACAGTGAAAACCTGAGGTGTTTAAAGTTTTGATCAGCTGTTTAATTTGTTGATGAACATCAATTTCTGCTACACAGGCCTACAACACATTAAAAAAAAAGTTGTGAATGGGGCAAAGTAGAGCTAGTAATGAGTTACAAAAACTAAATAATAATGTCATTTATTAATTTATCTGAACCCTAGTGTTTAGTATATAGTTTATATGTTTATAGTTCATAGCACAGTATGGAACTGACAATTTTAGCATAATAACTGATATCTAAATTTGGCTCGGCGGCACGGTGGCTTAGTGGTTAGCACGTTCGCCTCTCAGCGCTAGGGATTCCCGGTTCGAATCCCCATCTGGGTGGAGTTTCCATGTTCTCCCCGTGTCTGCGTGGGTTTCCTCCGGGTTCTCCGGTTTCCTCCCACAGTCCAAAAAACATGGATCAAGTTAATTGAGTTCTCTAAATTGCCCCATATAGAGTGTGTTTGAGTGTGTGAGTGTGTACCCAGCGATGGATTGGCGCCCTGTCCTGGGTCTATCTGCCCAGCGCCCGAGACGTTCTCCCCTGGATGGGCATGGGGAACCCCACCGTGACCCTAATAGAGGATAAAGTGGGAGATAATGAATGAATGAATGAATAAATTTGGCTCTTAACAAAGTTGTCCGCCACCAGACGGCGGTATAGCAATACAGTAGGCGTTGAAATGCAACTACGCGCATGCGCAGCTACAAACGTCGGCTAGCAGTTTGCGATAGCGAGTCGGCTGGACATTTTAGCAGTCTTTTTGAAATTACTTACTTTGTCTTTTCATTTATTAACTTACAGTCATGGAGGAGTATCATGCTGGAGATGAGGTATATGTGTAGTTCATTCATATTCACAGTTAGGGCGATGTTACAGAAGCTAGATTCTTTGGTGGTTTGGAACAATAACAGAAGGCGTCGGCCGGATAAATAGTTTGTTTAATTTGTAAGCAGTTCTGCCGATTAATTCATTTAAATATCATTCATAATCTCTGCTATAGAGGTGATAATTGTGCTTTCGCAGTCATTCTGTAAATTAAGGACCGTCGGGTGTGGTAAGTTCAGATTGTGGACGTGTCGCTGTTTGATATAAGGCCAAAATGATAAGACCAAGCTATTAAAATACAATGTATGATTTGCGTTTACTTCACTTTAAAATGACGTAAAATGCATACCATACAATCAACTTTAATTTTATAGAAATTAATATCCGCTGCCTAGACGCCACGGGTCTGTACACATGGGCTCTTACAGAGTCTTTTTTGAAGTGTATATACTATGGCAGTCAAACATGTGTTATGCCAGTTACATAATGTGTTATGCCAATTACGTAATTATAGAAGTCCATGTCCGCCACTGAGAAAAAAGTCAAAAAGTATCTCAGTATTCTGACTTTATTCTGAATGAATCACGTCGCATTGTTTATCCATCCATCCATCCATTATCTTCCGCTTTATCCCATATTAGGGTTGCGGGGGGGGGGGTTCCCCATGCCCATCCAGGGGAGAACGTTTCGGGCGCTGGGCAGATACACCCAGGACAGGACGCCAATCCATCGCTGGGCACACACTCACACACACAAACACACTCTAAATGGGGCAATTTGGAGAACTCAGTTGACTTGATCCATCTTTTTGGACTGTGGGAGGAAACCGGAGAACCCGGAGGAAACCCACACTGACACGGGGAGAACTAAGCCACCGTGCCGCCCCCACACTGTTTATATGTTTTGTTTTTTTTTCCAAGTTTTGATTTCATGTATATGGTTGCACTGGAAAGGAAATCTTTTAATCTTATTGTACCTGTGTATAGTGACAATAAAGGCATTCTATTTTTATACATAATTGTAATTGAAGAACGAGACGAAAGACCTCCTTTAACATCCCTCTTAAAGCTGACTACTTATTGTCACAATTTTGTTACACATATCAAAATACAGTTAGGCATTTTAAAAAGGTAATACTTTTATTAAACAAAGCATTTTGCCGTGTGTTTAGACAATGCTGAAGTTTAATGCTGATCTCAATTATTAGTAGTTAAAGTACTGTGAACTTTCTTAAACAGTGTTACTATAATACCCAGTTTTATTTTACCTGTTTTTTTTGTTTTGTTGCATATTTAACAACAACAATGCGATTGGTGGCTAAAAATACTTTTCCTTATTTTTCTTATTTATTTATTTATTTTTTTTGTTTAGCTTGCCTTTAATCCTGATGATGCAAGCAATGCTGTTAAAGAAGTAAGTGAAACACTATAACTACAAAGTTTTTTTAATGGCATTTCTAAACAAACCACCCCTGTTCCTAAACATCTGACTGTACAATTACTATTTCCTATACTTAATAATTGGGCTTTGTTCTGAATTAAATCCCATGACTTGGAGAGATTAAGTGTGTGTGTGTGTGTGTGTGTGTGTGTGTGTGTGTGTGTGTGTGTGTGTGTGTGTGTGTGTGTGTGTGTGTGTGTGTGCGCGTGCCTATATGTATCGCTTGCATGTGTCAGTGCATTGAGGGTGTTATCGGAGGTGTGGATTATAGCCAGAACAAAGTAAATCAGTGGACAGCTAACATCGTCGAGCATTCACTCACACAGCTGGTCAAACAGGGGAAGCCATTCAAATACATTGGTAACATGATGTCATTTCTGCATTATTTACACATATTACACCAATAATGTTTTTACTTTTTAAAGTGATAATTATCTTTGCACATCCTTCAGTTAACTGTGCAATAATGCAGAAGAGTGGAGCTGGACTACACACAGCCAACTCATGTTACTGGGATACTACCACTGATGGTGAGGCACAACACATTTCCCTTCTGTAATTAACCAAAATGTGCACAATATACATTAGTTTGTGCTGCTTTTTTGGGGTAAAAAAAACCCACTACTGTTCTGCTAAGATTTAAAGTTCTTATTTTTATTTTAAATTACCAAACAATATTTTACTTGCTTTTTCAAAAGAATCTATAAGTATTTTCCCCTTTTTATAAAAGTCTTTTATCTAAAAAAAAAAAAAAAGAAGTATGTTTAGGTTTATAAAATTTGCAAGAAATGTGGGAGTTTACAGGTTTTTAGGCTTTGCTGCTTTATTTGATCTATCAATTTGTCCAACTGAGCTAACATTTTCAGAATTAAAATACTTATATAATAAATGTGTCAAACAACATTCTGTAAAATAACTTACTTGAGAAGGCAGTGCATCTCGTCCATCACGGCATGTTTAATGACCATGGTTCTAATAATTTCCTCTTTCATTAATTTCTGCATGTTTTTATTTATTTATGTTCATTGTACAAGTAACCACACTTACCAGTCCTTTCTCCATGTCATTAAAATATCTTAATAATTTGACTCCAGCATGATTAGTTAGAAGGAATTTGTCATGTTTTTAATTTTTTAAAATTACTTTATTCATCCTTTCCATTAATTACTGAGCAGAGCAGAGCAGCTAATAAAATGTTATATTTTTAGGTCAGTAGTTTAGTATGTACACTACAATTAAAGTGTTCTGTGGTGGCATGTTTGTAAATAAATTTACAGGTTTCTTTATTTTGACTACTTAGGGAGCTGCACAGTCAGATGGGAGAACCGCACTATGTACTGCATAGTCAGTGTGTTTGCAGTTGCTATCACACTCTGAAGTGGAAATAAAAGCCAACCTCTTACCATGAGACCAGAACATACCCACAGTTAAAAATCAGGTGGCGCCACCAACTTATTCTAACCTATTAAAAACAAGGTTTGCAGTCCAAATTGTTTGTTTAAATGACTTGTTTCACATGCACAGTATAAATTTGATATTAAAAGACACCTGCTTGTTTTAATGATAAATTCAAGACAACACATTTTTTTACTTGGACTCTCACTGGTTAAGTGGAACAATTACAAACATAAACAGAAAATTGATTCTTGTGACTGATTTATTGTGTTATAATATTCATCATATGAAAACCTCAACAGTACATTATTCAAAAATGTCCTTTGTTATTTAAAAGAAATAAAATCAGCATTTGCTATTACCTGCTTTTTAGGTGTTTTACACACACACTACTTCTCTCTCTCTCTCTCTCTCTCTCTCTCTCTCTCTCTCTCACAGACACAAACACACACAATTGACCTTTCCCAATGCCCCTCCTTACCCGTGGCTCCATGCAGCCTTGGTTTATATGATGATATTTTTACAAATCTAATTAGATCATACAAATTCTCACTGGCATTTAATTCTAACATTCATAATTAAGCATCTATTACATAGCAAACCAATACATAAATAAATTTTATACTCTGTTTAATATAAACAAAAAAGAGCTCTTAACCTGTTACCTGGCTTCCTTAACATCACTGTTAATACTGCACTGCAAAAAGCAAATGAGTTTGGTAATGGGTGCATTTTGTAATGTAATTTTAATTCATAACTGTACTGGTTAAGTATATGGCTATTACAAAGCACATCTTCAACAAACTGGAACTAAGTTACTGTAACAGATTTTTGTGGCATAATGGAGCAATGGTTAGCACTTCCATATTACTGCAAGAAGGCGTGTCATTCAGTTCCCATTTTTGAGAACAAAGTTTCTTTCTGCATGGAGTTTCCTTTAGTACCTGCATAGGTGTACATGTGTGGACATTTTCTCTTACATTCCTTAAAAAAAGGAGAAAATTTTAAGATACCGAATTGCCCCTGAAATGTTAATGTATCACTTTTTATTATTCCTATCAGGAAATAGCTGCTGATGCTGTCTAGATGTCAAAAAGTCCTAAATTATTAAACTAAACCAATTCTGAAATAGACCAATATATTTTTGCAAGACTTCATTTTAATAATATAATGCTTCATGATGTTAAATTCAGAATTAGCTGAAAGAGCTGAAAATGGTTTTTGTAACATTTTGAAGATTTTATGACTGTACGTTAACTCCTTATGGTGTGACTGAGGACATTAAGAATTCATTAATTTTAAAGTCTGGCAAAGTGCCGATTTATTTCTTTAACAAGTAACTTGAAAAACATAGCAACAGTAACTAAGGGAGGCGGAGCATTGCAAAAGGTCAATAATTTATACATCATTCACTTTTAAAGTTCAATCTTAACAAATTGATCTTTTTTAAAAACTAACAAGTTTTTATTAAAATACATCAAAATACAAAAGAAATTCTATTAGCAAAGTAAAATTTCTACCTGTTTGTGTATGTGTGTATTTGCTTTAACATTTTGTTTAACATATTATTAATGTTCAACAACCTGTGTGTAATTTATTTGACTGCTATTTATCAGCTCATGTTAAAGCTTTGCTTGTCTTTATAAGTGGATATGCTTCCTAGATGTTCCCAAAAAGTTTTCCTTATTCTTTTGCAACTCTGGCACACTGGTTTTCTGAAAGAATGCCAATGTTTTGTGCTTATACATGTATAAATCTTCATTGAATAATTTATCTTAAATTTTAAAAAATATCTGAACAAAAATGGGCAATTCAAGTAAGAAACCATTTTGTACATAATTATACAGCGATACATGTATCAGATTATTGTTAAAATTGATTTGCACATGCATGGTTTTATGATATTGTGTTCATGGTGTAACATTGAATTCAGAAACATCTGGTTAAAAGTTTTCTTTGTTGAATATGAATTCTGCTCCAGATTGTGACTGTGTGTGACATTGCTTTGCTAAGGCTTTTGCAAGTTGTGTAGGACCACAAAGAAACACTCCAACTTTACAGCTGTGGGATAGAAAAAGAAATGGGTATGTAAGTCAATGCAAATAAACTGCACTATCAATCACATGCTTGCAGAAAATAAAGTCAATTTATTACTAATATTTGTTCAGAGTCGCATACGTACCTTGGATGACTAGTTGCAATAGTGTTAAACTCGCTGTCCCAGTTGGGTTTGCCATACAAAGTCTTCTGCTTTAGACCAGTAATGGGGTCATTTTCTGCTTCATACTGAACTCGAAAATGAGCAGCCTTTAGTATAAAAAAAAAAACAATGATTTTAATTTTATTTTCCTTTTATAAGAAATTCACAATTAATGACATGCACTACACTATATAAAGAAAACCAATGAAACATCTATACATTACATTTACAGGCGACCTTATCAACTGCTATAAAATGGTACCCCCTTTGAAGTTCTTTCACACAAATTACGGACTATGCTTTATGCACTGGGAATTTATGCTGGAACAGAAATATATCTCACAGCTAAAACGCATCAAAGAACTGGTTTTATGTCATGCCACAGATTACAAAATTCATGACTAAATTAGTCTCGATTGGTAAACTACAATTTTTATCTCCTATATTTTATAGTTTAGTTTAGTTTTAATTTATCACGGCAAACCAATTAAATTAGCATATATATATATATTTTATGGAAGCATATTTACTACAAAATAAAACTATGATTATATAAACACGAGTTACAACTCAAGTCATAGCCACTTGTAATTGGTGAAGTACACAATGTAGTATTTTTTTTTTTAGTAACCTTTGTCATATGTTTGTTTCTTTTTTTATCATTCTATTTTTGAGTGTCTGTCATGGGTGGCCTTCTAACCTCGGTGTCCTTCCAGCGGGTAAGATAGATGTTGTAAGTGAGGAAGTCGGTCATGTTTTTATCAGTCATCTGGCGCTCCAGTGATTGCAACAAATCTGCGAACCATTCAAATGCTTGTGTCTCTGGGCAAAGCCAGTAGAAGTAGATCTGCCAGCAAAAAAACAAATAAAAAAATATATATTTTTTTTAATTATTATTTTTAATATTATTTTTCAAGATTTCCTGTTATAAGATTTTCTAGTGCCAGCACTAATCTAAAAAAATTATGGCTCATGTTATATGCAATTGGCAAAACTAAAAAAAAATAAATGCATGGGGTTTCCTTATAATTTTATATATATATATATATATATATATATATATATATATATATATATATATATATATATATATATATATATATATATATTTTTTTTTTTTTTTTTTTTTTTATTGAATTAAGCATCATACCTTCTTGGTGAAAACATTGGTATTCTGCTGAACATATCTGTACCACACAGATTTGAGAATAGATGCAAATGGAGTAACTCCAATGCCAGCCCCAACCAGCATAACAACCTCATAACGGAAGACATCCTCACTGGCTGTGCCAAATGGTCCATCCACAGCAATTCTGTGTACGTTCATTAAACAAAATCAGACATTGTGATCTTATCACATATTATAAATCAATTTTAATCAATTAAAGATTCAATGGGTGATTTCACGTTACGTTTGGTACTTAAGCATAACAGTGTAACTCCTCTATCTGCTCGCATTATGTGCCAGGGTTACTCGCCACCATGCCAACCAGCATTTCTTTTACAGCATCAATATTCATTTAAATTCAGAAAATGAATGGTGTATGGAATGCTGCAGCTGTTTTACAGAAGAGGTAGTAAAACTCCCAAGTGATGAAATCAGTCTTTTGTAATTTTACAGTTTGCTCAGTGAAAGCTTTGCAAAAGGCTATTGGACCTACTCACTTCCTCTTTCCATTAACAGAGAAAATCCCAACCAGTCTACATCCCCTTTTTATAAGTTTTTAGTTGCCTAATTTGCAACTGTGACACAGTTGTTTGCAATAAAACACTTCTAAAAACAGAGGTGTGTAAATCATTAAACACAACATATAGCTAGGTTTGATTATTCAGATTCTGTTTATTTTATTTAAAACTGAATAAAATTGTACCATGCAGGAAACGGCTCAATGTAATTATATTTGCCTATCTATTTTTTTCAGTTACTTGATAGAAATGTGTATGTGTGTTCATATATATATATGTACATTACACACGTACACACACACATGTATATGGCTGTGATATTTCATTTGTCTTTTTTTCTGAAATAAAAAAGGTGAAACTCTTAAAATATTAATAAGTTGTAGTGCAGTCATGTGTGATATCATTATGGTTCTACATTATCAGAATTACCTGCCATTTAAAAAATATATTGCATGATAACATTTTATTATATTACAGTTGCTGTCACCTTTTGGATAAGTAAGCATTCATTTCCAAGATAGCAGGTTTTTTTTTTTTTTATCTCATTTAGATTAATGTATCTAATACAGATACAGTAGGACTGAAATCAGGAAGCATGTCCCTGGTTTTAAAATTGTTTGCCTAATTAGGATTCAAAGACTTTAAACATTTGAAGAGTTTAGCCAAAATTTTATTTACTGTGGCAGTAATGCTTACTTGGGTAGCTCCCAGGCTTCTTGAACTCCAGTTTTGTCCCCCCCACATGCAGAGTATAGGGCTTGTGTCCAGTCACCAACAATGCGAATGTGGACACTGAAGTGGTCTTCTTCAGGTGCAGAGGTCAGAGTAAAGGGATGCCACTCCAGCTGTGAGATTGATGGACACTGCATAGAGACATACTGACCCACCTCCATCTTGAAACCCTTTTTCTTCATCTGCAGCTCCAAGGTTTTAGATGGGTGCATCACTACCTGTTGAAAAGTAAAAAAATGTAAGTAAGAGTATATAATGATTTTAATATAATGGTATAAATCAAAAAGTGTTTTTAGTTGTAAATATATGTAATATATCCATCCATTCATCATCTTCCGCTTTTTCTTTTACTAGGGCCGCTGGGGGAGTTCCCTATGCCCATACACCCATGACAGGGAACCAATCTATCTCTGCTAACACACTCACACACACAAGCACACTCTATAGGGGCAATTTGGAGAATTCAGTTAACCTTGATGAGGATTTTTGCACTTTGGAAGGAAACCGGAAAACCCGGAGGAAACCCACGCGGACACGGGGAGAACCAGGAATCCCTAGTGCTGAGAGGTGAATGTGCTAACCACTAAGCCACCATGCCACCCTATTAAATATATTATTTCTTTATGAACTACTGTTTTGTTTTTTGTTTTTTTTTTTTTAAAGATTTTCTAAATTTGTCCTTGATTTTAATGGATACATTTCATATTCACCAAATCAGTTGCCTGATCTTAGAAATGCATGTATAAGTAAAAGAGCAAAATTTCTTTAAATAGGTCATGAGTTTAAAATGGAATATCCACATCTAAGCTGATGTTTGGGTAAAGAGTTTGAGTTTATGAGCTGATGTTTGAGTTTAGCCACATGGTTCATTCCATTATCAAAGGTTAAAACATCTTTTACTAACCTTGGTGATAACCACTTTCTGCTGGGAACGATGGAATCTTACTAGCCTCTCACACAGATACAGGAACATTGGAGCAACTACCCACTTCCATGTCTTAAAACACAATATACAACAGAAAATATTACTGTCTTTTTTAATAAAACATTAATGCGAATTTGTGAACAGAAATTTTATTTCAATTTTATTCAACTGATTGTAATTGCAATTTTTTTAAATACATTTTGCTTCCCTTTATAGGCTCTAAAACCAACACACTGTAGCACTTGGGACCTGAACCCTGGCATTGGCCTGTTGGTACCCTTTAGAAATCTCTGCATGTGATCTAATTCTACATCAGGTCAGTCCTAAAAGCTGTGTGGGGGGGGGGGCATAAACCAGTAAATAAATAAAAAAAATGGTAGATTTTGTTATTTATATATTGAGAAAAATTTGATCCAGTATTACATTTTTGTAAGTGGCAAAATGTAATTTTCTTTTCTGTGTCGAGTGCATGTCTCTATACCTATGCTGTTTCGTTCCACATGTAGAAGGAAACCACATGGGTACAAAGAAATGCACTTGACGCAAAAATGACCCATCTAGTAATCAAGCCCAGAACATACTTATAGCCATTTGTATATGTGTAGTTATAAGTAAACACGCACTAAATAATTACAATACATTTTTTTCCCCAAATGCCTTTAATAAACTTCTGCATTGTAAGCTTTGTAATGCATAATCTATGTACTAATTAGATGGTGAACGCTACTGATTGCATGAACTAAAATACAATGCTGGTTACCATTGGTGGATTTCCTGCAAATTCTGGTTCTGGGCAGTGTGGATCTGTGCCCCAGGTCTCAAACTTGCTTTCACATAGAAGTGGATTGTGATTGTTTAAACTGTTTTGTGTTTGTCCTCTTACAATGCGCCTGTTAAAGGAAAAGATAAA
This sequence comes from Corydoras sp. C115, assembly GCA_019802505.1. Lineage (NCBI taxonomy): Eukaryota > Metazoa > Chordata > Actinopteri > Siluriformes > Callichthyidae > Corydoras > Corydoras sp. C115. Next base: position 3,257,701 of record JAFMOC010000037.1, on the reverse strand, counting down.
AAGTCAATTACAGAATGATGTAAACGTATTTTTGCTCTAATACAGTTTTTATTTAGCACATATTCAACCATTAAAAAATTTTTTACTTACCCGACCCCATGAAGAACCAGGCCAATAAAAAACACAATAAAGAGGTGGTGGGTGAACCAAAACACTTCAAAATAGGACCTGCGAATGACCTCCATTGAGGAAGTGATGATAAGGATAAGGGAAAGGGTGATGACTACACCTGTCAGTCCTGCCACTGTTGTGAACATCACAATGGTTTGGCTCTATAGAGTTAAAAAAAAAAGAATACATTAATATAAAAAGAAGGGAATTGACTGTTTAAAATTGACTAATATTAATTATGTGACATCCAGGCATTAATACACAGTACACAAAAGAATAATTGATAAATAAATTATCAGTCATTAATTTGAAATTAGAAGCAGAGTTTTTCCACAGAATGTAAAATGGAAAGAATTAGTTTAGTTTAGATTTATGTTGAATAAATGTAATGTTGGTCCAAGTTCACAGAACTATATTACAGTGATTTTCAGTCATTGTCATGCTACATAGGAAAAGATTTTTATTAATTGCCACTGTTTAAAAGATGCAAACCAAATACATTGTCCCAATTGTACCCCCCTCCACAAACCACAGACTGGAAATTAAACACTTCTTGCGGATCTAAAAACAATAGCATTGACTGTAATATAAACCATAGAATTTTTTTATTATGTATTCTTCCTCTCATTAATATGAAAATGTAGTAGACACAGCTAACCAGCATCTAAAAATACAAAGTATGTGTGTGTGTGTGTGTGTGTGTGTGTGTGTGTGTGTGTGTGTGTGTGCGTGCGTGCGTGCATGTATGTGAGAACATTTTTTGTTAGGATATGAGAAGTTGCAAATGGTGTAAAGAGGAAATTCCTAAACTATTGCGCTGCTGTAAGTGAGCTTGATTGCACAACAGCAAATAAATGACAGGTGTTGCCCAATCTTTTGGGAATATATTTTAAAAAATATTGATTCAACAGCCTAAATACTTTAAAATCTATATATTAAAAGAGATTTTACAGAACTAAACAAACTGGAGGGCGCACAGTGGTTTAATAGTTAGCACGTTCGTCTCTCAGCGCTAGGGTTTCCCGGTTCGAATCCCAATCTGGGTAGAGTTTCCATGTTCTCCCCGTGTCCGCGTGGGTTTCCTCCAGGTTCTCTGGTTTCCTCCCACAGTCCAAAAACATGGATAAAGGCCAATTGAATTCTCCAAATTGCCCATATAGAGTGAGTTTGTGTGTGTGAGTGTGTGCCCAGCGAAAGATTGGCACCCTGTCCTGGATGTATCTTGACGTAACCCCCCCCCCCCCCCCCACACACACACACACACACACACACACGCGACCCAAGTAGAGGATAAAGCAGAAGATAATGTATGGATGGATAAACAAACAGGACATGGTGGTGTGCACATAACCATTCTGTTAGCTGTAAGGTGCAGTGTTACACTCACAGTCTCATTGGTCCTGATGGGGTTAAGAAAGGATTCGTTCCCTCTGTTGCCGATCAGGGAGAGTACATGTGGTAAAGAGCTGCTATTGACCTCTATTTGTGCGTTCATAAAGCGCTCGAAGTTGAACAAATGTGCAATGGTGTGCACCGCTAACAGAAACACAAAAGTAACATTTAGAGTTAAAAATGTTGTACTAGTAATTACTAGGATGTCATCTTTGGGTGGGTATTAGAATTATTTGATGGGCAACAATACAAATGCTGCATTTTTATAAATAGGGTATGTAAACATTTATTATTATTATTATTATTATTATTATTATTATACTATGTATAATGTTCCATGGTTTTAAATAAAAGGCTCTTGCAGTTGAGATGTATTATTATTCATTTATTTATAATCACACTTTTGTTAAAGCAGATTGTCCAAATTTCTCAGTGGGTAATGCACACTAGGGATAAGCTTTATGAAACCAAAACAGTTGTAGTACACTTTATTTATGGTGTAAATGTTTTTACTATCATGATTAATGACACATCGATATGACCCAGTGTGTACACTACACAAGTAAATGTTAAATGATTTAGATTCTAGATTGTAAATTCAATCAGTTATTGAACATGTCTATAAATACACGGTAATAAGTGTGGTGTTAAGGTTCAGTTGACTGTACAAAGTCCAGCATGGTGCATTAAATGTAGATGCCTGACTGTACTGTACTGTATCTGTGATGTATAAACAAGTTGGCCATCATCTTTTAAAACTTGTCCATTAGGTTTAGATGCAAACCACACCATCTAATGTCTTAACCTTTTAACTCTTTCTTCAGTAGGTCAGTGGTTAGTGTTGTGCTATGAATCTAAAGGTTAAGGGCTCAAACCCCAGGTCCACTGAAGTTACCGAATTAAATTGTATTGCTGTTTTATGGCTGACCTTGTGTTCTGACCCCAACCATCAAAAAAGGATACACGTAAGTATTCAAAAGTTGACCAAAGCTTCTGCTAATATAATGTAATGTAGGTCAAACTGGTACCTGTGTGGAAGGCGATCATGTATGCTACCAGCTTGTGGAAAGTAATGTTTCTGTCTAGTTGGCGGGCTGCAGTTCGGCTACAGCACTACAGAAACATGCAAACAGTTACTCAATACAGCTTTTGAAGTTTCACAAATTATGAATTTATTTATTTTATAGTAGTAGCAAGTTTGGCCACTGCATCTCACCTGTATTGAACCTCGAAGGAAGGAGAGCAGGTTTCGGCAAACAGGCAGCAAGATCAACATACAGTTAAAGTTTAAACATGCAGCTGGAGCTCTTGCCCAGGACAGAGCATGCTAAAAAGAGCGGGGTGATAAGGAATGAAAGTAAGAATTTTATTTTTCTATTATTATTATTTGTATCAATTCTTAATGTATTATCACATGTATATCATATATTCCATACTAGTTACTTTACTATTGTTCTTGCTATTTTTAAAAGATATTTTTAAGTTTCATTTTTTGTGTGTGTTTGTGAAAGAGAAACATTTCCCCTTGTTGCTACTTTAAGTTCTAACACCTGTTTCACTGCCTGTTCTGTGTTCTATGATGTGTGACCAAAAGGTAGTGTGTTCTGTAGAAATGCACTACATTAAAAAATAAATACATTTATTTATTAATAATAATAATGATGATGATAATCAATTAAACAAATAAAATATTTTAAATCACTGCATATGCTAAGATGAGCTTCATACTGTAGATATTTTTTGCAAAGCAGAATTTACAAATTTACAAACCTACCCCCAGGATGACTCTGGTGTAGTAAAAACGATCAATAAGAAATGCCATGTAGAAATGGACAAAAAGAAATGCATTGATTCCAAGCCATACCAGCTACAAAAAATAAAAAAAACGAATCGTTACACTTTGCAAAACCAATAAAGCATGCTAAACATTAGGATGCTAAACAATTTAAATACCACAACCTTTCAAAATTACAAAAATGTAAAATGGTCCAAGATGAACTTATGTAAAAAAAAAAAAAAAAAAAGACTTACAATCACAAAAATGGAGAGCCCTTCATTTGCTGCAAAGTTGCCCATAATGAAGGTAGAGCAGATGAAGTGTATTAGTGAGAAAGGAAGACAGAATGCTTTAGGGAAGTGAACATTGTTTAAAAGGCAGAGCCAAAAAGGAAGTTCATAAAGCCTGACCGAATCAGCCAATCACAATTTGTAAGTAGTTCCTCAACAAATTAATATATATATATATATATATATATATATATATATATATATATATATATATATATATATATATATATATATATAGTATCCCTAGTAATTAAAATTCTTAATCATGACAAGACTAAGATTCTAATGAATGTCACAGTGTACATGCATACTTTCTTAGAATCTCACATTATTACAGTCCCAAATATTTATTCTACCTACATGATACAGAGGTGACCAGTGTTATTTAGGATCCATTATATATCATACAATCATTTTCCCAGGTATCATAATAGAAGCATTTCAGTCACATTTTATAACTCTTGTTAAAATTAATAAAGTACCAACAAAACATCCTGCTAGCTACATTTTACTTACGCATACTTCATGGCTAGTTCATTATTTTTTTGTTAATTTGTTTATTTTCTTGCTTATTAGGGTGGTAGATGCATTATTATGACAATGTCACATGTAAATATAATAAATGTATACAGCGCAGTTTCCCTTCTATGACAATAAAGGCTGAATAACAATAAACAGTTGGCCTAAAAACATCTGTATCTCCTGCTTATAAGATGTTTATATACATATGTACATTATTTATAAGCACTGCTGTCTAATTCGGTACATGCAACAAGTTTGGATGGCTTAGCTATTACTCTCAGGTGCAGCCCTGTTTTGCATAAAAGTAAATATGCAAAGCTCAAAAATAAATATGCAATTTATATAAGATGTTTTCATTCAGTTTTATGGCATTTAACGATTTTATTCAAAGTCACAAGGTTACATAGCATTCAAGAAAATCGATTGCAAAACTGTGCTTATATAAGCAACCACAAGATGGCGGAAATGTTACAGTACAATCACCAGCTCCCATTGAAAGGCGTTAACAGTCGTCTTTATGTAGAAGTCTTATGTAGTAATTATTGTGGTTCATTACTATTTACAAAAATAGATTTAGATGAAATAAATATGTGAAAAATAGTGTAAATAGATATATCAGTTAAAAGTTTTAAACATTTGTCCCAGGTGTCAAAATATTATAACATTTAGTGCATGATGTACAAGTATCATACAGATCAAGCATAAACAAAGCCCTTGTAAAATACACACACACACACAAAAAAAAGTATTAATCAATTCACATTGAAGTTCATTGCTTAACTGCTAACGCAATTCAGACAGTAACACAGTAATGCAACAAATCCATATTTTTAGATTAGATTAGATTAAAAATGCCAGACACTGCATTTAATTTAGTGTGAATCAGATGATAATGTAGTGTTACAGTGACTTGCAATTGCATCCTCTCGATAAATCACATTTTGTTTATTACTACTTAAACTGATGGATATGTTATGAGTTTGCACAAAAATATATCATTATAAAAAAAGAAAATAATAATTAGAAAATTCTTCATAAACAGCATAATTATCACATTATTATTAAGAAATAAAGTTCTGGTGCTGCAAATGTCTATTGAATGTTACTTAGTTGAATGGGCTTCTCTTGTGTTAATTTAAAATTTGGTTCAGTTGACACCTGTTCTAACAAGGCCCTGAATTTTACCTACACAAATATAATAGACAAAAATGTAAGAAAATATGTCTAAGGGAAAAGTTATCCAGTGTATTAAAATAAAAATTTTAGCCTTTGATAAATTATTTAACAAAATAATTCCCCATTCCCATCCAGGGGAGAATGCGGAAACTCAACTCAGACAGGGTTTCGAAACTGGATCCCAAGCACTGAGAGCTACCATGTCATCCCATTATTAAAATATTATATACTCTGTAAATAATGTTTCCTTCGTTAAATTCAGTGTGATTTGTAATGGTACCAAATGTGTAAGAGCTAAAACATATTGTGTATATATTTAATTTACTTCCCAAGATTCTCAGTTAAGTGCTGAGGCTTTTCAGTTACAGTGTGCTACATTACACAATCATATAATGGTTTGTATTTATCATTCCGGTTGGTAGTAAAATGTAAAAAGCTTACATAAAAGTGACCAAAGCTTACATACAAAAGGCAGCATTTTCATTTTGAAAGTGGCAGCACATGCATACAGCACTTAAAAACGCCATGCAACAATCATGTTTACCTAAAGGACAACTAAAATGCTTAAGTATTCCTGTCCACTCATATATTCAACTTGTCATGGATTTATTGTAACATGCATCCTTATTGGCTCATTGTACATCAGGTTTATATTTGGCACTTAATGTGTTCAATTATCAGGTTTGGAAAATGTGGAGTATTGGTTTGTGCTGATGATCTGATGATTTAAATCTGCCTGTTCATACTATGCAAGCAATATGCTGTTCACTAATATTCTGTACTGTGGGTCTTTAGCTCAGCTGGAACACAGCAAAGGCCCTGGCCGATGTTCGCTTTTCGTGGAAAATGGTTCATGGCCCAATTCTTTGGTTTGATCAGGATGCTCTTGTGTATTTTTGTCTTCTGAGCATCTATGTGTAGAGCAAGGGATGGGAGTTGTTCTTAATGACCAACAACATTCCCTGAGTACTTGCGCTGGGCTGGAAGAAAACAGTTGCCTACAAGGATGACAGCACTGATAGAAGAGAAGCATGAAGAACCAAGCAAGAACATAGCAGAGTATCAAAAGCAGCTCCACCACTGGTGCATCTATATTCCGATAAAAATCAGTGCGATGAGTGAACCAGAGAGACATAAGGATGATATTCTCTATGAAACGTAGAAAGTGGTAAGCAGTCGCTCGCCTCCAACCATGGCTTTTGTCGATTAGGTCAGGGTCATCAAGCTTGAGCTGTACAGCTGACCAACAAAAGACGTTAATGCCGGCATACAGGAAAGTGAGCATAGCAAGTGCAGTAGCTGTGCCCACTCGACTCAATGTCTTTTCAATAATCTCAGGAAACGGAGAGCCACTGCGCCAGAATGCCACCCATGGCTGCAGGAAAAAAGCTATGAAGTTGAACATAACTACAGGCAGTAGCCAGAACTTCAACACAGTGCCGAAGAGCACAAGAACAGTGACCCGCGTGGCAATTTCAAAGCCACGCCACAGAAACAAGCACACATATGCTGCCGGGCTAACAGACACTTCATAGTCATCATAGCGAATCTTGATAGCCAGGATATTACAGCGCAGTGCACCATACACAATGGAGAGGAGAGAGATGACCATCAGTGTAGCTTTAAAAAAGAAAGAAAGAAAGGTGGGTGTTATTTTTCTTATATCCAAACTGTGTTGTTCTAGTTTTTTATTGTGAGAATCCATTTGAACAATTTCTACAAATTACAATGGTATACTTTTATTCATATATGAAACGTGTTTAATATATAAATGAAACTTAAAAAATGGTTAATTTACTAATAAACTAGATAATGAATAATAGTCTTTAGTATAACTATTGTATTGTAGCACAGACAACTTGTTTCAAACTCTGATGATTCAATGTAAAGTGAAATATAAACAGGACTGTGTTTATTTATAGACAAAAGGAAACTGCTTCTAGCAACACAAGTTTAACCACTTGGAACAGGCCGTTATTTGTACACTTATATCCTTCAAAACTAAATGTGTGGTCTTGAGATAAAGCTCGAGGAAACAGATAGTTGTGACAGCAGTGTAAAGGGTTTTACTACCATTTGTGAAAGACAGGACAGAAGAAGCTAGGTGACAGTGTGTATGTGTGTATATATAAATACGTACTTTTGAGTATGATGATGCCTCAATGTACATTCAATGTTTTTGAATGTCACTTAAAAGTAATAATCATTTTCATCCATTACAAGTGATAGAATTAATTTTTGTTTTTAATTAAGTTTTTTGAACATTTTTGTAAACTTAAACAAAAGATCCATGATTTAAGGAGCGATAACAAAATTAAATTCTCCAGAAGCATCATTCCAAATTTCAGATTAACATTCTGATAAATTCGATATTTTCAATCTAAAATGTTGGAGGTCAGAATCATTCAAAGTGTTGAAGTATAAACATTCATCTTTCTGATGCAATTATATGTTTTGCAAAATTTGGCTAGTGCTTGATCAGTCATGTTAATGGGTAAATACAATCTAATGCTGTCTCACACAAATTTTGATAATACTACATTATAAAATTTAGAGTAGAATGTAGTTAATTAATTTAATGTTAATTAAACTACTATTGGAAATAAATTTTAAATGGATTTTAAGGTGGATGTTCTTACGAATGCGTTTTAGACTTTAATTAAAAAATTTAATGTTACATTAGGATTATAAATAATAAATGACTGGGAATGCTGTCGGGTAAACAGAAACCTTTTAAGTAGTTAGTTAAAGCCTCAAGGTAACCAGGATGAACAAATATTTAGCTTTGTGAATTACAAAATTGTGTTGCAGCTTAAATTTCTCTTGTCACAGCATCTATAATTCTCGAATGTTAAAATGATCTATTTCACATCATTTTTATCAAACTCATAAATCAGTGATTTAATTTAATTTGCTCCCTGTGTAACTGTTCAACCAGATGTTTCCAGATTTTTTTTTTTTTTACAAAACAATAAAGAATTTTTGAAGAATCAATTTCCAGCATTTACTATTTACATATACTTTGGTAACAAACTTCTTGAAAATTCTAAATGACTTGAAAACTACAGGAAAAAACTGATATTGAACTTCAAAATAAGCTGATTGAGTACATCATTTTGAATGGAACCTGAGCTTTCTCAAACTTGTACCCTCTCCTAAAGTGGCTATATTGAGGGCAAAATGAATTCTTAAAGCAATTCAGTTCCATTACTTCCACCTTCTAAAGGTGGCTGTAAGCACTGATCCTCACCTCTCCCAATTGAAACACTGCTCTGCAGCACACAAATGTAAAGCTGCAACGTGAGCTGAGGTGCAGAGCCCAGAAAGGCCTGAATCACAGAAGTTCGGGAAAATGCTGCTCGATGAGTAACCAGCTTGCCCTCCACATGCCCCAGTTCTTGCTCTACCTCCTCAAACTGGCCACTCCATGTCATCTGCTTCTTTCTTGTGATGGTGACATATGGCTCCTCCACCTTTCCTGAGTGCCCATAGATGCAAAAGGCATCTAGGCATCTGAACAAACACAATGAATTAATTATTTGCAAGTGTAATTGACTTTTTTGCAACAGTTTTTTCTGCAAAAAAAAAGTATGCATTACTGTTAAGATCTAACTAAATTAATTTAACTCACAATTTTTAGCTCTAAAATAAAAATAAAATAAGTGGCATCAGCAGGCTTATGTAAGCTAGACATTACACTTTTCTGTTTTACTTATTTGCTACTAGTTTGCTACTGATAACCGAGAAAATTAAAGGCATGGAACATTTGGAAACAAATTTTTCATTTAAACAAATAATAAGTGATATGGTTAAGAGTAAATTTAATTTAGACTCTAACATGATTCTTGTTTAATTAAGACAATTATAGATTTACTTTTGCAATGAGTTTATATTTTATATTTGTATTTGTATTTTATTCAAAACATAGTTTTTATTTTATGAGTTTACATTTTATATTTGTATTTGTATTTTATTAAAAACATAGTTTTTATTTACCTCATTTAGTTTAATAAATATATAACATATTAGTTTAAATAACTACAGCAAAGAGCACTAGTTTTTGCAATTGTACAGTTACACATTTACTCTTTTACCACTATATTTGTGAATAGAACAATTGCAGACAATAAAAAGGGATGTAAAAACGCTAAGATGCTCTTTTTGCATTTAATAATTTAAAATTAATTATGGATATTTTTTTATTTACTATATACGATTTCTTTATTTATAAGCAATAAATCAAAACTGTAGTTTAAATAAACATTCACCCAGAATTAGACAAGTTTACATAAATAGCTGAGCATGCATTGTGATTTACTGTGTATAGGATGGTGCTTTATTGTTTTCAAATATATACTTATCTACAATAATGAAATACTATTACCATACTATTAACTATATGTGTTAGATGTAACTTGTGGTCTAAATTAATAACCATAGCAAAGCCAAGATCTTGTTACATTTAGCATTGATTTACAAGCAGCATCCCCATGCAGTTCCCTCTGAGTAATATTGATCTTTCCATTTGGAAAATAGGAAATGCCTATATAAAAGCCAGTTTTAAATTCAATAAACAACTGTATGTGTCCTGTATTTATTTCCTTAATTCTGAATATTACTGACATTTCTACCAAAATTTATCTAAAGGTGACTACACAATCTTTTTTGTGTTGTTTTTTCTTATACAGTAAAAGATCACAAATAAACACTGTTAGACTCTTCTTCCTCATAAAAGCACTTTCAGTGAACAAATTAAAACCATTAATAAAGTATCCATTATAATGAATATCTTAATGGATTTTGTCTTTAAACCTTTAAATGAGATCTGTAGCTCAAATTAAATCAATCCATTAAAAATCAATATAAAGAATCATTGTGTTACAGTCATGCTGTCTGGGAAAACTGTGCATATTAGTTTTGATGAACTGTTTGGACATCTAAATCACTGAAAATGTAAAGTTCTGCAACTATAGTAGTAAACACACACTTGAAAAAAAGAGCATGAAAATATGAATCATTGATTGGTAACATTAAATCCTTAAGCCTTTAAATTCATTCATATACTGATGAAGTGCTCTGGTGAATGGATTTTATTGTTTCTCTATTAAACTGATCGGTTGTGTCTGTCCAGTCTTGTCCAGCTTTGCTTATAACTTTAAAATGACAGTTCTAAAAATATTGACATGAAAGACTTTAATAAGTGAACTTAATAAAACTATTACTTATGTATTATTGATCTTACATACTTGGTTTTTATTGGACTGAACACTTGAATATATGCTTATGACAGCCATTTAATTTGGGGGGTTACCAATTTAAATCGCTCCAGGGTGCTGTACCATGACTGACCCTGTATTCTAACCCTAACCATCTAGTTGGCAAGCTGCTTTTTTCTTTTGCATTTTAATGGTATGTTATAGTTTTATTATAGTGTTATAGTACGGATTAGTGTAAATCTCATATTTACAAATGCAACATACTTTACATTACATTTAAATTTGGACGCAGACGCTTCCATAGCGACTTACAAATATCAAGTTGGGATCAGAACACATGGTTGAAACAGCAACCCTGGAGTAATGAGGGTTGAAGGTGTTGCTCAAGGACCCAAATTGGTAACTTCAGTAGGCCTAGGATTTGAACCCACACACTTCAGATTGATAATCCAACACCCTATTAACTGAGCTACGACACCCTCCTATTTGGTAGTCAGAGTATATGTCTAGTCTGTATATTTAGTATACAGTATGTCTGACTTTGGGGGGGGGGGGTATAGTAAAAGTGCTTTGCTCTGTGATGTACCCTGCACACTTATGTGATGTAATGAATGTTTTCAACTAAAACACTGGCTGTTTAACATTAAAACTAAAATCAAAGAGCATGTCGGTGGCATTAACTTAAAACAATACGAGATTTATTACAACCGACTGTTAATAAATCGCAGTTAAATTGTAAAGAACTTTAGGGGGTAAATGAGACGTTCTGATTAAAAGGTCTGAGTATATTTACCTATTAATAATATGATACAGATCAACGCGTCAGACAACAGGTTGGACGAGCTGCTAAAAGCATTTTGAAAAGCATGTAATTATAATTTTGGTATTATCATTCTGCTGTCCATTTTTTAGATGGATAAATCACCCCGCTGAAGTGAAGGCTTTGTCTAGTTTCGACTGCTTGGTTTTACGGTGATGTTGTTTGTTGTTGATGTGTTGCAGAAGCTAGAGAAAGAGAAAGATGTCAGGTCTGTACCTGATGGCAGGTCCGAGCTGGAGGAGGTGCAGCAGCAGGACCAGCGGCCTGTCTCTGCTGAGGTCTCGGTGGATGAAGATGAGGGTGAGCTGCACCAGCACGCAGGGGACCAGCGTGAAAAGCAGCGTGAAGCCCTGCCAGATCTTGTCTCCTGCTGAACGATAGGTGGTACTGAGGTACAGCGCGGCCGCGGTTTCGGCCGTAAACAGAGTGAGCGACACAAAGACGGAGATGGGAAGTCTCATCTTTTCGCTCTTACTCCGCCATCCCGCTCCTGCTGCGCTCCTCTCATATAAACTGCGGGAATGTCGCTCGTAAGAGACACAGCGCAGAACGTCGTGGTGCTGGGTTGCCATGTTCGGTGAGGCGTTTCAAAAATCCCCCATCTCATATTTGATTTGTTTACATGTTAACGCGCCTGAAGTATGCTGTTAATTCTGCCGATGAGATACCTGTAATAGCCAGACATATTGAAAACCGATTCAATCGTTGTTCCGAAATCACTCAGCGTTAGGTTGATACGATTTAATGTTTTACATACTCTAGCAAACCAATACATAGTTTATTTGAATGTAATAAATGTGTAGTATTGTTATATACAAATAATTATTTTAACCAAACCTTTATTTCATTATATCAATCAGCAGTAGTAACCTATAATACGCGGTTCTGCAACATCGTACACCCTGCGAAATATTGGGTTGCCAGATTTAATGATTGATAACCCGTTTTTACTGTCTATGTCGTAGTTTAATTACATATTCCGATAGTTTGGCAGTAGTGGCAGGAATTCCCCAGTAGCTACGTGATTTTTTTAAAGAGTTTTTAAATCCTCTTCTCTCCACTGAGTATAATGGAGCGTTCCCAACTACGGTGGAATATTGTGTTTGGTGGTTGTCATTGCGATATTTCATAAGAACGTCACTTATTCAGTGCAACAGCCTAAGATAATTTTTTTTGTCGTTTAAATACCACAGTTTAGAATTAATTAGTTTTTTGTGGTTTATATACATTTGATCAAATTTATGCCATTAATATATTTTTTAACATAGGCGCATTAACCGCTCTGGCCTCTAGAGGCCACCAGTACGCCATTTAGACAACATTTCACGAATGGTAATATATGTATATGTGATTTTATAATTAAATTAACCTTGAATAACATTTTATCTTTAAATAAATTGGTATTAAATACCAACAGATTTAGTCATTTTACTTACATAAAATACAACAGATTGTTTTGAGAATTGGTTATTTCAATTCAAGTAACAAAAATAAAGAGAGTTGATTCCATCTAGAGGGCAGAGCAGGTAATTCGTTTAAGACTTCCCATCATACAAAACAGGAACCCCTCTAATAATTTCAGTTGTTTTCAGAAATTTTAGTATATATTTTTTGCATTTTATTTTTACTTTTGTCAAACTTACCTTATCAGTTAACATTCAAAGATTTTTTTTTTCTTAGTAACTTTTTACTACAGTTTATAGATATAATAAATACAAGGTTGCTATACTGGGAAAACATTCAAAATCTGATCAAAATATGTTTAATAAAAACATAATCTTATTAGTTGTTACATTATTGTATTACTTTTGTAACCCCGTCTACGATTACTGATGATATTATTTAAAAAGTACATTTAAGCATTTTATATTTAGAAATTACTAAACTGAAAATGACAAAAGGGTACTAATCATGAATGAAAAATATAATAGTTAAAAGTGAACAGCCTACTAAAAATTCACCTACATAGTCCTCTTGTACTTACAGATGGATGTGTTAGTTAAAACTTACCAGAAAATGTGTTGCCTCTTTATTTTTATTGCCTAGAGCCAATCATTACACCTTGTATTTCTTCCTTTTGTTAAACTATAAAATGTTGTTTTGTGCCAAACCATTCAACCCCAAAGTCGACTGAATGCAATCAAAATAGCACTTCGACTATTCCCATTACCGAACCTTGGCACAGCACTTGTAAAAACGGAATGTTGACCATACCTAGTCTTATCCAAATTCAAATTTTGTAGGTATAAATTTGGGACCTAAAGAGATACTCCAATATATGGGAAAGTTACATTTTACTTTAAAAGTGGAGGGAATTGCAGTTTTTGATTATATGTTCTTAGTCAAATTTATTAATTCTACACAAATACTGCCAATTACACAGCAGACATCCACATCCACAAAAAACTAAAATAAAATAAAACTGTTTTAATATACTTATGGTTAGATCCAGATCAATGCAAGGCAAACCTTCTATGAGGTGGCAGAATTACTCACTCCAACAATGTGTCATTTTATAAACATTAATGAGTCACTAAATGCATTTTTTTTAATGTTGATTAAGTTGCATGACTGAACCAATTCATACTGTAATAAATTCACAAAATGTAATATATTACTTATAATGTAATATGACTGTAATGAAATACATATTTCTATGATGTATACTATATTATACACAGTTAATCTAATACTAAAAAGACAAAATTTTATTTGTTTCCAAAGATTTACTTTCTTTTAACATCAGGTATACCATTTGTGCAATTCTGCCCTGTTATTTTATGTGATTTTTAAGTTTGTTGTGAAAAAAGGAGTTAAATATCTAAGAGGACAGCATTGTTTAAAACACTGGATAGAGGGATGAATAGGTGGATTGCAGTCTAATTTGTTCTGATTAGTTTTAACGATACCTATCAAAACCTGCATAAGAATTTCCTATCATTTGGTGAAGCAGTCTATTAGCAGAGAAATGTATAATACAGTTTGCCTGTAATCCAGTTTGCTTGATCAGATTAAAACGAACAAAACAGAGTTATGACTGAGCAGCATGTGTTTCCTCCACTGTGAGCTACAATTAGGACCCACAGGATATTTGGATGGAAGTAAATATCTCGTTGGACTTGTGGCAGGAATAGTATTGTCACACCACTCTCAGAGAATCAAATAAGACAGTTCTTATCTTCTTATGTGTCTTTTCACAGCTCTGTTATTATGGCAATTAGACTATATCCAAACATTGCAGTACTACTAATATATTCACAATAATATATATATAACAGAAATATTTTAGCAATTACTATTGAAAATATATGTGGTAAAGTTTTAAGTACTGAATCAAATTAAGCTTTTTGTGGTATATCCAAAAACATCAGCTCACAACATTATGCAACTGGTTTTGGACAAATGCATTTTTTTAAATTAAATGACATTAAGTTGATTACCTGTAATTAACCCAAATGTACAAAATACTAAAGCACAATATTTTAGTTTTAACTCGTCATTGGTTAATAAAGTATTTTTGCTCTAAAATGACTGTTAGATAAGAAATTTGTTAGGATAAATAAAGACTTGTAATGATTGTGTCCCTGCAGTCTTGATATGAAAAGGTCTCCCATGCAGCCCCATTACCTGAAAAGGTCATTGTTGCCTGTTGTAGATCTGATGCTCTTTGATGCAGACTTGTATATTGTTTTCCCAAATATGAAAAAAGCAATATATATATATATATATATATATATATTCGGATTACATTTTTTTTACAGATCTTTCACAATATACACCTAGAGCTGTACACCAGTCTTCAAATATTTTATATTTTTCCATCTTCTCCCCTTTAAGCATCATGCCAGCACACCATCGGGATTTATGCCATTCATTTTAAAAAGAGGATCATATATATATATATATATATATATATATATATATATATATATATATATACTCCAAGCTATTGATCATGTGGCAAGCAACCCACACTGATACTAAGGAGACATGGTTGAGGAACCAGCCTAGTTACCTTGTGATCACTGGTTTCCAATCACACCAAGTACTATGGCTGATGTGCCTTTGAGCAAGGTAACTAACCCCAGTTGCTCCCCAGATGTCATATACAAGGCTGCCCTCCGCTCTGGGCACGTGTGTTAACGTTACTTAATCTGTGTACATGTGTGTGTTTGAAGGCACAGATGTGTTAAATATGGTGGACATATTCATCTGTGTGTAAGCACAGTAGGTAAAATAGAGCCCTTTAACACTTTACTTTTTATTTATTATTTACAGAAGACTGCAAGTGTTAAGGTTTAAAGCATGCTGGTTTAAACCCATCTTATGTTTGATTGGTCCATTCACCTTGAGGAAAAAAAATGTAAATGTGTGATGTCAATCTTCCTTCTTCAGCTTTCCTAAGGCAAAAAGTAGGCCAAGCATTCGAGGATTTACTGTATGATTTTTGCTTAAATAACAAAAAGAAATCAATAAAATGGCAATCTTTAAACTTTGCGTAACTATTTTTATTAATAATTGTGTTTAAGCTCGTAAGTGGGCACAGTAATTTATACATTAATTTAAACATAGTAAATATAATAGGCTACATTATTTTAAATATGATACATAGTGTGAATAAGTCACAAGCTTTTACTATAATAATCTACATAGAACAACAGTTAATTAATGAAATAACAAATAAGAATTGTATTAGGTATTCAAGTATGAGACCTTAAAAATGAAAACGGTGCTTTTTAAAATAAAATTATGATGGGGTTTAGAGACTGATTGAATTCCATGAAAGACTTAAGATGTCTCAAACACATTTCCTATGAATAACTCTATAAATGTAATAACTCTTTAACCTTGTATTTTATGCATTATGCTCCTAAATGGATTGGCTGACAGGATAACAGCGTGATTAAACAATTATATGATTTTTTTTTAATATAGTGGCTGGTGGGTGTTAATAAACACAGACAATGTTATATTCATAGGCAGTATGCTTGGCTTACTTATATTGCTAAAATTGCTTGTCTTTTTTATATATATATATATATATATATATATATATATATATATATATATATATATATATATATATATATATAATGGAGTGGCATTTGAGAAAACCAAAGCAAAAAATGTTGTACAGTTGCAGCAATTATTATAAACAGTGTTGACAGTTTAAATTTTCCAATGACGTCAGCAACACACTAACAACTAAAAGTCTATACATGCCTAACTAAATGTTAGAATATTTCCCAGCTGGCTGTAAATGATTAAGTACTGCCAAGCAAGAATTAATCAGTAGGTTTTGTGTCACTGTGCGCTGTTTCAGACAGGTTATTTAATATTATACAGCTTAATAATTTCAATAAATAATAATATAATGTAAGTAGACTATATAAAAAATTTCAGACATTCAAGCTAATAGTTTAACAATAAAAATAACCTTCGCAAACCGGTTGATAAAATCAAAAGACAGACATTTGGATTGTAACCTTTTTATGAAGTAATGACACGGTCTTTGTTAATACATTCATTATCTCCCGCTTTATCCTATATTGGGGTCGCGGGGGGGGTTCCCCATGCCCATCCAGGGGAGAACGTTTCGGGCGCTGGGCAGATAGACCCAGGACAGGGCGCCAATCTATCACTGGGCACACACTCACTCACATAAACATATGGGGCTATATGGGGCAATTTGGAGAACTCAATTGACTTGATCCATGTTTTTGGACTGTGGGAGGAAACCGGAGAACCCGGAGGAAACCCACGCAGACACGGGGAGAACATAGAAACTCCACCCAGATGGGGATTCGAACCGGGAATCCCTAGCGCTGAGAGGTGAACGTGCTAACCACTAAGCCACCGTGCCGCCTTTGTTAATACATGTGTTGTTTAATTAATCTTTTTGACAAGTTTTTTTCTTTTTTTAATTCTTTGTTTACTTAATCATGACCCAATTTACGAAATGTGTAAATGGAGGCGGCGTGGTGGCTTAGTGGTTAGATGTTAGAGCATGTTCGCCTCTCAGCGCTAGGGATTCCCGGTTCGAATCCCAATCTGAGTGGAGTTTCCATGTTCTCCCTGTGGGTTTCCTCTGGGTTTCCTCCGCATGAGTTTCCTCCGTGTGGGTTTCCTCCGTGTGGGTTTCCTCCGCGTGGGTTTCCTCAGGGTTCTCCGGTTTCCTCCCACAGTCCAAAAACATGGCTCAACACCTGAGAGAGAGAGAGAGAGAGCAATCTGTTCTGAAGGAATCGTTTGAATTTCGATAAAGTCGAGAAACGTGGTTTTAAAAACATCTACAAAGCGAGCTACAAAAAGGAACGTTTAAAAAAACTATATCTGATGGGAAAACAATAAGTTAAAGACCAAAACAAGTTTCAATTATTAAATGCAAATGTCAACCACAGTTGGAATAAAATGTTCGAATCCCAATCTAGGTGGAGTTTCCATGTTCTCCCTGTGGGTTTCCTTTGGGATTCCTCCGCGTGAGTTTCCTCCGCGTGGGTTTCCTCCGCGTGGGTTTCCTCCGTGTGGGTTTCCTCAGGGTTCTCCGGTTTCCTCCCACAGTCCAAAAACATGGCTCAAGGTGAATTGAATTCTCCAAATTGCCCCATATAGAGTGTGTCTGTGTGAGTGAGTGTGTGCCCAGCTATAGATTGGCGCCCTGTCCTGGGTGTATCTGCCCAGCGCCCGAAACGTTCTCCCCTGGATGGGCATGGGGAACCCCCCCTCCCCCCGCGACCCTATTGGAGGATAATGAGAAAGATAATATTTGGATGGATGTGATGGATGTGATGGATGTGTATATAGACACCAACGTCCACGCATTTGGGAGGAGTTGATAGTCAATACCGTGCGAGTGCGCATGCGCATTCGATCCCCGAAGTCCAAGTCGCTCCGCTCGTGTTAACGCTTCAGACGCACGAGAGAGAGAGAGAGAGAGAGAGAGAGAGAGAGAGAGCAATCTGTTCCGAAGGAATCATTTGAATTTCGATAAAGTCGAGAAACGTGGTTTTAAAAACATCTACAAAGCGAGCTACAAAAAGGAACGTTTAAAAAAAACTATATCTGATGGAAAAACAATAAGTTAAAGACCAAAACAAGTTTCAATTATTAAATGCAAGGGACGCGTCAACCACAGTTGGAATAAAATGTTCGAATCCCAATCTAGGTGGAGTTTCCATGTTCTCCCTGTGGGTTTCCTCTGGGTTTCCTCCGCATGAGTTTCCTCCGCGTGGGTTTCCTCCGTGTGGGTTTCCTCCGGGTTCTCCGGTTTCCTCCCACAGTCCAAAAACATGGCTCAAGGTGAATTGAATTCTCCAAATTGCCCCATATAGAGTGTGTCTGTGTGAGTGAGTGTGTGCCCAGCTATAGATTGGCGCCCTGTCCTGGGTGTATCTGCCCAGCGCCCGAAACGTTCTCCCCTGGATGGGCATGGGGAACCCCCCCCCCCCCCCCGCGACCCTATTGGAGGATAACGAGAAAGATAATCTTTGGATGGATGTGATGGATGTGTATATAGACGCCAACGTCCACGCATTTGGGAGGAGTTGATAGTCAATACCGTGCGAGTGCGCATGCGCATTCGATCCCCGAAGTCCAAGTCGTGTTAACGCTTCAGACACCCGAGAGAGAGAGAGAGAGAGAGAGAGAGAGAGCAATCTGTTCTGAAGGAATCATTTGAATTTCGATAAAGTCGAGAAACGTGGTTTTAAAAACATCTACAAAGCGAGCTACAAAAAGGAACGTTTAAAAAAAACTATATCTGATGGAAAAACAATAAGTTAAAGACCAAAACAAGTTTCAATTATTAAATGCAAGGGACGCGTCAACCACAGTTGGAATAAAATGTCTTTAGATGAAGCGTTTGTTTATACTCGCCAAGAAAATGTCTCGTCCAACGAGTCGCTGGAGCGCAGGAGTCCGCCGGGTGCGCGGGACGCGTTCCTGTGGCACGCGGGAGTCGGCATCGCCGCGGCGTACGCGCTGCTGATCGCTGTGGGTCTGCTGGGCAACGTCACCCTCATCCGCACCTTTTACAGCGTCAAGTCCATGCGCACCGAGCCCAACCTGTTTCTCTGCAGCCTTGCTTTTGGAGACGTTCTGCTGCTGCTAACGTGCGCGCCCGTGGACGCCAGCCGGTTTCTCGCCGATGAGTGGCTTTTTGGAAGAGCGGGCTGCAAACTTATCCCCTTCATCCAGCTTACATCTGTGGGTGTGTCTGTGTTCACCCTCACTGCCCTAGCAGCGGACAGGTACAAATCTTAATAACATGTTTGTTTTATGATACAGTACAAAATTTGTTAACGTTTCAGTGGTCATTTTATGAAAAAATATGAAAAGACATCTTTATTAAGGACACATGTAATCATTTAGTGGTTTATGTAATTAAAATTCATTCATTCCTTAATCCTGACAGGGCGCCAATCTATCTCTGGACACGTTCGCACAGACCCACACACAAACGCACTCTATGGGGCAATATAGAGCGTTCAATTTACCTTGAATCCATGTTTTTGGACTGTGGGAGGAAACTGGAGAACCAGGTGGAAACCCATGGGTTGGAAGTCCAATCCAGATAGGGATCCTCAGGGAACCTGTCTCAGTGGACATCTAATGGAAAATGTGATATGGGGCAGCTTTATTAAGGACATCATTTAGTGGTTTAGTTAATTAAATGTAAATATGTTTTAATTTATTCCTTTATTAATGCTTAATCCTTTACTAGGCTACTAGTTCACCAGGCTCATCTAGGGAGAACGTTTCAGGCGCTGGGCACACAGCCCGACACACACACACTATGGGGTGATTTAAAGTGTTCAATTTAGCTTGAATCTATGTTTTTGGACTGGGGAAGGAAACTGGAGAACCTGCAGAAAACCCACGCAAACACAGGCAGAACATGGAAACTCCACCCAGATTGGGATTCGAGTCTGGATCCCCAGCACAGAGAGGCAAACGTGCTAACCACTAAGCCACCGTGCCACCCATGATGATATTTTATTTAGTTCAAAATTCTGTTTGTGCACACAAAACTGGTTATTTTATAAGACACACCTCTTTATTTCTACTCTTGCTTTTTTAATTTCCACTTGCATAAAATTGCATTGTGTTTTATACAATTGCATACAATTCCATTGAGTTGCTGTATACATTGTTATTTACGTTACCCCATATATATATATATATATATATATATATATATATATATATATATATATATATATATATATATATATATCATCAGGACCCCATAGAACCACAACAGAGCAGGTTTTATTTTATGATTTTCTGCATTACAGTGACACTGATGAGATAGTGTTCACAATTCTTCTAAAATTGTGGAACAGTTTAAGCACATTTTCTGTTGTGGCAATGCACAAATCAAGGGTTATGGTTAGGAAAATTTGATCTAGACAAATTGTACTGGCTTGTAAAGAGCTTTGACCTCAACTTTATTAAATATCTTTGGGAAGAACTAGAAAGATGATAGCTATCCAGACCCTCATGTCCATCATCAGTGTATGTCTTTATAAATGCTTTTCTGGATAAATAGGCATTTAATAAATAGGCATTTAATTTCACATACACACTCCAAATTCTTGGAAAAAGAATTTCCAGAAGAGTGAAAGCTGTTGTTTTACAATTGTGCTATGTCATAAGCACATGACCTACTTTGTGTCTTAGTACAGTACTTGTAATCACACAGATGCTGTCGCATGAGGTGTTGAAGATTCGTTGTTTTGCTATTACAGTTCAGAAAGCTGTATATATCTGTCTTATTCAGCTCTGCACCGAGACTGTGAAATATTTGCCTGTGGTGTATAGGTGCGTTCACAGCTCTCTAGAAGTACTCAACTTCTTTGACCTTCTCTGATTTTACAATTTCATTCTGGGGTCATTTTGGAATAATTGTATCTATTATGGTTAATTCTTTAAAGTATGCTCTAATATTAAATCCCTAAGTAACTGGAACTTTAAATACTGATATGGTGGGTGACACTGATAATAAAAATAAATAAATAAATAAAAAAAAAAAATAAATGTCAATATCTTTACTATACAATGAGTATGAAAGATAAAATAAGATGTAACATTTTTTATTTTTCAAACATGCTTTTACAAAATAAAATGACAAATCAGCTTAAAATGTACCTATCAGGTGAATCCCATGAGTGTTCTTTTATGTCTGAATCATGCATTTTTAAAATGAAGGTGCATTAAAAGTTTGCGTAAAATAAGATGGCACACTAAAAGTAATTTTTTTCTGTATAAACCATTTGATATTTACAAAAATATTAATTTACTATTATTAATTTTATTTTGCACATTATCTAGGATGCAGTATTTTAGCATTTTTGCAAGTCTAGACCCATGTGTTTACACGGATTCGGAATATGATATAATAATAATAATAATAATAATAATAATAATAAATAAACTTTTAATATAAATTGTGATATTTAAATTAATAATAAAAAAACAACAACAGGATGCTTCATTTATCCTTCCTTTTCCAATGTTTGACAGGTTACAACCACACACAGTAGAAGTTCAAATCACCTTTCAACAGATGGCTACTTTTCAATGTATTATCAAAGCCTTACATCAGATGGCAAGTCTTGAAATAATTTTCACCGAAGATTTTATTTAATCCATCCAACAGACAACTTTGGCTGACAAAAAGCCAATATATTCAGAGAAGAACAGAAATAGAAGACAAGCTCAATACAATGAAGCTTTAAAGCATGATGCTACTGGTGCTGCAATTTTGACACATACATTAATCAGCCATTATGTCAGAAGTTCTCTAACATTATGACATTATGAATGCTTATTTATTAAAAGAAAGAAAATCTGTATGTAACTGTACATGTCAGGCTTTACCCAGTTCCTCTTTTTTAGTACAAGCTCAAGTAACATTGTCCAATATTAATTGAATCAAGAATCAAACATATTAAAAGGTTTGTCACGAACATGTTCCCCATAGAGATTTTAAAATGGAGCAGACATTTCTTATATAAAGTGTTTGCCACCAAAATGTGAAATAAATGTGGAAAGTTTAGTCACATACGGTGCCCTTACAGTCATTAAATAACTGAATTGAATAAATAACCAAATGTTTTTTGACTGAAAAGTCATAAGTTACCTCATTTAATACTTGATAGAACCACATTTTGCTTTAATTGCAGTCAAGACTCAAGTTTTGCCCACATAAATTAGGAAATAATTGTCTATTCTGCCTTGCAGGTTTTTTTTTATTTCAATCAAAAGTTGCACTGACAATAAAGTACTTTTGTTAAGTCCATTCACAGATTTAGGTCAGGGCTCTGACTTTGCTACTTTATTATATATATATATTTTTTTTTCAGAATCTTCAAAGTGTTTTTTTTATTAATTTGTGGCATTTTCATTTATTTATTTATTTTTTGTAAGAGGCTTTTTCCCTTTCCATTCTGTTACATGTGACAGCTATGTGTAAAGCATAGCACTATTTATATTATAGTGAAAATCATCAAACAAAATGTGTTATCACACAGTACTTCGTCGAGGTTACCAAAAAAACAACTTAAGTTCATGTCTGATGTCAGTTTTATCTGGAAGGTAATGGGATTAAACTCAGTTGTGCACTGTGAGAACAGGTATAATTTAATGTATAAATTATACATTACTTTAATGTAATTTAATAAAACATATTAATTATACATTATGCTACTGATACATAAAATATTATGTATAAATATTTATTATAGGCACTGTATTTTGAGTAGACTAGTACATCTACCCATTTGTGATGATATCTAATCTTATGCCAAAATTGCAGTACATTAAAATGCGCAAGTATGGGAATATTCACATTCACTATTTAAAATATTTGTTTGTGCCAGAGAGGCTGGTTTGAGTATTTCTGTGTTTCTGTGTTTCCTGTTCTATGGTCTTCGTATTTTTATCTGTTGATCCTCTGAAACTCTTACATATATTAGTAACTAATGTCAGTACCTAAAGTCATGCACATGAGAAATCGTGAGTTTCTTGAGCAAAGGAAACCCTACCCAGTAAAAGGACAGCATTTGTAATAAGGTACTTGATAATTATAATGAATTTATCTGAATGCCTTTTTAACTTTTTTTTTTTTTTTTTTTTTTAGGTATAAAGCCATTGTGAAACCAATGGACATCCCGACGTCTCGTGCCATGGCCAAGATTTGTTTGCGTGCGTCTGCTATTTGGCTTTTCTCCATGGTTCTGGCAATTCCAGAAGCTGTTTTCTCTGACCTACACACCTTTAAAATCACACAGACAAATGAAACATTCCGAACATGTGCCCCCTATCCACACACTGGAGACCTGCACCCCAAAATTCACTCCATGGCCTTCTTTTTAATATTTTATGTAATCCCACTTTTAATCATCTCTGTCTACTACTTTTTTATTGCCAGAAGTCTGTTTCGGAGTACAGCAAATATACCTGTGGAAGGGAAGATGCCCATCAGAAGACAGGTGAGCTGCACAAAATTTGCTTTAATGAAATAATTCAAATTATTATTATTATTATTATTTTTTTAATTTATATAAAATGTTTTATGCAAGTATCTTTATAATTCTATGTAAAAATAGAGTAATGCTGACTGTATCACTATACTGATGCTGAATACTGATGCTGTGTATCACAATACGAGGTCAACTACTTACTACAACTCAAAACAGAAATTGAATAAAAAAAAAAACAGAAAACCAAAACAGAAGCACATGGGCAAAAGCACTGATAAGTTCAAAAACATGGTAGCAGACAAAATTATGTGATGCCAAATGAAACATCAAAATGTAATGTTTTTTGAAAATGTATAGCATGTATAATATAGTTGTATGGTATAGTGTGTGTGTGTGTGTGTGTGTGTGTGTATATATATATATATATATATATATATATATATATATATATATATATATATATATATATATATATATATATATATATATATATATATACACACACATATACATATATAATAATTTATTTATTTATTCATTCATTCATTCAGTTGATCACTACCATGACATTAAAATTAAAAGTAAAAAGAAAACTTAAATCAAATACTAAATACTAAATATACAGATGTTCGTTAAAGTGCAAATATGTGTTTAAACGAATCTATAAAAACCTGTTCTTGATAATTATGCCATTATTTAATTTAATATTTTTTTATATATAAAAAAATATATATATTTTTTTATATTTTTTTATATTTTGTTCTTAGTGCTGCATAGGGAATTGCCTTATATATCACTGTTAAATAAATATTCAGTAAATCCCTATGTAAACATATAGTCATTGAATCTACATATCTAAGTTTGTTGGAAGTACTATTCTAACTGTTTTGTATTTTAAGTGTCACTGTGGAGTCTGGTGTTCTTTCAATGAAAAGGGCATTTATAAAAGAGCTGTAGTTAGCTATAAAGCTGTTGCTCAGAATCAGCATTCTAGTTCAAGATGTTTTGGAGTGTAGGCTGATGTTTCAGCACATTTAACTTCTAATGCAATGTTTTTGTTAACACATATATTGTTGATGTATTCCAGAAAGTGCGTTTAACTTTTATGACCTTATAACTACTAAGTTTAAAAAAAAATTCAAACATTGTTTCATTTATTTAAGAAACAATAGTTAGGATAATGTATGTCATTTGCTTACAATAACTTTTTTGGGAAATCTTAGATGGAGTCAAGGAAGCGGCTGGCTAAGACAGTCTTGGTTTTTGTGGGACTTTTTGCCATCTGCTGGCTTCCCAGCCATGTTATCTACCTTTACCGTTCCTACCATTACTCAGAAGTGGACACTTCCACGTTACACTTTGTCACTAGTGTGGCTGCCCGTATCCTGGCATTCACCAACTCCTGTGTGAACCCGTTTGCACTCTACCTGCTGAGCAAGAGCTTTCAGAAACAGTTCAACAATAAACTCTGTTGTTGCTATTGTTCACCAACAAAGCACCTGCAAAGTACATCACAGGGCAATATGCACATAAGCTCTCTCAAAAGCACGCAAAACAACACAGTGGCTACTTTTAGCCTCATCAGTGGCAATCATGGGTGCCAGGAGGGCTGTGTGTGATTGTGTTGCGAAAGAGATTTTGTCATTTTCTTATTTTTAGTGCTTATAATAGATTGTGCTATCTTGTTGTTGGTACTGATTGTGTTTTGAAATATGGTTGAATGGATGTTATGCCTTATGCTCTAAACAGGTATGAGTATTTAGTCCAGTAAGGAAGTCCTTATATTATTATTTTGCTGCTATTTTCACATAAATGTGAATGTGAAGTGATTAAGTGAGTTTGTTTGTGCTGCTCTGAACAGTACTGTAATGTATGTAAAAATTATATTTATGTAGTTGTACTAGTTACATTTATTATAAGTAGATTGAATTGCTTGTTTACAAGAAATATTGCAATATGTATTAACTGTTCAATATATATATATATATATATATATATATATATATATATATATATATATATATATATATATATATATATATTCTCTTTTTTTTTATTGACTTCGGACAAAGGTCCCTTATGTGTAGTAAATAATAACTTAAACATGACTTCAGCAATAAAATTAATTTTGTTTAGTTATGCACCATAATATTTTAGACTGGTTATAATTTCTATACTTTGGAATACTTTAAATAAATTATGGTCAATTAGTTGAATACTTTTAGGCACAAACATGCATAAAAATATACTGTTGTTTATATGCTTAAATGGAATACAGCTCTGTGGTTGTTGTGTAATAAGAAATTGTAAAATTGGCAGCAGGGTCTTCTTCAGGGCTGTATTGATTTGTACAGACTTCAAATTTATGGTAAGGTAGAAAGCTGTGTTTCAGTGGGTAATTTGATAAAAGTGTTTGCTGTTTTTCTCAATTTCAGTTGTAGTCAGTCACAATATAAGCAACCTAACTGTATTCTCTGCAGTACCACGCGGCTGATTTCTGTCGTACTTCAGTGGGAACAGACAGAGCCAATTTGTTTGCTTCGTCTATTTTTTTTTTACATTTTAAAAAAGACATCATGGTACGAAAAATACTGAAAAGCCATTAAAGATGTAATAATGATGTTGATGACAAATATAAGCATTTTCATTTGTAACACTGATTTTTTTTTCAGTTTGAGTAGCAATACTTTGTAATGTGAATGTTAATAAATGTTTATTTAAAATGTTTTTACTTTGTTAAAAAAACCTTTGTGATGGTAAAAAAATAGATTTATTCATTAATTTATTTATTTATATTGTTTTAGTAATTTGGCTGAGGTGTAAAAATAACACTTACATTTACCTGAAGATGTCAGTGTGTTAATGTCTCTCATGCCGACATTTTAGTTCACCACAAAGTCATCTTTTCACAGATTGATCTGTCTAAAGAGGATGATACACATTTTTTCCCAAAAGACTTTGGAAAACAGTAAGTTGCACCATACATTCTTGTGTAGTTTGTGAATCTTAACTTGTCTGTATTAGTTCAAATGGTCTAAAGTGGACAGTATGATCTTATTTTATTTTATTGTGTTGGGAATAAAAGTATAATGTAGAAAACTATAGAGTTTATTATGTGGGTATATTTTTCCTGGAGTTAGACCTTTTATTCTCATATTGATTTTATTTAAATGTTCAAACTCATCTGGTATGGTTCTAAGGATAGTTGTTACTAAGTGAATGTATTACATTTCAGTTTGTTACAGTGCATTTATCTTAGCTTATTAATTCAATTGTTACATGTCAGAAGATAAAGATAAACTGTGTAAAAAAAAAAAACTGTCTTAACTTTGTCGGATGCATTTCTGCACTATAGAACCATGCTTTTAGTAGATGCTTGCTTTGGCATCTGGGAAATGTTTAATTTAGCTGTTTTATGCCTTTATCTAGCTGATCTGTCTCTAGTAAAAACTAATGCATTTTAGTAAATTGTCTTAGTATCTCTTTTGTCATCATGTTTGTGAATTCCATCTTTTTTTGTGTAATTGTTCTGTTTGAAGATTGTATCTTTAATGTTTGGATAGACCTTCCTTAGACCTTTCTTTTGTTTATTTAAAAATATGTCTTCAGACATAATCTATTAGATGTACTGTCTTTGTCTGTTTATATTTAAAATACACTGGAGTAGTTTATGTAATGGTGCCATTTGCAGAACAAATTGGACTAAGGAGAGAGATGCACAGTCTCTGGGTACAGAGTTACAAATGAGATCATTAAACACAAACTACACCACTGAACATGTGTTTTTTTATTTTTTTATTTTTTTTATTTTTTGTATATATATATATATTTTTTTCTGAATATTATTATGTGTGGTGAAGCCACACAACCAAACGGGTTTCTCCGATTTGTTCTCATCTTAATGCAGCAAGCAGAACCAGTGGTCTCATGGCCTGTTTTTGTTGTCTTTAATCTTTACCAACCTTTACTTCATTCATGTAGGTTTATTTAGCTATTAGATGAACAATATTTTTTCTTGGACTAAGATGATCTAAGATAAAATATCAAAAGGACTAAGATAATCTGTGTTTAATGCCTGTTTGTCATCAGCTGACAGTGATTCAGTTGTTAAGTATTAAATGTTAAATTCATAAATGTAAACCTATTTTTTATTATTGTAAATTAATATCATGTATATTCATTATTTTCATAGTCTAAAATAATTAGTTTTTTTTTTACAAAGTTTTCAGTTTTTATAGTGGCAATTAACTCTAGATTGTTATAAAGAATTTGAAATTAATTTCTTGTCATGCAAACTAACCTAATCACAAAACACCCATTTTTACTACATTTCATCTCTGCTACGAAATTACCAGCGAACATAATTTTAGTGATCTTCTTGTTAGCTCAGCATAAAGTGTCAACTAAGACAAAGTGTCTCTTTCCATTAATATGATCTTTTATACTCCTTCCCCTTCTTCAACTCTTCTTCCTCTTATTATTATTAGTATATATATTATTACATATAATATTACATTTGTGGTATATTATTTAAGTAATTTAGTTATGTAACTTTGTAAGGTTTGCATTTTTTGTGTTTAAGCAGGGCTGAAATCTTTGCCTTATTTAATGAGATGTTTTCAGTGGATAACGGTGCACTCAGTGGTACCTTCCTCTACAAATGCAGCTATGTTATGCCATTAACCATTAACCTCTTTTAATGTGTTTTTTTTATTATAAAAAAAAACATTGTTTTGCTATTTCCTTAAGCTACAACTTTGAAAAGTTTGAAAAACTGTGCAACAGAGACATAGTAAAAGAAACAGGATAGAAGGCACTTTCCAAAATAAGATTTTGCCAGGGGCATTTGGTAGTCTTGTTTCAGTTAAAGTTTGATATTAAAACATTTAAATATCAAACATAGTCATATTAACAGCCTATATATATATATATCAATAATTTTTCATTAGCCTATGTTATTTTAACTTTGGTTGTTTTAGGACTTTATGGTTTAGACATTCTCACCTAAAACAGGATCATTTTACTGCTATTTTACAGTTTAATCTAGCCTAATTATTTGGTGTAATGTTGATGGAGGCTTTACTTCTAGCCACTTCGTTTCCACCAGTGGTGTGCACAGCACTGTAGTAGTTGTAATGGGGGTCAGGTATAGCTGCAATTTGCTTCACCTGCATGTACACCTGAAACCAGTCCCAGTAAAAGAAGGCCATGAGCAGTAAGCTGCTAACCTTTTGCTGGAGCTGACGAAAGCCGATGCTCTTTGTGCTTACGCTTTGTTGGTGTGAGTAATGCAGCTCCAACTCCATAGATACTCTGAGTACATAGCTGTAGAGAACAAGGGATTCCCCCAGTGTTTCTTCACGATCAGTACTAAGACCTCAACTTGGGACCAGATTGGTAAGTACCTATTTTCATTTTTTTCTGTAGGTAAATTCTCTTTGAAGTAAATGTCTTTAACCTGATATTTTTTTTTTTTGTAGAGGTCGCGTTGTAGGATGTGCCCTGATTCAAGAGTGGATCATAGATTTGGGCCAATTACATTACATGTATTTTAGCAGACACAAAGCAGACACAAAGCAACTTAAAAGTTAAAGAACAACACAAGTCAGTAAGATGAGGAAGAAACATTAGTTGTTTTTTTAAGCTTTCATCAGGTCAACCTGTGACAGCAGTTTCCCCGTGAGATCTAAGATATTTTGTATTCTGATTGTTGCAGTGAAATGATTTTCTCTTTTTCTTTAATGATTAATAATTATTAACATATATATTAACAAGTGTTCAGAATCATTAATATTATATAGCTTAATTCAAAGACTCAATTTAAAGCAAAATATAGTTTATAGTTATAGTGTGCATGTAATTGTAAGTATTTTACAATATCCGATTTAAATGTACCACAACTGTTGTGGATGATTTAAGTATGTGTACATGAACTTACCAAAAAAATAATTACCATCCTCTGACTAAAATGGATTAACAAAATTGCAGCTAAATCTTTTGAAAAAACATTGTGTAATTTAGCTTTACAATTAAGTGGCTACGACATTATTTAACAATTTGGCATTTTAGAATTGGTCAGTGCAGCAATTAATTGCTGATGAAATTGACCTTAAAATAATAACAGAAACCATGTGCTTTGTAATTTGATTAAACAACACATTTGACTTCATATGACAAAGTGACAATTATCTCAGTATTTATTAAGCTGAAATACTTGTGTGATGTAGTCCCAGGCTGATTGGATATATAATTGTCTTGTTAGCATGAAGCTTCTGAAGAGTGTTTTTCTTATTATCTTGAGTGCCTGGGCTAGTTAGATAATATTGTGTACCACAGTTATTAATCAAATAATTAGCACCATCATAACAAAGCTCTAAAATATTGTTTGAGTGTGCACTTTCAAACAATTCCATCAATGAAAGAACTTTTATTGACAATGTGAAAGAGAGTAGATCCACATATAGAATTGCCAGTATACTGTTGTGAAGTAATCATATTCGAAAAGCCTAGATAAAATTAATTTTAAGACCTTTAACAACCATCACAAATCACTATAAAATTTTACTATGCATATAAATATGCAAGAATATGATTGCCTTACATTTTTCTGTTGCATAATAATGAACATTTATACTAAAACGTCATTCACACTTTCATAATTTCATAATAATAATAATAAGAAGAAGAATAGGGCAGCACGGTAGCTTAGTAGTTAGCACGTTCGCCTATCAGCACTAGGGATTTCCGGTTCAAACCTCAATCTGGATGTTCTCCCCGTGTTCGCGTGGGTTTCCTCCGGGTTCTCTCGTTCCCTCCCACAGTCCAAAAACATGGATCAAGGTCAACTGAATTCTCCAAATTGCCCCATATAGAGAGTGTTTGTGTGTGTCTGTGTGAGTGAGTGTGTGCCCAGCGATGGATTGGTGCCCTGTCCTGGGTGTATCTGCCCAGCACCCCAAATATTCTCCCCTGGATGGGCATGGAGAACCTCCCCGCAACCCTAGTAGAGGATAAAGTGAAAGGTAATGAATGGATGGATAATATTATAAATAGTAATAATAATGATATTGTCAAGCGTCAATTCTGGGGTTTCTAGCTGGGGACTGTCTGGACATGAGAATAGGAAATAAACTGTGCTGTTGTGACTGGGACTGTAGACAGTCTACAGTGTCTGTGTAATGTTTGCAGAGCTGTGTGACAGAAAAAGATCTAACCTGATTGTAAGAACTACATACATATGCACATACACACAATGTATCTTACACACACTGGGCTTTTATTCTCCCACTTTTATTCCTGCACAGACACATCTAAATGAACATACAACAGGTGAATTGAATTACCACACAAAAAGTGCAGCACTATATGTGTGTATGTTACATGAGAGTTAGTACATGAGAATATGTACATGTGCAAGACTGTATATGTGTGCAAGAACATCAGATGACTAATACAGGTGTGTAGTATCATGTGTACCATGTATCGGTGAGCACCCTTTTTTTTGTATCTTTTTTTTTAACAAGAGTGTGCATTGACTTCCGAGCTCCCAGGTTCCCATAGCGAGTTCCTAGTTACAAGTTCCAGCCAGCCAGCCTTGGTTTACTTTGATGGTGTTCAATTTCTGATCCCTTTAATTTAATTAAAAAATATATAATAACTACAATATATTCATTCATTCATTATCTTCCGCTTTATTCTATATTAGGGCCGCGGGGGGGGGGGGGGGGGGGGGGGGGGGGGGGGGGGGTCCCATGCCCATGCCCATCCTGGGGAGAAGGTTTCGGGCGCTGGGCAGATAGACACAGGACAGGGCGCCAATCTATCGCTGGGCACTCACTCACACACACACACACGCACACAAACACACTCTATATGGGGCAATTTGGAGAACTCAATTGACTTGATCCATGTTTTTGGACTTTGGGAGGAAACCGGAGAACCCGGAGGAAACCCACGCGGACACGGGGAGAACATGGAAACTCCAACTACAATATAATATAATAAAATATAATTAAATTGTTAAATGTTAAAACAGAAAACTTTACCAATGGAAACAATATTTATCTATGGTGTTTTGACTGGCTAATCACAATATGTTGGTGCTTCAGCTGACATCAGCATGCTGCTGGTTGTTTTATAACTGCAAAGGTACATAATGTTGTCAGAGAGTTGTTTAGAGCTTGGGGTAGAGCTAAAGTGATTTTATTTTTGTATTCCGTTCAGGTCAGAATAACCTGTTTGCTTTGTGCCTATCTGAACAATAATGTTACTTTTATTTGATGTGCCATTTAGATATACAGGTCGCACCACAAATATTCATATTTCTTTATTAAATTTTAGTAAACACTATTTTGTTTTTGTTTATCTTTTTTTAATAGAGTAAAATGATGTAAACAATGTTCCACTTGTGCAGTATGTTCCTCTGTTGTATGTTTCTGTTTGGAGGGGTTTTGTGTACAACTGAGGTATAATCTGCAGGTGTGTAAGATTTGCACGTTGATGTGTGTTGACCTAAAATAATCTATATTGCTTTTATCATATGTATTTATTAAAAGAAATACGCATTCAACACTCTTATTGGTCTCTTGTGGTGCTGTCTGATTTGGTTGGGTCCGGCGTGGCCGCATATTTTTACCATCATGCCGTGCCTCCTAACAATGGCAATACATGAAATAAAAGAAAGTGCATTCTACCACTTTTCGAAAATGCACTTGTTGCAACCTTGTCTCTGGTACTATTTTTCTCCCACAAGCTTTTATTCTCCCACTTTTATTCTTGCACAGACACATCTAAATGAACATACAACAGGTGAATTGAATTACCACACTTTCTAGAGGTTAAAAAGCGGTGGTTTCTCCTTGACAACAATAAATTCACATGAAATTAAAATAAAGACTTCATAAGTCTTCTTCATATCATAAGTCTCCTTGCTGCTCAACTCTGTCTCTTGTAATAAAGACCTGCAACCATTTATTATAATACTGTGAAATACTTCTTTACCCTTATTCAAATTGATACCTGATCTAGAATATTATTAATAAGTATAACATTTTCAGTGTATACGAAGTCAAAAAGACCATTTTCATTTACATTTATGTTCCAAGTACCCAGTTCCAAGCCTGCTATTCCCTGGTCTGAGTTTCCAGTTCTGAGATCTGAGTTCTGGACTCTGTTCGAGTTCAGAGGTCCCAGTTCCAAGCTCCAACCAGTCAGCCTTGCTGGTTTTATCCCAGTCTTTGATAATCAATATTTTTATGTCCTTTTTTGTTCAGAGTTTCGAGTTCCAAGTTTCAGCATGCCAAGTTAATTAGGTAGAGATTTAATTAACTTGCTCCTCTTCGCTTTTAATTAAAACGGAATGCCTTACCAATAGAAACAATATTTATCTTTAGCATTTCGACTGGATAATCACATTTTTAATTCCATTGAAACAATAAATTAATAAAGAAGCAAGTAAAAACATAACTAATTCTTCTGAGACACCCAAGATCAACATTTGAACTAATTCTACTAATCTCATTCTACTAATCTATATATGCATATATAATATATACCTCTATATATGTGTTTCAGTGTGTTGAACAAAATTAATACTTTAACACTTCTGTAGAACAGGATGACATGCCTTTTACTGTTAGGCTTAAGATAGCACTTCCATGTTTTCATGGAAGGAGGCAAGCATTCCGGAAAATGGGGACAGTACCATCCAGGCATTCTGTCAGACAAAGAGGATCTGACCTTTTCTGTTCAGGTTAGACAATTCAAGCTGAAGAGTGTTGACAAAAGATCAGCAAATGCTGCTGTGTGTTAGTCTCCACATTTCCCTGAAGAAAAAACCTAGAAAATGTTAAGGGAAAAAGGACAAATAACCTCTGCTGACCAAAGTGACAGGTAGAAGTCATGTGTCATACACCCTCCGTTACATTAATCGAGGTAGTGTGATATGATTGATGAAAAAGTCACAGGATGTTACAATAATCAGCCACCAGATCTTATCAGTAAAAGGTCAATCCCTCCATGACACCTAATCTCCAATCAGAAAAGAAGAATAAAAGCAGGCAGTGAGCTAAGTCACCTACAGATGATTTACAACAATCGGCATTAAGACAAAGGATGGCATCAATGAACCTGACTAACTTGAATGATTACAAAATCTTTCATTCTTTTGTGGGAAAAAAGGTTAAGTGTAGTTTCATTTAAATGCTATGATTTCACTCTTACCATTAAATTTGCATGTTTTTTTTTTTTTCACAGCCAGATGTCACCAGCTTGTAATCTTCACTAAATCAACACATTTTCATTTTCAAAAGATGACTTTCATTAAGATACACACATGAGTAATTTATGACATCTGATCAAAACCACTGATTAAATACATTTTTAAGTTGAAAATGTAGTGTTTAATAATTAATGAATTCATTTGTCTTATTTTACCTGACAAAAAATAGTGTGCAATTTTATTAGTTTATTCTGTCACTCTCTATTGTTTGTGTTGAGTGTAATTCATAAAACATTGTTTACTGGAAGACCTGCTGTAGGCTAAACATTGCCAGTGAATTGCTGAATAGTGTTGTATTATATATATATATATATATATATATATATATATATATATATATATATATATATATATATATATATATAATAATAATAATAATAAAATAAAAAAAACATCTTTTCATCATTACACTGACATTTAATCATTCTCGTTAATTTATTAGTAGCAGAATTATGCAGTAAATTTTAATTTAAGACAAAAAGCAACATAATAAACTTATTATAACTTATTGACAGCCTCAGCTGTTGTCAGATTTGAAGGCATTGGATTTATTTAGTAATATGTTAAATGTCAACATGAATTTGAAATAACCTTGACTTTCAAACCCTTATTCTTAGTGTCTGTGAAAACCACTTCCGGATATTTAACATCGCTGCTCTAAAAAATGGTGCTGCAGGACATTGATGATCTTATGATATATATATATATATATATATATATATATATATATATATATATACACACACACACACACACACACACACACACACAAATACACACATAAGTATATACATACACAAGACCTGCATGATACACATGCATTTATGACCTTATATACTATATAAGAAAACGAACTCAAGTATCTCGTGTATTTTTATTTTGTTTATAATACAGTCTAATAAAACAAAACTATTTGATTGTTTTGCTGATTTACTTTAGAACACTGTCTATGAATCCGGTCTTTTATAAGTGTATCTATAAAAAAAGTATTAGAAATGCTCGAATAAAAGATGTTTATAATAATAAGTGTTGTAATAATATGGCAAAAGGCATTATAACACAAATTGACAGGATGCATTTAAATTTTATTCTTACTTCATGTAAGATTTCACTTTACTTAAAGTTTGTAGAGAGCATTTACAACCTTTTTAAGCCATTATGTACTAATATTAACAATATTAGTAAACAGCTTATTCTTATATAAATTACTATTAGGAGGCTTATGATAAGTGTTAAAAAGCATTATGAATGCTTATAATACTTATAATGCTTTATGAATCCTGGATTCAAAGATAGTGTTACAAAGTTCAATCGATTTATTTTTTGTATTAACTTATTTAAATTAGGGATACATGTTACAAGTTACATTTTGTGTACATCAAGAAACAATATAAATTATAAACTGTAAATAAATTAAAATGTATCTTCGAGTAATGCTTCATGAAGCAAGTTGTCAGAGGGTTGTGCTTATCTGCTCTGGCTCTCATTTGCAGCTTTTGAAAAAAAAAGAATAAATAATTTTTTTTAGCACAGACATCTGATCCACAAATTATTAACTTCTGCAATTAAAACATATATATTTTTTTAATATTAATAATAAAGGTGACCCATCATGTGATGTATCAAATGCATTATATTACAGACACAAAACTTGTGCTGAACAGTTTAACAAAATGTTACAAAAATGTTATTTGTTAGGCTGTGCATTGTAAAAACAGCTATGTTTCAAAATACCTGCATGTCCGGTTGAAGAGACCTCTTTTAAGACATGGACACAAACGGCTAGGCATTGCATCTCTGGGTATACATTCACATTTTTCCACATCAATTTCACAATCAGTCTTTGTGGCATGTGGAAATTCTGTTTAAACATAAAAAAAAATGCTTTTTTATACACAATAGATTTGGAAATAAAACCAGCTTAATTTTTACAATATTATTCAGAATTTTTAATTTTACTTTTTGTTAGTGCTGGGGTTTTAACAATGTAATCGTCTAGTGTTTAAAGCCAAATGTATTTGAATGCTGGGCCGTGTGTTATTTAGATGTATTTAATGATTTACTAACCATGTTTGCTGGAAGGATATTGTACACACTGATTTTCCATACAGTCCCATATAAGCCCTCGATCACACAGCCGCCTGGAATCCTCTAAATGGCGAATGGGAAAACACCTGTGGTTCACACATAATTACAAACTCGTACACTCACAACCAGAGAAACAGCCAGTGATGAAGCTCAAAACATAATAAAAATGACATCATGCCTGCATTATGGGGCCAGGTTGTGGATGTTCACGACCTTAATTGGTCTGGGAGATGCTAAGATGAGCTCTTCCAGAAACTGAAATCTAAATGAAATTACATTGTCTATTTACCATGTGTTCACTATATTTGCTAAATGAGGAACCGGATGAAAGTATGAAGAAGAAAAAAAACAGCAGGGCACCAGGGGGCACTACAGTAGATCAGAAGATGGCAGATGGCTTTAAAAAGATACAATTTGGACACTGTTGCATTGGGATATTAAGGACATTTTTAATTCATAAAATTACCTAAAATCCATGTAAGAGTTATCAATTTGACTATAAGTTTCAGATATCGCACCCTCCAGAAAAGTGATTTAAGGCTGTCTAAATATGTCAAAATTTTTTTGCAGCTTTTAATCCAAAAACGGGGATCAAACACTAGTTATTACTGATACAAAAACTGAACAAACAATAACATTAATGATAAATGAGTTACAGACCCATTCCTCTTGTGAAATCGAGCGTTTCTTCGAATTATCTGTGGTTCCTGGCAAATACATCCGGTGTGATTGGCTACCTTGATGATTGTTGGTTCTGGACCATATTTAAATGGAACTATGCTAAGAAGCTGAGGAAATAGGATGAACAATGAAATGTTTAATTAGTGGAGTAGTTATATTGCTCGGCAAAATACAAAAAAAAAAAAAAAAACACCACACACAAAATTTAATTCCATTATATGGAGTCATACTAAGTCAAAACTAAGTGGTGTACATGAAATTGTAAATACTACATGGTGCACATTTAAGCTATAAAACAACTATTTGGAATATATTTCTAACGTACTAATGGTAACAGTGGCTAGGGTTGTCATTTTTTTCATTTTTTACCATGCTGGCCATTGTCCACAGGGGACAACATGCAACGTCCCATGTTTCTGATGGCCAAATACATGGACTACAGGGAATATGTGCTGGCTAACACACTGACCCAGGGGGACATTAACCATGCTACCTGCTGATTGCCGTTGCGCAACAACTCCCACTTGCGATGCTCTAAGTGGAGAGGGTTAACTTGGCCCACGACAGTTGTTGATGCCTAGGTTGGTATACACTCTTTGTCTTTTTTTCCTATTTATTCCTGGGTTATTTCATTTTCAACATATCCAATTTGGTTTGTTCATGATAATGCCTAAAACATATATATAACAGCCATTCTATTAAATCAGACTTTAATATAAAGTGTAATTTTATCCTGTGCATATTAAACACTAAGCTGTTTTGGGAGGTAAAAGAAAATCCCCAACCTCACAAGGAGAACAAGTAAACTCATTACATACTGTGCTCAGTATTCCACAGTCACGAGGCTGACATTACAATCCAAGCCAGATAACCTTTATTTCTATTAGTGATAGTTATTCATCTGTAACACACAGTATGATAAAGAGCGAATAGTTGCATAACGCTTCACTCCAGTTTAAGCACCCGCATGTGGTAGGTTGTCTCATGAACGCCACTTAATATGTCAGTCTTATGACATACATAATTTGATTTTAAACAAAAATGAAAAAACTTATGTCCCTTCAATGGTTCCAAAGAGCCAACACAATAATGCACATTTACTGTTACAATGTGTTAACACCTGTATGTCTTAACACCTCT
Organism: Corydoras sp. C115; assembly: GCA_019802505.1. NCBI lineage: Eukaryota > Metazoa > Chordata > Actinopteri > Siluriformes > Callichthyidae > Corydoras > Corydoras sp. C115. The sequence continues at coordinate 3,219,724 of JAFMOC010000037.1, read as the reverse complement.
CAGTTCAATTTGGGGGTTGGAACTATCAGTTGTATAACACACATTTAGAAAACAGAATTTAAAGATTTCAATAAGCATAACTTTTAAGGTAATGTTCTGACAAGTTGATATTATATTCAGTTTGTATTTCACTAAATTGTTTCTGCTATACTTCTGGACTGTAATTCAAAAGAAAATAGCATTTAACAAGCATTCATTCTTGCCACAAAGTGAGATGGCAGCTATATGTTGTCACACAGCAAGAGGTGCCTGGGTTTAATTTCCAGGAAGGGCAGTTCAGATCCATTCTGTGTGCATGTCCATGAGGATTGTTTCTGTGAGCTTTGTTTTTTAATTTCAGTCTAAAGATATGCAAGTCAGGGGAGTTTACATACTGAATATGTGTAAATGAGTTTATTTGTGTCTGCCATGTGACAAACAGATGTCAAGTGTTTTCAAGCTGTTTTCCAGATGAGTACTGGGTTAAACTGTGTTACATCATCAATTTTAACTTGGATATGGGGGTAAGAATTTGGGTAAAATGTTAGAAAAAAAAGTGTAAAATGTAAGAGAAGAAAAAGTGAGCATTACTATTTTGTTAACATAGGTGGTGCTAGTGTTGCGACACATTACTCCCTCTTTGTTGCAGCAGCCACTGCATCTGAACACCGAGACACAAGTAGGCTTGAAGAACATGTCATTAGCAATGCCAAGCTCCTGTGCCACATCCACACAAGTCTCCCGGGGCATGCACTGGGTTTTCTGCCACTCCTCGTCAATGGCTGAGAAAAAGGAACATTAAGGGTTTGGGTTACTTATTTATTTTGTAATTAATGAATAGATTAGGTTTAGAAATAGCAATATGTGCCAGCAATAGATTGGCACCCTGTCCTGGGTGAATCTGCCCAGTGCACAAAACGTTCTCCCCTAGATGAGCATGGGGAACCCCCTCCCCCTACCCTAGTAGAAGATTAAGCGGTAGATAATGAATGAATGAATAAATAGCAATATGTGGCAGTAAAAAATCAATAATAGTCAATGATAAATGCTACAAATATATATTTTACTATATATTGTAACTTTACATTGTATGGAGATGCAACAATAAGTAATGTTTTATTTATTCATTATTATTTACCTACTATTTAGATGCTCAATCAGCAAAACTGAGTGAAAAATTTGTCCATTCCCAATAAATGTCAAATGTTTTTGATTGTGTTAAAGTCAGAACTCTGTCTTTACAAAACTTGAAGAGGAAAATGTTTAAACAATCAACAACATTATGTATGCTATGACATCAACACTACGTATAATTGTAAGTAAGTGTATTTGACCAAAGTTAAAGTATATACTTAAATAATATTACCAATAAAATGGTAAACTTTAAGAGTAACTGGATAAGATACAGTATATCATTGTTGGAAATTGACTGCAAATGTGCAGTGTTATTTCTATGTGTTTGTTATGTCAGTTGAACTACCTTTTAGTATCTCCTCACTGTAGGAATTTGAGGCAAAGCGAGTAGATCTATGTGATCCAGCAGAGGCTGAACGCAATTCTGAGTAAGAAGGAGGATCTTCACTCTTCAGCTTCAGAAGACACCTCCACAGCTTCCAATCTGGAAAATCAGTCAACATCAGCAGCTCATCCAGGCTAGCTGCTGACCTAATATCATTCTCCCACCTTTCCTGGTTTATGTCCTGCAAATAAACATCATAAACAGAAACAAAGTATGCATTACTTATAGTAGTAATAAATTAGAAATTAATTAGGCTGCATTTCTAAAATGTTTAGGACAGATTAGTTCATGAAGGCAGTACTTGTTTGATAGCAAAGGTGTGAATTTTAGATATGGTCAACAGCGTCTTTCCCAAACTGAGTTTATTTAGATCAACTGGTGACCTGTCCAGGATGTTTCTCTACTGTGCAATAGGCACTGGAATAGACACTAGCATTCTAAACACTCTGACCAAAAGACGTAGATATGAAAAAAATGTATTCTGAGATTTTCAAATCAAAGCAAGCTTCATAACTATCTACAAAAAAAGAACAGTCTACAGTATAACAATATAGAGAGTAATAACTGTACGTTTATCTGAAATATCCCTGAACTGCCCACTTGGTTGCAGGGATTTCCAACTAGCTTGTGATTAATTGTCATTTTAGGCCCAAACCACTTAAAGTTAGTCTTCAACGTGACAGTTGTGTTAGTTTTGCCTTCTGCATAACTGTTACATTTCCTCAGAACAGTTGTTTTCCACATTTTCCTATACAAATAAGCATCTGGAACACACACACACGATCATCTGTCCTCTGAGAAAAGTCCACCCTAAACAGATGGGACACGCCATGCTGGAACATGAATCTATTACCTCAGCATAAGTATTGCATTTCCCCATGATTCTGCTCTGGGAGTTTGGGGAAGGTTTATGCACGGAGCTCCATGTACGAAAGCAAGTTTGCCAGTAACAATATGAATACAGATTTGTAACACGGCTATAAATAAGTTTTGAATGGTTATGCACAGTTTCATGATGGCAAATTGGTAAACCACGTAAAATATTAGAATAAGGACTGTTGTAATGATTTGTAATATATTTAATGCATTTGTGAAAACCAATTAAAATATACTTGAAATGAAGCATGGTCATTCAATGTGTGTAAATACACATTGGGCTGACTTATTAAATTGCATAAACTGCTGTTTAAAAAGTAGAAATTTTAATTTGTATAACCATTTGTATAACCATTATTATTATTATTATTATTATTATTATTATTATTATTAAGAGGACAACACAAAGTTGTTAAATATGATTGAATGCCTGAATTATAACTCAAACGCATAATCTTTAAAAATGCATCATATCAATATGTGGACAAGAATGTTTTCTGTCACATTTAATATAAGAAATTAGTTAATATAAAACCTTAGGCTATTTTGTACCTACTTGCAGTGAAATGTTTTTTACAGGAAGCAGCTCGTTGCACCCTTAGTTTTGAGTTCCCAGCTGGAATAGATTTTATGTTTCCTTTTTTCAGTCCAGTGGTAGTATTGTTTGAAGAACAGTACCTTTCAGCTCACCTCCAGCATCCTCCCAACATCCCAGTGACTATTTAGGCTTGGGTAGCTACACCAAACCTAGCAGGCTTTTGATCACCCTCAGAACTTTACAACCTTTGTAGCCCTTTTGGAGTGGGAGATTATTACTCAAAATCAGGAACCCACTATCCTTACCATGTTATATACACCTCAAAATGTTTTAAGGTATACCCTTTCCTACCACTGTTTCATACACCCCCAAAGGAGGAAGATACGTTATTCAGCATGCCACACGTTTGATATACATTACATATAATACATCTGATTACCAGTTCAACCAACAATAGCAAAATTACACCTCCTTATACTTGTTCCAGTGAGACTACAGTCCCTTAAATAATAACTGTCTTAATGACCAAGTTGAAAAAAGCTCAATAAATAAGCATGCATATTTTATAGAAGAAAATTACTATATATATTTATTTTTCTGCCCTCATCTGCATATTTTCCATGCTCTGTTTATATCCCTGCATATGTCATATATACGGTCTATTCTCAGGGTATAACTGATATATTCTGCCAAATGCATTTTTTTTTTTTTTTTTTTTTAATACTTTGAAAATTTCATAGGGCTCTTTAACAATATCTTTCTCTTTTTGCCACTCTTTCAGTAATAATTATGACATTTCCAGGCAATAGGCAGCATGTTTCTTTCATTTAAATCATGCATCTGCCTAATTCCTCATATTTACCTTTAATTACATTTTGCTTGCATTACAGTTTAAAAGTTATTAAAAAAATGTTAATTTTTATGTGGGACAGGGTTAATTTGGTTTATGCATTTTTAGGAAATAAAATGTAGAAAGTATTCAGACTAAAGAAAGATCATAACATAGTGAAGTGCAAGCTTTAAAACTACCTGATTCCAATCAGTGCAGCAAATGTGGGCGCTATGTCAGGCAAAGACAAATGCATTCAGTGTTTAGGCATTTACACATCTGTGTTTAAACTGTATGCTGTAATTTAGTGATTCTGTAAAAGACTTCCTCTGCCTAAAGGGAAATTACACAATCCAATAAAAAACTCAAAATAAGAATTAAGTTTTGCCTTATTAAATAGAACAATAGAATCAGGTTGGGCTTGCACAAATACCAGGACTTGCAATTTTATGAGAATTACATTTAAGTATAGTACATTTAACCAAAAAATGTCATTTTCAATATTCATTTAAAGGGCATTTGAAAGCATTTTTCATATTAGATTTTATTTCTCATTATTTTTTACTGTTAATCTGGCTACAATACTGTATTTTAGGAACAGCCCTAATTTAATACATACATTTTTATACTGTCAAATGGTATGTTAGATGTTAGAATCTAAATGCAAGCATGATACACACCGCCCAGATACACTTGGGTGTTTCACTATTCAAGCCTTTGACTACACATGCAGCATGCAGCATTATCCATGTTCCCCTGCTGTAGGTTTAAGTTGTATTATATGGGTAAAGTCATGAGCAAGAATTAAGAATTACTCACTCTCAATGAAGCCTGGACTTTTGTTGGTAGCAGCAGTATCCTGCCATATGCAAGCAACAGCAGCATGTAAATTCCAATAGAAAGCAGACTTCGCATGATGTGCAACAGACTTCACTCTACAGATTGCTTATTTGAAGAGGGATGAGGACATAAAAATGTAAATGTTTCTTAAAGAGATTTCCAGGCTCACACGTATTCAAGGTCACTCTTTCTCTCTAATATAAATAAGTTCCACAGATGTTTCCAAAGAGCAGGAGAGGAGGAGAGTTGTCATCGCAAAAAAAAAGTCACCTTGAGAGCCAAACCGAGTTCTCTCACACAAATACTGATGTTGAAAAAAACATATACAAACAAAAAGATCTAAGTCACATGCAGCTGCATGTGTTTCAAATATGTCAGTTAGAAGGAAACTCTATCCTTTATTCATTTAGTTGAATTTTTTGTGGAAGCATAAATCCTGCATAACATGGTAACTCTGACGTCCAATGACCAATGCTGTTGCAAATAGCATGTGTGTGTTAGATGAAGTACCTTGTATTCTGTTTAAATCTTCCAGACCAAATCCACGTGCAGGCAAATCAGTCCTGTCCAGCTGCTGCCTCACTCTGTTTCTCACGAGTTTTTTTTTTTTGTGCACACACACACACACACACACAGCAACATGTGGTTTTTAATGTGACCCAGACCACCATGCAAGTCCAAAAAAAAGAAAGAAAGAAAAAAAGGGCATTTAGTATGTAGTGGAAGTAAGGGGAGCACATACTAACAAATCACCACTGTGCAACAGAATAAAGGGGAGGAACAGACTGACTTACATTCTTTGCATATGTGTATTTAATGTCAATTTAAGGCAACTATGAAATAAGAAAGTAACACAATACAAGAGCTGAAGGTTGTTCTGAACCCTTTAATTGGTTGGGACAGCAATGACACAGCAAGGTTTTTACAAAGAGATAATTACATAGTAAAAACATTTCCTGTAGTACCAATAAAAACACAAAATCAACACAGAAAAGAGATTAATTGTAAAAAATAAATGCATACCTTTACCTAATCATATAAAGTTAAAGCAGTATACCAAAAGTCTCATAAGATTACACCGAAATAAATAAATTAAAAAAAATTCTAAAACTGTTCACGTATCTTTGATTGCCAGTGTTTGGCTCTTTCAAATCCATTTGTGTATGATTTATAGTCCTTGATGGTCATTTCTATCTCATCTTCTGAGTTCATAACAAAGGGGCCTGTAGTGAAGAGTGGGAAAATGCAGAGTTAATACTTGCATAGTATTACTGCATAATGTTGCTGTTTTAATAAAAGATTCTCAGCTTGAACAAAATTCTGCATTAATTTCTAGTTTACATCGGTAGTAAACCGATGTAACAACACAATAAATTAAATCGTTAGCACAATAGTAGAAGTTCACATGTACAAAGCAATCTTTAATTTTATGGGTGCTTATGGAATTGTTAGATTGAAAAACAAACTATTGAAACTTGGGGTTGGATTCCTTAGTGGCTTCTGCTTTAGGCCAGTAAGCTGGGCCTCTAAAAAATTATTGCCAGCTGCTCGTGGTCCTTTCTAGGTCCCAACATGCCATGTGGTTGTGGTGTTACTGGCTATACTACTCTCGATATTGTGTAATTGAGGAGTCGTTGCCAGCATGTAAAATACATGGCCAATCCTGTTGAATGTTTCTAAAATACACTCCTAGCAGGACAACAACTGGCATGAGACAGCAAAGTTTGTTCATGAATAAGTGAAGCAGGTTAAATGATACATTGTTGGTAAATGTGGTGGCATAGACTGCATTTAATTACTACTTCATAAACTCTGCATGAAGCTTCTAAAAGCCATAAACTTGTCTTGAAGTCCTGGAGTGCATCTTGTAGGACTTTTTGTCTATTCAATTTGAAGATAGTTGGTAAATTCAGAGCCTTATGCTGGGAATGTGGTGATGAGAGGGTCTGGATTACAATATTTGCTGTTGTTTCTTCCTGATGTTTTTGGATGCTTTGTGTTCAAGCCAATCAACTTCTTTCACACCAAACTCACTCAACCAATTTGTAGACCTGATTTTGTGCAATGGGGCAATGTAATACTGGAAGTGTTATCATAATGTAAAAAAAAAAAAAAAAAAAAAGATTATTTTCTCAACTCTGACTTTTGCAATCTCATACACAGCACTCTCACTTGGTGGTGTTTTATTTGGCAATGTACTCAACAAATGGTACAGGGCGTCAATGGGGTAGAGCCACTATGTGGGTGGTGCCACAACATCTTGACCCTCTGGCAGTAATTGAAGGCTACTTTGTGCTGAAGGTTGTTGAAAGTGGGTGAGCTTCACATCGGCATCTGTGATTGATGAAATGGTCTGGTGATTCTGAATGTCTGTGTATAATACAGTAATCACATTGGATTACTATTTGTTGATGCATTGGCTGCATTAATGCTTTGTAATAATGTCATGATGCTAAAAGCTTGGCTAGGGGCTTGATTTTATACACACCAACATTAACAATTATTTTAAGGTTGTGTTCCAGTAATTTTGTCCATCCACTCAAACTCACTCACACAATTTGTAATTTACGTAGACTTCCAATAATTTCGTAGACACCCAAACAAAAACCACAAACTTTACTTCCCCAACATTAACCATAACCCCATAGCCTAACCATAGAACTATAACCAAACACCATGATTTAAATAAAAACTAAATAATTTCCCTTGTTTGGAGCAGCTTCGGTTACATAAGGTCCCCATGTGTGTGTATAAACAGGTTTTTGGTGTATGTATGCATGTATATGTATATATATATATATATATATATATATATATATATATATATATATATATATATATATATATATATATATATATATATATATATATATATATAGACACACACCATACACTTATTAGTCTTCTGGGGAAGTCTAACACTGTTTCTCACACAGGTTCAAGTTTCAGGTAATTGTGATATTTAACCTAATCATGTCATAAAGTGTATTGTGATTTATTCAATTCTTCCTATTAAGTGTTGACTTCATAAACTGACAAAATTATATTGACTGTACTTCATTTATGCCTAAGTGGCAAAGCTCATACCATGTTTGACAACAGGTTCCTTTATGGGCTCTCCTGCAATCAGCACAAAATGTGCCTCCTCGTCTGCCTAATAATAGACACACAAAATTGTTAAATGTATAAATTGTGAAGCATTAAAAGCCTAAAAACTGTAGGTAATGTATTTATTGCTGTTGTACCTTATTTTCCATAGTGACACAATCACCATCATCAAAAACCACAGTGTGGTGGGGCTCAACTTTCTTCTGGTCATTTTCTGGCCCTAGTAGAATACAGTGCAACAATGAGTTGAGCATTTGCATCTTTCTTTAGAAATCATGCAACATCTTTAAAATGACATTTTCAGTAGGCAACACTGAGGCGTAGTTTTACAGACAATTAGAATGTCTAATGATAATAATCAGACAGAATTCTTCTACACATTCTTCTACATTTTCTTTACAAGAATATGATAAAATATAACTTTACATATCTCACCTGACCTGAAGTTATTATCTTAATTATACAGTAAACTTTTTTTTTCATTTACATAAACAAAAGAGGGTTACAGACTAGATTTAGGGCATATCTATATCATTTATTTCACCTTCCATGGCTTTATTGATGAGCATTTGTCCTTCTGACAGAATAAAATTAATATAACTACAAAGTACACTAACTGTAAAGGGATTTCATTAGGTCTGTCAGTTTACTGAAATACTACAATACCCCTTATTCTACTGGTTTAATAACCTTAATGTACATAAATCAAAAGTGACTTAATGATTTAATGATTAATAATTTTAATGAAAAATGCTAAATAAAAACACTTCAAATGTTCCACAGATTGCTCTGATTTGACAATTCATCAGTTAATGACCTTAAAGAAATCCCCCCACAACCTGGAAATCATCAAAACTGACTCAATAAATCAGCACATCAAACAGTGCAATAGTAATGCTTTTCCTCAGGCTGGGGTGTGCTGTTGTATTTGGAGCAGGATCACAGAGGCACCCTGGTGGGCCGGTACTGAGTCCAAGAAAGAGAGAGAAAGTGGAAAATCAAGACATGGCAACTGCTCAAACTTGTTGGGAAGACAAGAAGATGAAAGCTGAATTACAGAAAATTAAAAAGGACAGGGAGTTCTTTCAGGAATTTGGACAAAAGTTTCATTGTCTGTCCACACACTGTCAGTAATTCTAAAAATGAAAGTGGTGTTTACCAGTGTGCAGGCATCCTGAAAGAGTGTAGATAAAAGCAGTCCAACCTGGAATGAAGATTAGAATCACATGCTTGGTATTAAGAAATGAGCTCATATCGTGTTAAAAAACGGTCTGAAGTTATAAGCAATAACGTAATATTAACACAGCTTAAGGCTACACTATATTACATAATAAGGTGCAAAGTGAAGTAATACACTGAATCTCTAAGCATTTCCACCACGTGCAAAGATGATTACATTTGTTCAGCCAGTTGCTGCAAAACTGCATCTGATAAAGCAATTATGGGTACATCTAAAGTAATAGCTTATAATAAATCAAGATGCATTTTCACTCAAAAAACATCCTAACACCAGGTGTGAATGGGATATTTACATGTATAGAAGATGCATGATAAGAGCATGTGCTCTTATTTCCAGTCTATACATGTTTGGGTATGTTTTGTGTAGTAGCTTCCTGAAATTATAATATGCAAGAGTAAGCCATATCTAGATTTTGCAGAAATAACAAGTTCTCTGAGCTCAAATAAGTAAAAAAAAAAAAAGTACAAAACAAAAATCGATGTATATATGACATGATGCAGATACTGATAACTACAATTTTTTGCATTAAGAAAGAGTCTTGACTTTCTGGAAAATGGTTTTAAACATCATATTAATATTATTATTTTGTGGGACCAACTGACAGCTTTGTAGGCTTTAAAGTTTTATGTTCAAGATTTTTGACGTTATTATATACTTATATTCTTATTTACGTTATTAAACTGTGATTTACTGTGATCTTTTGGCTTTTTTCATTTCAACTAATGTCATGAATGACTCTGACCGGAGCTGCATGTATTCCAGAAATTCTAAATAAAACAAAACCACAATGCAGGCAAGCCACTTATTTGCATGCAAACGTTTTTTTTTTTTTTTTTTTTCATGTCCAAATGTGGGTGTTTTCGTGCAAAAAAAAGGTTTTAGACAAGACACAACATCAGAGTTTTTCAAGTCAAAGCACTTTAAATATTCCTTTTTGACCAAAACAATGCAAATACTCACAGAATGGTTATGACTACCACATTCAATCTAAATTAAAACAAGATGTTTTAGAGAAAACACAGTTTGATAGGCATAGGGGTGTAACTACAATACACTTATGTAGACAATCATCAAAACCACTAGACTAATGACTTATGGATAAACAACTCAAAAGTTTTTTTTTTTCCCTGGGCAACTCATACACAAGTAACATTTGTGCAGTTTATTGTCTATAGTTTCTGTAGTCAAAGTTTGGATATATTAGGAAAATATTTTAGAACCTAACATTCATATTTGTGTTAAATTGGTCACCATGGACAATTATATTACAAAAAAAAGTATTTGGAAAAAATCAGACATTTCACATGGGGGGGGGAAAGGACCTTGACTTATTCTGATTATTTCTGTATTGTGTTGAATTACATAAACAATGTGTCCGAAAAATTATCAACAAGCTTGATTATGTCATGTTAATTCCATCTTACACTTGGGCAGCTTGGTCAATGCCTGTGTATTAAAGTCTTTCTCAATAAAAATAATTGTTGACAGAATTAAATTAAAAGGAAATTAAACGAGACAGTTCATGCAATGAATAATGAGTAAATGAATAAATAAATAAAGCTACTGATTTATTTGTTTTTATTTTGTGCACACTAGCTTAATTACACGAAGTTATTCAAATAGTTTGTTTGTAAATACATGCCATAGCTATATAATAATAACAACAATATAAAAAAATAATGATTCTTACCTAAGGATATTGGCTGGACGTGTTTAGCACCTTTCTTGAGTCTGAAGTCAAGATATGTTGTAGGAGTTCTGGTGTAAATCTTTGACTAAAAATAAAATAATAACAACATTACATAATCATTTAACAGCCACTTTTTTTAAGTATACCTGTTTTTGTACTCGTTGTCATTGCTATCGATTTTATTGATATAATTCTTGCCTCATCTTCACATGTGCTACAATGGTATAAACAATATCAGTAGGTGTCTGGCTTAAGGCATCAATTGCTTTCCTGGCTGACCCACAATTTCCTTAGACTTCTGCCCTACAGTACTTTAAACTGCCACAGTTAACGTTCATAGCATTTAGGCAACACTACCTTCAAAGTCTGATCCTAATTTCCTGCTCAAGGCAAACCATTAAGGGACTGAAGACATCCATATGGCTGGGAATTTAGAGACAAACTGAAAGATGTCTTGGTGAGGCTAGGTTTGAAGGCTTTAATTAAATCAGCTTTTAGGCCAAATGGCTGTTTAAAAGGACATGGTTCACAAGCATTCATCTTGTTCAATTATTACCTTTACTCCTAGGGCTTCTCCTGATATAACAGCCACAGACACACCATCCTTGCTGATTTTGGGAATCCGTGAACTTTTCAATTCCTGATACTGAGGTTCCACCATTTTATCCGACTTGCGCAAATTGACCCAAAGCTGGAGGCCCTTAATTGGCTCCTCAGACACAGGCATCTCTGCATGAACCACCCCACGACCTGCAGTCATCCACTTTCACCACACACACACACAAGCAAACAAATGCAAACACAAATTAAACAGAACTGTGCAAAAACAAATTTGTTAAAGACATAGCGTTTGTAACAAACAACAGTGTGTTTTTATATAATTGCTTTCATGGCATAGTTATTTGCCAATGGTAGAGCATGTATCTCTGTGCCATTATATTATTACTGTGTAAGTGAAAAGTGGTGATTTGGTAAAAATATTGAGTTACTGAAAGTAAAGATTGCCTGCATCTGTTCAAGGGTAACAAACTGTTTATTTCATTTGAAAAATTCTTTATACTACTATATACTTATTGTATACATAGCTTACTGTATACTATTTGATAATATTGAATAAGCAGCAGATAAGTCTGACAGAATAACAGAGCAAAGTAAAAACAATCCCTATTAAAAATGTAGCTGCTTGTTTAGACAACTCCCATAAAGTAGCAAGTGACAACACATGTAATCTTCACATCCAATAAAGTGCAGCATTTTAGTATTTAACTGATTATGTTGTAAAGACTTTTACAACCATGCATATAAAAATTCTGACCAAGGGTATTAAAAAAAAATCTCACTACGTTTCTTAGCCTATTTTTTATTAAATAGATGTTAACTTATTAGTATTTTTAAAGACATATTTACAATGGTGATACTTCAAGTGGATTAATAAACATACTGAATTTTTGATCTACACTATTATTCCTTAAGGTCACTTTATATGAAAAGTTGTTACTACCTGTAAATCTCCAGCTTCCAGTTTACCAGAATGGCCACAGAAATCCTCATGAGCCGAAATACCACTTAGAAGATACGTTACCTAAAAAAAATGAGAAAGACTGATATAGGCTCTATAGTCTGTAGTTTTTCAGTACTAAATGTAGACTATGACAGTATTAACAGGCTCTCAAGTGCCACTGTTGAATATTTAAAGAGAATTAATAATTTCAATTTAAATGAAAATTGTTTAATACAAAGTGCCTTTCAAGCCCTTACCTGTGTTACATTTCATATTAGAAACCTGTTTTAAAAGTGAAACGAGTTTTAACATGAGACGAAAAGAAATATATGTAACTCTTAATGTCTATCCCGAATCATATGCTATCACAATAACAGTTCTACTCACTAAAACATTTTTTCTGTTTTATGTTCTATTTCAGTCTGTGCTCATCATTATTCTGTGTATGTTACAATAAGAATGACACATACAACGTAAATTGTCATTTAATGTGCCATCCAGGCCAATTTAAATTTCAAAGTAAATTTGTAAAAGAAAGCAGAGTGACAATGGTGCAATGGGTAGCACAGCAAGAAGGATAATTTGTTATCAATATTTCTGTTGGTACTTTATGAAGCTACAGCTCTTCAAATGTCACACTTTCCGCTCCAGGGACACAGCATTGTGTTTAACTAGTATGATCAAAGGAAAGTTTGCGCCTGTTTGTATGTATAGGCTATACAGCAATTACCCTGTGGTAATGAAGCTATTTCATTTTTCAATTACCGGGAAATTACTACAAACTACTGAGAAATTATTAAAGAACAGCATTGCTGTAAGACAAGATGTTGAACCATCAGCACTATGACTGATGCTGAAGGGAAAGCTACACAACATACTACATTGTAAGACAAAAAGTTTATATATATATATATATATATATATATATATATATATATATATATATATATATATATATATATAAATATGTCCCTCAAGCTCACAATGTACACTAAGGTCCCTCTAAAGTTCATTACTCAATCTAGAGGCAATTGTGTTTTAGTTTATGACCCACAAAATATACCTGCATATTACCAAACAGTATACCAAACACAATCTTAGTGTGTACTGTCCTACTGACATGCATTGTAACCCTAAATTTCTACAAACAAATCTACAAATATTTCCCTTGTTTTTAACCACACATTAATAATCTTAAAACGATAAAGGTGAATGATATTGCTAAACATCTTCAAACAAAAGTCTGTCGCTAATAGTTACATAAAGCAGAATAATAACTCAAGCATGGGCGACCTCTAGTGGCAGGAACAGAACACAACACTGTGAAAACCACTTAGTCACAGTGAGTGAGAGCCTTTGCTCAATTTTATTTACTAATTTAACTCAATGCGGTTCTTTAAAGGTGTTCTAAGGCACTAAAAAACACGATCAAATCTCTTATAGGTTAGAGATGATTGTCAGCTCAGCACTAATTTCAATGATACAAATTAAATCACATATTCATGATTTTAACACTATATATTAAAACACATTTCATTAAAAGGCTTATAACAAGACCTAAAATAAGTAAACTTATGTCTCAAAAACAGCTCATTTATAAAGTAGGCTATAAAAACACCTGTTACATGAACAGAACTTTAATTGCAGGTACCGTCTCGAAGCCGCGGTGAGGGTGATCGGGGAAGCCAGCAGGTTTCCTCACGCAGAACTCATCCAACATCAGAAATGGGTCCAGATTCCTGAGCTTAGAGACGCGCAGATGTATAATTACGGTCACGTTAATTAAAAATAAATGCCACCAGAGGATTTAATGAATAATGAGCTTACTTCGCTTCGTCCGATGCTCCTGCGCACTCTTGCTCCGGCTCCCTCTGCCTGCTCCACGCTTAACACCAATTTACTCACTGTCCTGACTTTCATTGTGCTTCTTCTCTCCGTCTACACAAACCACTTAGTTCTGTAAATGTTTTACCTTAAGGGATCTTAAACAGAGAAGCCCAAGAACAAAACTACACCGAATGAAGTGTGTCGGTGGAGGAAACACCTGTTGAACCGGTTGTTTACATTTTCGTAGTCGCTTTACGCACGCGTGAAGTACGTCATTACGTAAAAGTCGATAGGGGTTTTGAAGTGTCTTAAAGGAATAACGCCACCAAACTCGCACGATACAGTGTATTAAATGCTTTAATAAATCTATTATGGGCGGCACGGTGGCTTAGTGGTTAGCACGTTCACCTCTCAGCGCTAGGGATTCCCGGTTCGAATCCCCATCTGGGTGGAGTTTCCATGTTCTCCTCGTGTCTGCGTGGATTTCCTCCGGGTTCTCCGGTTTCTTCCCACAGTCCAAAAACATGAATCAAGTCAATTGAATTCTCAAAATTGCCCCATATAGAGTGTGTCTGTGTGAGTGAGTGTGTGCCCAACGATGGATTGGCACCCTGTCCTGGGTGTATCTGCCCAGCGCCCGAGATGTTCTCCCCTGGATGGGCATGGGGAACCCCACCGTAACCCTAATAGAGGATAAAGCGGGAGATAATGAATGAATGAATGAATCTATGATTTAAATCTAGAAGGCAGATTAACAAATCAATGTTTTTAATCAAGGTGGCTTAGTGGTTAGCACATTTGTCTCATCACTTTGGATTCCCGGTTCGAATCCAAATCTGGGTGGAATTTCCATGTACTCCCTGTGTCTGCGTGGGTTTCCCCTGGGTTCTCCGGTTTCCTCCAACTGTCCAAAAACATGAATTCAGAGTAAACTGAGTGCTCTAAATTGACTCATATAGTGTGTGTCTATGTGAGTGTTCCCAGCGACAGATTGGCACCCAGTCCTAGGTGTATCTGCCCAGCACCCCGAATGTTCTCCCCTGTTTGATCATTGCCAATCTTCTGTGTAGGCTCTTCTCGCCATAAAACTGTCGCAGGTAGGCCAGACCATCCAGCTTAACACCATGTTCAACATGTGAGTAGCGGCCAATGAGACTCTCCACATCGCCAACGTCAAACTGTTTCAGCTACAGAGAGACATTAATGAGCCACCTGTTTTTTTTTTTTTTTTTTTTCTGAAAACACTGGAAATTTGGACCCAACCTTTAAAGTACAAGGAAGAAACATGAAGCGTTTTCTCTGCCACCTCTTTCTTTTGTTCATTTAAAATTGGTGTAATGTACCTTCTTTACTTAAGACAGGTTCGAATCCAAATCTGGGTGGAGTTTCCATGTACTCCCTGTGTCCGCGTGGGTTTCCTCTGGGTTCTCCGGTTTCCTCCAAAAGTCCAAAAACATGAATTCAGAGTAAACTGAATGCTCTGAATTGACTCATATAGTATGTGTCTATGTGAGTGTTCCCAGCGACAGATTGGCACCCAGTCCTAGGTGTATCTGCCCAGCACCCCGAATGTTCTCCCCTGGATGGGAATGGGGAGCCTCCCGTGACCCTAGTAGAGGATTAAGTGGAAGATAATGAATGTTCTTAATCTTCTTTTGAAGATAGGTAGTGTTTTAGATGGTCAAACAATAACAGGAAGGCTATTTTAAAGCACTGTACAAATCATTTACATTACATGGGTCATTTACCACTTTTTTTTTTTTTTTATCAAAAGTAACTTGCAAGTATCCTGTGTATTAGCACAAATGGAATAAATGCAATATAAAATGCACAATTGGAGCAATAAAGCACGAGAGGGTTTGCATTATTATGAATAAATCAGGGGAAAGCGGTGTTTATTATATATGAACGCTCAACCTTTTATATTACATTTATTCCTTTTATATTGCATTTAACGAACACACTATAATAAAAAAAACACTGTTTGATTAATACATGCATTTAATGAAAGCAATTAACTGGTCTTCTGCAACGCAATCTAATCCTGTTTTACAGTGAACACTGACTAAAAGGCTTCAGGTTACGTTAACAATCAAACAGTTTTATCTAGTGGCCGAATTACTGAACGCAGTACTGAACACAAAAACATCCGGAAAAGAATGTATTAAATATCATGCATTGATACGAATGTGAAGTGGTTAGAGTTGTGTGTTATTATCAATAAAATCACGGATGGCCAATCAGCCAATCAGATTAAAGGACCAGAACTACCTGTTTTATAATAAGGGTTAAGGGCCTTGCTCTAAGACCCACATTGGTAACTTCAGTGGATCTAATATTTTAACCCATGATCTTCAGATCCCACCACCCTAACCACTGAGCTACCACACCCTCACACTATAGTTCTCCAAGACACACATATAAATAATAATAAATAATAGTAACAATAAATAATAGTACTGGTTCTTTGGTCATAAACAATTAATTAAGCCCTTCATTTTATTACTCAGTTTAATACATGTTTTAAACAGGTGTGTTCAAATATTACCAATGTCTTTAAGCTTGTCTCAATGCTTGTATTCCATGTGTAGGTTTGTTGTCAGCATTGTTCTTCTTTAGAATAGTTTGTATTGTCGTTGAAGTAAATAAAAAAAGTGGTGCAGGTCTTTTTGTCTGTTACAGCCACATTAGGCCATGCATATGTGAAATGTATTCTTCATTTCGTTCCTTTTGCACTTTGATAGTTTCAGTGTTCTGTCCTTCACTATAGTATTGATCTATTATATCTTTTGCAATCCGTAAAGCTGCAGCTTGCCCCCCTGCAAGGTTAACAGCATGGGGACCAACCTATGACAGGTGATAAAAGAAAACGTTTATGTGTAGAACAGAAACAAAAAGCACAAATAAATGGAGGGGTCAAATTAAAATAATAGTATACACAGACATATTGATTATATTAAAATATGTCCCTAGTTCTTTGATATAAAAGGTATTAAAACTTAATAAAAAAGAAAATAATGTTGTGTCATTAACAGTTATACAGTTGCAAACCTGTAGTGCAGCATACTGTCCCATCATGTAAAGGGGACATCCAGGAGCCCACTGTAGAGACTCTGTAACACATGGCCACCCTTCAAGAACCTGCAATACCATATAAATTGATCGCTTATTTTGATCAGATTTTGATTTTACATTACAATTTTAACTTTTTAAAATTGTAAGTTTTTAAAACTTTTTTTTTTTTTTTATTTAACTGGCTTAACAAATAAGGTTGACCTGAATAGGGAATTGCTTTACGATACTGAAGAGTAAGGGATCTTGGTTAACATCTAGCTTGCAGCCTGTAGCAAGCCAAATCCTGTCACCAGACCACTGCTCCCCATCACAAAGTGTGATCTTCCACCTTTGAGCCTCATAGCTCCACACTGCATCAGTGACCTGTATGTAGAAATATGACCTTTAATAGGGTTAAAGTTATTTTACCTAAAGTGCCTACTTATTCAGCTATGTGTGGTATGCTGAAGCCTATTACAGTGCAACACAGAATGAAATGTGGAGAATTACTCTGGACAGGCTGTTGGTCCATTGCATCAGAGGCACCGGTACAAATGTCTTCATACACATTCCTATTCACCTAGTTTCATTTGTAAAATATGGGGAAATTCACACAGAAAGGGCCTTGGCTAGGAAAATAAATATTTTTTTGCTGTCAGTTTATGCAGTGCCACAATAAAATTATGCCTCCTCTTTTATTCTTACTCAATATAAAAAAAAGAAGCTTATGTAAGTAATCGTAATAAATATGAAAAAAAAAAAAAAAAAAAAAAAATGAATACCTGGCAATATGTTTTAACAAGCAGCTTTCCTGACTGGATGAAGGGCTGAAGCTGTGCATATGCCTCTGGCGTTACTGCTCCTCCTTTACGTGCTTGTTTGATCATTGCCAATCTTCTGTGTAGGCTCTTCTCGCCATAAAACTGTCGCAGGTAGGCCAGACCATCCAGCTTAACACCATGTTCAACATGTGAGTAGCGGCCAATGAGACTCTCCACATCGCCAACGTCAAACTGTTTAAGCTACAGAGAGACATTAATGAGCCACATGTTTTTTTTTTTTTTTTCCTGAAAACACTGCACTGCTCAACCTTGGACCCAACCTTTAAAGTACAAGGAGGAAGCATGAAGCCTTTTCTCTGCCACCTCTTTCTTTTGTTCATTTAAAATTGGTGTAATGTACCTTCTTTACTTAAGATAAGTGTGATGTACTTATCTCTTGAGTTATTTCATGCACTGACATTTAATAGTTTTAGAATATACAATAATTTCATATTAAGAAATTCAAAATTTTATAAACTACATATAAAATGAGGAAATATCTATTGGATTAAAAAAAATCACTTAGTCGTTCTGGATAAATATTAATATTAAATGTAAATGCATGATAAAATATAAACGCTTTATGTGGCGTTATTAGTAATTGAGGTGAAGCGATGGATTGGCGCCCTGTCCTGGGTCTATCTGCCCAGCGCCCGAGACGTTCTTCCCTGGATGGGCATGCTTTATGTGGCATTAGGTGAAGCAGGTCCCCCAGTAGATGGCACCAGTTACTTAAATGCTTTTTATGTTAAATTACTTCTTGATTTTAGAAACGTGTCGTACCAAAGTAAAAAAAAACTTTCTTTATTTGATGTGATTACTTATTACTGTTACAAGCTAGTTCGATGAAACAATAATTTAAATAACTGACCGTAACATGCAGTATATACTGTATACATACCATAATTTTATTATTACATATAGGCTATAGATTGAGCACCTGTGTAAGCAACATACAAAATGACTAATATAACTGATTATTGTATAACAGATAACCTGTTGATCAAATATGATTATAATATGATCTTAAAAATCTTTTTCACTGGTTATTTAAACCTAATGGACATTGAACATTTGCAAGTTACATTTAGAGGAGTAAGGGGGGATTAATACTACTAATATTAATTATTCTACAGCGTATTTAAAGGAAAGCCTTTTTCTGACTTTTTCTGTTTCATTTCTTTGTAAACATTGTTGAACATTTTAACAATCTGACTCTGCTTTGCAAAAAATTGTATATTGTAAAATCATTGAAATTAAACATGTGGGCTGTGAATAAACCTTTTTAAAAATCACCCAGTATAATTAATATAGCACATTGATGTACCTGTAAGTGTTTGCGCTGGACCCAGGTCACTTGACTTGCGCCTTGTTGTAGGGCCATGGAAATGATGTGAGCACTAGTCAGGCCCCCACCAATCACCAATACATTTTCATTTTTTTGGCACACAGGTGGAGGACCTGAAACATATACATACAAAGACCCCATACAGTCACTTGAATAATTTCCAAGCAACTTAAAGGAATACGATCAGAAGGACAAATGTTTACATGCCTACCTATTCCAACATTCCAAATAGATTTTTTTTACTAATTAAACTCTTTTAGCTCTTTTAAAATAATGTAGTCCTGAAGGATTAGACAGAAATTTGAACCTGGCAACCACTGATGCCAGGTGATTGGTTAACTGATTTAATAAGAAAATACAAGTCTGAAAGCAACAAACCCAGAAGAAACGCTATGAAAGGAAGCAAACAGAACATTTGAAATTAATTAATAAGTTCAAGCCACAAAATATAATTAACATCAGTCTGCAATTCAGATATTTTTATGCCTTCATTATGGCTGTTATGACCCTGATGAGTCCTTTTCTCTTTTGGCACCTATATATGTTATATATGTTATCTTTCCTTATGGAGGAGTTAATAAGAAATGTAAAGGTTAAAATTACTAAGGTCAGAAATGCCAACTTCTAGTATTAAGCTGACACAAATTTTCCAGAAATCTTCTTGAAAACACTATTTGGGGGGATGTAAGCTGTAATTTGGCAAAGAAAACAGCTAAATTAGGTTTAATGCTAAATTCCAACCCAAGACTCACCTGTAAAATGGGAACCTAGAACTTTATGCTGAGAGCAAAGGTGCATCAGCTCCACTGTATGCTGCAGCTTCTCTTCAGGGTAACTTTCTGTGATGGCTGACACCCAAGGAGGGATGTTTGCCATCTGTGCTCTAGTGGGACCAGTAGCCATGACAACTCGTTTGGCTTCAAGCTCCTCACCAGTGTCTAGAATCACCCTAAAGAACTCCACTTTCTCTTGATTTTTACCAAGAAACGGAACAATTCTGTCCACTGTGCCTTTGATGAGAACACTATCCAAATTGTAACTCTGGACCTGTTTTAAAAAAAGCTGTACTGTTATTTAAAGCATTTATATGTGACCAGTTCCACCATGCACATTGGTTTGTAATTAATCTACTCTAATTAATCTAATCTACTCTATGTTCAAAAATTCAATATTTTCTAGAAAACACCACTTTGACATAAGAATGATTTTCTTTGCATTCTTTGCAAACATATAATTGTTTTTCCAAATAGAGTTAGTAAATTTTTTTCAAAAAATACAAACTACATGATATACACTTTATGGCAAATATATTTAAAATGTTAATAAAGTTGAATGAAGTTTACAATAATCCTCAGTATCATCTACTTAATAGTAAAACATCAGCATTGAGCAACCACTAAACACTAAAGACCTAATGCACCATTTTTAAATGTCAAATTTGCTTGAATCATTTTTTTTTTTAAATTTGTGGTTTCATATATGTACCTTTCCCTATTTAGATCTCAGAAAAACATGCTGTACTATAATTTTGAAAAGCATGCATGCAGTCAAACACAACATGCTCCTGGATGCAGTTTCGTGTTAATTTTCATCACAAACAACACAAAAAAATAATAAAATACCAGATGTCCCAGACTAGAAAAAGGTTGCTTTGTTACACAAATAGACATAGAAACATTTTATACAGTGGAAGTAAAGTAGATTGGAAAAAAGTTGTTGAATTTACAAAAATAATATTGGACTATAAATAATATAGTTTATAAAAATACTAACAGTTTACTAAATTTCAATGCCAAACCTTAAAATGCACCACACCATATGCAAAGCTGTCAGTGAAGATTCATTACTTTAATTTTATGCTTTATATGTTTTCACCACACCAAACTAATAGGTTATCAAAGTTACTTTAACCACACACTTTTGTTTAGTAATAATTAGAAAGTCCATGACTTTGCTTTATGACACAGTCATATTAGACCTGCTCCTTGAAGAAGTCAACACTGAGCTGAGTCCCAGGTAGACTTAAATACAGATTCATCTTCAGACCTGGAGCTGCATTCAGTAGTTTCTTGTTGCGTTTACCTAAACGTCCATCATTAAAGTAGGCGTCTTTGTCTCGAATATGGATTTTCTCAGGGAGACAGTGAATCTCAGCAACACGACCCTCTGCCAACACAAAGTCTTGCAAAGCTTTCTGTGGATAAATCATATTGTTGCATTTTTAATTATCTTATCATCTTAATGTATAGATTATTCTAACACTTGTCATATAAACTGTACAGCAGCGTGAATGCTGAATTTGTAACTAAACAGTTAAATGAATCCCTTTACTTCGTTAATCCATGTACCTTATTGAGAGGATTAGTGTGCACTAGCATGTGAGAACGAAGGTGAGGAATGTTTAGGGCAGTGAACTGGCTCTCCCACAGAGAGGCCCATTCTCCATAGGTATCCACTACTTTTAAGTGCAAAGGAGAACAAGAACATGTTTGGCTGTTGTGACTTTGTTTAACTGTACCTGTGAAAAAAACAGTATTAGATAAGCTACACAAAAGTGGTTTGAAACATCTACACATTACACCTACAAAATATTCAGTCGTTTGTAAATAAATGGTTACACAAGAATATAGTCATACAGGAAGGTAAACCCTTGCTCTTGGAGCGTCCAGTCTTGGATTTACTTTTACTGAGCTGGATCCCTTGAAGGATATTGGTATTTGAAGCATTTACATTCTGTTGTGGATTCAAAAGTAGGGTAGCTAGAATTAAAGCATGGGGTCCTCCTCCAATAATCAATACATCCAACATCTATGAACAAAAAGAACCCAGCAATACTTTAATGTATAAACTATAATACAGAAATATTTATTTTTATGCATTTAAATTAACTTTAAAATATATTGCATTTGTGGTAGAGACAATAATACCTGGTAAATGTTCCTACAGCAACGGTTTATGAACAGCAGAGGGAAGAAAGGGAAAGGAAAGTATGCCTGTTGTAAAGCTGAAAACAGAAGTGTAGCATAGTGTAGAATCTCTTGGTGTTACTTTAGATACACTAGAATCTGATTGGCTGCATGAGTTGAAAGTCAGTATAAAAATAACTATGACATGCAATCCTGAGTGAGAGGAATAGTAGCATGTGCATATGCACAAAAACACACACAGACACACAAACACAGCTCTTGATTGCAAGTGTTGAATTTTAATGGCCAAGAACCTTAACACAACAGTCAAGTTGTAATAGTGTTGTACTTGTTTGTACTAGTTTCAATAAATCCATTTTATTTGATATAATTTGTTTCCTTGTTCTCATTTGTAAGTTGCTTTGGATAAAAGCGTCTGCTAAATGACTGAATGTAAATTTAATTATATGTAAATGTATTTAAATGCCTGAATGCAATTAAAATAAATTACATCTTACATATGTTAACTTTTAATAAGTAATTCCCAAACTTCCTTCTGATATAAATTTTAGTTTTCGTCATTATCTTTTTTTTTTATTTAGACATAAAATAAACAAATAAACCCCCAGTGTATTTTATAAGACCTACTTAGGTCTTGATTTACATACTTTCATTTTACAGAGTGGGGCAGAAGTCTGTGGCAGAATCTCAGAGCTTCCATGGGGACATTCATAAAAAGTGAGAAATTAAGAGATTGCTTAAACACTTACACATTAAAAAAAAAGAAAGGCACAGGTTTTTTTTTTTTTCTATCAAGTAATGTGTGGAAATGGATGGCATTAAAAACGCATTAGTTTTTATGGAATGCACAGTTTATGACGTTGTGCCCAATAAAAGAATTCAGAAAGATCCCAGGTCACCCAATAGGGAACTGAAACCAAGGCTCCTTTCTGGGACTTAACATATTTGATCAATGTGCATAATATTTGCATAATACTGTAAATGTGTGTAACTGATTTTATTTTTTAAATATTAATATTAACTCATATCTTCTTTTCATTCTTTTTCTGTCCAGGAAGATTCCTTGTTGAATCTCTTACCACTATTGTGGTTGTTGCTCAGTTGTCATCCTTTTTCACAACTCTCCAAAGTCTCATCTCTTCTCGAAATTTCATACTACAATCTTTCTTTAATCTCCACCATCTAATCGTTAGTTCTGTGCTCTTTCTTATTTTAAAAAGGCTACTCAAAAAGAAATGTAGATTTTTGGTTGAGCAGTAAAGTATATAATACTGTATAGATAATGCTGCTTGTGTAACATGTTATGTGTGTATGTATTTGTCCAATGATGTCTATATACTGTAACTGTAAATCTTTATCTCATTAATGTGAATGCATATGGGATGTTTTAGCTGGCAGATAACTGTAGATTTAACTCCACAAATCATGCACACAATGGTGCAGGTTTGTTCGTGTGGTTAGAGTTAGTACAGTTGTAATCTGTGGCAAAAGAGAAATGAAGCTGAGTGTCATCAGCATAGCAGTGGTAAGAGAAACCATGTGCCTGAATGACTGTGCCCAGTGATATCATGTATAATGAAAAGAGGAGAGGACCAAGTATAGCGACCTGAGGAACACTAGTGAGTACTTGGTGAAAGTTAAAGATCTCTCCATCCTATGACACTTTGAAGGTCCTTCCTGTTGAATATGATTGAAACCATTCAAGTGTCGCACCAGAAAAACCTATTTCAAATAGAGTGGACAGTACAACCTGATGATTTACTGTATCAAAAGCTGCCGAAAAGTCTAGCAGAATAAGGATAGTGGATTGAGAGTTAGCTTTGGCAGATTTAAGTTAGTCAATCACAGAAAGCAATGCTATCTCAGTGGAGTGACCACACCTAAAACCAGACTGATTTGGATCAAAGAGTTTGTTCGGAGTAAGAAACATGGAGACCTGTGTAGATTCCACCCATTCAAGTGTTTTAGACAGGAAAGGCAAAAGTGATACAGGTCTGTAGCTCTTGACCAAATTTGGGTTGAGTGTTGGCTTTTTAAACAGAAGTTTGACTATGGCCTATTTGAAATAATCAGGAAAAGTACCAGACATGATGATGAAGAGTTGATGATGTTTGTAAGTGCTGGTGTGATAGAGGAGGCAATGGATTGAAGGTGAGATGGGACGGAATAAAGGGGGCAAGTAGATGTTAGATAAAGACTTAGATTTCCAGTAATGTTACAGGATAGCTCACATTTGAAGAAATTGGATAAACCATGACCCCTGGAAATTTAATATCAGATCATTCCTTTTACAAGTTCAACCATATATACTCTTTTGAATATATTTTAATTCCTAGTTTTGTCACAAAACCTGATTTAAGCAATTATACCACTGTGGTAAACCACTTATATGGACAATAAGAACACTAGAAACAGGTGAAAGCATAAAACGTAAAAAATATAGTGTAATACCTTGTGGTGTTACATTAAAGAACAAGAAAGAACGTGTGTTAAATAAAACTGTTTATGTAAAAATATGAAAAATAATAGGTCTTTCTTTGCAGCTTTACTATTAAGGCTTGTCTATAGAATCAATTATTTGGCAAACCCATTCTTCTGAGACTCTATGATCTGAATATCCAATTAGTTTCATTCATAATTATGCATATAATTATTTTCAATGCTGTCACCCAGTTAATGTGAAATAGAATATAAAATCATATGGAGTCATTTATCATGTTCAGTTCAATTGCTAACCTGTTTTAAGGGGTGAAAGTTTGAAAATTGCCACAACCAGAATATGAAATATGCATTTAGAATAGCAAGGAACATTCATTCATTATCTCCCGCTTTATCCTCTATTAGGGTCGCGGTGGGGTTCCCCATGCCCATCCAGGGGAGAACGTCTCGGGCGCTGGGCAGATAGACCCAGGACAGGGCGCCAATCCATCGCTGGGCACACACTCACTCACACAGACACACTCTATATGGGGCAATTTGGAGAATTCAATTGACTTAATCCATGTTTTTGGACTGTGGGAGGAAACCGGAGAACCCGGAGAAAACCCACACAGACACGGGGAGAACATGGAAACTCCACCCAGATGAGGATTCGAACTGGGAATCCCTAGCGCTGAGAGGCGAACGTGCTAACCACTAAGCCACCGTGCCGCCTAGCAAGGAACAGTGTAATGTAAAATAGAAATTAAGCGTTAATTCTGTTTGAACTATTAATTAAATGATTAAATTAAATGATCAATTTTAATCCAAAATTATTTTTGACCAAGTTTCCTGTAATTGCTCAGCCCCTGTAGTTCTGAGTAATACCCAGTTTAGCAGCATGTCAAATACATTGGCTTTTGGTTTGATGAATTCCTGTTTGATCTTGCAACAGTTTTAAGATGTGTCACCTAGTAACCTATTTTTACAAATCCACATAAAACCACATGGTCATGTGATTATAATAATGTCTGTAACCTTTCTAAATGAGTAATTACTCATCTAGAAAGGTTACAGACATTTAAAAAGTACAATACCTTGAAATAAATACTGACACACGATTCAAAACAATTATGTTATGATGATATTTGTGAGTCTTTTGATGTAATATACAGTCCGGTAAACAGCCCTACAAATAGCATAATAATATATGTTAGTTAATAATGCATGAATATCTGATAGAGTAATACAAGACCACAGCTAACCACTGATCAGATCCTATCAAGTTATGATTTTATGATTATAGCAGTTTACTATAGTATAGTAGAAAAGTTCCCCAGAAGTCTTTGTCACATCCGCTTTAACTTAACCTCGATATGTGCCACATCCTGATTCTGGGCATTTATGTTCTTTTTCCCCTGAACATTAACTTATTAAGGTAAAGGACATGCAGGTTTTAATGTGTTGCTATTGTTTGCTTACTCATACTCACTGCCTCATCTGGAGTAGCCTAGTCGGTCTGCACCTGTGCCACTTCTTATCACCTGAATCATTTGATCCATAGATTTTTTTTTCTTTGTTTAATTTTATCTTGATAATTGAACTACAGTTGCTTTAAAGGTTTACAGTTTGTTATGTTTGTTTCAACCTTTGTATTGTTTTAATACATTTTCTCTTTAAAAAGAAGTACTAGAATATAAAAAAAGAAGTACTAGAATACTCTAGAAAGGCACAGGGTTTTTTTTTCTATCAAGTAATGCGTACTAGAGTACTAGAGTACTCTTTAAAAAGAAGTACTAGAATATAAGAATGTGTCGAATTATCTTTTATGGCATTATATACTATTAATTTACTTTAGCCTCTTCTCTTTAATTTTTCTCTCTTTCTATTAAAAGTTTATTTTTGGACAAATCATTTGCCAAATTTCATCCAAAATAAATAACTAACTAAATAACTAACTAAAAAAAACTCACTCTTTTATTAATTAATTTAGAAGATATAATAAATTAAACATAACGATTAAACAATGAACAACTGAATGCTAGTAAAGTAATATTCAAGAATACGTGACATAAATCACAACACAAACCATAAGAAACAAACATTTCATCCTTACATCCCTATTTTATACCCACCCTTTTTCATTCAACTGTGTGACCATTTGTTGGCTTCCTCTTTTCTGTTACTTTAGATATTTTATCTGTAGCTGTTGTTTCCCCTGCAGTGTTGTTACTTCCTCTTTTTGTGTGACAGAACTGAATTAATGACATCATGTGCATGTAAGTACTGAATCCAAAGCCACTTGTTAATCAGTCATTGTAAAGACCAAGAGCTCAACATGGAACAGGTAACTCATTAATATGTGCTTTACATTACTACAAATTAATATTATACTCTAATATTTGGTGTTGTATGGATCCATATCCTGTAAAATATAATGTTTGGGCAAAATTTATCTTAAATCTCTTATTTTTAGTGTAACTTTGTTCACGGTGGTGTTTCCTTGATTCACTCTGTGGTTGATGGCAAGCATCAGTATGAAGTGAAGAATGTTCTGACCAGTACACCAAGTAATTTTACCAGGTATGGAAGAATATCTGAAAGACTTATCCTGAATTGTGGGCTTCAAACCATAATGATTCATAGAAAACTAGAAAAAACTAGAGAATGTCAATGTCTTAGAAAATCATATAAATATATATATATATTTTTTTTCCCCATACATACACACACACACACATATATATATATATATATATATATATATATATATATATATATATATATATATATATATATATATATATATATATATATATATATATATATATATATATATTTATTTATATGTATGTATATATATATATATATATATATATATATATATATATATATATATATATATATATATATATATATATATATATATATATATATATATACACGCATACACATACATACATACACACACAAAAGTATTTTAGATGTAATGTTTATCCTCCTACAAACTGCAGAACAATTCAAGAAGACGCTATTTTAAATCATTAAAAATCATTTTGTGTGAAGCTAATATATAACAAATATATAAATAAATTAATAAACAAAAAAAAAGGCCTTCTGCATATGTTTTCCAATCTGTTGTGAGGGGATTGTCATAAGCAGTATAGTACAGCACAAAAAAAAGGTTATAATGTTTTAGTATGGCATGAAGTGATGATGGGCATGATATGTTGGAGTCAGTCCAAAAAGAAAGGTCATTTTGTATGTTCTCCAAATGTTCGCAAGGAATTTCTCAGGGAGCAACTGTTTCATCCTTTATTTCAAAAACTGATTATGGATCTGTTCAGATGGTTAACCCACCTTTCACCTTATGAGTATGTGAGTACATGCTCTCTCAGCAACCCGGTGGAGGAAAAGCAGGTTAGAGACAAAATGAAACAAAGCATGAATTGTGCATTTTGTTTTCCGTGCTTTACCTTAACTTTTAAAACATCAGTTTTCAATTAACTTTTTAATTCATTCATTCTATATATATTGTATATAGTTTTATTAACAATTTCATTAATATTCTAGCACACTATGTAATATAAAGTGTATTAATTTCAGCTGTTGAAAGGCTAGTATTTGTGACTGTACCTTACATTACATTCTCATAATAAATTATTTTTACACTAAAACTTTATATTTATTATAAAGTTATATATATATATATATATATATATATATATATATATATATATATATATATATATATATATATATACACTTGTTCAGTTTGACATACTTTCTTTTTTCTTGAATTCTATAGGCCAGGAGACAAGGTGCTTAAGATAAATGACATTTGCACCCAGGATTTGTACCCGGATCTGTTTGTGAAGATGTTGAGCTCTGTGTCTACCAAACTGGTCTGTGCACCACTAACCCCCATACACTCCCATAATTTAAACTTGCAGTTTGGATATTAATTTTGTATAAAGAACACAGTTTATGGTTATTAGAAGCAGATCGTTTAGCTGCATTTAAAAATAGACATATAATTAGTGTTCAAATTTAAGTTGTTTTATTTATTATTCCAACATTATAATATATAGTAGTGTACATTATACAGTGGAATGAAACAGGAACAAGGTGCTACACAGACACCCAACATAAAGTCTGTATAGCAAAAAAAAAAAAAATAACTAAATGAACTGTATTTGGCCAGTACAATGACTTAGTGGTTAGCACGTTCGCCTCTAGGAACTGGAAGAACAGAGAGAACAATGCTACAGTGTACCAAAAGGTTATGGCTTGTACTTTGAATTATTCCATTTTTAAACATTTTAGAAAACAAATTCATGAGTGCTGAATTTCCAAATGCTAGAGTTGTCTTTAATACTGTCAGCAAAATTTGGAACTCACTTCCTTCTCCATTTTATGCTTCTATATTTTTACATTTACCCATACATTACATGAATATGAAGTAAATATATGTTCAGAAGTAAAAATTCAGGATTATGCCACCATGGGTGTATTAGTACATTACTACGGAGAAGTAGTTGAGAAGGAGAAGGTCTGTAGCACCACACGTTGCATACATCAAGCCATCCTCTTAGATTGGATGACTTAGCTGTCAATGAAAAGCTTAGTGAATATTAATCTGGAAACCACCATGTGCTGGAAAACATAACGCGTGCTCTTTAGACATCATTTAAAGCCAGCCACTGTGTTTTTATATGCTTCTTTCTTTACCAAAAAGAAAGTGTCTTTGTTGCTGGAAGCACATGATTGAAAATTGCGAGTGAGCAGTGACAACCAACATAATAATTCATAAATGTACAGTGATTCTATAATGTTTTGCTTTGAATTGAGTGACTTCATTCTCAAATACATTCAGCATCAGAACTATAATTTCCAGCTGGTGTGGTCAAACTTGCACCTAATAGATTTCCCTCTACATTAAACAAATTAATTTTTTACATTTAATTTTAAGTTGTTGACCAATTTGTTACACAGCACAATGTATGTTCAGCATTATTTATATTGGCAAGGTGCCACCTACAATTTCTTACTTGTACATTTGTATTCACAGACTATGCACCAAGTTTGTATTAATATGGTAGAGAAGAAACACCAAAAGTCTAACTGCTTCAGAGTCACCTCTACTAAAGAAACTGTGGACTTGCACTTCAGTTTGAACATGGTTCTGGAGTCATGTTTGGACGAAGAAGAGCATTCACAAGAATCACTAAGCACTGAGGAAATAAGCAGTGATATTGAAGATGACTCTTTAGATGATAAGGAACTGCTGCTTGTTTCAATGAGCAACACAAGGGTGGCAGTTGTGAAGGCAAGGGGATGTGATGGCAAAAATCCTTGCTCTGCATGTTGTGGTGCTGGATGCACCATCAATGAAATCATTATGGCCACGAAGCATTCTGAGGTTTCATCAGGTTAGTAGTGATACACTCAGGTGGTTTAATATCTGTAAACTAGTAAAGGGGAACATAGAAGCCAAATTTCAATTTTTTTCTTGTTTTCTTTATGAGCATTTACACACACATAGCCTTGTAGTTAATTGTTTTCTTTTACTTGTAACCACTTATTTTTCCTCTTTTTTAGTCTGTGGTGAATACATGAAAAAAAGTATTGAAAGAAATAAGCTGTTGGTCCAAAGTCTGCTCCAAACCACCCTGTGCACTAGAAACATTCCACGTTCAAGAAGACAGGCTTCTTCTGGTGGTACCTCAGGTAAGTGTTATAATATCAAAACCAAACACAGTGTGGGCCAATTATTCTCATGAAAGTTTTTACTGGTTTTACTGTCTTAATTAAACAAATACCTTTATGACTGTGGAATGTAAAATTCTATTATTCTTTATGAATGGGTTTGAATTTTTCTATTTTTTTTTTGTAGAAAATGTCACAATCTACTACTACCAGTCAAATATAGTAAAGGACATGGGAAAAGGAATTCCAGTGGTAATGAACTTCAGCGACACAAATCTCTTTCTTCAATGTAAGCAACAGAATGACAGTCCACCACGTTTGACAGTTGAGGTGAGATATCAACAGATTACAGCTTTTATGCATTTGAAATATATATATATATATATATATATATATATATATATATATATATATATATATATATATATATATATAAATAATGGGTAGGTGGGTGGCTTAGTGCTTAGCACGTTCGCCTCTCAGCGCTAGGGATTCCCGGTCAAGGTGGAGTTTCCATGTTCTCCCCGTGTCCACGTGGGTTTCCTTCAGATTCTCCGGTTTCCTCCCACAGTCCAAAAACATGGATCAAAGTCAATTGAATTCTCCAAATTGATTGTGTTTGTGTGAGTGAGTGAGTGTGTGCCTAGCGATAGATTGGTGCCCTGTCCTGGGTGTATCCCAGTGCCGGAAACGTTCTCCCCTGGATGGGCATGGGGAGAACATTTCGGGCGCTGTGATACACCCAGGACAGGGCACCCCCCCTCCCTAGTAGAGGATAAAGCAGAAGAGAATGGATGGATGGAGTTCAGTTTATTGACATATTCAATGTCTATGTAATTTAAATCTAAACTTAAAACTAAATCTAAAATAAGGAATCTATATCCAAAAAAATATGCAGGATGGTGTATGTAATTTATCTCAATATATAAGTACTGAAATTACGATAAGTACTTTATCAGTACAATCATACAGCACAGCAGTTCAGTGTCTTTTACTAAGTTACACATTATATACCATGATATCATTGGACAGGAAAACAATCAAAATAAAACAATAAAAATCAGATGATCTGTATTGCGAAAAGCAGAATCTGTTAAAATATAATCATAAGCAAGTGAATAGATACAGGGCACGTTAACAAGTTGTTCCTATTATGTAGTCACTTATAATAACTAGCCTTGATATGATTTTAAACATATCAAAATAATCATTAATATATGAAAAACACACCCAATCAAATTTTATACAAAAGTTATTATAATTGTTTAAATTTTAACACTGTGGATTTTGGACATGTGTAGATCTAGTTAAAACACAATGACCTATAATATCTATATTTAATTTTGTGTGTTCTGTAATCATTTTAGTCCTGTGAGAAAGCTAAGTTGAAATACATCTGTAGGGATGACCCCGCAACATGGCATTTTGTTTTCTTCATGTCAACTACAAAGGACAACGCTCGCCGGTTTGAATCAGCCGCATGCCCTGGGTGGTTTGTTCATACAAAGCTTAATGTGGTGTGCATAGATAAACCAGCAACTGAAACGGAGAGCTCCTTTTACTTTGTTATCCATGAAAGTGGGAACTAATTAGAAGAATGTAAAGAAAGTACATAAAATAAGGACATATTTGACTTCAAAACTAATGAAGTAAGTAAGTGTAGCTTGCATAGTGCAAGACATCTCTTGGTGAGAAGTAACAGAAACAAACTGGTTGTGAATTGTGTTTATTGTGTTATTATTCATTTGTTTTTATATTGAGCATTTTATTACATTTTAGATAAAGTAATTATTCATTTCTGCCATCAATTAACTTTCAAGGTTTTTCTCTTTTTATTATTATTAAAACAGCATTTGAAGTAACCTTTATGTGGCTTTTCTACGGCCTTGAGTAAATTGGGTAAAGTTTAAATTAACATCTACCCAAAACTGCTTAGGCTGATCCATATCATTAAACTGCCATTGCAGTGTAACGTAACTATGCATCATATGACATTTGACTAATCTTTGAATTAGTTTTCTTTTTCATATTTGTTTCAAAATTTAAATATAATTATTTTTGCTGATATCTTTCGAAAGTAATTTATATGATTAATAACTCTGTATTAAGATTTGTTT
Organism: Corydoras sp. C115; assembly: GCA_019802505.1. Classification (NCBI taxonomy): domain Eukaryota; kingdom Metazoa; phylum Chordata; class Actinopteri; order Siluriformes; family Callichthyidae; genus Corydoras; species Corydoras sp. C115. The sequence continues at coordinate 3,187,383 of JAFMOC010000037.1, read as the reverse complement.
CATAACATTGAAATATAAAGAGTCATACATTTTAACATAACTTATTTTACGATGTAATCTTGTTATCTCTAGGATGTGTATTCATAGAAAATAACATGTTTTATTCACCTTCACATGTCATTTGTTTTATTTTATTAAATTTTCTATTTTCTAATAAAACATCTGTAAGTATTATCATTGTCACAAATGTCCGTTGTTCCCCGAAGATGAGCGGCTCTGCAGGGAATTCAGGATCGCCGCTCGCGCATAATGAGCGTTCCCCGTGCACCGGCTACGCGTGAGCCACAGCGTCAGCCAGTCCAAAACAGAGGGGAACGCTCCCACAAGTGTGACCTGCGCAAAACAAATGCGCAGCGACACACCGTGGCAGAAATGCTGAAGGAGGCAACTGGAACACCGGGATAAAAACCAAAACGAGAATTTATTAAAAAGTGGTGCCGAAGCACCAACAGAAAAGGGGTAAACGAACAAACGCAACATAGGGTGTATAACCACAAAATAAAGACGTGCTCAGAATCACAGGGAAACGAAGACTAAAAAGAAACCCCAACTAAACACGTGACAAACCCAACCAATCACCCAAGTGAGATAATCAGAAACCCAAATGAGGGACAGGTGTCGCAGGTGTTTGTTACAATCATGAACTTCATTGAGCATATATAAAAAAAAAATAATTTGTAAAAATACAATCCCAAAATGGGTTATTTACCATTTAATAATTTGTTTTTTATTTTCAGTTGTATTTTACAAGATTAGATTTTTCTAATTTTTCACAAACCACAAGAAAGTATGTTTCTTTCACAAACCACAAGAAAGTATGTTTACCACTGTTACATGTCTAAATTGAATGAACAGAAAACAGGTAGGTGGCACGGTGGCTTAGTGGTTAGCACGTTTTCCTCTCAGCGCTAGGGATTCCCGGTTCGATTCCCCTTCTGGGTGGAGTTTCCATGTTCTCGCCGTGTCCGCGTGGGTTTCCTCCGGGTTCTCCGGTTTCCTCCCACAGTCCAAAAACATGGATCAAGTCAATTGAGTTCTCCAAATTGCCCCATATAGAGTGTGTCTGTGTGAGTGAGTGTGTGCCCAGTGATAGATTGGCGTCCTGTCCTGGGTGTATCTGTCCAGAGCCTGAAACTTTCTCCCCTGGATGGGCATGGGGAACCCCCCCCCCACGACCCTAATAGAGGATAAAGCGGGAGATAATGAATGAATATATATATATATATATATATATATATATATATATATATTACTTTCAAGTTTTTCTTTTCTTTAACTTAATTGCATTTTGCACTGTAGACTTTGCGAAATTATTTGTTACCTAGAAGCCACCTGTGAAGCAAATTCAAAGCTCTGTATGACAATTAGAAGGGATTACACAGGTAAGGCGGGAGAATGAATAAAAACAGCTGAAGGTACTCACAAGACATGAGTGAATAAAACAAGCAATGATTAACATATTTGCAAACTCAGCGCAATTTGCTTTGCACTTTACATTTAAATGTGATTATTATATATTTTTTAATCTGTAAAATCTGAAAAGAAAGAAATCTGTGACTTGCTCCTTTTGGATGCTACCAGAAGGCAGGCTTAACGACTTAAGGGCTAAGGGCAGAGATGAAAACTCACCTTTTGTAAAGAGCTGTCCACAACAAAAACTTCTTGTTACCTTAGCATTGGGATTCAGAGCAGAAAAGAGAGCCACTTTAAATAGGCGGTTGTACACCTGAACCGAATCACACATGATTGTCCTTTGGGACACAGCTGCTAACTAGCATCCACATGGAATAGTTATAACCACAGCTACAAGGTTACACTTTTGCATTTCATTTGTACAACACAAGATAATTAGAGACATTATTTACAGGCAGGTGTTTTCATTTACCTGATCTGTGTCCTAAGCCTGTCTCCTGACTACAGACTTTGCTAAACACACCCTAGTGCCACAACATCTTATATTTCTAATATATACAGTATATGCAACATAGTTATGTGTAAGGGATATCATGCTTTTAAAAACACTAAATACTATATAAAGAATTAGTGTTTAGATTTTATTTTACTAGTTTCTGTTCTAATAAAACGCTCTCCTTCTACATGTTTCTAAACTGTTGGGTTGAGTATATACCAACTTATATTTGCTTTAGGTTGTTAAAGATAGAGGCGGCATAGTAGGGTAGTGATAACAGTGTAGGTGGGTGCCTCAAGTTTGTTTTTTGTTGTTTCCTTTCCTTCACCCTCCAAGAACACATCAGTCTTGTAAATCAAACACGTAAAAATCACCTCGTTATTTTATGCTTAATCCTCTACTAGGGTTGCGGGAAGGGGTGTCCCATGCCCATCTAGGGGAGAATGTTTCCGGCGCTGGCAGATAGCTGAGAGGCCGACATTTTAACCATTATGTCATTGTGCCACCCACAAGGATTCTTTATTTAAAATATTCAGCTTTTAGTTTTAAGATCTTAAGTTTTTCCTTAAATATAAACTTGTTATATGTAATACATTATAATGTAGCACAAGGGGAATCTTTTTTTGGATCTTAAAAAAAGGCTATAAGTGCATGTTTAAAGTTTTTTTAGCATCAGTCTCTAATGACTACTATAGAGAAATAATGTGCTATATACAGGAAAAAGATCAAAACAAAACAAATTTGTGTCATGAATGAGGTCATACTCTCGGAAAAGAACTCATTCGTAAACATATACAAGCTTAAAGCACACTCATTTTTCTAGTTTAATCATCAATTACTGGAAGTAGCTTTTTTTCTAGTATTGGTGTGGGTGACATAGGAAGATGAGACATTCATTTTGGGGTAGTCACACCCACAACCACGTTTGCCGACTACACGTGTCCTTAGCTACGTTGTTTGCTGTGCCACTTCCTAGTTTTTTATGAACGTTCCACATATTGAAATGAGATCATATAAAATTTTTGTCCAATGCACTACTGGATGCCATAGGTTCATCAACTTTGATTGCAGATACTTTAATGACTGTCAGAGGAACAATATGAAAGAGGTACGATTGTTTTTTTTTATCATTGTGTTCATTTTAGCATTATTTTTGTTTTTAATACCCACTGGTTTTGAATATTTTTACTCTGTAAATGTTTAATCATACAGCGCTTTTAAAATTTCATAAAAACAGAATGGAACGATATAATTATTATGTATTGTTTATTTATTTGCTCATCAATGTAGTAGAATGCATCAAGTTAGGGATCAAGTAAAAGTCAAATTTATTGTCAAACTTCAATATGTACCAGACATTCACAGGATAAAATTTTGTTATTTGCAGTCCCATTGTGCATGAATGAACATTAGATAAAAAAAAAGCTTAAGATAAAATTGTTACTAGTAACTTGTAAAGATGATGGGTTCCTAACATTAACATAAGAAGTAATGTGTATACTATATGTATACTATAAGACCCTGATGTTGATGTAGAAGTAAAGTGACATATAATGGGTTGAGATTAGTGAGTATGGCTAAAGAATATAGAAACAGAATTGCAGATTTGGATAACCACTTGGATAGGGTGATGAGTGCATGACCAGTTCTTAATGATGCAACTTCTGCACGATTTGCTGAATAATTGCTATTGTCATATAGTATGTTTTAGAAAAATTGTCATATTTTTTATGTTTTTATAGATCATTGTTATAGTGTTATCCTGTTAAGATTTTAAAAAGCAACATGGTTTTTAGGAGTGGCTTGATAGCATAGTAGATAGAGCTCTCACCTCTCAGGACCTGGTTTTGATTATTGGGCAGAGTTTGAATGTACTTCTCCTGTCTGTGTATATGTTTCATATGGAAGTTAGTTTTTTCCATAGTCAAAAAACAATGACGATTTGGTAATACTAAAATGCCCCTTGTTGGCTTTTTAGGATCTTTTATGTAATGTAAAGAAGCTTGCCAGATTAAATTTGTGAAATATTTCACATAACTTATTATACTGTCCATATGCTTATAAAATCACTAGTATTAGGTTTAACTCTATGATAGCTAGTAAAACCTACTGTTATTGAAATAGAACTAACATTAACCCTTTCAAATCTTTGGCCTGCTTTAAAACATGTTAATAGTTTCAACCTATTGATTCATTATTTCTAAGAACACTGCTACTGTATGACTAATCCCTCACTGTCTAACCCACAAAACAACTTTAAAGCACAACCAGCATATCAGAGTCACTGTGGTAATAAAATTTGCCACCCAAATTTTATTTATAAAAGCACTTTTATTTTAAACAACAAAATTAAGCTATGTAAATGCACTTGATATTTTTCAATTATATACATTGTTCAAGCACCAAATCTTTTTTACTCTTAATTGTTTTATTGCATATCTACGTTATTGCTCTAAATCTTTAAACAATTATTTAATTTGCAGATTTATTCCCGGGAAAAATCTTTGGAAACGATCATATACTACAGTCCATCAATGGTTAGAAAGTTACTATTAGATAAAGAAGAGGATAATCTACTTAGGGCTGCATGTGGATATAATGAAGATGATGTTGATGGGCAATCACCATCAAATGAATTAAGCATTGATCATTGTACATCAAAAGGTAAAAGAATACTTTATTTGCATTTCATATTTTTTTTATATGAAGATACTTTTGGATTTTGTTATATGGTATATATATAAACCCAAGTAAGATCAATACAGAACCCTATATTTAAACCATTAGAAACCTATTACCCACAACAAAAAAATTACATCACTTTAAAAATTCCCTACATGAAAACATGGTAACGTGTTGAATCATTTCTGTTTGTATAGATTTCCATACAAACAACCACTTTAATAGAGTATAATAAAAACTTATAAAGCAATTTGGCTTAAAAATAAATACATCTAAAGTAAAATGCATTTAAATTGGGTTTTACAGTGACCCAGTAAATTATTCTTTTCTAATACAGCAAAATCTTCATTCAGTGTCCAAATATATGTTGGATAATTTAGAAATACTTAATACTTAATAAAATGGAGAATGCCCTGTGAAAGACTAGACTGTTTTTCTGTCTCTTGCCCAGTGTGTACCAAGTGAGTCACTTATGAGAAACAGCTCAGAAAATTAATGAATGAAAAGATGAATTGCAAATGCATGAACAAACAGCCCCTATGGCCATAAAGGATATTTTCCAAAGTAGTACTACTGTAAAACAGTTGGAGGCACGTCAATAACATTTTTTGTAGACAATGACTGATTACAACATGAATTAATTAAAAGTAATATAAACAAACAAACTTCAAAAAGCCAAACCATAAGCTTGGTATATTCAAATTCAGGGTGTCCAAAAAGATATTGCATGTACAATATTTCATTTTTTTCTACAACTTTTTTTTTTTGGGCTCCCAAACTGTGCTCCTTTGGGATCACCTGTCTTTTCCTTTTTTCAATGTATTACATCTGAGCTTTCTCACTTTTTGAATTACCCGTTGTGGGATATATATCAATCAATCCATCAATCAATCAATCAATCGATCAATCCATCAATTCATGTTATGTAGTAGGATTATATTACAGTACTTTCAATCATTCTTTGTTCTTTATGAATTTATTATGTATTTGTGCATATACATTTATTATTAAGCTTAATGGTGTTTGTGTGTGTGTGTGTGTGTGTGTGTGTGTGTGTGTGTGTGTGTGTGTGTGTTTAGGAAGCATTGTTCAGCATCAAAAAAGAAGTCAAATTCAGATTGAGAGTTTAAAACACACAACAATTCGTCCTGAAAACATTTCACCACAAAGAAGGAGAAGGGCTTCCAGTTATACTACATCCGGTAAGAATGGAATAATTGCTTATTAGTTAAATAAAGAATAGAACAAAACAAAATTGTTTTGACATTTTGTATAAAACTGTCAATCAGATTTATTTACTCAATAATTTGTCAAATCGTTTGGCTTACTTCAACCTTTGTTAACAATCAATTCCCATTTTTTATATTGCATGTATGTATTAATTTTTAGGATTTTAATTAAAAATTTTTTTTAGGAAACATAACAATCTGCTACTACAAATCAAACATTGGTGATCTGAGTAAAGGTGTTCCTGTAGTTTTGAACTTTACAGGCTCCCTTAACTTCATAAAATGTACACAAGAGGATGAAAAAGCTGAACTGAAAGTTGAGGTGAGAAATACTAGGTCATTGTGTTGGTGTTTAATGTGTTAACCTTAATTTGTTGTGGAAAGGGATATATGAAGATATATTTCAGTTTTATGTGAATAGGAGGAATTTATTAAATATTAACAGGTTAAATTGATTATAAATGATGCAGAACAAATGACTCATCTAAAATGAATGAGTTGTGTCTTTTTCAAAGCATGTAAATAGCTTAATTATGCCAATAATCTAACGTTTGGTACATTTATATTTATGAACTTAATTCGTTAATTATAACAAAAAAAAATTTCTTAATGCCTGCAACATACTCAGAAAAGGCATGACCGGGCTGTGTTGACCATTGGGTTACAATTTATACTTTTTAATTCATGTAATAATTAAATTTACTCATTTTCACACCGAATTTAATTTCATTACAAACCTCAATAATGAGGTACCGTAACGCACAGACTTTAATTACATCAGAGCTTTTTTTTTATGAGGGAGCCATTATAAGACCATGGTTACTTTTGTCTATTGGATTGTCTCTCCAAGTAACAATTTCATCACAAGGTATCAAAAGTCACTTCTGAACAAATGCTGCTCTATTTTTAAAAAATGATATGTATATATTGAAACAGTACACAAAAATACAATTTGCTCTGTTTGTTAAAGAGTTTAATGACTTAATATTTTGTCAAATTTTGTAAAACAAAATGTCCATTACTTTTAAACCCAACTAAGCTGTTTTTGTTGTTTTCTATTCCAGATCTGTGAAAGTGATCTGCAATCGATTTGTAAAGATGACCCAATTACATGGCCTTTTGTTTTTTTCATGTCAACAACAAAGTCCAATTTTCGGTGTTTTGAGTCAGCAGCATGCAGTGGCTGGTTTATTCACACTACACCATCTGGGATTGTATGCATGGATAAGGCAAAAGAAAAATCAGTGGACTTCATGTTTTATATTTCTCCATTTACAAATGGGACAGATAAGTCAATCTGAGGGTTAAGAGTTTTCTGGTTAACAAAATATTGCCAAGAAAGGTATACATTTTGTAACGTAATACAATTAGGACATTCTTGAAGGACAAAACATGCAAGACAAAATGTACAAAAATTATTTGTCAAAGAGTTTATTTTGTATTTTATATTGTTTTTTGATGCCTGCAACACACATGCTATTTATAAGTATATAATTGTAATAAAGTACACTGCAATTATTATCTTTTACATTTTTTGGTATGTTAAATTTCAGTGTGGTTCACAGTGCAAAATATCATTTTCTATTTTTCTGTCTAGTATTTCATATATGAATATTTATTTGTTTTTTTGAAATTTGATTTGAAACATATTATCTAAAGTAGATCAAATACAAAACCTTCTGTCCTAACTCCAAACTGGTCCTGTGTTTCACTTTGAGATGACTAAACACTGACAACAGGAATCATTTTTTGTGTTGACAGATAATTTATTGATTTAGTTTCTGTATTTGGTTTTGTTTATAATGATGATAATGATAATAATCCAAACACTACTCAAACACTGAATGTGTCTCAATGTTAAAGAGAATAGGGTCTTCTATGGAAAGCTGTAAGCTGATGTTTAAGCTGATGTTTGTTATTGACTGTAATTATGAACTATGTTATATTTCAGCTATGGTAATAATGTTTATAATGTGTTTAATTTTTTTTGGCTCTGTTACATGTAAAACGAATTATGTTATTGTTATTCAATTTTGTAGTGGTATAACAAAATCATTAAGAAACATGTCTCAGTTATTAATAACCAAGTTAAACATTAAGTCTTTGTTTTGTAAGCCTAAAAATTGTATTAAATTTTTAGTGTTTGTTTATAATCCTGTTTGCTCAGAGTCATTTTCATAGGCACTGTTCACTGTTCCATATGGGTTGCCTGATTCCTCAACACTCTTGGCTTTCCTGTAAAATAAAGCATTCATTAAACATACAGTGCAGTATGTATCAGTATGTACAGTGCAGTATGTATCAGATTTCACTTTTCAGGACTTTATGTTACGAAATTGATGGCACAGTAGCATAACAGTCCTTTTTACAAACTGTTTAACAGCTACAAGATCCCAGGTTCTTGGTTACATTACTATTTTCCATATGGATTTCGCAGGTTCTCTATGTGTCTGTGCAATTTTTTTCCACACTCCAATGGCATTCAGACCAAATAATTTGGAAATAATAATTTGCACAGGAGGTGACTTTTTTGTGCTAAGGACCTGTCTAAGATATTGTCATTTATCTCGTTGAATACAGGAAGCTTCAGCACCACTATATACCATTCATTAATAAAATAAATTAATATAAATAACTTTTTGAAGAATTAAATCTAAAAATATTGACACTAAGAATGAATACTTAACTACCATTCATGCATTTATTAACTCCTGCTTAATACTCTAATAGGGTGGCAGGGGGGTTCCATCCAGGGGCATTTTGGGCGCTCAACATTTGGGAGAGGTCAACAATCTATCGCTGGGCACAGTCACTCAGACACACAAACAGACACATACACACTCAGACACACAAACACACTTTATATGGGGCAACTTAGAGCATCCAATTTACCTTGAATCTATTTTTTTCGACTGTGAGAGGAAACCAGAGAACCCGGAGTAAACCCACTCGAACACAGGGAGAACATGAAAACTCCATCCAGATTGGGATTCAAACCTGGATAACCAGCGCTGAGTGGTGCTAACAATTTAACTAACATCTCATGAGATATACTCTAACCTAATTTTAAATTAATTCAGGTTTTATGGAAAACACATTTTAAATTCAAAAGTTTTTTCCAGCTGTGTATGATGTCATTATGTGAAGGGGCTCTCCCTTATGCACTCACCTCTTCCTGTTCACTGTCCCCATTACAACTAGGTAAATCCCAACACAAACCACTATGCTCATCACCACTCCAAATACGATCAGCCACACTTGCACCTTTTGGGCCGTAGGAGGAGTAAATGTGTTTTCCAGCCCTACAAATTCTAATGTCTCATCAGACATCTTAAAAATCCCGTTGATTCGGTTTCGAGAAAGCCTGTACAGGGAAAATTTTTACATTTGTAACAAGGGAAAGTGTGCAAAGTTAGATGATGCAATTGCAAAACACCAGAGTTCCTCTTGTGTCTAGGAAATTCTACAATGTATCACGTAGTATAATGAACTATATTTATTAACCATAATTATTAAATTTGATAATGGTTTCATTAGAAAAATGATCAATTAATCCTTACAAAATTGCTGCCTCCACTGTTTCTTTTGGAATAATCATAGTTGATTTGGCTGGATCAGTCACTAAAAGGTAAAATGAGATTCTTTTGGTTTCTTTATACAAATAGATGTTCTCTGTCCTGTAAAGATGGAAAGACTGATTAGGTTAAACACACACACACAGACCCCCCATATACACACACACAAGCTTTATATATATATATATATATATATATATATATATATATATATATATATATATATATATATATATATATATATATATATATATATATATATACTTGTACATACAGTACATATATAACCTGAAATGAAACATATACTAACGTGAAATTGACAACTTCATCTTTAGCATCCAAATAATACTGTCGCATAGCGAAGGCCATGGAGGCTTTGAAGAGGTACATCTCATTGGCATTCCATGTATACTGAGGACAAAACAATTCATTCAAATGCTTCCTTTAATACATAATTTAACATTTTATTATAATAGCCTTATAAAAATAATATTAATTATAAACACACCGCCTTTGTTCCCATGGCAGCCCTTAGACTTAGTCTTACTAGAATGGCATTACTGGAATCTGTATAAAAACAAATAAATTAGTCATATATATATATATATATATATATATATATATATATATATATATATATATATATATATATATATATATATATATATATATATATATTGAAAAAATTGTATTGCCCCATAACACAGAACATTTTAACATAAGGATAGCATTTACATAAGTTGTAAATGCTATATTATTCCAATATGAACAATATGATTCCTAAATGTGTTGCTATAAAAAGTATGCTTACAGATGAAACAACCTGAAAAAAGTGAAATACATTATTTAAAATTTATCTCTCACAAGGGTCATTTTTGACATTCCATCCTGGTTTTCTGTTGTTTTTTTGATTTTCCACTTTAAGCCAGTCATAAAGAGTACTAAAGTAGTTCAGCAGAGGCTGAGAATCCATTCTTGTATCCCCTGAGATATCTTCTAAAGCTCTAGTCCAAGACTTCGATCGCCCCAATTCTAACATGTGTCTGTCAGGAGTTAAGTAACACAAAGGAGTTAGTATTTTGCTTTTTCTTTCTTTTTTCAAATAAGAAAAGTATTTAAATATTAATTGCTCTACTTGAGTTTATTTCCAGCTTTGGTTGAGTTTGTAATGTCACATTTATAAAGAGGACCTGTATGACCAGCATCTTTACAGAGGGCAGCCTGAAACTGGAACTGATAAATTGTTCTTGTAAAATATCTATATGTGAAAAAGGAAACATCAGTCAATATTATTTTGGTAAGAAGGTGAAAAGTATTTTTTACAATATTTTAAAATATTATTTTGATATCACATAATACATTAGCAAATGGATTTGATTACTCTGTTCTGATGATTGGGAACCCAATAGTAGCACCACAGAGCAGGTATTATTTGATTGGTGCATTGTTCCTATCCCATCAATGTCACTGAGATGTTTAAATGAGACTAAATCAGCACTTCTGTACTAAAACACCACCCAAATTATACCTGTCCTGTGATGGTCCCTCTGGTGTTTAAACATTCATTCAATACTGTATATCCATCCATTATCTTCCACTTTATCCTCTAGTAGGGTCACGGAGGGTTCCCCATGCCCATACAGGGGAGAATGTTTTGGGCACTGGGCCAATGCACCCAGGACAGGGCACCAATCTATCTCTGGGCACACACTCACTCAGACAGACACACTCTATATGGGGTAATTTGGAGAATTCAATTGACCTTGATCCATGTTTTTGGACTGTGGGAGGAAACTGGAGAACCCAGAGGAAATCCACGCGGACACGTGGAGAACATGGAAACGCCACCCAGATTGGGATTCGAAAAGGTAATCCCTAGCACTGAGAGGCAAACGTAATAACCACTAAGCCACCATGCAGCCCTAGTTCTGTATATGATTGCTGAAATTATAAATCCTTAAAGGTTGCTTAAATTATAAATCCACCATCAAAATAAAAACTCTCAGGTCAGCTGCAGCTTTTATCTTTGCTTATTTGCACGTCATAACTATGATACATAGGTAGTGTTACTATAGTTTTGTAGCTTATTGTGTTCAACACAGTGAGAGAAGGCAGTGGGATCTTAAATGGGAAGTTATTCATGACACACACTTCCTCTGTCTCATTTTCCATTGACATGTTACACCAACATTGAATAGCCATTCTAAATGGCAGTAATTACCTGATAAATGAATAATCCCCAGACACATGAAAAAGAGCAGGTGGGTCACAGTATGATTCATCTCTGGGTAAAGGCTCCACCACACCAACCAACTCTCTCCTGTGATTAAAAAACAAAATAATAAACTAGGTAAATTATTTGTATAATAGTACATTAACTTAGTTAATATAAAGCATATGTCTTAATTACCATGAATGTAATGCCAATGTCATGTATTATAAGATTAAGGGGGGGGGGGGCATTTTATAATGCAGTACATGATGTGTGTTACACTGTACAACACTGAGTACAAAAACTTACAAATGCAAGTTGTTCATCACAGAAAGTAATAAAGTATGCACAAATATTTTTATTATTAGTAACAGTAGTAGTAATACTTGTGGTAATATTATACACAATACCTACAAATATTTAAAATCCCCAAATTTTAGGAAAATTAAAAGGTTTGATGAGAATGTGACATTGTTTAAGTAACTAAAGTGATCAGAAAATGGAAGAAATTTTCCTTACTTCATTTCCCACCAGTGCAACATCCATGTATTCTTGGGAATGGTGCCCTGAAACACCTGCCACCTCCATTCTTCCAGCATGTATGTAAAGGGCAGTGTTGCCACAATTGTGAGTGCCTGCTTCAGCAAAAAGTTAATGTCTGTCTCTGAAAAAGCACCACAATAAAAAAATTACATCGAAGGTCTAATCTATAATATAATATAAAGAAGTAAGTAAATAAGGAACTCTAAGTAACCAAACCTAAGTAAGGTTTACAAATAAATGTATGATATAATACACTGATATATCAATAAAATAAAGTAAAACCAAGGGGCTTGTTTGAAGCAGCACATTTTTTTACTGCTCAAATGTACAGAAAGCCAATTAAACATTTTGCAAACATTTCCTACAGGTGTCCCAACTTTTGTTGATTACTTATGAACTAAAATAATAAAATTTATACATACAGTGTTGTGATTAGACTGTATTACAACAATCTCATGGGTGTAATTTGGATATTATTGCATTTTAAGACATAACACATCGCTATAATAATGCAAAGAAAATGCAAGGTAGCTTTTAAATGAATGCAACAAAACTGGCAAGTATAATATCTCCAAATACATCTTAATACAGGTATAAAAAAAATATGTATTTGATTCTATAAAAAAGTCCAATTTGGGCTAAGCAGTACAACCACTGATAACTGGAAAGCACATAATGCTGAATCTTAAAATAATTGGAGAAATAACACAAGGGTTTTATACACAATTAAGTGGGTGAAACCATGAATCCTTAACGCGTGACAGAAAACAGAGAAGTATGTGTGATAATTTGGGCTTTGCTAGATCAGTTGCCAAATCAGTGCTGACTGCCACTTTAAGTTACAGTAGTTCACCTCTTTTATTTCAGAATGTTAGAGGAAGAATGTATTAATTCATTTCTAAATTAAGATAGTTCTCTAGGGCCTCAGTACTACCTGCATCATCTTCAAAATCAGCAGGCAAGAGCCCCAACGCCTTTAGATGAGATGGAGTGGCAGCAGACAGGCTCATGATCTCACCGACGGCCTCATGAAAACCCTCATTGGCTCCATCTCTTAGCAGATATGGCTGATGGCGATAGGCCATTTGGTATTGATTATGCCCCATCTCATGATGAGCTGTCAGGAAATCATCCATGGTCACCTTGGTACACATCTTGATTCTGTGTTAAATTAAGTGTATTTTATAAGATACAGCTTGTTTTGTTTCACCCGTATAAAGCAATCAGTACTTAGCTAGATCTATTTCGTTAAAGATTGTGGGCCCTAGCTTACAACCTGCACAAGGTGTGTCGCAATGCTTATTGCTATTTTTTATTTTTTTTGTCTGTGACAGGTAATGATGAATAAATAGTAATGATTTAGAAAAAAAATAGCAATGATGCATGTGAATATATCAATTCTGATTGCCATGGTAGTATTAAAATTAGGTTTGTCCATGTAAATCCCTGGCGTATGGCATATATTAACTGCGCCACTGACTGAAAACAACCTAGGCATCAGTCAATTTTCACTAGAGACACGTACATTCCCACCTGTTATGCTACACATGGACACACAGCAGTGCACATACACATAGTGCAAGCCAATTTCAGTTTTGCAAACTTTTAAATCAACAATACACAAAACACAAAATAAAATCTAATTTTTTATTCTGAATTATTCTGAAATTGATGTTTAAATCAATAAAATAAATGCAATAATAGTTGAGAGATGTTTTACCTGTAGTCTTTCTGGTTGCCCATGTCCCATGCCGTGGCATGACACACCACTTTTCTGCCATCATCAGGTTTAACAAACATTGAGTCCGTCCAAAAGTTATCAAACATGGCTGACATGTTTACTGACTTGAAGAATTTCTCCGCTTCTTGGAACAACCTTAACTCACTCCAGCCCTGATAAAGATCATAAAAACTCTTTATCAACTAGTTACTCTTTCAAATTACTTTTGATAAAACATAATGTATCATAAATCATAAAGCATTTAAATCAGTTCATAAAGACCTTTGTACATATAAAGAAAAATAGTTCTAAGCTAATTGCACGTGAGTGATTATTAGTAATAATGTCTAACCTGTGCCACCATTGTTGTGCTCACATCGATGTCAGGCTTGTTTGGATAAGGAACACACAATGAGTAAAGGTTAGTCCAAAATCTTCCCCACATGTCTCCTGTTAAAAAAAAAAAACAATTAGTTGACATTACATGTATATCTATTACATACCTTACTAAAATTTGTAAAAATTCTGTATTGCCGCGAACCTAGTATTGGATTGAACAGAAGATAATGAATGAATAAATGTATTGCAATATATTTTCATCATATTATCATATTGTCATTAGCACTATCATATTGTTATGTTTATGCATGTACATTACTTTAACATTTTTTTTAGTGTGTGTATTTTATTTTGGTCATCTTCTACTTTTCATATTCAATTAATATTCCATGCACTGTTGCTTATGCAAAAAGAGAAAAAAGTATTTTTTTATAACTACACATTAATTGAAATATTGTGATACCTAAAGGAAAAAAAAAAAAAAGCAAGTAGAGTAAACATTTTAACAATGACAGGTAATTAATCTACAAAATGTACAAAACAATGTCATAAAAAATGATCAAAAGCTTCATTGTAAAGGGCAGTATATGTTTTGATTGCTCTTAAAGTACACATTTGTAAAATAGATATATTTTAAACACCACTGACCATTAGTTCTTTTTTATGTGGTATAACATGTACACACTTAAACCAAATAGCCTTACCAAGCAAATGGGCTGGAAGGCTTCCATCTGAGGCAATGTGGTTAGGATAAGTCTCCTGTAGTCTGGCTCTCACATATGCATGAAGTTCTTTGTATAAAGGTAAGATCTGAGAAAGAGCAATATGAATAAAAATACTCTTAGTACCATCATTAAGTGAAGAGCCAATCAGAAAAAGGACACATTTAAAATAATATGTATACCTCCTTGTATATGCGCCTCACATCTGTCATCAGTTCATCTCGAGTGTAGCTGTATTTGGGATCATCATGTGTTTCATAATTAGCCCTCCAATAGTCTCCATAGTCCTTATAATCTTAAATAAAAACACTTAATAACATTTAATGATTCCTGATCTGACCATATGCTTACATTTCAGATTATTTGTTATATTTGTTTTGTATTGATACTTGATAATGTCATTAATTAGCTCTTCTGAGCAACTAGTATTTAAAATTAAGGCTAACTGAACTAAAAACTGAAGATAACAAATTTTACTTTACTGTACAAAATGTGTAAGAAGTGACATTTTTTATGACTATCAAAGTAATGTTTCTGATAAACTGCTTTAAACAAGTCAGCAATAATGCCTAATATCTAAGAAAGCTATTGAACTGAAGAAAGGTTCAGCTGAACAAGGAATGGTGGTACACTGTATTACTGTTCATGTACTTCGTTTCTTTGGTCTTAAATTGTATTTGCAATGTTCAAACATTGCAGGTGGTTGACAGCAATTGCCGGAATATGTCTGCTTTAGAATTAGTCTCTAAAGAGTGAAGAGGAGGAATCATACTATTTAATTTTGCTGCTTCATTCTTCAAATCCACGTAGTCCTCATAAAGGTGTCGCATCCTCTTGCCTACCTCAACCCTCCAGCCCTGCCACACATGCAGCCGTTCATAGTAGTCCCTGCTGTTGGCCATAATTTCTTCCAAGCCTACAAAACAGTTTGCAGAAAAATGTCACCATACGATGGTAAGAGTAGACTCAAGTGCAGAACCTAGAGCTACCACTAAGGCCCAGACATCAGTGACATGACATCAGTGACATAGGAAAATATGTTTTATTGTATTGAAGTTAAACATTTGGACAGATGATAGGCCATTTTTAATAGGAATGTTTTAAAGTAAGACATTTATATGGGGCAATTTAATATCTCCAGTTTACAGTAAATCTTTGAATTGTTTTTGACAACACAGAGTTCACACAGAGAAAACATTACTCTGCCCCACATAGTCATTAATTGTTTAATATTTATTTTTTAATTAAGTATTACACATTTGACAGATGCCAATGTGTAGGCACAGTAATGTCTAACCTTTTTAACAAAAAACTTTTTTTCCATACGTGAACGTGAATGAATTTGCTTAGAACATTGTGTAGTCTTATTTTCCAAATAAATAAAGAATAAGATGTGGATATATAAGGATTTTAACAAACCTGGTTCCAAAGTCTCACAGTCAAAGGGATTATCCATCTTGCATACAGTTCCTGTTCCATAAATAGTACTCATCTCACTCATGACTTTGCTTAACTACAATATAAAAAGACAAAAAGACATTTCTGCATTTCTGAAACGTCATCATTTCAGAAAGATTTATTAGAATGATGATGCACTTGCATGGCTCGATTTATCAGGAGACAGCACACCAGATCCTTTGTCCTGAAGTGACATCAGCTGAAGCTGAATCTCACGATCAGAAATTTGATCAATAGGGAAAGCAGTGGAACGCTCTGAGACATCATTATAGTATTCACTCCAGATTGCACCCTGTTCTGCCTGTTGAAACACAAATCGATCATATGTCAGTCTGATATATATATATATATATATATATATATATATATATATATATATATATATATATATATATATATATATATAAAATATAAGAATTATGTATGTACTGTATGTGTGTGAATGCTAACCCTAACATTACACTACTTACCAACTTGTTTGAATTCTCTTGGTTTATGTTAGTATTGTAGGCCCATGATGCCAGACTATACTGGTACATAAGGTGAGATGCCTTTTCATCAAATTCCTGCAGGAAGATTCTTGCTTTCTCCTCAATTGTTTGCGACCAAGCTGAAGAGACTAGGGCAAAAAAAACGAAAACCCACAGAACAGACATCCTACAGCAGCAATGACACAGCCAATGCTGGTTCACACTCTTTTATTAAAGACGTTGAAGAAACTGTACCCTTTGAACAGAGCTATAAAACAAATTATCACCATAACTCTTGAGCTTTAACCCCTCAACACTATTTATTACTTTACTGTTCCAATGACCTTTCAATATAAATATAAATATAAATATATATATAATATATATATATATATATATATATATATATATATATATATATATTTTATTTATTTTTTTAATTGAGGACAGTGCTTGATATGTACAAACGTGAGATATCATGCTGCATAGATTACAGGAGGTCTATCCATGGAAAATATTAATACAGACAATATCTGATAATTAAGCCTCAAAGACATTATGTGAAAGTTGTGAGACTTAATCACAATTACTTTTCACTCATTTTTAAACAAAAAACATCATTATTTTTTACAAAATCTTTTACAATTTTTTTTTATCTATACTTAATATTGTATAATCATTAACCTAATGTATTTTTTCTTTATTTGCTTTAAATATTTTTTTATTCTATGTTACATTACCCCTAGTACAAGACTTACATTACTTACATTCAACTTTTAACTGAGTTCCTTTTTTTTTTCCATTTTTTTCCCTTTAAATATATATTTTTAAATATGTGTCTGTTAGACATGTCTAAGCATAAAATGTAAAGAAAGAGGAAGTAAAACTGAAAGTCAGTCTTCCCTGTTTTATTTATCTACTTATTTGTCATTTTCCTGTCAATGGTATTTGTGAACAAGGAATAGATTTATTTTTAATAGGTTATTTTCAACCAAACATTTTAAGAAATGAGAGTTATAAGAAAGATGTTTTGTATTTGAAAGCACACATAAGCACTTTCTCCCCGTTTCTCTCTCTATTTAGAGTCAGAGAGATGGAGAGAGAAAGAAATCACTGAATTGGTCCTAAATAGTGTGAATAGCATCAATATAATAATAATTATCTGGTTGAATTTGGTATTTAAAGGGACTGGTCACTTAGCTATACAATCTATTTTACTTATTTATCCCAAAACACATGTTGTTGTTTGTTTGTACGACATTGTTCATGTTATAATGTTTAATTACCACCAAAAATATATTTATTCATAATTATTTACATTGTGCAAGCAGGCCCCGTTCACTGATTCATAATTTAGTATAGTGCGACCTCTGATGGCACGACGTGGAGTTGACGTAAAATATCTTAGTCACAATTTCTCATTCATAATAATAATAATAATAATAATAATAATAATAATAATAATAATAATAATAATGATAATAATACTTTAGTATAATTAAGCATAATTAAGTAATGTATTTGAATCATAGTTTATGATAATAATAATTTTGGCATGATGCTGAATGATTTTATCACATTTACTAATAATTCCAAAATTACAAAAACAAAGCTTTTACAAAGCTCTTCTTATGTCCAGATTAATACAAATAATATATGCCACAACACAGCAACAAAATCTTGGTTTTAATTCCTGGGCAGACAGTCAGGCTCATTTTTGTGTGAAATTTGTATGTGTTTGTGTTGGTTTCCTCCAACTCCAGTTACATTAAAATCAAAAGACAAGTCAGGTTATTATTTACAATAAACATATCGCTAGGTGTAAATCTATTTATCTGTATATCAGCCATGAAACCTATACAGAGTGGGGTATTTTTACCTATTGGGGGTCTTCTGTATTTGGACCATAATGTGATGGACACACACAGACCCTCACACTCATAAAAAACACACTTTTTTTAGATTTATTATGGTTTTATTGTTATGAATGAACATCCTGTACATCTTTACAAAAAGTACATGTTTATAGAACATGTACTGAAGGTTTCACTCATCTGAAAGGAATTATGCTTTTTCTTTAGAAATTACAATTACAGTTAAAATGAAAAAAAAATACCACACTGAAGGCTCCAATTGAGACGAATATGAAAAAGAAATGGCTGGGTCATAGCTCTTTGTTTATTAAAAACAAGACCTGGCAATAATTCAATATATTGAAGCCCTGGTTTACTAAAAAACTGCATGCAAATCTAAAAAAAATAATAAAACAAGGAACTGTAGAATAACAGCAACACACTGTTTTAAAATCATCATAATATCTGCATGATTAAAGAAACAAACCTAAAGTAAAAAAAAAAATATATATATATATATATATATATATATATATATATATATATATATATATATATATATATATATATATATATATATATATATATATATAGACCCATACATAAAGTACATCATGGGAAACTGTTAAATATTATGATTGGAATAACAATCAGTGCACATCTGAGTCATGGCTGCATATTCTTAATGATCTAGGCCTGAGCCTAAAATTAGTAACACAGTTGCACATTTTGTTTGGCTCTAGGATAGGTATGTTTTTAATGGTAAAGTTATGAGAGAGATGATTAAGAAAAGTTTTTTGAAAAGTACTTTAAACCCAGAAAGTAAATAAAACATATTTACCAGGCTCAACATAAAATACTGAACTAATTCCAAATCATTTGATAACTTATAACATCTTTAATAGTAAATCAAATATATTTTTGCTTTACTAGGTATAAACAGTCTTTGCCGCGCCCCCTTCTTTAAATCTCATGTTTTATGTATGATAATATATTAAAGTAAAAATAATCAGAAACATGTTTACAGCTAAAAAATGTCAGCACAATGTCAGTATACCTTTATGTTACTATGTTTACTAAGTTTACCATAAAAAAAGAAAAATATACAACAATACATGACCTTGTGCAAATGAAACATGTTTCTTGCTTCTATCCTCAATTAAAATATATATTATAGTAACAAATTCTATAAATCTGGTATTCATTAAATTTATAAAGGTGTGTGTTGTGAATAAATCACAGGAAAGCGTTACAGCCTGGTGTGCATCAGAGCGTCATTACACCTTTTTCCCATGATTTATTTACAATAATTTACAACCTCAAATGCCGTACTACTTTTATAAAATGGTTATAAAAACTATTATATAACTATTATACTATTATATAAAAAAAAAACACTAAATTATTAATAGACTGGTTTTCTAAGACGTAATCTAGTCCGGTTTTTAAAGTGAACACTGATTGCTGGCTTAGTGCCAGGAAATGTCTCACTATTTCCATTAATGGTACATAATTAAAAAATAATGTATTGTGTATCACACATTTACACGAATGTGAAGCAGAGGTCAAAAGAGTTGCATTATTGTTAGTAATGTCACATCTGGAAAACCACTCAGCCAATCAGATTTAAATACCGGGACGACCAGTTTTATAAAATGCATTCTAAGTGCATTCATTAAGCTTTTAAAGTATTCGTAACGCTTTATTAGATATATATTTTTACTTACATACAAGATTTTATTTCACCTAAAGTCTGTAAAGAAAAACGTTTTAATTTTTTTTTTTATTAATTTTAATGCAGTCTCCATCATAGATATAATAAATTACATTTTACCCCATGCCTGTAAAAAGCTTTTATTACCAGTCATATCCTTATGACATTTTATAAGTAAGTTAAGAACATTCATGCACATTGACAAAGGCATATGACAAGCATTATGAAGCGTTATGAATACTTTATAAAACTTTATAAATATGTTTATAATGCAATATGAATACCGGATTTATGCAAAATGTTACCATTCTGGTAAATAATGTTTAAACTTTTGCATATGACTATGCATGTTTTTTAAATACTTTACAATAATACATACATGTATTGGAATGACAATTGTACAATATGTAAGTGTGGCAGGTCTTAAATAGTGATAAGCTCCTGAGAGGTTCCTAATAACTATATATATATATTTTTTTTTTCTTATTGAATAGAAATGAATAAAGTGAACAGAATGTGTTTGCATAGATCCATTACAATGGGCAATCAAGTAAGCTTTGCTTAACAAATCATCATCTCAAATCAAAGTGACTGAGTTTTAAAACAAGTGCACTTCATCCAAATTGTACATTTATATGTTTTGAGTTCTCATAAAACTACCCCACAAAGAAAGCGTAAGTGCTTGAATTATGTGATCTTCATTAACCTATGTGAAATAAATTCACACTACTCACTTAATGTCCTTATTGCAAAATGCAAAACATTATTAATACCAAAACAACTTCAAGTATGTCAAAGTTGTATTATATAATTTAAATAGTCAAGGTTTGGACAACCCAGTTTAGAGAATTGATCACAAAAATCCCCACAACAGTACAGAACATAATTGTGGCTCTGTTTTGAAAATAGTTTTTTCCATAAAGTCTAGAATCTTATGAATCTAGACGAGGTGAATTATGCGGATCTGGTGATCAATTGGTCATTGAACAGCAATTACAAAGTATTTAAGGTATCTCTGTTAAATTAAATTGAAAAGTGCTTTGCAGATGTAAGTGATTGAAACAAATGTTCAATGATGCTGTAAACTTTTTAGCTTGTGTACATTGAAGGAAAAAGCCTAGGTCTTTAGACTTTAGGTCTAAAGTTTAGACCTAACTCAGTCAATATATTTTACCAATGTTGTTTTAGGCCTTGGAGTCAGCTTATTTTATTTATCTTTGTTTATCTGTAATGTATTTTTTAATTCATTTATAACTAATTTATTATTATAAATGGTGTAAATTAAATCTGACGACAGCATCAAAAAGCAATGTGGAAAAACACATTACCATTAATATTAAATACAAAATTTCAAATGGAGCTTAAGAATAGTGTGTGTAGGTGTGTGTGTGTGTGTGTGTGTATGTGTGTGTGTAATCTAAAAATTTGTTAAGAATCGCATTGTATTTTAGTGATTCAAGTGCATAAAACAATTATTATAACATATGACACATTTTACATGACTTCTAAATACAGGAAGCCATAACAGTATGTAATCAGTTTTTAGTAATAGGCAGCTCTTTCTGTTATCCATATAAGCTACAATAAAATTGTTTCTTATACAGTGCATTTCCTTCTAATCTTATTTTTGAAATGTAACATTTGTTCGGTTCTTAGTTAAACCACTGTAGTGTGTGAAACTTCTTACAATCTGTCATTAGAAGGTAGAACTAAGTGATATTTAACATGAATGCAGTTAATTTTTAAAAAATAGGTCTTGTTTTCAAAGGATGTCGTAAAGGGGCAAAATACTAAAAAAGGATTAGGGCTTCCTGTAGCATCACTCATACACAAGGGCCAGACATTCTCTGTAGTGACAACTGTAATGTAAGCTGCCTTCTATTCTTAACTTTGTTTGCACAATTAAATTGTCTACTCAGCTCATATTCTGTCTGTGGGCATGCAAATTCATCATGTGCGTGACCAAAATCTGATACCACAGAATCAAAACAATGTCCAACTCTTTTTGCTGGTAAATTTAAAATGAGGAAATAGCTGTAATGGGTAGTCTAAGATTTTAACCTTGCCCAGCCTTAGTTGCTTCTGAGCGTTCTACAGCATCAAGACTGCATGTTCTCTTTAAAAGAACTGGTATTTTTTGGCTTGTACAAACGTATGCCTACTATATGAGTTCAGCCAAACAACCTGAGAATAAAGTCTAAGGTGACCCATCATGAACAGTCTTAGCCAGTGTAAGTTAATCTGGTAGTGTATGACAGCGAGCACCTTGCTCCAAGCCTGACAGACGTATAGAGGCAGTGTGTATGATTCATGTGTTAGAGGAAGCACCTGCTAGTCTTTTACCTGCCATGTCACAGCTGTTCTACACCCACAAATAAACTAGATTAAAAATGTTACGCAAAGAAGTGTAACCTGTGAGAAACCTGTGAGAAAAAATTATAGAAAATAGAACTCTGATTTTCGACAAGAAATTTTAGTTACAATATGCTTATAATGTAGGAAGAGATCTTTTGATCTACCTATTAAATAGGTATGGTGTTCATGGACACTTGGGCTGAGTTTTAAAGCATAAAATTTAAAAGTAGCCTCACATTTTCATATAGGAACAGTGGTGGGGTACTGAAACAAATACTACAGAAGGGAGAAGGCTTCTACAAGCAAATGACAGAACATGAATGCTGTCAAGGCAACAATGACAGAAGGCTGATGAAAACCAGTTTCTCTTAGATAAGCAGAGCATTCGTTTAACACAAGCTGACATCTGACCCCTAAAAAAAACCTTTTAAGCACTAGTCTGAAACAGCTGAAAAATGAAACTTTTGAGCACCATAGAGAAAGCCTTCTCATTATATCCAAAAGCTAATGAAAGTGTTACTTTCAATGGCGTAAAACTATGGGGGCTTTCCCTGGAAGATCAGCTACTTGTCCGCTTTTTCTGTCAGTGATTCTGTCTCAGAGGGGTCATTCTGAGGAAATACGACATAACACAGCTTCTGCCCTATATATGTCACACGTTCTGAAACAAACACACACACACACATGTACATGTAAAAAAAGGAACGATTTAAAAAAAACTGACTTCCAGCTTCTGGCGCTTCAAGACCCACTAGGTAAGATTTTACTTACCCACTGCACTGTATATCCAGCGTGGTTTACCCGCCCATTGCACTCCAATGAAGTAGATAGGCACACCGGTAAGCATGATAACCAATCCCATCCCACATACCACAGGTTCAGAGTACAAACTGAAGCCAAGCAAAACGGCCCAAAACAAAAGGTAACTTATAGGGACCAGCAAATTTACCTACAAAAAAAACAGATGAAGAGTTTAAAAAAATAAAGGGAGCTGTAAGCTGAACTATAAACTGTTGCAGGCATTAAGTTCTAAAATACAATGATATTGATTATTAAGAATATTCTAAATATTTAATTTTTACCATTGTTAGTTAACTAAAGGTAGTAAGAATGAATATTTTATTCTTATTTTTAATTTCAGAATCTCACAACTCTGCTCTTCTATTATTCACCTTAATTGGTCTGAGAAGATTGGGTTTCCTCCAGCGATAGTACAGCAGGCCAGCAATAGTGACTCCATATGAGAGGTAGTTTATAAAAGACACATAATTGATCAGGTTATGCGTCTCGCCAATGCAGAGGATAACGATGGTTGCAGTACACTAAAAAAGAAAGACATTTATGACTAGAACTTTAATGGAATTTGGAAAAATTTCTATTAATAAAAACTAAATTAACACACATAGCTTATGGTTTACTATACTGTATGCCACCTGATTTGTCCTGTATAATTGATAAGATTACAACCCACTTAGATAATAGTGGGTTGTTGCAAATTTTTAAAAATTATCATTTAGTTTGTTAGGTTGCAGGTAAACAAGGAAAGAGTGCATTTTTTTTTTTATTTTAAATTAATGGAACGAGGCAACATTGTAGGCCTGTGGGTTATGGATAATTGGTAAACAGAGCAATGTTGTATATACTTATGTTATAAGATAAGATGGGGAAATTCAAAATACAATGGGGAAATTCACATTCTCAGAACAAGTTACATTAGAAAGAAGGTGAAAAAGGTATTTAGCAATTAAAAATATATATATTTTTAAAAAATAGGAAAATTTAAATAGAAATATAAATCTATTTTCATTACTTATAAGTTTGTTGACAGTTGTAACATTGTACACAGCTGGTTCAGAAGTGGTTTAGTTTGTTAACTGGGGATAACAGGAGACAATACTAGTTTTTACAGAAGTTTGGTGTATTTCTCTTACACAGACGAGCAGAGCTGGAATGGGTGTGCAGTTTTTCATATGGATCATAGCTAAAAGGTATGGCAGATGGCCTTCTCTAGCTCCTGAGAAACACAACCTATGTGGCACAGAAAGACTAATTTCAGCGAGGACAATTTTAATAGGCATCTTTAAGAATGTCTTGTGGTCTTTTGTACCTGGAGGAAGTAAACAAGTATCCATTAATCCCACCAAATGTAGACAGAGCCACTGAGATAGGCATCACCCAAGAGAACATCCCTAACAACTTCTCACCAAATGTCTGTGAAAAAATAAACATGCGTTCATTTAATTATATTGATTAGATTGTCAATATATAGCTTAAATAATAATGTAATGTTTTAAACACTTCAATTTAAATTGCATAAATATTAAAAAACTGAGGGTGTGACATTACCACAGCAACAGCATTGGACGCAAGTAGCTCATCAGGGGTCATAGAGGAGAAGTAGGCAATATTTGTTAGAGTGTAAACTAAAGTGACCAAAGGAATGGAGATGTAGATAGCACGTGGAAGGTTTCTGTATACACACACATACACAATTTTTAATTACGGTAAATGCAATTATACAATTAATAATTATATGCAATTAAAAAATATATACTACTACTAATAATAATAATAAACAATGACCTTCTGTAGCTGGTAATCAGCCACTGGATATTTTTGTAAGTGTGTGTGTGTGTGTGTGTGTGTGTGTGTTTACACAGGTGTATTTAGACCATGTCGCAGCTGGACATGTCATAACATCTTTGTTGAGTTAATGTTTTAATTAGGTCATTCTTAGTTAGATACATTTGGTTTTAAAATTAAATAAAAAAATAATCATTAAAAACAAGTAACATATTTGTACTTATAATGCAAAACAATGGAAGTAGGAGCTGCTTGCATTTTTATCTAAAAAATATTTATACTAAAAAAATGTTTTAAAGCATTGCTTTACAGATTAAATTTAGCTGGCTAGTTATAATTAGCAATGATAATCAATGTAACTAGTTTGCGTGGATAGATACACACACTTTTTGATCAAAGATTGGTAGATATTGGTCCCTTGTAAAACTTTATATTATTGATTAATTATTATTATTATTATTATTATGTAACGTATGTATTATGTATTATTAAGTGTAACGTACTTGCGTGGTTCCACTACCTCCTCAGTCACATAGTTAAGAAAGTTCCAGCCACTGAAAGCAAAAGACGCCTGCAGGAATGCCAATGCGATTTCACCCACTGAGGGATCGCGGATAAATTTGAATGCTGCCTGTGGTTCCAAAGCATCATAATGCCCTATAGACATTCAACAATAACAATAAAATTCACAATTCTATTATTTTAGCATGTCATAATTTTAACATCCCAGCATACAAATCAGGTCAAGAAGTAAACAATTTTTTTTAAAAAACATTACATTTTTATTGAGAAAAATGTTATTAACAAGAATGGAATGGATGTAGTGTCACGCTGATCCCCAAAAACATTTTAGCAAATTGTAAAATAAATAATCCCTCAAGGTCTTCCAAAGATATTGGATTGTTCCAAGAATTTTACTTATGTTTAAACATGCTGTTATCATGGTCAAACAATATATAAAATAAAGCAGATTACAATTGTTTATTATATTTTATTCCATATAATAACACTCATCCACTCACCTTTGCAAATCTGTACTAAGCCCACTATAATAATGAGCACGAGAGCAAGCAGTTTTCCAATAGTGAAGAAATCCTGAATTCGTGTGGCCCATCGAACACTTGAACAGTTTACCCACGTCAGTAGCACTACAAAAAAGTAGATAAACATATATAAATGGTGTCAATTTGGCCTTACATATGCAATCTATTTAGAGGTTTTCCTGCCTTTTTCCTCTGTGAGATATCCTGGCATAGACTCGAGCATCCACCCTGGCATCCACCCTGACCCAGCTCAATATAACCATAATTAATATTTTTGTAAAAAAAAATGTGGCAAACTGTCACATTTAAACATGCGATCCCTATAGACTGCCCTATAGGCCAAAAACATCTTAAATATTCGTACAAAAAAGACTTTACAGAAAGCATAAAAATAAAATTACTGCTTTCAAAATTGATGTAATTATGCTGTCTTAAAAACAATACAGTCCATGAAGGCTTCCTTTTTTTTCTTTCTAGCTTTTTTAAACACTTAAAAGACTGATATGTGGAACCACAAAAGTTAAATCACATGTTTTATGAGGGACACATCTTACTGTAACACAGCAATAGCAACAGCATGGCTAAATTAGGTCATGTGTCTCAAATTTCAAAGAGCAAGCTGGAGAATCTCTGCTGTCATTCTTTTCAGGAGGATATATACATTCAGCCATTACTTTAGATTGATAAATAAAATGTGGTTTGCCAGACTATGAATTCTGCTACATCTATAATATGGGTATATAGGATGGGTATATCTCCGACATGCACTTTGATATTTCATTTATTTTAAATCACTGCAGTTGCGGTACAGCAACAGGAAATGTGGCATACATCGGTCATGTAGGTATGCATTTGTGTGTGTGTGTGTGTGTGTGTGTGTATCCTGTCTCGTTTCACAAGAGCTAGAGTAAAGATCCGGTGTCTCCAGGGCTAACCAGTGTCACAAATCCATCAATGCAGCAAACCACACTGGGTAAAGCGGACACAGCTTTCATGCTCTCATCCATCACTGCCTAGAGTGGCCCGCCCCCCAACACATACAAAGGCACACACTTCAGTGCATACATGCTTAAAAGCCACAAAAACACTGGAAATTAGTTAGACCACCACGAAACAAATGACTTCCGATAAAATCCTAAAAAGCCTGCCTTTAGCCAAAAACAAAAAAATAGCACCAACTGTTCACCGCCTGCTGAAACAGCCCACCAGCTTTCACTGCTGGGTTTCATTCGTTAATGAATGAAAAAAAAACATTGAATGCATTTAGAAACTCCTAAAGCCCTCTTTACAGTCAACTGTTGCCTACCACAAGCATTACTAATATATTCATATATCCTTTTACTATAAATGTAGCCTAAGCATTTATTCCCATTAATAAAGTTTTTTTTGGATATGCCAATTGCCTTCATTTTGCTTCAGTTAGATTTGACTTGATTTCTCTTGGTGTAACACCGTTTAAAAAGTAGAAATCATCAAAAACAATTTAATGAAGTTAAGTGAACGCAATGCTAATGGGAGGAGAATTTCAATGAAGCTCCAACTGCTCTGTTTTTCCTGTTTGGCTCAAAGCCATCTAGCCAAAAGGAAAGAAGGATTTCCAAAAAGTGGCTAATTGACCCATAAAAGTTACAAAAGCCTCACTAAATACAAAGATGGATGAGGTTGGCCCGAAAACACTTCAGGTCTTGGCCCGGAACATGAAGGAAACGTAAAGGTATGGTGAGTATAAACCTACTCCCCAAAATACTGAGAACCTTTTAGTAAGTACTTTTTTCACTTTTGATCTGAGCATAAAAGTTGGGTAGTTGGCGCCTCTTGGTGAGTAGGTTATAACCCTGTTAAATAACATGAAACTCACTGCAGCTCAAAGGAAGGAATTTAAATATTTAAAATGTAGTCATTAATTCATTTGCTTTCCAAGTCACTATCCTACTTTATGTTGAACCTATCCCAAGCGAGAGTTCACTAGCGGTCTCTTTTATTTGGATATTTGCCACTTACTCTAGTCAAGTCTCTAGAATGAACTTATCTTTTATTGTCAGTAAACCATAAACTTGGAATACCATAAAAGGTATGATTTCTTCTATAATTAATTAGTTTCTTCTATTAACTAATTAGTACTAATTACGAATTACTGTGGTATTCATTCATTATAAATGTCTTTAAAACAAATAATATGTATATGATTAATAGGTTATACAAACTTTCTGATTTGACTGACAGCCAAATGGTTCTTAATTTCTGCAGTATTACAAGTATAGATTTGAGAGGCTTTTAAAAGCCCTATTGATCAAACATAATCCAGGTTTTAGCCTTTACTTGTGGATCAGCTTAACGCCTTTTTACTAGGGTCTAAAATGTGAGGGAGAAATGTATTACACTAAAATATAACATGAATAAAATGTGACTTGACAACACCTGTATGCCAACACCGCATTGGCATACAGGAAAAAAAACGTCAACTAAATTTATTTACATGTTTTTTTTTCGTCTTGTCCCCAGGTTTCTGGTGTGATTAGCTTGATATTCTACAAATGACCAAATTTCACCTGCAAGGCAGGTTGCCTCTTATTGCAGCTGTACTTTGTAGGAACAGACAAAAAAAAGCAAGAACAGAATGTGAATGTTTGTTTGTGTGTATGTGTGTGTGTTTCTGAGACTATGTAGACACACTGCACCAGAGTGACCTTGTGACATTCACTGAGAACATTCAGCAGGGGAGGGTAAGATTTTCAGTTTTCACAAACACACTCACACACACACTTTTTATAATATAATAACAAATAACATAACATTATAACCAATAACACAATCATGAATGCACACTACAAGATGAACAGAGAAAGAATTAGCACGCAAATATTTAGTTATTTAAACTTTAGATTGTTTTAAATGACATTCTCCCCTAGATGGGCATGGGGAACCCCCCGCGACCCTAGTAGAGAATTAAATGGAAGATATTGAATGAATGAATATAATGTAATGCCAAAAATCTTGTTGGTCTTTAAAGTATTTAAAAATATATTATTTTCCACCATGAATAGTGATGGCTTTCTTTATAATTAGTTGAAACAGTATTGACATTTTCCACCTTTTAATGTGAGTGAATGGATTGCTGCAGCAATACTGCTTTGTAGTAACATCCCATAAAAAAAAAAAATAAAATAACAATGTACAATGCGAACAGAGCACAAAGCCTGGCACCATTACAGAAGCTGACACTTCATCATGTGAGGATCAGGTTCACCAATGACAATGCAGTTAAACAACTTGCTGCCAGGCATCAAGCTAACAAACTCAATCCTGCACAATATACACATATGCTGCAAAAAAACACTATTAGCACTACCAAATGTTATTATACTTTACAATGTAAATATAAATGTATAACTTTTTGTATAGAAATATATATACAGGCGGCACGGTGGCTTAGTGGTAGCACGTTCGCCTCTCAGCACTAGGGATTCCCGGTTCGAATCCCCATGTGGGTGGAGTTTCCATGTTCTCCCCGTGTCCGCGTGGGTTTCCTCCAGGTTCTCCGGTTTCATCCCATAGTCCAAAAACATGGATCAAGTCAATTGAGTTCTCCAAATTGCCCCCTATAGAGTGTGTTTGTGTGAGTGAGTGTGTGCCCAGTGATAGATTGGCGCCCTGTCCTGGGTGTATCTGCCCAGCGCCCGAGACGTTCTCCCCTTGATGAGCATGGGGAACCCCACCGCGACCCTAATAGAGGATAAAGCGGAAGATAATGAATGAATGAATGAATATATATACACAGACTTGAATTCTGGAGTGGCACATTGGTGTAGTGGTTAGCACGTCTGCCTATCAGCCCTGTGCATCTGGGTTTGAATCCCAATTTCATGGTGAATTGGCTACTCTGAATTTACCTTAGTGTGTGTGTGTGAAAAAGTGTGCACTCAGCGACTCTAGTATAGCATTATGCTTTCAAG
Source organism: Corydoras sp. C115 (assembly GCA_019802505.1). NCBI lineage: Eukaryota > Metazoa > Chordata > Actinopteri > Siluriformes > Callichthyidae > Corydoras > Corydoras sp. C115. The sequence continues at coordinate 3,157,023 of JAFMOC010000037.1, read as the reverse complement.
ATAATTAAATGAGCTTGAATTCTAAAAATATGGACCACTGCACTTGAACATAAAGTTCTAATTTAAATTGCTAACTACAGAACAACTAGTACGCATCGGTAATTAGCTAAAGAGTGTCGAAATAATATACAAAGTGTTCACTTTTTTATATATAACAGCTTAGTCATTCAGACTCAATGACTACCAACCCATTTTCATCGATGTTATTTTAGCCCATGTATTGTATTTTGTTTATAAAAAGGCTACTTTCATAGGTGAGGTAAAAATCTTTGTGGGAATGAGTTATACATATAAAACTACCCATAGAACTTCTAATTTTATGCGTTGGTGAATTCAACCACATACACGGCAACAGGTGTCTTACTTCTTATCTTTATTTTATATTCACATGTTGGTCAGTAATCACATTTCTGTCTTTTTAAATCTACAATCTTAATGGCTGGGATTTTATTAAGAAGAAAACATGATAATATCGTTGGTCTCATGAACTCACATTTACATTTACATTTAGTCATTTAGCAGACGCTTTTATCCAAAGCGACTTACAAATGAGAACATCACAAGTCAGAAGCCATGGAGAAAACCGACTATACTGTAAATTCATCAAACCTGATTGTTATTCGATGCTGTGCCCCCCCCCCTTTTTTTTTTCCTACAACAGGTATTTGTTAAAGAGATGCGTCTTAAGTAGTTTCTTAAAACTGTTTAGTGATTCTGCCTTACGGACAGAGTTGGGAAGATCGTTCCACCATTTTGCAGTGGTGAACGCCACGGAGTGAGAATTAGCTCCTCGGTGAGGTGGGATCGCCAGGCGGCAATCATCACTCAAACATTTAAAATGCAATCTATAGAGTGGGGCGTAATATTCCATGAAAGTCTAATTCTGCAGCATTGAACAGAAACCATTTGTCACGATCGGGCGCGCTGTCCGTAAGAAGGCGGCGCAGCGCGGTGCGGTGTGGTTGTAGGAAGTGAGCCAGGTGACCAGGTAAGCAAACGACGCACAGCTTTAATAACAGAAGTCAGCGGGAACGCCGCTGAAGGCACGGCGAGACGTGCTGGACGCAAACCACAACAAAAAGACAAGACAGCGGGAATGCCGCTGAAGGCACGGCGAGATGTGCCGGGAGCAAAAACAAATATAAAACAAAACCAAACCGAACGAAACTCCTGACGTAGCACTTAAGCGTTTGTACACCGAAGCATACACCCATAAATGCTGGCCTGCTGACACACGGCGCATGCGCGCTTCAAGTGCAGTCAGCAGGCCACATGTGATCAAGGGGATGGGCCCTACCTACGGGAGCCCTAAACGACCAAACCCGAAAATAAAAAAGACAGGGGGGAGTGGCCTAGCACTCCCAACCTGACACCATTAGACTAATCAACTAAAAGACAACAATCCATGGCAACTTACTTACACTCTAAAGACCTTAACTCTCTAAAAGGTCTTAGGACACTAGGCCAGAACCTTATTCACTGAATCATCATTGCACTAGGTGACAGTTGTGTTGTTGTGTGGGCTGTGTTAGCTATACATTTTTTTTTTTATATATATATAGATCAGTTACTTCAGAAGACATTGCAATTTACCTTTATTAGTTTGGAAATGTTTCTTTTGCTTGTTTTAAATACCAGAACAGCAGCTGGAGGGTTTACCCTCTAAACCAATGCTCAGTAATATTTTGTGTCATAATGGAAACAGATCCATGTTCAGTCCGGTTTCAAAAATAAAAGAAAGAGTCCTTCTCAATAAGATCAGGTTATACTGCAAAAAATATCTTTAAATAGCTTTAATATCACTGCCTCCAAAATCAAACCATTAATGTTTGTTTTATAACCTACTTGACAGAAACAAAAGGTTTCCATTGTAAGTCTTATTATAAGTGTAGCCATATATCTTTGATTCAGGCAAACTTGAAGAATAGAGCTGGATTCCACTTCCAAAAATAGAGCTGGATGCAGCTACAACACAGACTTTATATTGCTCTAATTACAAATGTGAAAAAATAAAAAGAGTGCACACTCCCCCCTACACACCTTCACATGTGCTCTGCCCCCTCAATCCAGCTAGTACAGGTCAAAACCAGCTGAGTCACGGGGCTACTCATTATACACACGAGCCTTCTTGGCTTTCTCATAGGTCAGTGACTAGTCTGATCTCGTCATTACCAAATATTCTGGCGTGTGACAAGCCAAGTTTATATATATATAAAAATAAATTGTTAAGCGGTGTGTTACAACTTACAAATGCAGATGGTTGAAAGAAGGCGTGTGGCAATGAAAGGAGGCAGGCAATTGGGAAAAGCAGGCTGCAGCACATAGTTTGAGAAAGTAAGGGCAATCACAGCCAGGGTTGTTGGGTACATGATCCATACTGCACTCCACAGCAACAAGAATCTGTGGTTTGAAAGAAAAAGTGATCTTATGGCACATTTATAAAATCATTTTCAAATTTCACTTGTTTTCAAAGTCTGATAAGTCAGAGTCCTTTTGGATATTCACATCTAACAACTGAAACTTAAGCTAACTGCAGTTATAAGAGGGTGATGGCAAGCACATGATGAATTATAGCGGGTTGCTATACATGATGAACAAGCATTTTCCAAAACACATGGACCCAACCCCTATTTCTGTCAAACTGCAGCTCTCCTATACTTGGAGGATGGACTCAGCCCCCTCCCATTAAACACAGAAGCTTGTATGCAAGAATTTAGTAGGTGTTGCCTTTATTGATTGGGCAAAAAGAAGGGGTGTGTGATATCACCCTATTGTCATTGGAGGTGCTATATTCAGATTTCAGATATATGGATTTCAGATTATAATACTATATTTTATTTATTACTATTCATGTGACCTTCGAAACCCTGAAAAGTTGAGAACTTAATAAATTATTTTAGTAATAGAGAGGAGAATTAAGTATATCACAGAAACCAATTGCAAAGCTAATACTATTCCATATTATTTATAAATATATCATTTACATGTTAAATAATATAATACACTAATATATCTGACCTTAATGAAATGACAGTATTGTATCACATTTGTGTCAATTTCCACCCCCTAGTGTTTATAATTATGTTTATATCTAAATTCTTCTCTCACTCTCCACTGCTCTCACTCTTCATTGCATATTTAAAAGCTTCAGATAAGTTATATATAAGTTATATCAGTTATATAACTATGTGTAGAACTAAGAATAATATAATGTGCATGTTATACTACAATATTTTGGAGACATTTGTTATAAATCAATAAAATGTTATGATATACCACACCAAATTATTTTTTTCTGAATTCCATGTCCATAAGCATTAATAACATTACTAAGACTTACAAACAAAAGTTTGAACGTTTTTCAAAAAGATAACATATTTCATCATCTTACCCCACCAGTCCTCCAAAGATCTCAGTCACATAGGAATAATCTCCTCCAGACTTGGGTATAGTGACACCCAATTCAGCATAGCATAGTGATCCCAGCGCACAGATGCCTCCGCCGAGAACCCAGACAATCAGAGAAAAGCCTACACTTCCAGAATGCTCCAGAACCCCCTTTGGTGAGATGAAGATACCTGAGCCAATGATGTTCCCTGTAGAAAATAATAACCACGATTAGACAACTTGTGAAAATATGATCCTGCAACTTTTATTATATTTCCATTGTTATAGTTATTATAGTGTCATCATTCTGTGATGTTTGATCTAATATATTTCTATACAATGCTGGAGGTTTTATTAATTAAGCTATGTAAGTTATTAAAAGGTTTTTTAAGCTTTTTTCTCCCTTAATAATTACTTGTTTTTTTTCCATATGTGTTAAAACAATATCAATATTCGTTATTGTCTTTACAAAGTGAAAGCAAAAAAGAAATTTATTCAGATGTCCGAAGTGCACCTTGCACGCCTACATGGACTGTAACAGAATTTAACTTAATGGAAAAAGAAACATAATACAATTAATGTCCAGTTAATTGTGTAAAGGAAACATCTGATATTTGCTTTATTCCATTAATTTCAGTTAATCAGTGTACAGAAGCTCTGTGTTTTCTGTTCTTTGTGAAATATATGTTCACTTTTTTACCTAGAAAATAGCTAAAATGTGAAATTTGCCTGCTAATGGCTAAACCTTTGCATTAAAAAAAATAAATTTTGCAAAAAAAATTAAATAAAATAATGAGATTACCTGGGGATTAACTACCAGCTAGTAAGTAACCTGATGAAATGAGTTACTTGTAGTATATTTGTAGATTTACTCAGGTGAACCCATTCACTGTTAATTGCTTTTGCTTGTGTATAACATAAGCTAGTGTTTTTGTTTTTCAAACCACAGCAGATGTGGCACCAATAATGTTTTTTAAATACTTCATTGATTAAAATATGAACTGTGTTGTACACCTGAAATCGGTACAAATCAGTGTAGCAAATGTATTCTTGGGGACTTCATGAACAAAACAATAAATGTAATTACTGCACACATATGCAACACTAATCAAGCCTTTTAAAATGTATTTAATTTACCCCAATGCAGAACTACCCCCAATAGCTACTCAGAGAAACAGGAAGAAAACAGTGGTTCACCACACGCCTGCTTTAATGAAGCACAGAAAAATGCTGACTGTAATGGTTTGGATCAGGTTTCAACAAAGATCCATAAACCAGGATGCAGTGCTGCATTAGCTGATTAGAACACTACTACTCGGACGCCTGTCAACTGCTGCATCTATGATAGTACATGAGAATTGAAGTGATACAAATGTATGTGCTTGTGCAGGTGCATTACATAGGATGATGTCTTTACATTTTTAAACCTAATACTTTATAAGATCATCAAATATTAAAGTCTGGAAATTAACAGATAAATATAACAAATCTATCAAAAAATATTATACTTGGTCAATTATGATCCAGCATTACAAATCTAAGTATGTAAATGCTGGGTGTCTTGAATCTGATATTTTAATACATTACAGTTATGTTTTTTTAATAAATTATCAGTTGTGCATGTATGTACTGATTTATTTAAAAAAAAAAAAACATTTTGTGAATGTTTATTGTAGCTTGTTGGATTCCTTTGATCATTGTAATTGAACATTTAACTCATTTACTCAAGACACAACATGGTAAAATCAAAATCACACCAAGGAATTACAGTAGAAAAAAGAAGTTAGACATGCAGAGTGACAACAGCCTTATTTGCACACATCAATGTACCAAAGAATGATTTAAAGTAAAATGTATGTTCTTGAATGTCCAAATTATACTCGCGAGTGACCTTAATTTAACAGCAAATTCTGAAAAGACAGAAAGCAAGAGGTATAGGGGATGATACCCACAAGCATCCCAGATATAAATTTGTTCTATATATAGAAATAGGATACAATTCCCCTTTGTTGTGTGCAAGTTATTAAAATGACTAACTGCAGGTACTGCTCCACAAGAGCTATGAACATGCCCGATGTTGTGTGTGTACTGATTTACTCGTTATATTTACAATTACAATGCATTTGTGAAGGATTAATAATGCTTGATCAATTTACTTTATTTTTTATCAGCTCCTCCTCACTTTCGAAATGATACTTATTCAACTAGACTGTAACTTGTGCCATTATATCAGAATAGTATAACCAGTACATGAGCTTGTTATTTTAATGATACCCATTACTGGTAAGATAAACTTCAAAAAATCTGGACCAATGTTGGAAACAAATTCACAAAATCAGACAGTTTGTGTAGAAATTTCTGACCAAAATTATACTTCAGGAGTTGTGAACCAACAAAGACCACCTCAGAATTAAGCCATAAAATAGTCCAAAAGGGCACAAAGGCTTATCATCATTAATGGCATGAGGGATTAGTGCTGTTTGGTTTCAAGATAAAACTAGATGGTTTGAATTTTTGGGGAATGACTATTAATGATAATGGCGAGCTCTACTGACTGGCTTAATGCTTCAGTGCAACCTGTAAAAAATCTGCAAAACTTTGGAACTACTACAAAAAAGCTAATGGTTTCACCCAAACATTTCATGCTGTGTATTGACACATCGCTGGAGGGATATTTGTGTATATCTAACAGTCAGTATTTGTGCCTATACAAATCTTCACAATAAAATCGTTTGAATTGTGCTGTCAGAGAAGGGCCTCCTAAAATACAACAGTCAGATTAAATACAACACACAAAGGTCAGGTCACTATTTAGTTGTGAAACCACACATACATAGCTGTTTATCAAATTAAATTTGTGTGTGTGTTTGTGTGTGTGTGTGTGTGTGTATATATATATATACAGTTCCTATAGTGCTAAAGTCTTCACAAACACAAAATCCATCTCTATAAGTTTAAACCTTATACATTGTAGGTTTGATTGTGATAATTAGAAGGATTCGTTCTATGCTCAGTACTTTAAGTGCAACATAGCAATACAGATAAATGATTTGCAGGAACAAGATCAATTTCCTTTAGCTAGTTAGCCTGTAAAAAATTATTTGTACAGCCACTGGACCATGCAGAATAAAAACATTTATTATAAGCGAATGAAAGTAATGGGTGAGAGAGGCAGTGAACAGAAACATGGTCCAGTTCTCAATAGCATCACATAAAAGTTGCTTGGGTAATGGTGATCATGATCATGCTGAAGACAGTTATAAGCTGATAATGACAAATAACAATGCCACCTGAAACTGAACAAGACAAGTATTGTGTTCAGATTCATAGGAGAAGTGAAAGCAAGTGCGGTGCTGAATGGTAATATAAATGATAGTAAACGAAAAACATTTAGTTACTCAAGCAGCAATATGAATGTGAATATGTGAATATAAAATCACACCAAGGAGGTCAAATGGAATCCCAAGAGAAATTGTACAGTAAAACCAAAGAATGATTTTAAAAAGCAAGTGGTTTATAAAGTGATACCCACAAACATCCTAGAGACAAATCTCTTTCAATTAAAGAAATCGGATACAATTTCTATAAGATGGCATGCTAATTGCTTGCTGCCCAAGTTGATCATGCCAGATACCTAAAGCAAAAGTTTATATAAATTAGCCATTAACAAATTAGTTATATTAAAACAAGTGTGTCATATTTTGTTCATACTTGCTTGAGTAGGTTTTCTTTATTTACTGTTATCCTCCATTTACTTTTATGTAAAAGCCTTTGTTTTAGGTTTTTAATTGTGCTGTTTGGTTATTTACATGCACAAGCACTGCATCAGTTAATGGTTACAAAATATTACACCCTTTTCTTTTTCCACAATTAGCATGAATTTAACATTAACATCCATGAACTAGGGCACAAATATTTAAACTGTGGTGTTCCTAAGGTGTTTATAGTTCAGTTTATAACACAACAGATGGACCACAGTGAGTAAATGTGGATTTAAAAAATCATCCTTATGGTGGATACCTAGGAATGTAGGTAAAACTAAGTGCACTTTGTCAACATTGTAATTCTAAATAGAATTGAAAGAAAAAAAAACACAATTGTCAGAAAACAAAAAAACTGGTCACCAGCTACCAGTAATCACCAGTCACCAGTAATGATTAGTGATTTGTTGTGTCTCTAAAAAGTAATAAATAGGTCTATGTGTGTATAATACAGTTTCAAATTTTGTGTGGTGTTGGTAGGCTCAGTGATAATGTGTATACTAACCGAAAAGAAAATTTACTGATTCTAACTGTTCACTTTTATTTAAAACCTAGTCATATACTCAAACAAAATGGAAGCCATCATAGAAAAAAAAATAAAGCTATAAAAACCTTATTAAGCTTGTTTGCTTACAACTGCTGACTTCAGTTTCCATGCTACCATTATTGGCACGCGATGTATCTTATGTCTTCCTCTATTGCGGTAGGATGTGATCTATATGCCATTCTTATTTATCTTCAGTAAAAGAAAGGACATATTCATATTCAATTTTTCAGCAGTCAATTTGTCTCACTTGTGCCAACATGTGATGTCTGTTGTTATGTTTGGGATTGCAATTGTATCAAAGTTTTGTCTATCAAAGGGTATAATGTAAAAAAATGTATTATTTGTTATTAGTTATTATTAGTTCATCTAGACCAAAAATATTTATATGTTTTTTTTTAAAAAGATATTTTGGGTTGAATGAAAATAAATGGGCTTAGTGGTTAGCACGTACGCCTCTCAGCGCTAGGGATTCCCGGTTCGAATCCCCATCTGGGTGGAGTTTCCATGTTCTCCCCGTGTCTGCGTGGGTTTCCTCCGGGTTCTCCGGTTTCCTCCCACAGTCCAAAAACATGGATGAAGTCAATTGAATTCTCAAAATTGCCCCATATAGAGTGTGTCTGTGTGAGTGGGTGTGTGCCCAGCGATGGATTGGCGCCCTGTACTGGGTCTATCTGCCCAGTGCCCGAGACGTTCTCCCCTGGATGGGCATGGGGAACCCCACCGCGACCCTAATAGAGGATAAAGCGGGAGATAATGAATGAATGAATGAAAATAAATGATGTAAGCTGAAAACTAAAGTGTATTGCAGCATACCATAAATTTTGAGTTTGTTGGACACCCCATTCCATAACCACTGGCATTAATAGATGTGGTAACCTTTATTTCTCATTACACCAGCCCCTATCTTTCTGGTAAGATTTTTCACAATATTTTTGAGTGTCCATGTGGAAACACGTTTCCATTTAAACAGAGTATATAAACAGATAAACTGATCTGCACTGAGTAGGTGTGTCTCACCATTAGCATTCCGTTTCATCCCAAAAAGCTTCAAAGAGCTTAAACTCAAACTCTTTTAAAGGCCACTGGACCACCTCCTCTAGCTGCTGGCAGAAAGTGTTTAACACATGGTGGAACATATCACAATGCTATTCCCGGAAAGTGCATCATACAGCATAAACAGCAGAGAGCATGAGTACCTGTTATTTTAAAAGATGTGACCTTCAAAACCACTTATTATATTTTCCAGTGAACAATACATTAAGGAACAAATTCAAAAAGATTTGGAAAATTTCTTAGATATTTGTTCTGTTTAATGGCTTTAAGTTGGCGGCCAACTTGTGCAATTAACTAAAGGATTTCTACTCAAAAATAAATAAAACTGAACAATATTGTTTGCAATGAGCAAGTGAGGTTTCTATAGAATGCCTCTCACATCATTGGAATTAGGCCAGAACTTCAGCTGTATTCTTTTTCTCCAATGGACCTTGCTTGACTCTTACCACTACAGATACTTCATCAAACTCCGGTATTCAAATGAGGCATGGTAAACACATGAATCTTTAAGTGAATATAAGTTAGGGGCCAGTTTACTAACATGTGAATAGTAAACTGCCCAATCTTTTAGATAAATGGTATAAAGATGTCCTGGAATTCAAAAAGCTTTCTTTAAATGTACTCTGAGAGTTAAGTAAACAAAACCATGTATCACTAAGCAATGGTGCCAATCAGATGACCTTTACTTGAGCAGCCAAACAAAGTTCCGAAGGAAAGTTTTACAGGACTTATCTGAGAACCAAGTGCGAGAAGGTGAATTGAGTGAACTTAGATATTGCACATTAATGTGATCCTACATGTTATTTATCAAATTACTTATAGTACCAGGATAAATATAAACATTTCTTCATATTAATTTTTGGACTTTCATATTAGGGCTTAATTCAAAGAAGCAATATATATCTCCTTTTGTTTTATTAAACAAATGCAGAAGTAAAGATTACAGCTTTGGTGTGGTAATAGCTTTTCATCGCTCTGATTCTATTGGAAATCTCTCTGATACTATTGGAAAACAGCACAGTGCAGTGATGTATTTTGCCTGTTTTTAAGAATCTTATTCTTATACTATTTAAATCTATTACACTATTATGACCTTTAATGAAGCTGTATTAATTAAACATTCTATGGTAAATAATATTGCTCATGTCGCAAATAAATAAAACTTAAATTAGTGATTGCACACTAACAAGCACTAACAAATCTGCAGCTTTTTTATAGTAGTTTTTGTAGAGGCTAGCAAATCTGCCTTTCAGTTCTGGGGATCCGAGGTTCGAATCCCAATCTGGGTGGAGTTTCCATGTTCTCCCTGTGTCTGTGTGGGTTTCCTTCGTATACTCTTTTTTCTCTCACAGTCCAAAAACTGTTTTAAAATTGCCCCTATACAGTGTGTGAGAAATCCGTGTAAGTAAGTATGTTCTCAGCAATGGACTGACACCCTGTCCTGGGTGTATCTACCCAGCGCCTGAAACATTCTCCCCTGGATGAGCATTGGGAATCCCCCATGACTCCAGCAGAGGATTAAACGGAAGATGAGATGAGATAAAATGAGATGAGATGATTACTGTTAATATAATAGTATTATTGTTATCAGTGTCTATCTATGATGTAGCATAGATCCATTCTTCCAAGCATAGTGGAAGACGTGCTGAGAAAGAATTCATTCCCAAATAAAGCAAACACACCTTGTATGAGCTATTTAAACTGCAGACAGCTGGGAGTAATAAGACGAAAGATGTCGTATTCAGAGTACACCACCAATTTTTAATCAACCAGTGGTCGGATTACTATCAGACTATATAACAGGAATATTACAGGAAGACAAATATACATACAATTAACATATGCACCACATAGGAGGCTTTTCTATAGGAAATATATAGGAGTGCAACAGGACACCAGTGTGTTTACCATATGCAAAAGAATTAACTGTCAGTACAGTGTTCAGAACAAAAGCTGCATGGCACTATCACATACATAAGCCTCTCAATTGCAAGCAGAACTGTAAGTGGGAGACTGTAAGCTTTCTCAGTTTTGCAGAAAAAAGAACCATGTGCTGCTATGAATTTACTTCCTGAGCAGAGAGAGCAGTGAGTCGATTTCCTGTTACATGTAGCTGAACTGTAGTTCGTAGCAACTTTCTGCAATATAGAGGACACACTGTGATTAGAGCTGAATGAATACGTGGCGTGCATAAGTGTGTGTGTGTGTGTGTGTGTGTGTGTGTGTGTGCGTGTGTGAATAAATGGGCATTGTAGCCACGTAAGCGTTCTGCTGAGTTCAAGTACAACTTCCTAATGATGCAATCGTGTCTCCAGATGAGAGGAGAAAGAGAGGAGAACGTTCTGCACTTCGGACAGCACTTCAAAAACTATGTCGGTGTACACGTTGCAAACCATTCTTCACAACAAAACGAGTTACTTCCTCTTGTTCAACATGTGCAAGTTGGTTCTGTCTACGTTAACGCCAGTGCACTCTTAAACAACGCTGGCGTCTTTTGTCCTCCACGATTCTCCTGTTACCTGTAACCCCTCCACGAGCTGGAATAACAGGACAGAGTACTGACAGCACAGAGTACTAACTGGACAGAGTACTTAAAGGACAGTGTACTAAGAGGACTTGGAACTTTAACGATCAGAAGAAAACCATCAGATCCGTGGAGTGAACTTGAGCAGCCCCGACACGTGCTAATAAACCTACCTATAATAATAGCGCAGGCGCTCAGCAGCCCGATTTCTTTCTTAAGTGTCACTCGATCCTTAGAGCCGCTTCTCTTTTGTCCCGCGTCTGAGGTCTCCTGTCCAGAGTCGCTCATCGCACAGTTCCTCTGGTTCGCCACGGTCCCGTCCATCTCTGCGACAGTTTAAAAAAATAAAACAAGCCCGCTTACTCTCTCATATAACCAGCGGATGTACGGCGAGGCGGTGCGCATGCGCGGACGCTCCTGGACGCCAGCCAACAAGCAGCGGCTGAGGAGGCATCCCTCGAGGCGCGCCTCACCTGCGCCCACCTGCGCTCATCCCAAACAGACCGCCATGAACTCTCCCTTTATTCTTCATTCATTCATTCATTATCTCCCGCTTTATCCTCTATTAGGGTCGCGGTGGGGTTCCCCATGCCCATCCAGGGGAGAACGTCTCGGGCGCTGGGCAGATAGACCCAGGACAGGGTGCCAATCCATCGCTGGGCACACATTCACTCACTCACATAGACACACTCTATATGGGGCAATTTTGGAAAATCCAATTGACTTGATCCATGTTTTTGGACTGTGGGAGGAAACCGGAGAACCCGGAAGAAACCCACGCGGACACGGGGAGAACATGGAAACTCCACCCAGATGGGGATTCGAACCACTAAGCCACCGTGCCGCTGCCCTTTTATTCTTTACAGGTAAAATTATGATCTCCAAAAAGAATTGTCAAATTCTGCAAATTTACTCGAAACTTCAATAAATATGTTACAATCCCAAAATAATCATTATTGTTATAAATATAATCATTATGGGGCGGCACGGTGGCTTAGTGGTTAGCCCGTTCGCCTCTCAGCGCTAGGGATTCCCGGTTCGAATCCCCATCTGGGTGGAGTTTCCGTGTTCTCCCCGTGTCCGCGTGGGTTTCCTCCGGGTTTTCCGGTTTCCTCCCACAGTTCAAAAACATGGATCAAGTCAATTGAGTTCTCCAAATTGCCCCCTATAGAGTGTGTTTGTGTGAGTGAGTGTGTGCCTGCGATAGATTGGCGCCCTGTTCTGGGTCTATCTGCCCAGCGCCTGAGACGTTCTCCCCTGGATGGGCATGGGGAACCCCACTGCGACCCTACTAGAGGATAAAGTGGGAGATAATGAATGAATGAATGAATGAATGAATGAATATTAGCATATTAACATAGAAAAAATATTTATTACACCTTGGCCATATGGCTTTTTGGTGTCTGGAGTGATTTGTTTCATTTATTCAGAGGGGCATTATTTGGATAAGCTACTGAGGCACAAAGACAAAGACATGAATAATGATTATATTCATTCATTCATTATCTCCCGCTTTATCCTCTATTAGGGTCGCGGTGGGGTTCCCCATGCCCATCCAGGGGAGAGCGTCTCGGGCGCTGGGCAGATAGACCCAGGACAGGGCGCCAATCCATCGCTGGGTACACACTCACACACTCAAACACACTCTCTATATGGGGCAATTTAGAGAACTCAATTAACTTGATCCATGTTTTTGGACTGTGGGAGGAAACCGGAGAACCCGGAGGAAACCCACGCGGACACGGGGAGAACACGGAAACTCCACCCAGATGGGGATTCGAACCAGGAATCCCTAGCGCTGAGAGGCGAACGTGCTAACCACTAAGCCACCGTGCCGCCCCGCCCTGTGCTAATATTCTAAATACAATAATTTCAGTTATATTGTTATATGTCAATTACATTCCGTTAAAATAAAGTCGAAAAATAGCAAAAGCCTAAGACATAACTTTGTTTAATTCTGTTTATCAAGTCAAATATTTAACTCATTCATTCATTATCTTCCACTTAATCCTCTACGAGGGTCATGGGGGGTTCCACATGCCTATACAGGGGAGAACGTTTCAGGCGCTGGCCAGATACACCCAGGACCGGGTGCCAACCTGTCGCTGGGCACACTCACTCACACAGACACACAAACACACACTAAATGGGGCAATTAAGAGCATTCTATTCACCTTGAAGCCATGTTTTTTGGACTGTGGGAGGAAACCGGAGAAAACCCACTTATACACAGGGAGAATATGGATCCCCAGCACTGAGGGGCAAATGTGCTAACCAATAAGCCACCATGCCGCCCATATTTAACTACATTCAAATTATATTTGTTAATGTTATTAAGCTTAAATTGCTTTAATTAAAAAAATATTAAACATAAAAACCAGCAGTATTATCAAACAATATATGCAACATATTGTCAATATAATGTCAGTGGGTTAAGTGATAATAAATAAGGTATTTTTATTGATATGTCAGTATACAAAAATGCATTTTGAATGTTTTAATGTTTATGAATTATTATTGTATTGAGTACACCCACAAAGGGACAGATAGAGAGGCAAAAAAAGGGATACTTCTAAAGGCTTAGTGCAAATGTGTAAAAATATGTTTGTCCACTACTGTATAAGTAAAAAAAAAAAAAAAAAAGCGGGAAATGCGAGAAAGCTGAACAGGTAGAGACAAGATTGAAAAAAAAGAAAGCAAGAGTGTGTGACAATGTCTAATCATAGCCGCTTGGCCTAAAGACATTGTCAAACCAGTATAATACCTGTCAACTCCACATTCCTGTCTGTTCAGGTACTTGGGTTTAACTATTGTTGACAAAATTGCCTAAAAGCTGTGTCATAACTTGTCTAAAACCACTAAAGAAAATGAGAAACAATTAAGCTATACAACAATAAATCTAAAGGCAAAGTTTGGGGGTATTTAGTCATGTACTCTGCAGAATGTTGCCGACCTTTGCACACTATTCACCTAAACATCTGCTGATACCAATCGTAGGTATTCTGGTACACTGAAACCACAGGATGACCAAGCCCTGTGATGGCAAATTAACTCAAAGCATTATCTCTTTGCCACCCTGCTTTACATTTTTTATGAGATCTTTGTCCTGATATGCTGTGTTTGATTTTAGTAAATATAGCACAGTGCATTATAGCCAAACATATTTTTGGATGGATACTGGTGGTTGATAATACTTGTACACATTCATTCATTCATTATCTCCCACTTTATCCTCTATTAGGGTCGCGGTGAGGTTCCCCATGCCCATCCAGGGGAGAACGTTTCGGGCGCTGGGCAGATAGACCCAGGACAGGGCTCCAATCCATCGCTGGGCACACACTCACTCACACAAACACACTCTATATGGGGCAATTTGGAGAACTCAATTGACTTGATCCATGTTTTTGGACTGTGGGATGAAACCGGAGAACACGGAGGAAACCCACGTGGACACGGGGAGAACATGGAAACTCCACCCAGATGGGGATTCGAACCGGGAATCCCTAGCGCTGAGAGGCGTACGTGCTAACCACTAAGCCAACGTGCCGCTACTTGTACACATTTATACATAAATATAAATGTACACATAAATATAGACCAATTATTTGGACACACCTTTTTTCAAAGAAATGTGGTTTATTTATTTAAATTTGCTACAATTTTATATAAATTACAGTATATATTACTTCTCAATCAAATTGAAGTTTTAATTGGTCCTATAAACATTCAATCATTATCTTCCACTTTATCATATATGCGGGGGGGGTTCCCCATGCCCATCCAGGGGAGAACGTTTCGGGCGCTGGGCAGATACACCCATGAGAGGGCGCCAATCTATCGCTGGGCACACACTCGCTCACACAGACACACTCTATATTGGGCAATTTAGAGAACTCAATTGACTTGATCCATGTTTTTGGACTGTGGGAGGAAACCGGAGAACCCGGAGGAAACCCACGCGGACACGGGGATAACATGGAAACTCCACCCAGATGAGGATTCGAACCGGGAATCCCTAGTGCTTAGAGGCCGAACGTGCTAACCACTAAGCCACCGTGCCACCGTCCTATAAACAATTATGCAAATTTTTCCTAATACTATTTTTAATAACCAAAATTTATTTTTTATTTATATGTGGGTAATGTGTTTTAAGTAGAGTCTAATGTATTCTCAGCTTGTTTGTAGTCATCTGGCAGAATGGTGGTGCATTGATTAATATTTTCGTCTCACAGAAAGAAAAAGTCTCTAAGTTCGAATAGAAGTTGTTTCTGTGTGATGTCTGCATGACTTCATCTGCCTAACCACAATTTCAGTTCAATTACATGCATACTCATTACATAGTATCTGCATGCATAAGTCATGTTAACACAACTCAAATACATTGCAAAAATGTACAAATTACAAAGACTGGTAAAATAATCCCTAACCTTTAGTAAACTGCAGTGCCATGAGAATAAACTGTACTGTACTAGTGGTGTACATGTTTACTGCTGTAAACATTGTATTGTATGGTGACCTTTGTCTTTACTCTCTATTAGTTCCATTGGTATTGGAATATAAGATCAGGTGTACTTTATGGTCAAGCAATGTTTTAAAACTTCTGATTACATAAGAAAAACTTTATTTTGTATAAGGTTGCTTGAAGCTTGTAATATATTGATGTAATGTGCATGTTTATTTCTAAACATTTGCATATTATGTGCACATTTTTACATTTCTACAAAGTTTTGTGTTTTGCATATGTAAATCAGTTTAGGAAGAAGGAAACATAGCCGTTTGTATGGACCTGGATACAGGAGTTCTCATTAATAAAAGATCCATTTTTTTGACTTCACACAGTTTTACATAGGATTCCTAAAACAACACTTCTATTCATTTAGGCTCATGAGCAAAAGAAGGCCAATAATTTATCTATACCCAATGACCATGATAAATTAGTACCTCCAAATTAACCAGCATTTGGATGAAGGAGGAAAACGGAGATCACAGTTTAAACCCACACAGGCATAAAATAAGCCCCACTTTCATTTCCAGTGTGTGGGTGACTAAAATATATACAAAAAAAATGGTTGTCACCTGGATTTAACTAGGGTCTGGGTTGGCAGTCGGTCAGTTCTAGGTTCAAAAACATTATGTCCCCAAAGAATGAGGTCAGCTGATGACCCGAACACACTGAATGACCAGGCTATATCAACAATGAATTCTTTTTTTCTCTGATGAAGCGGGCAAAATTCAAGATGATACTGCCAGGATACATCAGTCTCAAATTGTGAGAGAATGATTTAGGCATAATTATTACACATGGATTGGCCACCACAAAGTCCAGACCAGAATTGAGAATCTTTGGGATGTGCTGAAGAAGATTTTGCACTGTGGTCCAAATCTCCAATCATCAATACAAGAGAGAAGGAAAAATTAATGCAAATATGAACAGAAATAACTGTTGCAACATTGCAGAAAATGCAAAATGATGTTCTGACGGAATATTAGATCATAACTGGGTAACTGGGCAGTATTTCACTTGTCACATATGCTTTTTGGAGATGTACCGCTGCAGTATCTCTATTTTTCTTAATAAAGCTATTTTAAAATGTATTTACTTATGTAAATCATTACATTTAAGAAAATTAATAAAAAATTGCAAATTTTTAAGTTTATAGTTTAAATTGCACCATTGTTAATGTATTTCTGTTTAATACAGAAATACATTAACAATGGCCTACATTTTTCACACCGCAAACTTTATACTCCAAATCAATTTTGAAGATTGTATATTCACTGTGAATAATGTACTGTAGCTTTATAAAAATATTAATTTATATATATATATATATATATATATATATATATATATATATATATATATATATATATATATATATATATATAGCATACATATGCTATTATACTTCCCCTTGTGAGACATAATACCAATATTAGCCTTTAGAGATTAAAAAAGTCTTATAAGATCAGACCTCACTTTAAATAGGAGCATGCTCCTGCACAAAACATAATTTGTTAAGGGAACAGCTAAAGTTCCTGGGAAGAAAGCTAAGGCTGCATAGCAACTAAACACTGCCCTATCCTTCAGGCCCTGAGGTGGCCAATCTTATCTGATCCGGGAACAGTCTTAAAGTCAATTTCTCACCAAATGTTCTTTCAGAGGAGAAATAGCAGTGATCTCTGATCAGCGTTGTGACTGGTTAGAAAAAAAGAGAAATGAGCGGAAACCTGTTTCTGTAAGAGTATTCAGTTAGGGGGAAGACCTTCTGAAAAAGACCCTTTCCCTAAATTAAGAGACTATCACGGAAAATGCCCCAGAACACTGCATGCCACCGTATATTTGCTGGAGAAGCAGAACTATGTGGCATGATATAAAGACTGTTAAACATCAAGGCAGTACTGAAATTAGGCATTTAGGAATGGATATCAGTTATTTTTCTTATGTTACATTAAAATCGTCTACGTTAACATTAAAATGCTACATTTCAGTCCTTAAAGGTGACACTTGCTGGTTGAAAATGTACCGCTGAATTAGAATTTAAATCAGATTAAAAGTTAAGATTGAAAAAAGTGAAGATACACATTCTCAGTGGATAAAAGTTGGATGGAGAGTATTTGGTAGTATCATTACCAATTACAAGTTATTAACTACAACAATAATAAATAATCTAAATAAAAAACTCATTGACACAAAATAGTCAACTGCCTGAACTCTCTCTTTTAGCAACAGGTTCAGGTTCATTATTTATAGATAATAGACAGACAATTTTGCTTTTTTTGACATTTATTTCGTTTTCAAAATGCCATATTACACATTGATAAAAGTCATTCATTGAAAAAAAACAATAAACAAAAACTTTACATATTTCAAATAGACAGGGCTTCACATCACACTCTTGTAATCTATAAGCTTAATGTCCACTATTTGCTGACATTAGTGAAGACAAATAAATTTCTTACAAGTCATTACTGCAATGAAATGATTGTTTTGAGGAATAAAAAACAAAGCTTCTAATTTTGCTTTTGTCTAGTCTTTTTCTCTAGTAAAATCATGATTGTTTCACTTTCTAGTCATTAAATCAGTCATACTTTGAAGCTCAATCTAAATCTCAAACTAATCGCTTGTTTGAAAAATGACTGCAACACAAATTAGAGGACAACCAACCCTGGAATGATTGAAATATAAACATTTAAAAATGTCTCCATATACAGCAGTTCAACACAATCTAACAGTCCACCACACTATCCCAAAACAAAGACACTGAATGAAAATGGCCAAGTCTTTCTTAGCTGTTCTTCTTTTTCTTCTGTGCACGTTATCCTTAAGCGCCATCTGCTGGTACAAATCAACAACTAAGAAAGACTTATTCTTGCTTTTGATTTGCAAAATTAAAACCCTGAACGCACTCACATACATACATCATATCAGTACCGTTCTGAAAGGTTCATGGTGACCATAGTCACAGTGGATTAGAAGTACTTAAGATAATGAAATTTACAGTTCCTTTAGTTTTTATTTCAGGATACTTTAAAAAATGTTCTTAATCTCACAAATTTATAAGTATATGACACTTTTGACAATTTTCTACGTTTAAAAATATTGGTAAACAAAGTTAGTTTTAGTTTTTAGTTATTTTATTTTTTGCCACACCCGAAGCAAGTGTGAAAAATCTTTAGCTTTTTTATATCACTAGAGGGGGCTATAGTATTCTAAACACACTACTCTACTTCAAAAATAAAACACATTATTTCTATAATTATTAATTGTTAATTTGTTTGTTATAAATAGGTTGTTTTATGTACTAATGCAATTTAGTCATTTACACAACAAAATATATAAACACCCTACAAAAAACACATAAACGACAGTGGTACAAGTAAATATTTTAGCATTATTTTTTTTTATTCAGTCTGATTTTTAAAGTGTATGAAACATATGTATTTTTTTTAAATATATGACATTATTCATTAGAAAGCACTGGAATACAATAAAAAGAGGAAGCACATTAAATAAAGGAACTTAGCAAAATTACAAGTCTAAATTGCAAAATTTCATTTAGGCTTTAGATTTAGAAAGTTTAATACTTTCATAATTTTAAGTAATTTGAAGTGACAAAAGTTCCAAATATGCTTTTAAAATACTATGTTCACGTTTACCTCTCAGCACTAGGGATTCCCGGTTCCTCGAATCCCAATCCGGGTGGAGTTTCCATGTTCTCCCCCTGTCCGCATTGGTTTCCTCCGGGTTCTCCGGTTTCCTCCCACAGTCCAAAAACATAGATCAAGGTCAAATGAATTCTCCAAATTACCCCAAAGAGAGTGTATTTGTGTGTGTGTCTGTGTGAGTGAGTGTGTGCCCAGCGATTGATTGGCACCCTGTTCTGGGTGTATCTGCCCAGTGCCCCAAACGTTCTCTACTGGATGGGCATGGGGAACCCCCCGCGACCCTACTAGAGCAGAAGGTAATGGATATATATATAGTTTAAGAAATAACTCATTTAGACGGACAATGCAATATATGCATTGTATATTTCTATAAATATAGCCGTCTTTTTTTTTTCAATATACTGTGTTGTATTCCTGTTTGTTAAAGTACAGGACCTTTTGAGTGGCGGATCTGTCTCAACACAGTGAAATTGATGGTGTGTGTTAGAGCATTAGATTGTTTCCAATACTGTCTCCAATGGTTGTACACATCTAACTTACTGATCCAGCTTGTAGATGCAAAATTAGAAACAGTGATTCATCTAATGATTGTCAAATTATTGTTAGTCAAGCAGTATCACTTTGTTGTTAAAAAAAAATCAGCAGCATTACTCATCTGATCTACTCATAACAGCACAATACACCCTAACACACCATAATATCATGCTGAGAATCATCCCCATCCAAAAAAAACGAATCTATTTTAGTCCCATTGAGCCTATGTTCATCAAAATGCAGAGTAAAGGGAACAATAAAATACTTTTAAACCGCAAAATGTCATTACAAACACACCTTAATAAATATTTTGGGCGTCATCAAAATAAAATTAATTAAATAAGTGTGATTTTAACCCAGGCGGAACGGTGGCTTAGTGGTTAGCACGTTCGCCTCTCAGCGCTAGGGATTCCCGGTTCGAATCCCCGTGTCCGCATGGGTTTCCTCCGGGTTCTCCGGTTTCCTTCCACAGTCCAAAAACATGGATCAAGTCAATTGAGTTCTCCAAATTGCCCCTATAGAGTGTGTGCGTGTGAATGAGTGTGTGCCCAGCAATAGATTGGCGCCCTGTCCTTGGTCTATCTGCCGAGTGCCCGAGACGTTCTCCCCTGGATGTGCATGGGGAACCCCACCGCGACCCTAATAGAGGATAAAGCGGGAGATAATGAATGAATGAATGAATGAATGATTTTAACCCGAAAACCAGTGGTGTAGTGGTTAACATGTCCACCTCTCAACGCTGGGGTTTCAGTTCGAATCCAGATCTGGGTGGAGTTTTCGTGTTGTTCTTGACTGTTTCCCCCCCACAGTCCAAAAACATGGATCAAGGTGAATTGGCTGCTCTAAATTGCTCTTATTTAAACTGCCCCAATATAGTCTGTGTGTGAGTGAGTGTGTGCCCATCAATGGATTGGTGCCCTCTCCTGGGTGTAGCACCCAGCACCCAAAACATTCTCCTATGGGCATGGGAAATCCCCATGCCTCCCTCCCTGACCCTAGTAGAGGATTAAAGCTTAAGATAATGAGATGAGATCTATCTTGCATCTTGGGCACAGCACAGAACCATGATTGTCGGTATGTTTATAGAGAACTTACTATTTACTACTCACCAACGTCTCCCTCTTGTGGTCCATTTCTTAACTATAGTGTTATGCATATTGCATCACAAATATGGGTTTTTACAGCTACCGAAAGAGATCCACGTTCACTTTTAAGGCAATTTAGTAATTCTTAAAATGATTTCCGATATTTCTGGAATTGGTTTTCAAAGAATACTTTATATTAAGAGGTCAGCGAGCAGAAACGCAGGTGAGAAACGCCCTTTTGATGATGGAGGCGGAGAACATACACACCCACCCCACACACACACACACACACACACAATCCCTTACTGAGACTGCTGCTGAACACGCAGGAGCTTAGTCAGTAGTAGAGTATTTACTTGTAGAGCAGATTAAAAGGGAAGGCGAGTCACTCAGCGCCTCTCCCATTGCTACTTTGAAAGTCGCCGAGGTTCTTCTGGACCGCACGGACTTCTTTTCACTTCGCAACTGAAGTTGAAAGCTGGGAAATGACGGACGCCATCATACCGAATGGATGCGAGAGCGACGGGGTGAGCGAGAAGGACTACTTCAGGAAGGTGAGAGAGAAAGTCAGGGAGAGTTTCGATGAGATTTAAAGCTGGGAAACCTCTTATGCTAATAGATTTAAGGATTCTCATCTGTTTGGGGCTCGATCACCTGCCGATGATTTCCACGTTGTTAAACTGATGTATCAGTTTTTGTTTGTTTACGCCTTCCAATCACAACACACAAACAACACCTTCTTATTTCTCATAGTTAACACAGAATCCATGACATGTACAACTATTCATAGTTTTGTCAAATATTAAAACGATATTTTCCACCAAAGTCCGTCTAAATTATTCATTCATTCATTATCTCCCGCTTTATCCTCTATTAGGGTCGCGGTGGGGTTCCCCATGCCCATCCAGGGGAGAACGTCTCGGGCACTGGGCAGATAGACCCAGAACAGGGCGCCAATCTATCGCTGGGCACACACTCACTCACACACACACTCTTTATGGGGCAATTTGGAGAACTCAATTGACTTGATCCATGTTTTTGGACTGTGGGAGGAAACCGGAGAACCCGGAGGAAACCCACGCGGACACGGGGAGAACATGGAAACTCCACCCAGATTGGGATTCGAACCGGGAATCCCTAGTGCTGAGAGGCGAACGTGCTAACCACTAAGCCACCATGCCGCCCCCGTCTAAATTAGTTATTTCTTAAACTTGCTAATGTGTTTCCTGTAGCAATACCTCTGAAATCCACATTAAGCAGGTTTAATGTAGCTCCACACTGGAGTCCACAATTAAAATCCACCTATTTAATATAGACAAAATAGGACGAATGTCAGGGGACAATTATAAGCATAAGGAATATTGCTATCAATATTTAATAATTTAGGTCTATATTAAATATTTATAATTTAATATAATCCATATTTAAAGTAACCATACATAATGCATGTGGACAATTAATCACCATTAAGGCTTAGTTTGCCCTTCGATCATTTAGCAGGTGCCTTTACTCAAAGCCACATACAGGAGACTCACACAACTGAAGGTTAAGGATCTTGCTTAAGTAGGTCAACACAGAGGTTTGCATTTTTTAACCTTCTGTGTGTTAAATCTGTATTGTGACATGCTAGTGTTATTATCATTTTAAGGTCGGGGCAGTTAAGTTCCTTATAAAATCCAAAATTTGTTTGTCAGTTGAATTTTTTTTTTTGTGTTTAGGCTAATGTAAATGTAACAATAGACACTCTTAGGCTAACTCTTTCTTTACAGTATTGCTTTTCTGCATGGGAACATGATGTACTGAAAGATAACTGATGTATAATGTCAGATAGCTCTCCTGTGGGCACTAATGGTAACTTAAAGTTAAGGACTGCCCATTTTATCTACTAACAGATCATGCCTACCAGCAATGTTTAAAGTGAGACCTGCTTATAGTGGCAAGTGTTTGCTTAGTTGGGAAAGAAATTCAGATATAGTGTGGGAAAGAGAAGAAAAATGACGAGCAGGTGGTATTATTAAGTTAAAGCATATGAATTCCAGCAAGGGTTTCTGTTCAATGCACATTTTTTACTGCAATTTTTCTATCTGCCCTTCTAATTTCTCTCCATTTTGAATTTAAGATGCCATTGCCTTGCTGTAAATATAGTGTTTTAATATCTGTGGTGTTCGAACATATATGTTTGAGTTCCACATTGGAGGAAGAGTATAATTATCTAAGGAGAGAGAATTGTTAGTTTAGCTAGTCTAATCTGAGCGGTGGAACCTGTAGGGTCACATATTTGCTCAGTCATCTGTGTGCTGTTTCTTTTTTGTTAAAGCCCGTGTGTGTCCAAAGTGCTGAAAAGAACCCTTTGTCTTGCTGGAAACACTGCTTTGCCCATGAACTGTATCTGCCCTTCTGTTTTGTCCAGTGTTTCCTGGACGCATTAGAATAAGATGTGGCCAGAGGGAACTTGGGCAATGAGAATGATGGGTGGAACGTCTCTCTCGTTTATTCTCTCACTTATTCTCTCACTCTCACATACATACATATATACACATATCCATTGACTAGTCAATTTCACTCTAATGTTAAGCCTCTGTTCCCACATTCTGTTTGTGTACATTAAGAAGATGTGGTATTTTATGATGCAGTACTTGTACAGTAGATAATGAGGTTAAATACCCGTGTTATTAGTAAATATGTCCAGAACACAAAGTCCTGTCTTTAATACAGCATGTCCTTGATCTACAAACTGTAGGTTTTCTGCAAATGGAAACTTAGTCACATATAGACCATCTGAAATTGTACACTAGCTTTTGTTTTGGTTTGGCCAATAATAATGACTCATCATAATTAAGGCCTGATTCATTATTTGATAGTTTTTAACCCGCAGAAAAAGTGGATTGACATCATAGTTTTTGGAACAGTGGCTCGTGCCATGCGGGCAGTTGTTTGGGGTTAGGAAGTAAGATGTGGGCTGTTGGTTTGCGCAGACATCAGGAGATTTCGCCTTTGTACTGTCCTTTTGATTAATTGTGTTTTGTAGACTGGGTGTTGATGCAGGCGACATGGTGGCGCAGTGGTGAGCACCTCCACCTTAACAGGAATTTGATTTCTAGGTGGGATGAACACGGGTCCTTTCTGTGTGGTCCGCATGTCCCCTCATGTCTGCATAGGTTTTATCTTTGGTTTCCTCCACATTCCAAATACATGCCAACAGGTGAACTGAAGTTGCAAAGTTTTACTATTCATCAGTGGGTGCATATCAGTGCACTAGCACTGTCAGTTCCAAACCCAGATAAATTAAAGGGGTTGCATCAGGAAAGAAATCTTGTCTAAAACTGTGCTAAATAAAATAACTTTCTGCTGTATCAATCCATATCAGGACCCGGATGAAAAAGTGGATGGTTGCATGTTGGTGTTGGACTCCTAGATTTGTTAAATCCTTAAGATCACTTAGGTAGGCCTAATTTGATTCAAAACATTCTGAACCACAATATCATAAGTGAAGGAAAGCATAAAGGATATTATAAACTGAATGTGGTGCAGGGTGTAGCTTAATAAAAGAAATGTGGCAAATTGATGATAAAGTCTTATTCTATTGCTTGAGCTGTGTCTGTGGCCAGAGAACCAGATTTGCAGATTCTGCACGTTCTACTCATCTTTCCTCAGTTGACGTCGCATCTAACCAAAGGCAGCGTTCAGCCAAACCACATAAACTAATGTAGGGCAGATGTTCCAGCTTCTGCAGAGACTGGGAACAGTTATACAATTGTAGCAGTAGTTCTCAGAATAATCCTTACAGTATGTGATTAGAATGAGAACAAAAAGCTGTCCCATATTGTCTAATTTATAAGAGACAAAACTGCCACTGGCATATTTAAAGCCTAGCTCCTAATTGGTAACACAGATTAAGCCTCCATGAGCCAGAGTGCAAGAAATGCATTGAGTCAAGTCTTTTTGTAGCCACCAGTAAATGAATAAAATCTGTCGAACAAAAGATTTTTCATTTGGAAGCATTGAAGTGTAAATTGTAATGCAAGAGGGATGTAGTAAAAAAAGTGAGTGACAACTATTGTTTCAACCTTGTGTTTTGTCTTTTGACACAGATTCACAGCTGATTATTTCTTTGGTCAGAAATATGCCACAAAATTGACACATGCTTACTCTTTCTGTTCTCCAGAGACTGGTTTCAAGTGTATTAAAAACAGTTGTGTATCACTTGAATGACATTATGCAAGTGATCTGTGCTTGATTCTGTGAAGTATTTGTTCAGATAAGAGTAGGGAGTGCTTTATTGGACCGAAACCTTTTCCAGCTGCAATAATGAATTTCATTCCATAGTCATTAGGTTTACTTTGGTGTGTCCACCCAGACGCAAGTCACACAGACAACTCAATTTATTTAAGTTATTATAAGCCTTTGACTGACTCAGCTTGGTGACATAATGCATTTAGTATGTGTACAAGAACAGTTAGTGCATGTCATGGAAATGGGTATGTTGGTTAACATTTAGTAGAATAGTAGAGTAGTAGAATATTTAAACATGATTAAGACTTGGTAATTATACTTAGTGTGACTTAATGACTTTTAAACTGTTCTAACATACTGTATGTGTACTAAATTTAATAAGGCAATAAAATTTAGCGGGAGAAGACAGACATGTCCAAGTCATGCCATTATTTATCCTTTATTAAACTTTACAGTTGGCACTATCCTACCTGGTACTGAACATTGATCATTCATTTTGTAAGAGGATATGATTACAATATTTCACGGTTGAGTTGTTGTTGCTTTCTGACATTTTCTCTTTCAGCTGACCATGGCAGATTTGAATGTGGCTTACCACTGTCTCAAGTCATGATTTAATTTAGCAAAAAGGCACACAGAGGCCTAACAATACCTTCATAAGAGGCCTAACAATACCTTGTACAAAACACAATAATAACATAACAAAGTTTAATTCATAAATGTGTTTAATTAAAAAAAGAAATTGATAAACTGGTCTTCCATGATCTAATCTAATCCATTTTTTAAAATTGAACATTATTCGGTTAAGCAATGGGATACCGGCTTAGTGCTCATCCAGAAATTACTTGCTGTTTATATCAATCTGATTATGTTTAATATGATTATGATTATTAATCTGATCTGTTTATATTAAACACTATTTAAAGTAATGTTTGCACATTTCTTTGCTGGTGAGCTGGAACAGTTTGGTTCTAAGCCTTTTCATTTTTGTTGTTCGGCACGTGCATGAAAAGAATGCTCCAGCATCTCCATTCAATCGAGTAGAATGCTGTATGACTACACATGATTCACTTTGGTAACCAGTCACAGATTTAATTTCCCTGACTATATTTTTTCATTAATACCAATGTGAAGCGGTGCTGGGTGTGCATTATATGTCATGACTATACAATCTGCTCAGCCAATCAGATTTAACTGAATTATCCATTGTTGTAATGCTGTGTTTTCACACTTGTATTTTTTCAACCCTTTAGGGCTGCAACCCGTTGGCTCAGACAGGCCGCAGTAAGCTCCAGAAGGAGAGAGCAGACCTTAATCAGCTCATAATTAAACAGATGAGAATACGAGCAGGAGCAGAGAATCTCCTCAAGTAAGTACATGCATGTGTCTTAAGGAAAATTGTTTACCTACATACCTACATGTGCAAATACCCATCTAAATACCCATTTAGATGCGATTTACTTATAAAATACCTTAAAAATCTTTGATGTTTGGAGAACATTACATGTTCCGAACCATCTTTGCTGTTGTGGAATCTTTATGGCTTTCTGCATTTCTCCTGTCATCTATTCGTTCATTCATTATCTCCCGCTTTATCCTCTAGTAGGGTCACGGTGGGGTTCCACATGCCCATCCAGGGGAGACCATCTCGGGCGCTGGGCAGATAGACCCAGGACAGGGCGCCAATCCATCGCTGGGCACACACTCACTCACTCACACACACACACACTCTGTATGGGGCAATTTGGAGAATTCAATTGACTTGATCCATGTTTTTGGACTGTGGGAGGAAACCGGAGAACCCGGAGGAAACCCACGTGGACACGTGCATGAAACTCGATTCGAACCGGGAGTCCCTAGTGCTGAGAGGCGAACGTGCTAACCACTAAGCCACCGTGCCGCCTCCTGTCATCTAGCTGATGTAATTATGTTGATTCATCAGGCACGTATTTGTATAAATATAGTAGCTGGTATGTTAAAATGCACATGATGAAACCTGCAATTATCTCTAAATCTAGTAGAAAATGCAGTTCAACATCACACCTCTAGTGATAGTTTCCTACAAATGTGGTTTTGTTTAGGCAAGTGAGTTATTTATTTATTTATTGTTATTATTATTTAAATCATTATTTTATTTCAATATGATGTTTTTTTTTCTTTGTGGAAATGGTGGACAGATTTTTTTGGAGTGGAATATAGAATCACAGGTCATAGACTTTTATTATTATTTTATTTTAATAGTATAGTAAAAGTTTAAGGTCAGAATGTACTGTAATGCAGACCACTCGAATGGTTTCACCTCAATCTTTACACACTGTGTTTTGACATTGCTCAGTCACTGTGTCCTTATTGCCCTCCTTCAGCAGGAAACAATTAAACATCTCCCTTAAACAAAGCAAACTTACATATGTCAGTGTTACAGTAGTAGTAGTAGTAGTACACTACCGTGACATTATTCTCTGTCTCTGTGTTTGGATGACACAAATCTGTTTTGTGTTGTGTTCCTAGCTGTCACTGATCTTTGACCTTACAAGATCATCAGGGCAACTGCAGAATAAATGTTTTTTAGCAATTTGACAGTGCATTATTAAAATTATAAAACAAAAAAGAGTGCATTTTTCAACTTGTATTGTTAACTAAGATTAAAATTATTATTATTATTATTATTATTATTATTAGTATATATTGTTATAATGCATAACATTAGATTAACAATACTAAGCCATGAATCAAGGCAGCATATTATTTTGTAACCGCTGAAAAGTGGCAGTTGCATGAACATTTATTTTTTGTTATTTTATTTTTTATTGATTTATTTTTTATATGTATGTATATACATACATTTTATATTTTTTATGCATACCTAAATACTATTTTAAAAGTACTAATCTATTCCAACATTTAATGAAGACATAAATGTTGACTGAAGACATCCGAAAGTAAAAAAATCACTGTTCACTGAGGTGTTAACTCAGACATCTGTAACATGACCTCAGTACACATTGTTCTCTGTAAAATGTCAAAAGCAAAAAGGTATAAAGACCTGGTTCATTTCCTTTTAACATTGTAAAAGTGAAAATCTTGTTATATTGTCAAGTATATAAAATCATCATCTTAAAAATCAAACTACAGTTGCTGAATAAACATGGTACAGTGAAAAAGTACATTGTTTTCTTAAATAAGGTCAAAATGAGGCAAAGTACAGTGGTATTATTTTACTCTAGTATAGACAAGTAAATGTATAAAAATATATTTTCAGTGTTATTTCTCATTAACTGCGGCATTTTGTGTTTTGGAGTCTTCTGTTTAGATTCATTTTAGGTGTTTAGGTGCCTAATTGCTGAGTTATGCTGAGTTTGCTACCACATTTATAAGGTCTATCTTTTGTATTACTCATTTTTAACAGAAACTTGCTCACATGAAATACTTCTTAATATTCAAAGTGGTGACGCTGAGCACAAGTTCATTAAAAGCCTTTCCTCGCCACTCCCATGAGGCCTGATGATTTATATTATTTCCAGACACTTTAGAGCTTACTCCTTTTTTGCAGGTCCAAAAACAACTTTAACTGGAGCTTTAGCATCTGCAATGGCAGGAGTACAGTAGGGTCAGTGATCACAGTCCCTGAGGCTGCTGAGTTTCATTAGTGGTTTAAAAAACCCACAGACCCAGATTACTGCAAAAGTGGCTAGAAACTTCTGCTTTCTCCCTATTCCTCTCTCTGACTTTTACAGTAAAATACTTCTTGTAAATCTTTGGGCTTTGATTCAGGAGCAATTTATATAATAAACTGATTAAATTTACTTAAATCTTGACTACAGTGTAGATTTATTATAAAATAAGATTCTAGCATTTAACAGTAATAAATATTAATGATATCTTTATGGTAGAAATGAATAACCAATTTTTAAATTGGAATTGTGGAATGTTATGATGCATTATCTTTTTAAAAACTTATTTATTGTTTAATTTAAAAATTAAAGTTTTAAATTGGGTTACACCTGCCCTCACTTTCCTCTCATAAACAGGTTAAAACACAGTACAAATACAAGTTAGTTGTGGATATTTCACTTATTTAAATCTCCACATATTATAATTACTGCCAGATTATGTTAATATAACCAGGTACATTGTTGTAGATACACAAGTTTTCCTTAGTTATGAGTTACAGAATATGAGATCCTTCACAGAATTCTCTAGGGATGGTTGCTATCATAAGGATAGACTAGTTGAGGACAACCCCTTGGAGGCCCCTGCATCAAGGATACAGAGTGGGTGGTGCCAGGCACATGTTTGTATAAAGAGACACACACATCAAAAAAGGTTGTTATAAATGGTTCATGGGAAATGTGGCACCTGGAGCTGTACTTCAGTCCAGCACTTGAACCCTGACACAGCTGGTCTGCAGCCTGAACTTGTAAAAAGTTAGATTTAAACAAAAACTTTGAAATATTTCTGGCTCTGTTTTTATATTTGCACTGGTGATATGCAGCAGACCTTTCTAATTACTGTTGCGTAAATATTTTACTGACCATATTCATATAATATAATATAATATATATACAGTATATGTATGTAGTTCCTTTCTCTTTTTCTGTCTTATGTGCATATGTTAATAGTCACGAATCATTGGTATGTCGACATTCTTTCCAAGGCTTTCCTGTTGTTCACAGTTTAATGAATTTACGACCTTATGTATTATAATATTAAATATATGTTTTAACAATAAATATTCATCCTATTCTATAAATGGCCAATGTTCGTAGTGTCTAAAGTCTTCAGTGGTTTAACCTGTTTCTGGAGGTCCTTGGCGCCGAACATTGTTGTGTTATCTGCATACCTCTAACTAGCTCATTATTTGAAATCAGGTGTGTTGAGGTCAAAATGTGCTAAGCTTGAGACTTTAAAAAAGTGGTAACCACAGCTCTATCCTCAAACACAAGGAGTGTTAAAGTAGTGTTTTTTATAACCCACTTTCAGGTTTGTCTGTCTTGTTTGTATGTCAACAAGTCTTCTAATGCAAAGAAATGACTTGACCTGATGAATAACATGACCTCATTATGATAGACAAAGTGGAAAATGAAATATTGATGTGAATAAAATGATGAACCTCTTTTGTTGAAAGGTTTCTAATTAAACACTCAAAAAAAAAAATCAAATATGAACCATGGAACCATGGCTCATCAAATAAGGTCTTTAACAAATAAGTTAATTTCATTTTTAATAGTTGTCAAGGGAAGTACAATGTTTTTCATTGATTACACTATCGATGAAAAAATAATAAAGAAATTTGGATGGTAAACACGATGGAATAATAAAATATATATTTTAAACTAAAACACAATTTTGGTAAAACAAATGTCATTCTGCGTAGAGCACAGTCAGAAAGCACTTTAAAATTTGTATTGAAAGCCCTCATGAGTAGCTTACAGGTTTCATGTTGTTCAAGATTTGGATTCTTGGAACTTTTATGAAAGAAGAAAATCTTAAATAATTTATATGCAAAAACCATCGTTCAGACGGTGTCTACGCAATGATAAATAAATACTCACAAATCCTTCAGGTTGTTTCTTTTGTAGTTTTTATATGTTACAATCTATATACTAAAAGCCATTTGTATTAAATCCATACAGTATCACTGATGTGTTGCCATCTGAAGCTGATTTTTTTTAGCAAGGTAATTGGTTCTCTAGGTGGATGAGGTGGCATTTTTGTCTCTACTAATAACCACAGTCAGACCTTTAGCATCCCAGGTATCTTGAGCATTTGTGGATGGAATGGAGTAGTTTTGAAGGCATTTTGAAGACTAAAAGTTGTCTTTCAAAATGTTTTGAGTTTTTGTTTTGGCAGCATTTTATTGTCTGCTTTTTACAGTATTCTGGTTAAACCTCTGTACACTGTAGTCACAACCTGTACAACTTCAGTTGAATTAACTCCCTTTTTTTCAGGGCCACAGCCAATGCAAAAGTTCGTGACATGGTAATAATGGAGCTGAGTTTCGTAAATGCCAACTTACAAGTTCTTATGGAGCAACTACAAGGTCTCAACAGTTCAGTGGAGGTTTACCAGAATGAACAGTAAGTAAACTAACACACACTCACACACTTCTAAAACATGTCGAGTTACTAGTAGAGGAAGATAAAGGTCTATGGCTTTTTGATATTAACATTATGTAATTATTTTCTGTCTAACGTTTGGTATAGTGTGAACTGGTAAATTAGAAACATGTCTAGATGATCTTAATAAGCAGTCCCACACACTTACTAAATTAAAGGGTGCAGCTTGCTAAACCAGTTTATGAACTAATTTCTCTGTGAGCCTGTTTGACAAGAAATAAACACCTTTTGTATGTGGTAGAGCAGAAGAGGATATAGGTAGCACCAGCTCATTAAAGCAATTACCACAGTTTCCTGAAAGTTGTTATCTTCTATCTTTATAAATTGTCTAAAATGTATGGTGATAGATTGGGGTGGGGTCTGTACAATCTTGGTTTGTCTAATCGAGTCTTGTGTTGTCCCTATTGTCCAGAGTTTCGGCACCAGTGTTTTAGACCCAGATGCAATGAGGACTAGAGACAGGTTTTGACAGATACAATAATCATTCCTTTAGCAATTAGCCGTCACATGGAAACATATATTCAACCATAGACTCAAATATTAACATTACACTACTTTAGTCTTGCTTTATAGCTTGGTCAGCCCAAGGCTAAGGCGAATCTTTCCAGAGACTTTTCCTAAATCTTCCCACACACTGTGCGTGTGTGTGTTTGTGTGTGTGTGCATTTCTCTCTCTCGGTCTCTCTCTCTCTCTCTCTCTCTGTCTGGATACAACTACTAACTTTTGCTCCAATTATTGTCTATTTCATCAGTTCTACTTTAATTAAATTACTTTGTAGTTCTACAATAATAGAGTTGTGAGCAGGTAGTATTTGGTTGGTGCATTATTCCTATACCAGCAGTGTCACTGAGGTGTTTAAATGAAACTACAGCAGCACTGTGGCATTGAGACCCAAATAAACCACCCAAATTATTCCTGTTCTGTGATGCTCCTGACCAAAAGAGACCAGAGAACCAACAAAGGACTAATAACAAAAAGAAAACACATGTACTACAGTATGTAATTGTAAAATTACAATGTCCATCTATATGGTAAAGGGAGAAAATAGACAATGGAACGAATTGGCGGTGTGAATAAATTTTGTCAGGTATTGTATTTTACACACATACCTAACAAATTTCATAGATATACATTGATAGTAAAATGGCTAATTTATGTGTCCTTCTCATGGCATGCTGAAACTAAAACAAATTATTTTATTAGATATTTGTTGTTTGCTTGGGTTGTATAACAGCAGCTCAACAACAGTGTATCCACTTACCAATAAAATCAATGTTTTTTATAATAATAAAATCAATATTTTAGATACCAAAGGGACAAAACATACCTGAAGGCTAAGTCGCAATTCTAAAACATTTAATCTGAGCCTTTGATGCCAGTGAATGAAAGTATTGGCATTGTGAATTTTGTTATTTTGGACTATGTTTTCTGGCTGTTAGTGTTAATTTATTTTGGTCTAATTTTGCTGGGATGACATTTTATTTGGAGTGTCAGCTTATAAAGTATGGTCTTCTATGGGTATTTAGCTGTGTTGCTAATTACACTTGTGCATCCTTAATTTCTGTTGATTTAATTGTGCCTTATTGTCATCTTTCATAGTACCCGTGTCATGGCGTAGCCAGATTTTGTTCTGTTTAGTTTGTGCCAGAATTTATTTAAAGATCATTTAATCTAAAATAAGTGTTTCTCTTATTTGCCTGAATGTGCATGCTTTTAAATGGATATAGTTTTACACACTCTCTCTCTCTCTCTCTCTCTCTCTCTCTCTCTCTCTCTCTCATATGTGTATATATATATATATATGTACATGTTACTATGGCCATTTACATTTTTTTAATTTATGTACAGTTTCTGTCAAATAGTCCACATTGTACCTGTGTTCATCCTTGCTGCTAGTTAAGGGGAATGGGGGAGGCAGGAAACCTAGGTGAAGAGAAAAACTGCCTGTATTCAAGGGCCATCTCCCATGACAACCCTAAACAAAAAAGACTGATTAGTGGTCAGATGGCTGTGAGATGAGGTGTGTGTGTGAGAGAGAGCGAGAGAGACTAAGTACATTCTCATCCTTGAGAGCCTCTGGCATGCATTATAGGCCATGTAAGAGTCTGCCTTTTCTTTTCTTCAAAATCTATGGCATCTGCAGAAGCCTATTAATTCAGGATGAGCTCTTCTTACAATGAGCCTGCTGCCTTCTGTAGCTGTGCATGAGCCTGTGTGTTTACTTCAGAAGATCAGAGCTATATGACTGCTTGTTGCCTGATCAGTTGTACAAGTACATAGTAGTAGTTCTAGTAAAGGATTAATCTAAAAATAATAAGATGAGATCAGAACTCAATAATATAGATCTTTTTTTATAGTAGTATGATTTTATTCATCATCTTCATATTTCATTATTACTAAAATGCTGTCAATCAGTTCTCCAGAAGACTCTATTCTGATTTTTATTAATATGCAAACAGAAGTGTTCAGTTCAATATATCATAGATTGAAAGTGGACTCCAGCACCCATTCTGCTTATTAAGAAACAGTTACTCAATTATTTAATATTAATAGAAGGAAGTTATTCAACTGTCTCATAACACGTGATTCAAACCATATAGCAAACTGAAGGATATATCATTTTATGTATGTCATTTTACCAAAATTAGGATCTAATGTAAGGTGTTGCAAAAATAATATATTTCACATATAAGCG
The DNA here is from genome assembly GCA_019802505.1 of Corydoras sp. C115. Lineage (NCBI taxonomy): Eukaryota > Metazoa > Chordata > Actinopteri > Siluriformes > Callichthyidae > Corydoras > Corydoras sp. C115. The sequence continues at coordinate 3,122,918 of JAFMOC010000037.1, read as the reverse complement.
GACTTTTTTTTTTTTCCTTTGTTTTAAACATATTTTAGTTTTGTTTGCTGTTTGAAAGTGTGACTGTATAGACTTATGCTGTGCAAGCACTTAGGCATTTGGAATGGTGCCATAATAGATGTGTACTGGCTTATCTTCATTCTGCAGAACCAAGAAAGAAATGCAGGTGTCTCAAGTGTTGCGTGCAAAACCCATAGCAGGTTTAAAGCAGATGGTTCGGTATGCGTGATGCAGCACCATGATCTGCATGTTAATCTTCTATCAGGAATTTGCATTAAAGCACCAACCACAACTGCTTTCAGTTGTGTCTTTTTATATAACTTTTAACTTTGGCATCCGGAATTCTCCTGCTTTACTTTTATGATCAGTTTTGTAGAATATATTCATAACTTGCACATAAATCCTTATAGAGTATATTTTTATATTTGTATATTTGGTGTTTAAAATATATGCTGTATAGAAACATACTTTTTGTAATAAAATTAGCCATATTCCAAATATTTTGGCTATTGGCTGATTGGTAAGACGCTAAATCTGTAAGTTTCCAAAAACATCACGTTAGTTTATAGCAGTCTGTTGGTTTAGCTTCCATTGAACAGCAGTATTTCTAATATGGAATATGTCACAGTGCCTTACTCCAGCACCTGCATCAAGCACCTCTTGCTATTTTGCATCTTATCTAAGATAAATAAAAAAAAATAGGCAAATCAGAGTGGGAAATACGCCTGCTGTCCTTTTGCTATCATGTGTCTGATGTCTGGGATTCACTATTGGCTGGCTGTTGCTTTCTCAAATATGTACAATTATCAAATTAAACAAATTAGAATTTAGATTGTTTAAGGTAACATCCGTCCAATCTAACTAATCTGTATTTTAAGATAAAATTCAAATTTGGCTTAAACCACCCTACATTTTGCTATTCCTGTGATGTATTGCTGTGTTTTCGAAGCCAAAAGAACTCGAAGCCAAAAGTTGAAACACAAAAAAAACTTTTCTTTAACATTTGCATTTGTTTATTATGTTTTAATTCACAATCCACCATTTTTAAGGTTTGCTTGGAATTGCAGACCTTTTGAACATGGGTATAGAAATCATTATAACCATATGAAAACAAATAACAAGTGGTGATATATTTACTCAGCCCAGTCAAGTTCATTAAAAAATTATTATTATGACAAAGTTTTTACCATGCTGTAGTATGTACTTGTAACAACTATGCAAAATGTATTTGCTTGTATTATTTTATTAGCAGGGTTAAATTGTGGGTATTTTAAGAAAATATAAACAGATAAATGATTTTACTTTGCTATATATTGATATTAGTAAGTGATTTTCTTTATTGATGCAGACTATTTTTAAGAAACATTTGATACATTTTGCAAACTGAGATCCTGTTCTCCATTTTTTAAGGCATCTCTATCTACAGAACTGCTGCTTACTGAATATTTTCACTTTATTGCAATGAGAATAAATATGTGAACAACGCTATAGGAAAATACCAGATAAGCAGTTAAAAAAAACAGTGATAATTTTTCTTAATGAAGTGCTTCATATTTTTAATTGGGCATCTCATTCTGGCTGTCTAGATAATTAAGTTGTTTGCTAGACCACTCTTGTTTGGAGGTCTTTAATAGGACAAAAATTAGCACACATGGTCATCATAATGCTGTTTTTTTTTTTTTTGTTTTTTTTTTTTTTTTTTTTACAGAACTTCTACCATAATCCCACTCATACCTCTCGGCCTAAAGGAGACAAAAGAAGTGGACTTTTCTGTTCCGTTTAAGGTTTGCTTCATGTATTTTGAAATTTTTCATGATGCCAATTTCAAAAGCATTCAGTGTATTTATTGCTTTGTAGATCACAGTTGGTGCATTGTAATTGTCTCCTGACAGACCAAGAAAAAAAAAAAAAAAAAACAAAGCATATAGTGAAATGAAGTATTTTCATCAGGACACAACAGTAGAGTGAAGCTTACTTCAGTTTAAACTGAAGTTTAAAGTTTATAAAGATCGTTCCGTAGGGGAGAAGTGCAAAATGAGGACTCGATGACGACTTTTGACAGCAGTTTTAATAAACATACAATGTTACAGACATAATTGAAGCATTTGTCAGAGAGCAACAGGTTTTTTTTTCTTCAGTTTTGATGTAGTCGGGTAACATTTTTGTATTGAAATTAGAACCTTAGCTGAACTAAATCTACAATGTAGTTAATACTGTGCTGAAAGAATGTAATGATATGCATGTTGTGTCTGCTGTGAACTTAGATTTTGTATGTTCTCTAATCCTGCTTTAGGTTAGGGACAAAGTTACAGAAATAAAGGATTCTTTGCAACCTGTCATTGCTACAGTAATAATAGTGTGTAGAGCTAATGTTGCCTCCTTTACGACAGTCAGCAGGCATCAATTAAGAATGATGGATGACATGGTGTACACATGTAGGTGTCTGTGCGCATATTGTGTCTGATGTCATTTGCAAATCGTGTATATTTTGTCAGGATTTTATCCTCGAGCATTACAGTGAAGATGGAACTCGCTATCAGGATGAGCTTGATGATTTAATGGATCTCAGACAGGTATACACTGGCATATTCCTTTGTAATGATTGATGTACTACATTAACAAAAGCAACATTAAATAAACATATTATCTCTGATAATCCAGTAAAAGGTGTAAAATTTATTTACTACCAACTGCCTCTTTGTTCAGTACCCTTGCACTTTCATTAATCTATGGTTAAATTATTCATTCATTCATTATCTTCCACTTTATCCTATATTAGGATCGCGGTGGGGTTCCCCATGCCCATCCAGAGGAGAATGTTTCGGGCGCTGGGCAGATACACCCAGGACAGGGCGCCAATCTATCGCTGGGCACACACTCACTCACACACACACTGTATATGGGGCAATTTGGAGAACGCAATTGACTTGATCCATGTTTTTGGACTGTGGGAGGAAACCGGAGAACCTGGAGGAAACCCACACAGACACGGGGAGAACATGGAAACTCCACCCAGATTGGGATTCGAACCGGGAATCCCTAGCGCTGAGAGGCGAATGTGCTAACCACTAAGCCACCATGCCTGGTTAAATAATACTTTTTCTAATTCTTATCTTCAACATAACCTGGAATAGGATAAAATATGTAAAGCTGTCTGTATGTGGTTTTGTATATGGTTTATATAGGAGAAACAGTTAATAGAATTAGTTATCTGCTTGTATAAAATCCACATTATAAAACTTATTTTAAATAATGTTATTGTCTGTGTATTTGTGTGTGTGTCTTGTGTTTGCGTGCATTTGTGTGTGTGCAGGCATGCCGCACTCCCAGTCGAAATGATGCAGGGGTAGAATTGCTTGCCAGCTACTTCAGCCAACTCTCTCTTTTGGAGAACCGATTTTTCTCCCCTAATCGTCAGCTGGGCATTTTCTTTACTTGGTAAGTTCCAGCTCTGTTTGTCTCAAAACAGCACTAAGCTGAATTTTAATTTAGTTTATTGATTCAGTTTGTTTGTATTAAAGCCTGGCGGTTACATAATTGACTGATTTGTCAACATCCGGGGTCTGCTTATTATTAAACAACACTGTTTGAAGCTCACTGACTGTCCTGAAATTTCCTGGAGTTATTGCATATGATGTATGCTGTTGAAAACATTTCACTTAATTTTTACTCAGGTTGCTTAGAATTCAACCCTGTGAGGGTAACTGTTAATTCTCATAGCATTTATTTTCATTCCTGCGTATAAACCTGTCCAGTGTTTCTTGGCAAGGAATATTCAGAGGTGGAAACAATTTATTCTTAAAAACCATTTTAGCTAAAGGGTTGAGCTCAGGACGTATGTAGTTTTGCCAGTGATAACAGTAACACATTTTTTGTACAGGTATGACTCATTTACAGGAGTACCAGTGTGCCAACAGAATATCTCCCTGGAAAAAGCAAGTATCCTCTTTAACATGGCTGCCCTCTACACCCAGATTGGCACACGGAGTGAAAGACACACACAGGCGGGCCTGGAGAATTCCATTTCTTCTCTACAAAAATCAGCTGGTTAGTTGTAACAGAGTGAATTTTTTTTCTTTCTGTAAATCAAATCACAATGACCATATAAAATCTCTACATATTTTTGTCTATATTGTCTATTTTTAACAGGTCATGTCAATCACTTAATTCAAGACTGATATTTAGCCCTCCAGAGTTTCTTAAAAGATTTATTAGATCATATCGACAAATGTTCTTTAACGTGATACTAGGTATCAGTATAATGGTGTGTGGTGTTGAAAAGACAAATGATAGGGGAAAATCCTTAAAATAAAATAAAACGTGGGAAGAAACAAGAGTGCTGTGAGAAAGCAAAGTGGTGCTAAAAGCAACCTATTTAATGTTGTCAAAGTTGGTATTTTCAAAACAATTTTCAACCTATCATTTACTCCCTTCTGTAGACACACCCATTAACCTGAGCTTTTTTTGTTTACTTTTTGAAAGAATTTATATATGACTGCTTTCCAACTTCACCTGCTGTGTAAGAGAGTCATGACAAATGATTGACACTAAATTTTGTTTCCCGAAATGATGCTTTGCTATATCTTAACCAGATCTCTATTTCCAACATTATCTCTATATACACTACTTGTCTCCAGAAAATTTATCAGTTTTTTGCTTACAATGCACATTTACTCCTGCATTGCTTCATCACTCTTCACTCAGTCTTTACCTGACCGATTAAAACAACCAGAAACCAAAAGAAAATAAATTGATATTAATAGGAAAATGTATTTAGATTAGATTTATGTTATGTTTTATCTGGATTGTTTAACATTATTTAAAATGTTTTTTCAACCTTAAAAACTATTGATACTTGTAAGTTTATCCATTTGTCTGAAACCTTTGCTGTGTCTTATAGGTGTGCTGAATTACCTGAAGGAGACATTCACACACACTCCGAGCTATGACATGAGCCCAGCCATGTTAAGTATGCTCATAAGAATGATGCTGTCGCAGGTTCAGGAGTGTCTGTTTGAGAAGATCACCCTACAGGGCATCCGCAATGAGTTCTTCAGCTTGCTTAAAATAGCACAGGAAGCTGCTAAGGTACTACTTTGATATAAGATCATGGAGTGTTTTAGAAAACAGTTCTGCCGCTGCAGAAACTTTAAGCGAACAGTTTTCCTTATTAGATTATTGTGTATTGCCTTATTGTTTCATGGCATTAAATGACTGGGATCATACAAAGAAATACAAACACACAAAATATACGTGTGTGTGTGTGTGTATGTATGTGTGTGTGTGTGTGTGTGTGTATATATATATATATATATATATATAGTTCTGTCTAAAAAGACATTTTATAATGAGTCTTTGGTAGGATGTCTTTTGCTGTATATTTGTCATGCATTAATTTATTTTCACATGATCCCTGCATTTTATATCTGTATTGTAGGTGTCAGAAGTGTATCATCAGGTGCACCAGTCCATGATCCAGACTCCAATTAAAGACAATGTGCCTTTTTTCTGGTCCACAATGGCTCAGTTGAAGGTCGAGCACTATAGTGCCCTTGCCCATTACTTTGTATCCACCGCATTGTTGGACCACCAGTGTAAGTCCTATCATATCCATTAAAGTAGCTTTAAAGTTGCAGATGCCTCTCATGGTCTCTGCTCATTAGCTGTTTTAGAGTAGCCATATGGCTTTTAATGCTTAAATCAGAAGTCAAAGTGAGAGAGGAAAAAAGACACAGTTAATGAGAAATAGGTTGTGAAAGAATGAATGCTTTATGTAATGCTTTTATCAGTTCAAACAGACTGGGAGCTGCCTCTGGATCAGAACACAGAGGCCAGAGCTTTTATCAGCATTAAATGAGTGCTTGGAACAGCAGGTTTCCATAGTTGCCTGCTTAAGTTTACCATACTACTCTTGATAAATTACAGATGCCTATAGTAACATGGCTTCTACACATAACAAGATCTCTACCAGGCAAAATCACTGGCGAGACATGAGTATCTCTGTTTTACTGATTTTAAATAAGGGTTCTTGGTGGGTATTCTGTGTAATGGTGGCTTAATCTGATAAGTTTGAATGTCCTATAAAATACTGAATACAGTAGCAGGTATGTCATATTTTAATGTTGAGGAGAGATTTTGAACGTCTGCTCAATGACCTAATATTATATTTAATGTTGATCTTAATTATACAAGCACACTTTTAGCCTGGTTCAGTCTTATAAAATTTAGGCGACAGCATGAAAAAAAGTCGTTAAAATTGGGGTGTGGGGGTTTAGAGGTTTGCAATGCCCTCCAGATCCTAAACACTGCAAAGTAAGGGGCTGTTTAATAACTAGAGAAGTAATAAAACTGAAAAAAGGACAGACTGTGCTGATTATCTGTATTGGCTGCCAGTACTAAGGGGTCAACATATGCTTTGAAAATTAAAGGTTGATACTAAAAGTCTGTATACATCCTTAAAGGATTTTCAAATAAAGTTTTTTATAATTCTAGACATTTTATGTATTTGCGTTTAATGTTTTAGGTCAATCACATTAGGATATTGCTTTATTGTATTATGAAATGAAGAGAAATTTTGATGTAGCTAAAACATTAATTTATTTCAGTTTTCTTGCAATATAATTACAACAGACATTTGGCAAAGCGACATACAAGTATCCCATCTTGCATCACAGCACCCTTGGAGCAATGAGTGTTAAGGACCTTGCTTAAACTCCAGATTATCTTTCAGATTGATACCTCCACACACCAACTTTTAAGCTACCATGCAGATTTGCATTGTAGTAATGTAATTTCCACATGGAGTAAATAAGGGTTTTATATTTTAAGAGTAATAAAGCATCTTAACTAATATTGTGTGGTTTCATATATGTGTGTACAGTAAACCCAAATGATGAGGAAGGTAAACTGGAGAAGGCTCTCTCTCAGGTATATGACACTATGCCAGAAGGGCTCTCACCACTCGAGGTCCTAAGAAATAAAAAAGACAGATCTTGTTTAGGTAAGACATTTTATTCCTACTATTATGTTATTTCAGTAATCTTAGCCTTTTCTCAATTTATCCCCATATGTCCATAAGAGATACAAAAAAGCTAAATTGATACCCCTACATCATCTTGTGCTATCCCAGGTAAAGCTCATCTGAGACGTGCAATAATGGCACAGGAGGAGGCTGTGCGTATTCAGAACCTATGCCAGCAACTTCGCAAGCTGGATGTCCTTAAAGCCATCCTGGAAGCCAGCCACAAGCGATCCATGGCAAAACTTGAGCAAAATGACAGCGAAGATGATTTTATAGATTACATAGAAGCACCAGATATCATCTGTAAGTAACAAATGTAAACCATCAAGCCAGAACAAAACTGAAACACAATTTAGAAATGTCATGAGATTTTTTCTAATGTCAGTGAATGTGCTCTTGTAGTGTCTGAATGCCACTGCTAATACAAACCTTTTAAACCGTTTCCTCCCACAGTCCAAAAACATGGATCAAGTCGAGTTCTCCAAATTGCCCCATGTAGAGTGTGTTTGTGTGCGTGTCTGGGTGTGTGAGTGTGTGCCCAGCGATGGATTGGCGCCCTGTCCGGGGTGTGTCTGCCCAGCGCTCGAGACGTTCTCCCCTGGATGGGCATGGGGAACCCCCCCATGACCCTAATATAGGTTTAATATAGGTTTAAAAATTTATATAGGTTTAAAAATTATTTATATATATATATGTGTATATATATATATGTGTGTGTGTGTGTGTGTGTTTTAAAAAAGGTTAAAAATAAAGTGTTCATCATTTAAAAATGTAATATAAGGGTTACTAAATATGGGAAAATAAAAATGATTAAATTAAAATAAAGCTCATAATCGCAGAGAGAAATCACCTTCCTCAGTCAAATGTGTCTTAAATTGGCTTTCTGAGAATGTTATTAAATTAGTATTATATTTTAAAACCAAATTGAAATGTTAGTAACAATATTATTGAATCGCAACACTATTTTAAACTATAACACTATTGTTAATGTAAAAACCCACCTTTGTCAGTAAGTATCAAAAAGACAATTTAGTGTAAATGCCCTCTAGTGGTATGGATGTAGCTCCCACCCTGCAACATTTCACAAGGTTCCACCAGCTTATTTGCGTATTTGGCTTTGCCATCACCTTTTAACTTAACTTGCCCTGACCACAATGCCTGTTATCATTGTCCAGTCACACAGTGCCCAGTTTAACCAGTGGTCTCCTCATTAAATGTTTCCAAACTGATAAAACCCATGTTAAAAAAATTACAGCTTTATATTGTGGTAAATGTTTCTAATTCTGATGGTTTTCTTATGAGCTTTTATTAATGTATTAATGTACAGTTTCAAATTGTATAGATAATTCATAAGATGTTTTAATATTATTGATGGTAAGGTATATAATATTGACTACTGTACATTTTAGTATATTATAGAATCACCCTGTTTGTTTCAGCAGTAAGAGAACGTGCTGTATATCATTTGTATAAACAGAAATGATGTCTGTTCTGTTTATAATATAAACACCCTTTTTCTTCACGGACAGCTAAAACTGAGCAGAAAGCAGAAATGGAAATTCCTGCCTCCACTAAGGTGAAAGTCAAAGACTTGTTCCACCGACTGGTATGTGGGATACTAATTTTTTCCATTTCCCCCTTTTCACATTATTTTTTGGTCTGTTCACAGCACACCAATGTCGTTTTATGAAATGTATTTCATTTTTAATTTCGTCAAACTCATTTTGAGTATTGCCGTGTGTGCTGTGTGAAATAGACCGTCTAAAAGGTTTTTTTTTTTTCACACTGTTCTTACAAGTACAGTCAACAAAACATCTAATAAAAAGATTGTATTAAAATGTATTTCTTTAATGTTGATTTAGCTTGTACAGTGTGAATTAAAAAATAAACAGTTTAATACTACTAACATTTTATCTCAAGGGTGCAGTGGCATTTATACCTCAAATGTAAATTCTTTTTGGGTTTTATTCTCTCACATATATCACAAAGTGGTTCTTTCATTTTACATTTTTTTTAATTAATTGTAGAGTAATTTAAACCTGCCATCAATCTTCCTGCATTTCTTTCCCAAAAACCCACAGATTTTTGTTATTAAAAGTTACTGTAGGAAATTCTGCATCATTCCATATCAACATATTCATTGCTATTTATTTGTTTGTGTTTTGTAAAAGTATATAGTTTTTAATACTTTATTCAGCCCTACTAAAAAGTATTAAAAAATATACTGTACCATGTACTAATTACTAACATGCAGAATATGCAGTATGAAAAGTAGTCTAACCTGCTAGATGCAAATAAATGTTCTACCATTTTTTTAGGATATGAAGTTATGATATTTTTGTTAAGTACGTCAGCGTAACATTGTACCATGATGAGCTTCAATGCCCAGTTTTATTTTAGATGTTGACGCTGTAACCTATTCGCTTTACAATGCTAACAACGTAAACTCTCAGATGACCTAAGTAGTGAATTTGCTTATTCTTCAAATGTGAAAATTGCGACCGTCAGGTTTAACAAGGTTTTGTTTGTTGGCGTTTCTATAATAGCGCTATGTATGATATCACTAAATGTAAACAAATACACCCTATGTATTAAATATTTAATTAAATATGGACTATAAATTAATAAAATCTGGTGTATGGGATTATCGCACCTATGACTGGTGCCCCTTTGGAAAAACAATTGAAACCTTCATTTATTTTTATTATTTTTATGCGTTTTTATTTCTTGCAGTTTTTTTTTATATGTTTTGAATTTTATATATATTTTTTTTTCTTTAAAAACACCAAAAATGAATTTTTTTTTTTTTTTTAGCTCTGAGAAACAAAGAAAACACATTTGAAAAATGTTGAAAGCGATGTGTTTACATGTGCTTTAGTTTTGCTTCACCCCTGGTTACCAGATAACTGCAATCTAGTCGGATTTTATGGCAGCCTTGTTGCTTTGCAAAGCCATAAATACTTAATAGTTTACTGCTGACTCAGTTTGACAGTAGTGTGCGTCATAGTACGTGCTTAAATTCTTACTGTCACCTGATTGGCCCCTCTGTGTGTGTGTGTGGGGTTGTTTTTTTTTTCTAGGGCCCTCTATCAGTGTTTTCAGCTAAACAGTGGTGGACAGCACCACGCACCTTGAGGTTAAAGGCTGAAGACAGAGACATAGGTTTCACACTAAAAGGGGATGGACCTGTCCAGATCCATTCACTAGACCCGCTCTGTCAAGCAGCTGTAAGTAAACACACCTGCAAATACACATACACATTCATAAGGAAATAGACAGACACAGTGACAGACATGTTATGCACTTCCGCCTTACATACAAATGTTTCATTTTACAAATTCTTCCCTTGTTTATAGTTAAGCTTCAGTTAATGAAGCACCTTGGTTGCTTCCTGCTGTGCTTCTGTCAGTTTTATTAGCATGATTGTGCACTACAGTCATACTAAAGCATTTTAACGGTAGTGATAAAAATGAAGAACGGAAATGATATGTACCATTAAAAATATTAACAAATAGAAATAATATAACATAGCATACGATATAAAGTAAACATATAATATATAATATAAAGTAAAAAAAAATAATTTGGTGAAGAGATCAGAAGATTTCTTCCTCCCTCTATTTCACCCTTTCTCATTAGTATCAATACCTAACTAGTACCTTCTCATATTAGATAATAATATTTTTTATTGCCATACATATAAACATACTCTTCTTCTTATTTATGAACTTCTTGTTCCTGTTTTGTTCTTCCGATTGCACAAGCTGCCCAGACCAGTTATAGATATGATTTTGTGTGTGTGTGTGTGTGTGTGTGTGTGTGTGTGTGTGTGTGGATGCATGCACGCATACATGTGCTTGTATACACACACATACACACATACTCCTTTGTTTGGTTAGCAAATTGTAAATATTTACTGAGCTGAACAATTAAAAACTGCCTGATCTTTTTTTCCCCCCTTTGGACGCTGTTATCACTCCATCCCCAGGAGGATGGTTTAAAGGAAGGTGATTATCTGGTTGCAGTGGGTGATACTGACTGTAAATGGATGGGAGTCGGTGATGTCATGAAGCTGTTGAAGGATGTAGATGAGGAAGGCATAGATATCAAAGTCGTCAGCATGATGGACAGCAGCAACCAGCCAATGGTAAATCTTTAGTTGACATTATTGGAAATTACCTTACTGATGGGATTAATGCTATTATTTAGTATTGCGTAAGAATACAGAATTAATCTTGAGCTTATTTCTAAGATTTTTATTTTAAATGATTACTATCATTTAGCTATTTTTAAATAGTTTTTTGGAATAGTTATTGTCATTCACTGAGCAGTTTTTTTTTAAAGAAGGACTTAAGTCCTTACTTGTAAAAAGAGGTTGACTATATGATGATGAAACTAATAATTCGTCAATTACTACTGTAATATAATAAATACGTACTATAATATTTCAATTACTACAGGGCATAGTGGTTAGCATTTCCATCTCTCAAGCACTCAAGTTAAATGCCTTTGTTTCCTTACATGTAAAATGATATACCTTGTGTATGGTTTATATATTAATAAGCATTATCATTCTGTTCTCAAAACAGCCTGCAAAAAGTGCCACATACTCAGGCGGCATTTCAAAGACTTACTCCATGATCTGCCTGGCCGAGAACGAGGAAAATAAAAACCCCAAATCACGCAAGGTCTCTAAGAAGATGTCATTCCTCAGCTGGGGGCTGAAGAATAAGAACAAGAGTGCGAGCACACTAAGTCTCCCCACAGCTGACCATAAAGCCACCTTTCCCAGCTCCTACAATGACAGTGGCCTTTACTAACCACCTAAATCCACAGAACATGCTGTTGACTGATGAGGAATCTTTGAAGAAGCTTAAAGGACCATGTGACTTCACCAATTAAGCTACATATATTTGCTGCTGAAAATCGTTTCTTTTTAAGTGTTTTATTGTATTGACTGTTCTGTTGTATTGATATTTCCTTCCCTTACATAAACCTATATTTTTTGGTCAAAAACAATAGCCGGGTAGACTGTCTATAATCCCATTGCCCTATAGTGACCTTTTTCAAAAAAGTGCACTATGCTGAGTTTATGCCTTATTAAGGCCTTATTAAGTGTTCCTGGGGGACTTTGAAGGAGTTGGGAGTTTAGTGTGTGGGATTTGGAAACACTGTGACCTTTTGCCAAAATCTAATGCTTGCTTGAAGGTGACGAATAAAAAAAGAGAAGTAATGTAAGAGCATTAAATACTGTAGGGACCATAAGTGCAAGAAGAAACTATTTTAAAAGCATTGACAAGTTGAAAGATGAATTCTTACAGATTTTATTCTGAAGTATTGCACCAGCTGTCATGTAAATGTTACTGGCATTTAGGAATTTATAGATAATCTAATGTGAAATATTATTACATATGGTGTTTATCCTTATTTTATATTGTTGGTTCAATCTTCAAAAGTAATTTTGTTGGACCTGTGCCCTGGACTCCGGCGGTGCTTGGGCAGAACTTATCAGTAGCCGCAAGCTTGAAGGAATTTAAACTGAACTTCATTCAGGATGAGCAGACGTTTGAGCATGCTTAACAACATGTTTTGTTTTAACGCTAAACCTATTTTACCAACACTTTTCAAAGTGTTGGATTTATCTCACTGTCTACAAGGTAGATTCTCTTACACATTTGATAATCAAATAATTAAGATGCACAAAAACAAGGATGTATAAGTAGAAATGCGTGTTTATCAGATGTATTTAGAAACTGTTCAGACCGTCTGTAAGAATCTTGTTGATGTCTCCGGTTAGTAATCAGTTTCAGGTCCGATGGTTCGTTTATGTTTGTGCAAATGAAAAAAATGTAATTTTACAAATCTTTCAATTGTTTGTCTGTCTTAAAATGTATTTTCAAATTTTAATTACTTGTTAATGTCTGTGTATTGTGTATGAATCATAAATTTTGGTGCCTTTTAAAGGATAGCAATACTGTCTTTATACCACTGGGTGAGTTATTAATAAGAAATAGTGTTAGTCTAATGACCTCGGAAACAGGTCTGTCTTTAAACATTATAACTTAAATGGAATACAGTTTGAAAAGGGCATATTTATTTTATGGGTTAAATATTCTTTAATTGATTAGTCATTTTTACAATGTTGCTGTATGAACACGGGATTTGGAATCGTCTCTGTGGTTTTAGATTTGTCGATCCTTTTTTTTGTTTGTTTCTTTCCCTTCGCTGTATATATTCAGTAAAAGTGAAGCTTTGTGTATTTTATTCCATTGTACTTTGCCAACTATGCTATATATGTGTAAACTGAGGCTAAATAAAATATTGGGTGACATTTGGTCTTGTGAGGTTGTTCTTTATTTAACAGACAGAAGTGGAGGTTGGCATTGAGTGAGAGAACATGGTTTATGGGTGGGGTAGCTCAGTGGTCAGGGTGTTGGGCTATCAATCTGAAGGTTGGCGGTTCAAATCCCAGGTCCACTGAAGTTACCAGTGTGGGTCCTTGAGCAAGACCCTTAACCCTCATTGCTCCATGGATGTTGTGATTAACCCTGTGCTCACCTTGTAAGTCGCTTTGGATAAAAGCGTCCAATAAATGACCAAATGCAAATGTAAATGTAATTTATTCATTTATTTTTCAAGCCACTTGTCCTGATCAGAGTCGTTGGGGGTGCTGGAGTTTGGAGGGTGAAACAACTTGATAGGTCACCTCTCCATCACAATGCAGAAACATTTACACCTCAGAGTAATAAAATTCACTAGCAGTTGTTAAACAAAGACCAAATCTGTGCTCCTGCGAGAAAGCCATGCATATACAGTTTAAGGGAAAATATTTAAACTCCACACAAAACGCCCTGAACAATGATTAAATATCATATTGTTGTTTTAAAATGAGAGCATTAACCACTGTGCCACTATTCCTAAAAGCTATATTAAATTACTTTTAAAAGCATTATATTTTTTTTCTATCTAGTATTTACCAAACTCTGTAATCCAGTTCATAGTCAGATGATACATGATGATACAGTTTAAGCAATTAAGGGTTAAAAGCTTTGTTTAGGGCCTTAGTTATGGTAAGCTGCAATGAAGTGTTGGAAAACATGAATGCATGGTCCTGTGCCTTAAGCAAAATTTTCTTTTGTACATTGTCAGCATTTTCTTGTCCAGGTTTGCCAAAGCTGAAGTAAAGGATTAAAAAGTTAAAATGTAATATTTTAAAAATATTCCAATTATTCTAAGGATCTGTAAGGTCCAATGGTATTGTGCAGGTTACATAAATAAATCATACAATACAATAATATATAGCTTTTTTAGTTTGGTCTTGTGAATCACCATAACAAAAACATGTACTGTAAGAAAGGTCATGGCCATATAAAAGATACATCACATTACTGTTGTTTTAACAGGGTCGGGTTTGCATGACCAGGTTGGTTTTAGAAATTCTCAAAATAAAGAACATCTGTCTGCAACCTGAGCTTCCACTGCCTGCCGTCAAAACTATACCAGAAGATCTCACATGTTCTCAATGTGTAAAGAGATTCAGTGCAGGGAAATTGACAAACAGCAAGCAAAAAAGACAGAAATGGTGAATTTGCTTGTAATTTAGATGAGTTTTATTCCTTTGTGTTATGTGTAATGTGAACGTGAGAATCAGAGCTACACATCATGTGGTGGGCTAATGGACTTTAAATTATTTCCAGGCATGGACATTTTGGACTGTGGGTTGACTATGTAAGACAGTGGTTTTTCACGCCAGCAATGATGTCAGAGTGGTTTAAGTGTGTGTGTGTGTGTGTGTGTGTGTGTGTGTGTGTGAGAGAGAGAGAGAGAGATTTGTTTTCTTGGAAACATGGCTTTTTTGATTGCACACATTACCTGCATAACCCGTGTTGATATCTCAGGTCTGTTCTGAGTTTTACACTTATTCCCCAGTACAGATGCAATTATCAACATTTTGACGATTCTGTGTGTATTTCTGAATTCCTGGTGTCTGAATTCTTTGTTTTTTTCCCTCTAAAAATGTTTACTAAAATTCCACCCATCCATTATCTTCCACTTTATCCTCTATTAGGGTCGTGGGGGGGTTCCCCATGCCCATCCAGGGGAGAACGTTTAGGGCGCTGGGCAGATACACCCAGGACAGGGCGCCAATCTATCGCTGGGCACACACTAACTCACTCACACAGACATGCACACTCTATATGGGGTAATTTGGAGAACTCAATTGACTTGATCCATATTTTTGGACTGTGGGAGGAAACCGAAGAACCCGGAGGAAACCCATGCGGACACGGGGAGAACATGGAAACTCCACCCAGATGGGGATTCGAACCGGGAATCCCTAGCGCTGAGAGGCTAATGTGCTAACCACTAAGCCACCCCAATATTAACCAATATATTGAAAATTACTTTTCAATAAATGTTTTTCAGATTTGTTTATTTGGTGTTTTAGAGGCATTGGAACTCTTATTTTAAGGCAGTACTGAATTTTTGAATTCAGTACTGAATGCTATTTACATATATAACTGAAAAAGCATTGTGATTAACTCATGAATCATTAAAAATTTAAAGATAGGCTTTTCCAAATGTTTGCATTTAATTTGATTCCTGGCACAACTACAGACATCCAACATCTGTAACAGTCTACACCTTTTGTTCTAAATTGTTATTGTACAGAATTTTATTTTAGTTATTTGTCTTGGGGTGGCGGCACGGTGGCTTAGTGGTTAGCACGTTAGCCTCTCAGCGCTAGGGATTCCCGGTTCGAATCCCCATCTGGGTGGATTTTCCATGTTCTCCCCGCGTCCGCGTGGGTTTCCTCCGGGTTCTCCGGTTTCCTCCCACAGTCCAAAAACATGGATCAAGTTAATTGAGTTCTCTAAATTGCCCCATATAGAGTGTGTTTGAGTGTGTGAGTGTGTGCCCAGCGATGGATTGGCACCCTGTCCTGGGTCTATCTGCCCAGCGCCCGAGACGTTCTCCACTGGATGGGCATGGGGAACCCCACCGCGACCCTAATAGAGGATAAAGCGGGAGATAATGAATGAATGAATGTCTTTGGGGTGGTGAATGCCACCCTCTGGCGGACATAACTGGAAATACACTCGAAGACTAACTCTTCTGACTGCGTTGCTAAGAGGATTAATGGTGGCCCACGATTGGTTGTTTTAAAGCGCCTGAGCCAATCGGCTGTGCGGTTAGATATGATGTGGTTCAAGACGGGATGTTTATACGCGAATATGGAGGTTACCAAGTAAATGAGTCGATTGGGAGTTCTGCAGAGTTGTACGGAAAACTAAAATGAGCTTTATTTTACTTCACCAGCACCTTTAACAGTATTTGCCGCCTAGTACAGGTCTTAACGACCCTGCCAAACTCGGATCATGTCTAAATTCAACTTCAGTTTCAGAAGACGCGGTCGGAAAACATTTGTGAGTTTACAGAAAGTATCTTTCTATCATCAACCCCAGTTTTCCAGTCTTTCGACCACAATCGTTTAGTAAATATAGACGCTTTTGAATCGATTCTATCATATGTATGATATCCCATGATAATAAAAGTGAAAAAAAGAAAAGACTTTTCTTTTTGTTCATTACAATCGAAAAATAGAACCATCAGGGGATTAACAAAGGAAAACAGCTGTACTACAGGCTGTGATTGTAAAACTATAAGTTCCATCTAGGGGTGGCGGCACGGTGGCTTAGTGGTTAGCACGTTCGCCTCTCAGCGCTAGGGATTCCCGGTTCGAATCCCCATCTGGGTGGAGTTTCCATGTTGTCCGCGTGGGTTTCCTCCGGGTTCTCCGATTTCCTCCCACAGTCCAAAAACATGGATCAAGTTAATTGAGTTCTCTAAATTGCCCCATATAGAGTGTGTTTGAGTGTGTGAGTGAGTGTGTACCCAGCGATGGATTGGCGCCCTGTCCTGGGTGTATCTGCCCAGCGCCCAAGACGTTCTCCCCTGGATGGGCATGGGGAACCCCACCGCAACCCTAATAGAGGATAAAGCGGGAGATAATGAATGAATGAATGAAAAAAGTTCCATCTATATGAAAATTGGAGAAAATAGAAAATGAAAGGCATTGTGTCCAAACTTTTGACTGGTCCTGTATATGTTGAATTCTGCTGGTGAAATCAGAAAAATAGAATTATGGTGTATTCTGTGATTGCATTTGCTCCCTAACACTGTTGTTTGCTGGTCTATTTTGGTCTCTACGTGGTTTTTGAAGGTAAAACATGGTCTCCTGGTTCCCCATTTATTCCTGATTATGCTGCTCTGCTTATTGATGCTGTGTTTGTTGCTGGTCTATTGCTTTTTACTACGAGTAAAAGCTAGTTGGCTGACGTATTCCAAAAAAAGCTGTTTTTGTTTTTAACTTGTATTTGTATTCGATTCTATCATATGCATGATATCTCATGATAATAAAAGTTAAACTAAAGAAAAGTCTTTTCTTTTTGTCCATTACAATCGAAAAATAGAACCATCAGGTGATTAACAAAGGAAAACAGCTGTACTACAGGCTGTGATTGTGAAACTATAAGTTCCATCTATATGAAAATTGGAGAAAATGAAAGGCATTGTGTCCAAACTTTTGACTGGTCCTGTATATGTTGAATTCTGCTGGTGAAATCAGTGAATTATGGTGTATTGTTGCATTTGCTCCCTAACACTGTTGTTTGCTGGTCTATTTTGGTCTCTACGTGGTTTTTGAAGGTAAAACATTGTCTCCTGGTTACCCATTTATTCCTGATTATGCTGCTCTGCTTATTGATGCTGTGTTTGTTGCTGGTCTATTGCTTTTTACTACGAGTAAAAGCTAGTTGGCTGATGTATTCCAAAAAAGCTGGGCAGTTATTGGTGGCTACTGGTCTGTTACTGACTCGTGATTGCTGCTTAACACAGATCTTGTACTGTTCTTTGGGGGTCAGTACTGATCAATACTGATCTATTGCTGATTTTTAGAGTGGGTCAATATGCCTATTGGTCTATTACTACTCTTAGGGTCAATACTGAACTTTATCTGGTTTATTCAGGACAACACAGATTCTTACCCATATCATTTGCTTAATGCTTGTATATTACTAGTATCTGTTGGTAAAAACTTTTTTTTGTTACAAAAATTTGCTTGCTAGTACTGGGTCTATTACTGGTTTTAACTAGTCAAGTCTTATAGAAAATCATCATAACTTCATTGTCGTATGAAATCATAGAATTCTTGTTCTCATGTATGTTTTTGTGCCTTTATATGATGTTTATAGAAACATATAGCACATGGCTTGATCCCCGCTGCCACTATAGCTCCCAGACCTGCAGTTCCTCGCACTCCTCCTCCACGTAGCCCCAATCCCTCTCCTGAGAGATCCAGGTACCTCACTCTGACCTCATGCGTACTCTTTATTTCCAAAATATCTGTCTCAATCCTGGACCATGGAACTGTTTATAGAGGTAAACAAGGTTTAGCCCATACCTATTAAACATTACGATTACCTAAGGTAACATTGTTAAAAGAATATTTAGAGCAAATATATGATGACCCATCAGTGGCCACATACTGTATCATACACTGCTTTCCAGTTGCTAATAATAATAATATTGGGTAAATGCATATATGTATAAATTGGTCACTATTACCATTTCATATTCGGTGTGCTACAGCAACATCAAATACACTATCCACAGTGATTGCTCCCCATATTTTGATTTCTTTCTGTAGTGCAGTCAGTGTAACTTGTTTTTATTATATACCACATCACTCAAGACTCCCCAAAGATAGTAGTCAAGGAGTTGTAAGCCTGGGGAGGGAGGAGGAATTCAGCAGTACCTGTTCATCCTTACAGAATGTTATTACAGGGTAGTGTGGTGCTGTGCCATATTATATAATTGGTTGTATAATTGTTCAAAAAAAGTGTTGGAAAACAAATACATTGACTTTATTGCATGTGCATGTGCGCCAGAACATTTTTATTTTTGTAAAAATACCAGTAAAAATATATTAATTTTAATTGTATTTATTTTGGCTTTACAAAGATAAGATGAATTCATTATTAAAAAATATAAACCTTCATAGTGGTTTTTAGAATAGTTATTAATTTACTAGATGATAACTAAAATATAACTGTTCCAAGTGATGCAGTAACCTTCTATTAATGTCCAATACCATTAAAGGATCATCGGTATTCCACACTTTGTTAATAAACATGATCTTTTATGTTTTATTTCAGGTCCGCTTTGGCAGCTGCCATACTTTCATCCTCTTTAACAGGGCGCACATTTGCCATCCCTCCACCTCGCAACAGGTCATTTTCTGAGGGCGACTGTTCAAATGCATGCAGCCAGACTGAATTTGAGCCTAACCTCAGTAGAGCATTATATACCAGGTAAATAGAACAACATACACGGGACTAATGTCCTTTTACTCATGCCAGGATGGCCTCTCTAAAGTGATATGGTTTTTCTAATTTTTGTAAACGGACACCTGATCACTGCATACCACACACCGGTCCATCAGTATCCTACTTTGTTGATGCTGCCTACCCATTCAAGGAGGATTTTTCCCCCACAGAGCATTGGTCCTCCCAAGGTTTCTTCCTTCAATACTAACTTCACAGGAAGTTTTTTTTTTTTTTTTTTGCACCACTGTCGCTTCAGCTTGCTCTTTGTGGGTTCAGAATGTAAAGCTGCTTTGTGACAATGTACTGATGTACAAAGTGGATACGCACTCCAATGTATGTAATAATGCAAATGTGAGTATTCACTTTTTTATATTGAGAAAAAATGGGATTGAAGTGAACTGTTGGTTGTGGAAAGACAATCTCCTTATTTTTACAGAGAGCACAAACAGAGAATATCTTTACCAAATCAGAAGCCAGAAAATGTTCAGTGTAAGATTTTAATACAACATTATGAAGTAGCCATAAAATAAATAACACGATAAAAAAACATACCATCCATAAATCACTAATCTGTTCATTAAACATATGGCAGTGCATAAATCCAAATGGAATGCTTTTTATTCCAGATGTCTTCCTCGTCCATGACTACCAAAAGTCTGGACAGAAATTGATACTGTCACTTTGACAACTTGGATGTAAATAGCGTTCTTATCTCCACTGTTTCAGGGATCAGTGGTTAGATTCAATGGCAAACCGACCTTGCGTGGCCTCTTCTCAATCCCATGATGATGACGACGATGATGATGAGATAGAGGAAGATGTTGAAAGAGATGAAACTCATGTGTACCAGACTATAGAGAGACAGAGCAGAATTACAGATATAGAAGCTGTGTATGCTGCACCTCTACAGAAGGTTGTTTCTTCTTTTTATGTGATTTCTTTCATGCTTTATTTGACACTGATTCTCTGTAGAGTTGTTAAATTACTGCCCGTAAGCATCTTGCAGTCAACGCCACTGTATCTGTGGTCCCAAGCACACACAAGGACACACTTCTAGACTCTCTCTCATTCTCACACACACACACACACACACACACACACACACACACACACACACACACACACACACACACACACACACAGTTAATAATTAGAGTGTATAGTTACAGGAGTATTTTGAAAATTCAATTTTGTAAAAATGAATACTGCAATTGTTTTAAATCAAACTCTCTCTCTCTCTCTCTCTCTCTCTCTCTCTCTCTCTCTTATATATATATATATATATATATATATGTGTGTGTGTGTGTGTGTATGTATATATATTCAGTTATTAATTGGATTTTTCTTTTAGGCTTCCAGTCAGTCCAAGGTAGAAGAAGATACTGACAACTCCACTTTTGAAATTGTCTCTCCTTTAAACACAGAAGGTTTGTTAAATGATTGCAAAAGTTAATATTAAATTAAACAAATGTTTTGGATCACAGCTCTTTCTTTAAATTCTTTTAATATAGAATTTGTAAATGCAGGTTCCACATTTGTTTGACTAAAAACTGTATAAAAAAGCGAAGCATATATTTAATAGAAATTGTTCATTAAAAAAGTAGATGTGTTAAAGTTTAGTCTTCCTCCAGCAACTTAATATGGATTTGTTGCTTAACTGGCTCCACACTGCTAGGCTTTCTATTAAATTTTAGAACATGACTGCAGGGATCCAAAATCTAATGCTGGGATATTTTATACCATCACAGCCTATGTTGTTGTTACATGTGCTGGTTTGGATGCCTCTGCTCAGCCAAGGAAACTCAATTTCTTTTCCCACTGAACAGTTCTTGTGCTGACTGCCCAGAGAAGCAATTTTATGGGCTGTGCACTTCAGCAATGAACAGTCCACTTTTGTGACCTATTGTTGTGTCTGATTTAGTGTTGATAAAAAAATAAGTAATGTATAATTAGATATCTGCCACAATTAATCCTTAATACTTATCACTATGCTATTTCTGGGTGTATTCATGTCTATGTTTGATGTATCCAAATAACCAATTAAATTTGGTTATTATTTCACTCCATAACTATCAGGTCAGTAAGCACTTTTCAATTTGCATACAAAAACCTTTGGGATTCATATAAACGTGCCAGCTGACACACTTTTTTAAGATTTTAAATAAGATTGTTTTGGGTCTTCAAATGGATGAGAAAATCTGGCAAATATTTGACATTCACATTCATTTATAGGGTGTTCAGTGGATTTCAGGTTAAGCGTTATTTTAAACAATCATGGATGAATTTAAGGTAAATTGGCTTCCCTTAAAAAAAAATTAAGCTTAAAACTGAATATGGGTTGTTAGTATGTCTAAGCACATTTAGCCATATGGTGTTTGTAACCCAGTAATTTTTATAAAATAGACATTAAGTATGCAAAGTTTCTCATACATGTTTGTGGCAAAAAGTGTTACTCAAAAGTTGAACTATTATAATTAAAATAAAGGTACAAAAAATCTATTGCAGATGAAACAGAAGGTGAAGAAGGGATGACCCTGAAGGTAAAGATATCCTCCATTACCTCACACCACCCTTTAAACATGGAACTTGTTTCAGCATTAGAGTAGGTTTTCAATTGGTGTATGCATGACTGAGCTCCTGAACTGAGTAAAGAGTGAAGATTTTACAAAAATTGGCAAGGACATATAGTAGAGACGAGGTTAAGATAAAAAATGCAGGACAGAAAACTGATTAGCAGTTAAAAGAAGAAACAGGGTGAGTGAGACAATGTGATTGGAGTGAAAATGAGACGGGGAAGGGGAAAGACAGAGACTGGAGACAGCTCCTTTCTCTCTTCATCCTCTGCAGTAAGAACAGTAAGTTATTAATATCCCTGTCATGTTCACTAAAACACTATGTGAGTAGTGAAGTGAAAGAAGAGGCCTTGACAGTCCCTCTGACTCACCAATTAGACCTCCATTAGACCTCCAAGGCCATTAGACATCCAGTGATACACATTTGGCAAGGTTGGGTTGCCTTCTTTCTGTATACTTTATGAGCATTCAAAACTCGCTTATTTGTGTCACTTTAAAAGGTTTTAATAAGTGCTTATTATTTATTGGCCTTGGTAAACATTGGTCTTTGGTGACCCTGAATTAAATGAGCTGTAAATAATAAATCTGGACACAAAGCTTGTGTCCAGGTCAGTTAGTTTTATTGTGGAACATTTTTGTTTATTTATATGACTGATATTTTACCTTTTTAAAATGTTTAAATATTAACTAGAATTAAAACTGAACTAAACTGATGAGATACTGAATACCAGCGCACAAGTGATCAAACAAATCATTTGTCAATGCATGACAAAAAAAAGCATTTGTCAATGTGAACTGCTTTCTTTTGTCACTGACAGACTCCAAAAGTTATTTTAAGTGTCTTACAACATGGATGTCAACAGACAGGTTTACCTTAATAACTGTAAAGAAAAAAAAAATTATTGCAACAGCTAATTCAGTCTGATACACTCCTACTTAGATATGGAGGCTTATTTATATTGGATAGCTATTATGTGATTCTTAGTTTTGCTATTTTACTCAGTTCTTAATTGATTTTCTGAATGTTTTCATCCCTATTATATTTTCTAAGCTTCACTTTGAGCATTTATTTCCATCAGGGAAACAGTTTACTTAGGGAAAAAACATTTGTCTCTACAGAAACCACCACTGCCTCTACAGACAAGGTTACAATTCCATAGAAGTATGACTTCTTCAGGTATTCTCTCTCTCTTTCCCCGTTATTGGCTAATTGATTGATTTATTAATAAAGATGTTGATGTAAAAAACTTTACCAAAATATAAAAATAAAAACAACAATAATAATAGTATTAATGCCCAGGTGTGAATGATAACATATTTCATGAATGAAATGAAGATACATATTCCACAGATAAATTTTCTTGAGCACCTGCTGCGGATGTACATCGCTGTCAGTTTATATTACTGCCTACTGCACCATCATGCCACTAATCATAATGAGAATTTGCCTGTATTGCTTATCACTCAAGCTTTAGAAGTTGCATCACAGTAAACCACTGAAACCATATCTTCATGGGCTTTCAGAGATTTAGTGTTTGAAAAATGGATTGCATTTTACTGTAGATTAAATTATCTGATTGGAACACAGCAAGAAAACCTTTGAAACAATGCTAAGCAATCAATTTTTTTGTCTTATGGAGAATGGTTTATCAGTAGTGCTTACTCCCACAGAGCCTTAAATCAAGCTGACATTCAGTTAGGCATTTTAAGTTGGGAAATGCACAATGGTTTCAGATTCAAAGTATCAAAACAAACCATAGGTTTCTGAAAAACTGGCGACTATCATCCAAGATTAGAGTAAGAGCCAAGATAAGATGAAGGAACCTAACTGGACTACAGAGAGTGATGAACAGGAACTCCACGACCTTTTGTGAATAGTTGTTACTAAATTGGACAGCTATTTAATACTCATTTTTAATGCATGTCCATCAAACTGTACATGTGAATAACAGAAAAGTTAATCATTATTTTTCTCATGCTTGAGAAAAAAGGATATGATTTGTGGGTTGTCCTAATTTGTTTATGACAGGGTCAATGCTTAAGGGTTTGGAATACAATGATGGTTCAACTTTACTTAATGACTTTTTTTTTTTTAGAGTTTAAAAAGGGTAAGAAAAAATTGTCATTATTGTGAGAGATACTCTTTAAAATTTTTGTGGAACTTTGTAAATGCTTTAAGGGGTTAAAATCTAGCTAGACTGTATATAATTTTGTACATTATTTTGTTTACCATTGACCTTTGTTACCCCATCTGTCTAAGATTTGAAGGATGATCTCAATGCTCCGTCTCCAAAATCTCGCAGCAACACACCAAAAAGAAAAGCCTCATTGAAGTGTTCTGGGCAAGACAGTGAGAGATTCAATGCAGGTAAGAGTGGAAATTCACATCAGTGACCTTTTAGGGAATACATCTATAACTATTTGAATCAGGTAAAAAAATTATTGACTTAATTTCCTTGGGGAAACTTTTATTAATATATTCATGTTATGCCACAATATTATAAATTAAAGCACCTTTCCATGCATTAAGGACAATTGCATGCACCCACATTCATGAGAACAATTTGGGTAAGGGACACAAAGCAAGTTTCTGGCATGATTGGGGGAATTTAGTGTGTAAGAACAGTACTGGCCTGTACAGAGCATTGACCTTAATCCCATCAAATACCTTTGAGATGAGCTTGAACACAGTTTATTAAATCAGCCCTCTCATCCAATATCTGTGTCCGACCTCACAAATGCTATTTTATTTAAATTGACAAGTTTTACAGACACAATGCTGCATTCAATAGAATATCAATAACTCCCCTGCAGGTGTGAATTGTGTCTACTGACTGTAGTACTTAATAACTCCATAGAAATATATACAAGCAGTACAGAATTCTTTACAACACACATACATATAAAATCAATGAGAACAGCTTTCACAAAAGCTATCGATGTCTTAAATAACAGGGCATTTTTAAACCCCTTGTTAATAATTAATTTAAATATAAAAACATGCCATAGGGTATTGGCAAACAAACAAGAAAGTAAATAATGAATAAATGATGAATTAGGTTATGAATTATTGAAACAAAAAAGGGGAAAAAAACCTTGTAAATTACATTTAAAGAAAATAAAGCTGGGTGGTTTTATAGAGCTGCAACATGCATCATGAGATGGTTTGTATCTTTATGCTTGAATGCTAATAATTGATTAGTTGTTGACCATGTAAGATAATGGCTGCTAATATGATATGATAAAACATCAGATTTAACAGTTTCTATTTTTGAAAAGCCAATAAAGTAACATGCCTGCCAAACTAAATAAATTTAAATGTGTTTTTCTCTAAATCAATTTTTTATACATTTTTTTATTAACTTACATTTTTATAGAAATGAATAATATTTACATTTCTTTTGAAAGGTTTGAATAGTATGATTCATTTGCTTCCACTTTGTTAAATTCTGTTGATAATGTTTTAACTTGTACAGCATAGAAAAATTCGAAAACATGTAATTTGACCGGCATTGCCAAAGATTGGTCTGTTTATACTATATAAAGTTTTAAGTTTTATAAATTTTTGAAAAAAAATAAGAATGAGCCACATTTGTTTTCACATGTGCTTTTGCTATATTTGCACTATAAAAAGGGTCAGTTTTCAGCCATGAATAGAAGTATTTTTAATGTACACGCTTTGTGCTTTGCTGTGTATGTGTGCTTAATTAATGCTAATATTATGTAGTTTTGACATTTGAACTTGGTATGTGCGCAATGGCTGGAACCAGCAGTGCTCATTAATAGGTCCACTTCCCTGGCAAGCTGATTTTACACTGGCTGTGAACTTTAAGGGCAGCTCTGACATTAAAAATGTGACTCACAGTTGCTCATCTGACATGCTGTTGGGTGCAATGACACAAGCTGTTGTCACTTTCCATAGTGACATTCAGCTTACCACTGAGAACGGCACTCTTGGAGGACCATTTGTGTGGGCTAACAGTAGTAATGCTGTTGCAGGCAAGTGGGAATTAAATGTTTGATTATTGTCAAAATATCTGCGCTAGGCATTAGAGCTGCACTAAATTGAAAAGAACCAAACATTCTGGAATGATCTGAGTGATTTTGTACTAGTGCATCCTCATGAGGAAAAAATACAGTACATTTCAAAAATCAAAACCTTATGTCAATACAGCTAGTTTCTCTTGCAATAAACTCAGAAACAATAATATTATAATTCTATTTATTTCAGCAAAGGCCATTAAGTAATTTGACTCATTATGACATTACTGTGTTTATGTCATATTCACATTAGAAAATACTGACTTAGATCAACAGACATGCCCAAAAATAGAGGCTCAATTGTAAATATAAAAAGAATAATTGTAAGGCTAAATCTTTGTACTTCAGGTTTAATCAGAGGACACTTGACATTGCACAGCTTGCAATGTGTCTTTCCACTGAACTCATAGACTTTCTAGGCAATAAATTTGGCAGTAAACTTGATTCTGGTTTGGCTTAATTAAAACTTAAATTAAATCTGCCCGTAGCGCTTGTGTTGCTGCAGTTTGGCAGTACATCAATAGAAAGAAAACACCATAGAGATATAATTAAAATATTTTAAGTATAGATATTTTGGACTGTGGCAAAGTGGGGGTTGTGGCATGCTAGTGTGGTATTATATCTCTGACTACTATATCAGGCACAGCAGTGTTTTTATGGATTTGTACAGCTTGTTTGTGTGTGGCAAGAGTATATGTTAACTGTGATCATTCAAAATATAGACATACTGTTTTGTATTGAAGCATGTGTATAGTGTCATGTCTTTTGATGTTTGGTGCAGAAAGGGGTGAGGCAAACCATTATGCTCTTGAGATTCAGCAGGAGCTGGTCAAGGAGCTAAAGGAACTGAGGAAACAAAATCACTCTCTAATTACTGCAAAGGAGGCAACTGAGAGGAGATGCTCTGAGCAGAACCATCAAATCCAGCTCCTTCAACAGCAGCTAACACAGTCACCTCAAGAGAGGCGTTCTACCACTGGTAAACCTTTTTAGGTTCCTGTTTAATATGTTTTAAAACGCATTTGTAAACACACCACAAAGCACACTATTGTAATTAAATTACAATATGTAAAGGCATTATTAAACTAATGTTAGATTACTATTCATACACTTGATAAACATATTACCCATATGTTAAAAACACTATATTAATTAAATTGTTTTAATATCATAATTCTATTTAAAAATTTAAAAATATTTAAAATAAGAATAATTTATTATTACTATTTTACTCCTTTAAAATTTTAATTTATAAGAAGTAGACCATCAGACAATTATACATATGATAATCCATTGTCTTTTCTGGCATGTGATATTTGCAATAAAAAACAAGTACATATCCTGAAGCAAACAAAAGTATTTTGTTAATTTTTTTTTTTTTATTAATAACATTAATAAATCAGTAACATAATGTTGTTATCTGATTGTTTACACCTTGTTAGAATCCTGATGTTATTTGGTATTCAAAGTATTCTGGGGTGATACTATTCCATGAGAATCTAATATGAACAAAAAAAGTGTGTTTGTGTTAAACTTGGATGAAACTTTTTGTGAATTGTTTTGCATATCCATCTGTTTAGGTGATGATTCTGAATTGTGCAGTTTACGGAGACAGGCACAGGAACTGGTGGATGAGAATGATGGGTTGAAGATGACCGTGCATAGGCTAAACGTAGAGCTGAGCAGATATCAAGCCCGCTTTAGACCACTCACAACAGATGAGGTATACAGGGGATAGCTTTGCAATTTTACAATTTTCTATTTCTATTTTCTCTTTTAGGGCGGCATGGTGGCTTAGTGGTTAGCACGTTCGCCTCTCAGCGCTAGGGATTCCTGGTTCGAATCCCCATCTGGGTGGAGTTTCCATGTTCTCCCCGTGTCTGCATGGGTTTCCTCCGGGTTCTCCGGTTTCCTCCCACAGTCCAAAAACATGGATCAAGTCAATTGAATTCTCAAAATTGCCCCATATAGAGTGTGTCTGTGTGAGTGAGTGTGTGCCCAGCGATGGATTGGCACCCTGTCCTGGGTCTATCTGCCCAGCGCCCGAGACATTCTCCCCTGGATGGGCATGGGGAACCCCACCGCAACCCTAATAGAGGATAAAAGCGGGAGATAATGAATGAATGAATAAATCAATATTTTCTCTTTTTTTCTTACATTATTCATATCACTGTACAACTTAGAGCCATTAGTGTTACTGTAGACCTCACATTTACAGCAATGTAAACTATTAGCACATAGCTAAACTTTTTTTCATTTAGGATCAACTTTATATTCTCCAAGGCTTAGGGATATAAAAAATATAAATAAAATGTTCTGCTCTTTTTTTTTTTTTTTTGCTACCCAAACAGAGCAGTTTCAGCACCTAGTTTTTTTTTATATCAACATACCAGTGGGTCTGGAGAACAAATGGCAAAAAATCTGCACAATCACATAGACACTTCTCTATATGCTAACTGCAAATTATCTTAGCAATATATAATAACGTACAACATGGTCAAAAAAAAATTCTAACACTATGGACAACATAAGGCAGTTAGGAATTTTTGCTTGGAAACTGTTTTCCAAGCAAAACGGGTACTGTTGTGGGTGATGCTAACAGGTCACAGTAGAATTCTCCTGTGTTTTGTTGGCCTGGGTTTTTTGGCTGTGTGGAACTTGCATTCAAGGTTTCCTGACTGTGTGTGAATGTATTTATCTGTGTCTGCTTCGTAATGAATTGGTAGGCTTATTGACTGTGTTTTCTTAGCCTTTCAGTCATTGTGCATTAGGATAAAGAGTGTTTGTGCATGTGTGGAGACAGGATAAAAGAGTAGGAAGGTTAAATCATTTCTCTGGAGTGATGAATACCATGTCAACATCTGGCAATCTGATGGTGGAATCTGCATTTTGTAGATGGCAAGAGAACACCCCATGCCTGAAGGCACATAGTTAAAGGTTTTTTTGGTATTGCTTTGAGCTGAGCACATTTTGTTCTGCTGTGGTGTGGGAATTTAACCTGTTTCATGGTGTTATTTGGTTTTTTAATTCAGATAATATCTATCCTCAAACCTATTCATCACCTTTAAATGATTTAAAATGTGTGCCAAGGCTTAAAGCCCAGGTTTAGTGCCTAGAAGCTTATAAAAGACTCCTGTCTGTATCAATAATCCAGAAATTTTTGTTAAATTTGAACTATTGGCATAATTTTTGCAATGTATCCATCTGTATGGTGTTTAAATATACAACCGTGGTCATTATTTCTGCAAAAATAAATGTTTTAATCTAATGTAACTGCAATGGAATTTATTAATTATACAGTTAAACATCACATGTTTGCCAGATTATTGTCTAAATATGTAATGCAATCTTTTATTGATTATTTTTACAAATAGTAAAAAAGTGACTTAAGTTGCATAGCCAATGCTCTAATGAAAAACACAGAGGCAGATTATTATAAAAAGCCTCTAAACACACATTCTCATTTGTATTCAGGTTTCAAGTTCAAAATGTAGATGTAAATAAGTATGCAGTACGCAGAAGTATTGTAGAATACTAAACATACTACAAAGTATTTATGGTTAAGATGCAAATATTAAACTGGGCTGTTTTTGCTAACCAACATGTTTGAGCCACATGCAGCTATTATTGCCCTAGGAAAAGTTTGAAACTGGCCTAAGGGCAAAATCTTTGAATACATTCATTCAGCAGTAAATTTGCTACATAGTTTATGAAGAATATTTTCAAATTCTGTATGAGGCAGAATAAAACAGAACATCAGTGATGCAAAAGAGCTATAGTGATTAGAGTATTCTTGATACAATTAACACCTTATTGTCATTATTATTTGTCTGACTATGTGTGTTGTAGAAAGGTATTGATACCATTTTTTTTTTTTGCTGATTACAAAGTAGCCAGTAAATTTACATACACGCTCATTGGTCATATTTTTGGCATAACTTCTTGGTTCTATTCTTATTGCCCAATTTATTAGTTTTGCCATACATATGCACTTTGTAGTTTAGCATTTACAGATCTGTTTCAATGCATACATTCATAGTATGATTATTAAGCATATATTTATTATATTATATAATATATATATATATATATATATATATATATATATATATATATATATATATATATATATATATAAAATATATATATATATATATATATATATATATATATATATATATATATATATAAAATATATATAGTATATTTATTAGCACTTACTTTTAAATGGTTTGACAGATTTCTCGAAGTGGTGGCTTACCTGGAAAAGGACGGACTCCTCCATGGCTGGTGAGTTTCTTTGATAGGATTGAATTGTACCAGATAAATATCAATGCTATAATTGAACCTAATTAGTTAAACTAACAAATATAATTTAAATGCATATAAATAAGATAAGTAATATTTAGAATTTTTTTTTATTATTATTGTTTTTATTATCATTGCTCTAGAGACATTTATTTCTCATTATGGGTTGTACCTTTAGCTGTTTTTACCCATGCCATTTTAATTTTACCAGATTAAATATTAATTCGTTCATTATTATCTTCGTTCATTATCTTCCGCTTTATCCTATATTAGGGTCGCGGGGGGGTTCCCCATGCCCATCCAGGGGAGAACATTTCAGGCGCTGGGCAGACACACCCAGGACAGGGCGCCAATCTATCACTGGGCACACGCTCACACAGACACGCACACACACACACACACACACACACTATATGGGGCAATTTGGAGAACTCAGTTGACTTGATGCATGTTTTTAGACTGTGGGAGGAAACCGGAGAACCCGGAGGAAGCCCACGTGGACACAGGGGGAACATGGAAACTCCACCCAGATGGGGATTCGAACTGGGAATCCCTAGTGCTGAGAGGCCGCCCCAGATTAAATATTATTTTGTCAAAATATCTATGTATGTATAATGGGCACCAATGTAAAAGCACTTTGCATATTTGCTGTTTTCAAATCTAGTTTGCTGTTTTGTGTAAATTTTGCCTGCAGGTGGATATGAAATATTTATCTCCACTTGTGCTTGCTTATGAGGACCAAATATCAGAAAGAGACCAGTTGCTTAAGTCCTCTGAGGTGAGTTTAAATGTGGGTTAAAAAAGTGAAGCAAATAGTACATTTATTTTTTGGCATTGACGCGTCTATCACTAGTATTAAGTTGTCAAATCTTTTTAAATTAGCATCTCTTACACTTTATTAGACATTTTACCTTCCATCAGTTAAGATTTAATTATAGTCCCTGTGAAGGTTTTTGATTTAAATGTTAAATTTCAGAACAATTAATGGCACTGTTAATTGGCACAGTACATGATACAAGAGTTTTCCTCCCCAATTGGCTATTTTACTGTGGGTACATTTTCTGAAGCTGTATTGTTTATATAAATAAATTAATGAATAATTTAAACTTTGCTACTATTTATTTTATAGAAAGAAGTACATACTTTAAGAATGCATACAGAGGAAGTTGTTAAGGAGAATGAAAAGCTTCATGAAGAACTAATGAAGAAAAACTGTGTCACCAATAAAGAGTGGTAGGTATACTCCACACACATCTTACAGGTCTCTATCTATCTGTATCTCTTGCTATCTCGCTCTCTCTCTCTCTCTCTCTCTCTCTCTCTCTCTCTCTCTCTCTCTCTCTCTCTCTCTCTCTCTCTCTCTCTCTCTCTCTCTCTATATATATATATATATATATATATATATATATATATATATATATATATATATTTATATAAGTATAAGTAAATATGGCATAACTACCATGGTGCTGATGTCAAAATCAATGGTCTAGTGCATAATAACTAGTTTTTAAGCTATAGAGCAGCATTTATTTGCATGGCTATTAGTTTCTGCTCAGTCAGTGAGAAATGTAGCTACATGCTTAAAATTATTTAGCTTTTGGTATCCTTTCTGTTGCCCAGTGTAAATCTGTGTGAGGCTGTAGTGGCACAAAAGGTTTTAAATGTTTCTGTCATGTTAAAAATTTGTAATGCCAAAAAGGTGTGTCTGTGTCTGTATCTGTGTGTGTAGGAAGCAGTTGCAGGATCAGGCTCATCTGGTGTTGGAGGAAAACCAGGTGCTGATTGAACAGCTGGAGCTACAACATGCTAAATTCAGGGAGGCTCACACCAAACATACACAGGAAGGTAAAACACTAGGCACATGCCTAAGGAGTTTACAAGTGTACTTAACACCTTTTTAAAATAATTACCTTCTAATGTAATTATTTGTTGGATACAGTACCAGCCAAAAAGTTTGGACACACTTCCCTTTTGTTCCTCTTGTCCATGTTATTAGTTCCACTTACAATTACAGACTGTAGTCCATCTGTTTGTGTACTGCAGTATATACTGTGTTAGTCACCTTTACTGTTATCTAATGGTCAGGACCCCAATAGTAACAGATATTATATAGAATAGCAGATATTATTTAGTTGGTGCATTATTCCCATCCCAACAGTGAAACTAAGGTGTTTAAACTATAGCAGCACTGTACCACTAAAACCACCTCACCATTAGTGTCAATGCAGCACTGACAATAAACAATTCACCACCCCAATTATACCTTTTCTGTGATGATCCTGATCAATAGAGAACATAGAACCAACAGGAGACTAACAAAAACAAAGAAAACAAAGGTACTACAGTCCATAATTGTAAAACTACAAAGTCCTTATTTATGGTAAGTATAAAAAATAGACAATAGAGCAAGAAGGCACTGTGTCCAAATTTTTCGCTGGTACTGTATTAACAAATAAACATTACCCAACAATAACAGTTGTCTAAATTGCCAACTATGAGAGCCTAGAAAACTTATTATACTTCTTAATTTGTCAAACTAATATATACAAATTTAAGCAAATATGTTAAGCAACTAATTATAAATTTTATGACACTAATCCTGTACTCATTTCCCCAAAAATAGAAAACGATATTGAATGATAATTAAAATAAAGACCAATATCCTGTGACATAGTCATGGTTATTATTTTTTTGATTGATTTGATTGATTTTCAACTTGTTTAGGTAGTATATCTTTTTGTATTTTCAAATTTAAGTTTTCTAATTTTTACATTTATTTAATAAGTTATTTAAATGCACTATTATCTCTTTCTTTACAGTTTGTAAGATTACAAAGCAGATCATGTTGCTGGAGGAAGAAAAGCAGGAGCTGGAGACAGAGATAGAAGCCTTACGTAAAGAGCTCCGCACTTTAAAGGTGGATTTTCAAAAAACTCACTCTGCACTGGAAAATGCAGTCAGCTGGGTCGAACACACCTCTGCTACAAACAAACTTAAACGGTATGTTTGAGTGTGCACATGCACTACAAAAAGAATTGCAATTCTGATTTCAGATGATCCTAATGAAGTATGGTTCATAGCCTTTTTGTGTTTTCAAAATTGTTGATTTTATGATTGTATACAATTATTATATGATTATTTACTTAAATAAAAAAAACACCAGAGAACTTTAGCTTGATGAAAGACAGTCACCAGGTTTAAAATGACAGACTCTTTAATTTTAGTCACATGGACAAACTACTAATGTGTTGCAAGCGAACAAACCCAGGGCAAAAAACAAGTAGAAATTTCACCTCAGATTGCTTTAAAATGTTTTGAAACCCTCAACAAGGACATCGTCAATCACCATGTGCTGTATTTGACTCTTTGTGACTAATTGGTAAATTTTTTGTTTCTCTTTTCTGCTCGTGACCAAAGCAAGCAAATTCAGTAGTAGCATCTTTCATTCATTCATTATCTCCAGCTTTTTCCTCTATTAGGGTCGCGGTGAGGTTCCCCATGCCCATCCAGGGGAGAACGTCTCGGGCGCTGAGCAGATAGACCCAGGACAGGGCGCCAGTCTATCGCTGGGCACACACTCACTCACACAGACACACTCTATACGGGGCAATTTTGAGAATTAAATTGACTTGATCTATGTTTTTGGACTGTGGGAGGAAACCGGAGAACCTGGAGGAAACCCACGCAGACATGGGGAGAACATGGAAACCCCACCCAGATGGGGATTCGAACTGGGAATCCCTAGCGCTGATAGGCGAACTTGCTAACCACTAAGCCACCGTGCCGCCTAGTAACATCTTAATGTCTAAAATATTATAATAAATAAGCAGTATTTTTTAATCTAATACAGTTAAAATCATTTTATTTATTGCAAATTAGTTAAGTTATAGATAAGTTATTGTATGTCTATTGTCATAAATAACAGCTGGTGAACTCAGTGCATACAATTATGCATATTATATAAAATGTGCAGGGTCAGTTGTTATACTTACTCTTATAACTGCACTATTTACAATGTCATGGCCAAAAGTCCAATTATAGTAGTGTTTCTTTGGATAAATTGGGAACAATTTATGATTCCATTACATGGAAAATTAAAGAGTTCAAGCAGTCGACAGTTCAACTCTAGATAAAACTTTGTCTTATTTCAGACAAGAAGGCCAACTAGAAATATATCACTCACACCCACTCAGAGAGCAGAGTGTATATAGATCAGAGAATCACTCAAGCTCTGCAAGAGACTACAAATCAATCATCCACTACAGGCTGGGGAATTTGTAGAGCCTTTAGTCATGCAAGAGAGCATCACTGGTGCAATCAACTGAAAAGAGGAAACAGAAAATGAGAGGCCTTGAGATGATCCAGCAAGGACTTAGTCTGAGGAAGGCTCGTATGATTGTATGCTTCATGCTACTACCTGAAAATAGATAACATGTACTTCCTTCTTATGTTTTATTTATTTCCCCCTCTCTGTTTACCTTGTGATTAAATCTAATAAACTTGCAATTTCTTTTCCATATACCATTTTTTGGGCTTGCTTCCATCTGTGGTCATATGCCTTATTTTTATTTCATGTTTTGAATGTATTTATACAGTGCATAATTAAAAAAAATTCATCCTGAAGTGACACTTGAAGTATGTAAATAACTTCACTATATTATATTTACTAAATTTGAATAGTATATGCTCTTAATGTTGTCTTGAATTAATTAATTTATCGATAAGTGATATCATTGATGTTAAATATATAATACATTTTAAGCAACGGTGACAATGCTTTTGCAGTGAATCAAATTATGTATTTTGATCATTTTGATGACCATTCAAAAATTTTATGATATATAAATTTTAGACTTTTGCCATTGGTTGTTTGTTGTTGTATGACAGCAAGAGAAACCAGTATATTCAACTTGTATGATATGATTAATTACAACAATACAAAGTTTCTGATAAAAAATTTTTCTTGTGGTCTTGTGATGCTTAGGCCTAGGCCAGTCAAAGATTTGCGGTTAAAGGACCAGCCTTGCCACCCGAAGGTCCACAATTTGATGCCCGGTTCCACCTAGTACTATGGTTGAAGGGCCCTTTGGCAAGGCACTTAACCACAATTGTGTGTGTGTGTGAATATATATATATATATAGTGTGATGGTTGCAGCATCATGTTTTTTCTTTCTCATGTTTCATAAGTAGGAACTAGAAAACTGATCTAAGCTACAGTTGTGAGATTTAAAACCAAAATAGTCAATAATGTATGTGAATAAAATTTATAAAATGTGTCCTCAAACAGGGGTGGCACGGTGGCTTAGTGGTTAGCACGTTCGCCTCTCAGCGCTAGGGATTCCCGGTTCGAATCCCAATCAACGTGGAGTTTTCATGTTCTCTCTGTGTCCGCATGGGTTTCCTCTGGGTTCTCTGGTTTCCTCCCACAGTCCAAAAACATGGATCAAGTCAATTGAGTTCTCCAAATTGCCCCATATAGAGTGTACGTGTCTGTGTGTGTGAGTGTGTGCCCAGCAAAAGATTGGCGCCCTGTCCTGGGTGTATCTGTCCAGCGCCCGAAACTTTCTCCCCTGGATGGGCATGGGGAACCCCCCCGCGACCCTAATAGAGGATAAAGTGGAAGATAATGGATCGGTGTCCTCAAACATCAACCCTTTTACGAGTCTCTGACCTAAATTACTGCTTACTAATAGTCTCTATCTCATATCAGATCTTAAACAATTTTGTAAGACAGTTTTAAATATGTATATATATTTTTTTAATATATGTATAAAAAAAAATTGGTGTTGGTTTAAACAATGCATTAAGACAGTTTCATTTTGTAACAATATACATGGGAAATGCGTTACACTTGAGACTGAATTTAGTACAACTACCTTGTAATTTGTATTCATATGTGTATGCATGCTGCAGGCAGTTAGAGGAAGAGGAAAAGATGAAGAGCAGTGAAATGAAGACATTGCAAGATTGTGTAGGCGTTCTGCAAACTGAGAAAAAAACATTGCTGTTAGAGAAAAGAGACCTCATTACACGAGTCAAGCACCTGGAGAAGGAGTTGCAGCTAGCACAACAAGAAAACAGGTACCAGTATACAAGAACTCAGATACAGGTCTTCTATAATAAACACACTAAGAAATTATCTCTTCAGCTATAAGTGCAAAAACATAATTTAATCATTAGGTTCTTTATTGACCATAATTTTATTAGTGCTATACAACTATTTGATTTCATATCTTGTCAGTTTTGAAAATTTTGCAAAAACTGACTTTTTTGATTCTTATGTTTCTATTCATTCGAACTTTATAACCATTAAGTATTTGAATCCAAAATTAGTTTTCTTTTATGTACTTTCTCATTGTTTATCGCATGTTATTTTTTGGCTTCCTATTTACATCTGTAGGAAGGCTCAGAGAAGTATTACTGGGATGAAGCAGCAGCTTGAAGAGTCCTTTGTGAAGGAGCTTGTAGCATACAAGAACTTATCCAGCATTGTACAAGTGGCAGAGATAACCACACATGAGCGAGATCAGCTCATGCAAATGGTACTACATTTCTTTTTCGTTTTGCACATGTGATGGTGGAGAACTCTGACCTTCTGTATCTGAGAAGTGTTGAGTGGTGATTCCATAATTTTTGCTAGGGGTTATAGTGTCAGGAAGTTTAGTCCCATACTAAACCACAACCTAACGCTTAATAAACATAACTGTATTAATGAAAGACACTTCTTTTTTGATTATTATCTGAAATTAAGATTAATTTGAGGTCATTATACATACTGCATAAACGTTTATATTTGGGCTTGAACTACTAACTACTACTAGAGCTGAAATTTTACAGTAATTGGTAATTTTTAAAATATAAGATAAGCCTAAGAAAGACATGGTTCCTTTTTATATATTTTCATTTACACCCTTCGTAATGTATTTCTTCCATGATTAAAGATATATCAGTGGTATTAAACATAAAATTGTTATTAATGAAAATGTTGTATAACAGAAAATAATAGAAAACCCGTATGAGCAAAATAAAAAAATGCAAGCTTTTATTATTATAAATGAAACATCCTGCTTATCTGTATGTTTCTGTTTGACATAAAGTGAAACCCAACTGCTTTATATTATTTTTTATTATAAGTGAATAAAATTGTACTTAATTTGTTGGTAAATCAGCCTTGGCAAGTGCTTCCTTACTGAGAAAAAAAATATATACATATTTTTACCTTTCTTTTACAATAATACGTTAACTATGAATTCCCACACCGTATCTTTGGTCCTGCGCCATATGTTACTAAACTGTGGCAGTAAATGTTCCCTCACAAGTCATTACCATGGTTTAATAATTTCATTATTATGCTTTAATTATTTTGTTTCCACATTTTAATAAGTTTTGGTCACGCCCAAACTTTATTAACTATAGATTTCATTAGACTTCATAATTATTTAGAACATTTATTAATCATTTCTATTGTTTATTTAACCTACTTTTTTGTCTATATGTATTCTTGCTAATTATTTTTATCTTCATCACTTCCTTCTCTGATTTGGTCAATCTGTCTGATTTGTGCTTGTCTTATCCATTTGGTTTGTTCTTTTCCTTCACAGGCCTTGTCTAAAGACAAGCAGGAAGCCCTTGCCCATATCCTCAATGGCACAGTTAACTTCGGAAAGCTACAAGAGAAATTTAAAGTAAGGGTTTATGCTTATAAAATACATGCTACATATAATACACAAAATTGCACAATTAAAGAAATTAATATAAAATAAAAAAGTAGTTTACTCCATCTTTACATATGTTATGTTGTACGGAATGGTGGGTCAGTGGTTTGGGAGTTGAGCTTTAAATCTGAAGGTTGTGGGTTATAATCCCCAAGTTACCAAATGTGGGTCCTTGAGCAAGACGCTTAGCCCTCATTGATCCAGGACTGCTGTATGAACCCTGTGTTCTGACCCCAAAACCTCCAATTTGGGATATGTATCTGCTAAATAACCTAATATAATGTTTGATACTAAAATATGTACTTTGCATGTTAAGCCCCATAAGATGATATTCTCTTAAGGCAGCATGTTAACAAAATCTGTAGTAATATGTAGTAATATTATAAAAATTGCATATTACTAAATTTTTTTTATTTTTCATATTACTAGACAATTTAATTAGCTATATGTTTGATTTGTAAGGAAATAGATTCAACACATTATACTGCTGGTAAATTTTAAAAGTTGTTTTAGTATAAATATTTTTTTGTATTGAGACTGGCAATAGAGACATTTGATTGTACATCTTTCTGTATTTATAGTTTACCAGTTTCTCAAAAAGAACCACTTACAGGGCAAACCGTTTGAAGTTTCTTTCCATGGCCTTTTACCATCATGATTTCACTGAACTTTGAATCTGTTAATGATAATAACATGGTAATATGAACTTCAGAGAACCAAATGCTTTCCCATCTTAAACTGAGAAATATTGTCCTTCAACTGATTGTCTTGAGCTAACACGAAGTGGTATTCATTTTTATTGCAATTTTAGAAAGTGTCCCAGCATTTAGGTAAATGGGTTTTGTAATGTTAATAGTTATTTAACAATAAAAGTAAGCCTTTTATGTGAAAAAAAAGAAAAGAAAATAGTACATATTTAATATATTCTTCCCTAACACATACTATACATTGTTCATGGTTATGGGAAATAGCACATGATAAACCATTTTTTTTAATGTTATTATTACTTGTATGATTGTCATTTGCACAAGCTTGCTAACTGCATGCACAGCTGTTGTTTTCTTTGTGTGGACTAATTACTACTTTCGTGTCCGCACAGTTAGGGTCTGTATGTATTCATTCTGTTGCATGAAAAAGGCCTGAATGCATGCAGTTTTACCGAATACACATCAGGACAAAGAGAACTCTGTTAGAGAGCTTTTCACACTGTAATTACACACTGCGTTTTGTCATTGTATTCTGTGGGTTATTTTGGAGTCTGTCTAAATCCCACTCTCCCTCCTGTGCTTTTAAAGGCAGAAATGATGTGACAGATTCCATGCGATGGATGGCATGACCTTTTGAAGAATATAAAATGCATGGATTGTGCGCGCATGCGTGTGTGTGTGCGTGCATGCATGCATAAGTATATAACAACCCATAAGTGAATTAGTACAGTGTTGCTACATCTGTAGCAAAGTATAGCTCTGAAATTTTGAAAGACTCTTTAAAAGTGTTAAGACACTTAGTAGTACACTTGTATAATGCTTTAATTTCCGAATGCAACCTTCAAGTCTTGCAGGTGCCAATTTGAATTTGGATGTGTTAATATTCTTTAAAAACAACATTAAGAAACATTAAGGATATGTCTACACTAACATTTTATTTTAATTAATACACATCTGCTATATTCCCTACTGGTGTCTACAATAGTTTTTCAGAAAATTTTTGGATATGATGGTGTAGACCTCCACTTTTACTTTCAGGTTGGAGCTTATCAGTCACAACTTGCTCAAAGGCCCACCTTAACCTCTTTGTTGGTCTTGGGATTTGAACCCCCAGCTTTCAGATTGCTGGCCCATTACCCTAACCACTGAGCTAGCACACCCAGTTTATGTGCACAGAGATTGGTTTTATTTTAAAAACCTGTATTAAA
The DNA here is from genome assembly GCA_019802505.1 of Corydoras sp. C115. Taxonomy (NCBI): domain Eukaryota; kingdom Metazoa; phylum Chordata; class Actinopteri; order Siluriformes; family Callichthyidae; genus Corydoras; species Corydoras sp. C115. Next base: position 3,082,952 of record JAFMOC010000037.1, on the reverse strand, counting down.
ATAACAAAAGCTTAGTGTAAACATTTTACTATTGAGGATTACAAGGGTTACTGAAACAATAAAACAGTGAAAATAACAGAATTGAGGGCAAAAGGTAAGGCTGAAAAACCTAAGAGAGAAGGAGAAGTGTTGTATTGAAGACAAACATTCACCTTGAGAGAATAGTGTCTAAATTATTCAGAATGTTTTAAAATTTATAGAGTAGCTTTGCTTAAAACAGCAAAAATTGGTACTAAATATTTTATTTGGTGTATTCAGATAATGCTCGAAATTTTGTATCGAAGGAAGAAAGCATTTAAACATCATGCGTGGATTTAACTACATGCTGGTGTTGAATCAGGAGACTTAAAAATAATTTAAGCAGTGGGACACATGCTAAGTTTGACATAAGTTTTAACATTGCTTGCAGATGTTGATCTCTATTTGGCCACAAAACAAAAGCTAATTGTTAGCACCATGCTAACTATATATCATACAGCAATTTATCTCTAGCCCCCCCCCCCCCCCCCCTCTGTTATTTTGTCTCAGCTTTCCTCCAATTAAGTCATTATCAATTCCAGCATGACAGTCCCACCATATCTTCCTTTACCCAAACAATCATTTGTTTTTAATAACCCAGCATGATCTTTAAAGCATGCAGGAAGGAGCTGTATTTCAGCTTCTTTTTTCTTGTCTCCAATGCTGGGATAATGAACAGGCATTATATGTTGCTGTTGTTGTGATGATTAAAAAAAACCCAGTTGTCCTCACACACATTGTATCAATAGTGCTTGTGACTTGTCAGGACAGAATCTTTTAGTATTATATACTACCAAATTAGACACCTTGTACCCCACAAACAAAAAAATTGCCAACTACCAAAAATGGCTTCATTCAGACTGAAAGTCTTTTGCTCATTCACTACTTACTATTTTGCTTTTACTAGATAGTATATTGATTGGTGAATGAGCATCAAACAGCTTTATTAAACACTTATTCATAGAAAAACGTGAATGTTTTTTTCTGTCTTTTTCTGTTGCATAAACATATTATTTAACCATTAACGCATAGCTACAAAAATAATAAAACATAATCACTTATGTTTTCTAGTAGACAGTATTTTAAGTTCATCATTAAAAAGCCAATAATGTACTAATAATTAAATTAAGATTTTTTTCATATTTGTACTTAATGTTTGTCCTGCATTATTGTTTGAAAATAAGTAATGATTTTAATTACTAGCAACTAATAGCAAAAAGGTTCATGCCACAATGTATTGTGGTCTATATGGTGCTTTGTAGTATATTGTACATTGTATGTACACAATGCAGGTGCATTGCAGCATTATATAGTGATTTAGAATCACATTTGAGAATTTGGACAACACAACAACATGGATGAATCTATATAGCCAAAAGAAAGTAAGCAAAACAATCTGTATTTAGATATGTTGATCTAATTTCCAGAATCTGCAAATGTAATTGCAATCTAAAACAGTTACTGATTGCCTTGGATGAATAAAAGTTTTAAAAGATCTAGAAATAGCAGCCTTTTTGTTTTTGTTAATGTTTGTATGCTATGAGTGTAGTACTGCATTGTTATTAAAATTGTTGTTGTAAACAGATACCAGAAATTTAAACATATGCCTACTTTCTTCCCTCTACAACAGAACCTGTCTATGTAATGCGTATGCAATATATTATACTTATATTTTTTTACTAGTATTTCATTTATTTTCTTACAGACTGTGAATTTATCTTTGGATATGTGAATGTCCAGACAGTTAAACACAGAGTTCAAGCTGTAGTTCCACCAAAACAGTTGTTACTCCCTTATTCCCCAATCACACTTTCAATATAAGTACCTTGTTCACATGAGGTAACAGCACCACAGCCTGATGTAATTTAACCACTTTTATCATGGCAATTATGTCTGTGGCTAGACAAATTACACACAAAAAATTACATCATGTGCTACAGTTTTAGACAAGAAGGTCAATCTGGAAAAAAAAAAATTATACAGGCCACAAGCACATAGATTGTAGATGACTGAAAAATAGCAAAACCTTAATAAATTCTTATACCACAAGCTTACTGAAGGGTCAAAACAAATCTCATGGAAAAAGTCTCTTATCTTATTTGCAGTACAGATTAAAATGGTCATTTAAATTCATAGAATGGTTAAATACCATTTATATATACCGGCAGTAGGATAATTTATTGGGCAATGTAAATTTAATAAAAACTACATAATAATGTATTTTGTGTTAATTTGAAGTATTTTAGTCTATTTTATTTTACATGTGTCTAGCCTTGATTTTTTTTCATTAATACCCTAGCACATTGTCTATATAGAGCTTATTTACATATATATTGTTTTTAGAAAAACACATCATTACCTTTGTCTAGACCAAATTTATATATTTTGTTTGTTTTTACTTATGTAAATATATTTTTGTATGTGCAAACATATAAAAACCATAAAACAACAAATTTAAACAAGATTGTCTATAATCTTACAAAAAAGAAAGATTTATCGACACTACCTTAAACACTGATTCAAATAAATATGCTGGTGATTTGCAACAGTTTTTTTTCCTGTTGTACAAATCACTTCGGGACTCTGCTGAGGTGTATATACTCTTTACATTCACAAAGAAGTGGCTCCAAGGGCATAATTTTATAATCTTTTGGAAGCTGTCAACCGCACTCTTGTGTCAATGTTATTGTGATAATGTGATTTATTCCTGTGATTTGTACTGAACATTTGTTCTGCAGTTTTTCAAAAAAACCTGTAATTATTTCTATGATTACCAACAGTTAGTGAAAGAGTTTGTCTTACTGGTTTTAAATCTAGCCCATATGTAAGAAACATTTCCCTATATTTATACCTGCTGCTGTTGCTTACTGTACAATGTACTATCCTAGCTAAATACATATGTACTGCAGCAAGTAAACAGGTGGTATTCATATTCAAAGATCCACATAAATGAGAAGAACGGCTGTATGTTGTATATTTTATAGTTAAAAGCTAATGTTACATCTGTCACTCTTTAGTAAAGCTTTCATTCCAAAATTCACAGTAAAACATCCAAAAAAGAAACATTTGATTTATTATGCATGGTTCATTAACTGGTAATAGCTAAGAACACTAAAGCTGAATGAATTGTCTGTTCCATTTGGCTCATATTATAGGTTTTGAAGACATGTTTGCAAAACTGATAATTGGTTACCTTGGTTTAGGTTTTAGTTTTAACAAATAACTCCTCTACCACACATCTCAAAGGTCTGTTGATAAAAATAACATTTGTTTTGCATGTTGTGAAGAGGTTTTGAATCAGATCAATTAGTATAGCCACCCTTGGAATGCTTAAAAAATCCGCATCCATACAGGAACCTCTTATTTTTAAATTTTGTTTAGTCAGCTCCTGCTGGAGCAGTCACACATGCCCTGACACAAGCACTGACAGAATCCATATACAAGACATACTGTGAGGCTGGAGGGCACAAGGCTAACACACACAATGCCAAGAGTAACTCTCTGGATCACCAGCAAGTAAATGCCCAGAGGTAAAGACCCAAAATAAAAGAAGCCTAGAAGCCACACAAGAATTTTGGGCACATGATTACAGATCTTGGTAAATGCATCTTGGTCCAAAGTTCCATTGTTTGATACCACAGATATGGAATCAATACTATCTTCCCCATTGTCATCTGAGCTGCCGTTGTGACTTGACAAATGCTGCACCTCTCGCTGAACTTCCATTATGGTGATGACCAGGCAGTTGGAGGAGTCATGGTATGGACTGTCACTGGATGATAAGCTCCTTGGTGTCAGTACCACCTCTTTACTGTGGTCCGAGCTCCATGACTTATCTCGGACCGCCAAAAGTGACATGATGTTAGAGTCGTCAGGGAGTACCGCTACATCGTAGTCGCTAACTTGTGTTATGTGACGGCAAAATGGACAGCTAATGTAGCCTGTGCCTTCTCCAATGTCCAGGATTTTGTTGAGGCAGCGGGCACAGACACGGTGCAAACAGTCCAGTATCTTAGGTCTGCGACTGTGCACATTGTAGCGCTGATAGCAGATCTTGCACTCCAGCTCATCATTGACATTTGCAGTAGCAGTAGCAGTAGCATTGTGAATAACATTGGAGCTTGGATTTATTGTTGTACTGATGCTGGGACTAGAATTGCTAGGGCTAGGGGTGGCATTAGAATTAGTGTTTACACTGGGGCTTAAATTGCCATTGGGATTAGTGGGCCTTTCCTCTTGTTCAGGGTGAGTACAGCTCATCTTTGCCTCATACTCTGCAAAAAAAAAAACACATGTTAAAAAATATTTATATAACTTTTCTTTTTATTGTTTTAAAAGGCAGTTTGGTAGATTGTAGTAGATTGTATTTTATTAAACCAGAGTAATATGTGTTCAATTAACTTAAATATTCATGATGAGTACATTCTTGGTTGTAGTTATCTGTACCTGAGCTGAATAATAACTTCAAAGACTTCTTAAAATTCTGCACTACTTTCTTCACCAAGTGAAGGTCATCTTTTCATAATAATAAATATAGCTGCAGTATGGTATGTTTCATTTTAATTCCATATGTTTAATTTGTGTGTGCATGTATATTTACTGTATGTAATTTTATGTATTGCTTTTTTATTGGTATCAATGCCATATGGCAACACCACTTTTTTTATAAAATATCCCGGCATTTTTTTATTTTTTAAAAATGCTTTTAATGAGTGAAATGCTAATTAAATTTAAGCAACTTGTTTAGCAAACTGGTGTACCTGCTTTGTTTGTGGTTTTGTTTCTATGGCAACAACAGAAGCATGAACTCTTTCTGGGAATGTGCCATAGCAAGTCTGTTTGCGTCTCTTCTATGAAACATCCATTCATTGACTGAGTATAATAAGCAGGAATTCAATCTTATGTTTATTTAATTTATGATTATTATTCGGAGGAAATACAGTACATTATACAACTGGAATTGCTTTCCATGAAAGCCTTTTATATAACCAATTAGGTAACCTCAGCACTAAAACGCTACAGTCACCCTTGTGCTGTGACTCATGGCAATCTTTTTGCAACCTTATATGTGTTGCTTAGTACAATTGGTTTAGCTGCAATATACAATATTATTTTCTCTTGTCTGAAATGGTCGACTATTATTATGTTAAATCAAACTCCAAATATTGTAAATGGACACTGATACTTCCATAATCGCTTTGATAGTGACATCTTGATGGATGTTTGGGTAATTGTATGCCTTGTGTTGACTGCGTTCAAAAACTATGAATTGTAGATTTGCCATGGCTATTTTTCTTTTATATGTCTGTGTTCATCTCTGCTGTCTCGTAGGTTGTGGTTCTGTAACGATGTTTCAGAAACAACAAATATGACCATTTCTGATAATTATAGTATGCTCTCTTTTATTGCCAGTTTATAATAATTATAATAAGTCAACAAACATGCAGAGTTGCTAAATTGATTTTGGGTAATCAGGAGTATGCCATATAATGTGTAATATTTTTTCATTATTATTTATGTTTCTTACTAGGATTCATATTTTTGAATTAGCATGTAATGCTTATGTCACTGTTCAAGCTACCAGAGTCAAAGTTAATTGATCACTCTGGACACCAGATTAATTATGAGACGAAAAAAAAGGTGATAAGTGTAAATAAATATTTAAAGAAGCTGTACAAATACTAATAGATATTGTGTCAGTTACACAATGCACAATGCAGAACATATGGAAAATATTTGTAAAACTTATTATAGTTTCATGTTTAAAAAAAAGTAAAAGAAACAAATGAATATATATATATAGTTTTTTTTTGTAAAAAGCTTCAGAGTAAACTGTATTTATCTTTTCAACCAACGTATACTAAGTGTAGCTTCTATGGAGGACATAGGTCTTGCTATATATCATATTGTCACTAGTCTCTTGATTTATTTTCATCCCTTCACCTTTACCTCACTACAGCCTGCTTTAAAATGACGTGAGTTTTTTTTCTGCTTGGTATTATATGATTTAATGAATGTTCTCATTTTTATAATGCAGTTGATAACCAGTTCTAATAATAATGGACTTTTTAGGTTATTGCAATATTTCCTCATCCCCTTCAATTTTTCTGCTTTTATTCTTGTATTATTGCAGATAAGACCTGTAATATTTTTAAATGTGAAAAATAAATGGTGAAATAATGACACTTTGCAGTATCACAGCTGGGTCTCAGATTTATCACGGTGTTGTATTCTGGCCACCTCTTGCTGGTCTATGTGTAAAGAATAACACTCAGTGAACTGTACTAGACAAAATAATGGACAACACAGGAGCATAACACAAAGAATAGGGCTTAATGCACATTTTCCTATAATTAGAATTATAGGATTAAAACAGGCTTAATAGGTTTTAAACATTCATTTAGTTTCTAATAATCTTATCTTAATCTCGATTGGTAAACGGGTCAGCCTATCCCAGCAGTCATAAGGCAAACATAGATGGGTCGATAGTCTATAGCAGAGCAGATACACAAACACGTACATTAATGCACACGAACACCAGTTCAATATCACTAGTTAATCTTTTATCATCTTTTTAAAATGTGGGCGAAAGCCAGAATTTAAGAAAGACCATGTAGGAAGCAAATGTAAACTCCACACAGGCTTTGTCCACCCATTCATTGGGAATAAAAACAAAGAAGCTGTAAGATGAGAGCAAAAACCACTGCAAACCATGCAATTTTCTTTTTTCTACTAAGTGATATAGATCTGTTTAAATTATTTAAAGCTCCTTTTGGCGCATTCGTTTTGTAGCATTTTATGGTCTGTCCCTTTTTTTGGACACTGAATCAAACTTTAATGCATTGGTCTAAGTGAAGCTTTAACTCCAGCTGTTGGTGTGTAATAATATTAATAATAGTGTCATCTTGTGCTGTTGCCATGGTTGCTTGCACCCCATCATTTCCCAGTAGGAATCAGGTTTTCTTTCTCTGCATCTTCTAACAAGGAAAATAAGAGGTAGAGAGTGAGAGTGACAGAGACAGAAGAGAGTGCAGGGGTAAAGAAGTGTGTGGGGGGTGGATTGGTGTTAGGGGAATTGCTATTGCATACTTTACCAGCTGAAATAATTACCTTTCTTCAAAGCAAATCTTTCACTAACATCACGTTGTTATTGTCAACTCATAAACTGCTTTTGTTTTTACAAAATAAGTTTCTCTAATTCTCAAACACCATTTGCCAACATGTTTAAAATTCAGTGTGCAGCATCCAGACTAGGCAATATGTCCATGTCAGTATGTTTAAACATTTTACGGCTATACAATGCTCCAACTTTTCAATGAGACATTTCATAAACATTAGGCACGTCTGAGCAACATCACTTGGACATAATAAACACTTAACGGGTTGAAACACGTCATAGGCACTGGGATATCACCAGCAAACCCTAACCTCTATCAGAGCAACAGTGGCATTAGAAAACCTACAGTCATTATTATCATAGTTTCATAATTGCATTTTTTTTTTAAATTGTAAATAATTTTTTTGTAAGGCCAGAAGACTAAGTATATTGTGATGATTAAAGGGAAAAGAGAGCTTCATTATGACACTTGGGGCATTTTGTGGAGACAACAAGGTGAAATGCGCTGTAAGTGTCAGCATCCAGGCATCATTCCTCTTATACAAACTCACCCTCACTTCTTAATCCGGACTATACTCATGTTTTTGTGTCATTTTATGTTCATCAATGTTTATTAAACTGGCTGACATTCGCTTAATGTTAAGAATTGATTTGTTTTTTTTTTAAAGTGGCTGTTTATTTGGCTCCTACATTGTTTTTCTTCATAGCTTATACTTATGTGAGGTTGATGAACCTAATCATGTTGGTCAGACCTTTGTTTTCTGCCAGTTGAGCGAAAGTTCTGACAGATATTTGTTGTCTTCTCATTTAAAATTTATTTATACAGCTATATTTTTACAACCCTTTCAATTTTTTTTTTTACAAAAATCTGTAGATTTTTCCACGATGCCTGATGGTTACGGGACACTGCTAATGTACACTGCTGCGTTAGACAAAGTTTCAGCTGGTACACATACTTCTTTAACATAGACTTGTAATGTAACTTCTGACTGTAAAGGGTTTGTATTCCCAATATAAATAACTATTGAAGGGTTTAAAAAATTTCAGGAATGCCCTTATGTTCAATGTCCTTGCCTTATGTATGTATTGGAGTAGAACTGCTGGAATCTTACGGAAAGTAAAGATACTTGGCTCTCTTATGTGGGTCACTGAATGGGAAATACAATTTAGAATATATGAATAAAAAAAAAAAAAAATGTAGAATATATGAATAAGAGAGTGAGTGAACTAACTGGAGTTTTGTTAGGCCTATATAGTTCAAATGTCACCTACACTCCACACTTGTGAAGATTAGTAAAATGGATGAAAACTTTCTAGCAATCAAATATTTAGCAATCGAAATTATTAAGATAAAATGGCAAAGAAAAAAAAAACACTTTAGTGTTTGGTCTGAATAAGTGAACAGTTTGAGTAATTTTTACAGTGCAATAATGTTTTTAATTATGCTGGTTCTTTTTCCTCGTTTAACATAGACACTTTATTTTTAAATTTATTACATTTTTAGATATTTCTAAGGAACTCTAAATATTTATTATTAACACATTATTAACTGCATTTTATTAACTTTCTGTGGCCTGTAAGAAATGTGTCCTTGCTTAAAGAAAAGCATTATGCCCTTGGGTACCAAATATGCAATAAAATAAAAAGGCTACAGACAGTTGACGCTGAGAAATACCTGTATTGGTTGACTATATGTGTATTTAAAAACATTTAAGCATGAACCATTATATGTAACTTAATGGTAGCTTGAGTGAAATAATTGATCAATGACATGATGTGTCGATGTGTTAAGTTCATGGATGTTCAGTTGCATTACTTAGTTATTTACTTAGTTACATTACTTGTGTTAATAATTGTTGCATTATTTCAATGCACATTATGTAATCTTTTTATATTTAATTATTTTTTAATAGCCTAGAGGTGTGAGGTTATATTATTTCTTCTATAAGTGCATCTAAAACTTTGCTTTTTAGGCTGACAGTCTTATGATGACCTTTATGTAATGATCTACATTTATTTGAAATGTAAATTTCACTGCAGGTAATCTGTGGTAAAAGTAAAAAATTATGATATTAAACTCACAATCACAAAAAAATGTGATTAATAATATAAATTGCATCAATATTACTGAAAATGCCCTGTTTTAAAAAATCATACAAATGTCAGATACAGAAAAATGCTGCTCATTAAAAGACTGCAAGTCTATTAAAAGAGATTTGTAAATGATATAAATAGACAAAAAACATATAATGGAATTTGTTTCTGTCTTTTTTCAAATAATCACAAGGATTTTCCAAGACCTTCACCCATGAGCTTATTTTGAAATAAGCTTACCACTGAATTTTAATCTTTAATTTCCTAGACAGTATAAGTAGTCTAGCTGGTGTATGACTTTTTATTAAGACCTTTCTCAAGGCAAGTAGCTGAATTGATGTAGTGATTGTATCCAAGACCAGATGAAAAGATTTTGTTAAATTTGGGATTGTTCTGATACATCAGTTTTACATTTAATTAAATGGGCAATACACATTATACCAATCTGCTTTCCACATGAATGAGATCATCTCCATAATGTGAATCTGAAACAGCATATAAGGTCCAGTTGCATCAATAGACTCAAAATGAAGTATAAACAAGGGTACTTGCTCCTTGCTGAACATTTTATCAGTACAAGATGCATTCCCTTGAACTATTAAACCACAAGTTTAGAAAAACTAAAGCTAGGAGAACTAAACTGGTCAAAAAGAGTTGCTGAATAATGCTGAAATAAACTTGCTTCCTTTTAGAATAGAAACCCACTGGTAACTACTTCAGAAAGGATGAAATACATTTCTTATTCTCTCTTGAAACATACAGAGCTTAGTGATTTAATAACTGACAATTAACACAGCTGATAACTGTGATCAAGGTGGCTAGAGAGAGAGAAAAAAAGTTAATTATAAGTCACTGTGTGTGTGTGTGTGTGTGTGTGTGTGTGTGTGTGTGTGTGTGTGTGTGTGTGTGTGTGTGTGTGTGTGTGTGTGTGTGTGTGTGTGGTCGTGAAAGAAAGAGATACAATGTAAACCACCTACATATTTTTCCATTCATTGCCAATTTTATCAACTCAGTTGACCATAACAGACTCATTTACTAGCACTCTTTCATTTAGTGGTCAGGGCTGTAGAGGACCACTACAAAATATAATGTTGCACAATTCTAATGCAGTGATTCTAATTAGTAAATTGGGTGTTGGTCTAGCAGCGGTAACTCTGTCACACGCTGGTCACATTTTTGTTTTATTATATTGTTATAAACTCTTATAGAGTCTTTTTCTTGTGTTTGAAATCTACTGACTTCAAATAATGCTTAACCACCGTATATTATTATAAACCTTCCATACCATGTTCGTCAGTCTTTATCTAGAATTTTTGTTAATAGCTGGCTATTTTTTTTTATTATTATTATTTGTTGATGCTTTAAATTATTGTAAAGCTGCATTGACAATTATTTAATGTGTTTGACTGAATGAGTTTATCAAATTCTGAATGCTAATTTAGAGCCTGACTAAAAACTGAATATGACATCAGAGAAATTAAAATAAAATCTTAGAAAGAACAAACTGAGCTTGTGTGACTACATTTTCTAATATGCTCCAATAGCTGATTAAACAGAAGATCCTCTTGACATATGAGGTGAATAAAACAATTAGACCTGAGACTGCAATCAGGAAAACATGTCATTGATTTGTCTATAGAGAACAGCTCTGATTGAAATGCTCAACAACTCTGAAACAATCAAACCAGTTGTTCATTAATCTATTCTTTTCAAATTCTGTACTAATTATTGTTATGTAAATAAATATAATAACAGAATTAACAGTCATGTGACATGTTACACATATGTCATTAGAATTAAACAGATTAAAACTTACTAAATGTTTAATCTGACAATAGCATTTATTACCAAAAGTCCTAAAGAGCATAAAACTTTGGTCTTTAGGGAGCCCTTGCAGAGCTTTTATTATTGTTATAATCAAAGTAGCATTTCTCAGTCATACATGTCAGTTATTTATGCGTTTGTCTTATTGTTTCAAACATTTTTACTTATGGGCTTTTGCCAAGCAGTCAACCTAGTTCCCGTTCCTTAAGCATACCAATTTAATTTCCTTACCCAAGTATGCCTAACCTAAACAAACATTCTTTAAGCATTCTAAAAGCATGCTCATTTATTTTTTAACTATAAAAAATCTCCAAAAACACTTCCAAACACAACTAGTGACCCAATTTGTCTTACATAGTGTACATCGACACACTACCCTGATACTTACCAAATGTCTTCCTCCATCAATGCAGTGAACTCTTCCAAACATAGACTTTCTTCAGCACATTAACACTTTGGTTAACTTTTTGTTAACTAATTTAGTGTCTTTCTTACCTCACACTAACTAGTATGCTATACCAGTGTCCTTCTTTAAACATCACCACATATAGAAACTAACCTAGTCTTCAACTGCAAATTTGGTAACTTTTGATGAATGAATCCTGTCTCTTGCATTAGTCTTTGTGTAAATTACCTCTTTTCACATTTATGTTCCTGTACTAATTTAGTTTTCTATTGCATTAACCAAATGTCAACACATCCACTCGCTCTGTGAATTCTGCAGACAATGACCTATACCTCTATTTAAACATTCAATTCGATATTATGTGAACTTGACGCTTGAAAAGAGGCAGTGAAAAGTTTATTTAGTGTCTAGGCCAACTGATTTAGTGTTTGTCTTCAAGCAGGTAAATTCTTCCACCTCGAAACACAATGAGTGGCTAACAAATGTCCTAGAAATCATTAATAACCTAGTATTTACATCCATGCATGCTGAGCTATTTAATGATTTTGTATGAACTTCAGATATATAAAATAATGTGCCGACATATATTATATGTATTTTTTAACACTCAAAGATAGAAAGTGACAATAAATGAACTGGTAAATTTAAGGGGGGGGGGGGAGAAAAATAAGTGATGGATTAATTATTTTGGCAAATTGTACCACTGATCTCACAGAAATCTTTTTCTGTATTATGTCTTAACAAATGATTGAGTAAGGCATGTAGAGACATAACTAACCTCATACAAATATTTAAATATTACCTTTTTAATATTGTTCTGTCATCACTGTGACTGTGGTTGTGCTGGTTGGTGTTCCTCTGAGAGCATAGAAATATTCCACTCTGAAGATACCCTCACTGTTGCATTACTCCACTGACCGCATGTTCATCAGCTGCTGCTGACTGATGACTTGTGTCTGTATGTCAGGTGTTCAAGCACCAGGCGTCGGCAAGTGTAAGCGCACTGAAGCAGCGCATGTGTGAGCAGGAGCAGGACTTTGCAGGGAAGGTGGCGAGTTTCCAGAGGGAGATCCAACACCTGCAGGCTCAGCTCCGCGACCGGCAAGAACAACTCAACGGCGCTCTGCAGCAAAAGAGGTGACTGTGCATGTCTGTGTGTGTGTGTGTGTGTGTGTATGAGAGAGAGAAAGTGTGCGCTCTCTTCCTCTCTCTCTCTCTCTGCCTCTCTCTCTCTCTGCCTCTCTCTCTCTTTCTGTCTTTGCTGCTCTAGATGGTGAGATGCTGCAGTAGAAAGGACACAAGCAGAGCAGCAGAGTACCAGTCATAGTCACAGCATAAATAACAGACAAGCAGCCAAGGGGAGGGAGGTGTAGGGAAAATGACATCTTATTTTGTTTTCCCTTGGACCTCTATGCCTTATTTGGTTTGTTGTATGTTTTCAATTTTGCTGATTTTTTTTTTTCACTTTTTTCCCCTCTGTGATTGGGTAATTTCAGAGTACAAGTGACATATGCATGTTAATTGTGTTGTCTCAAAAAACACAGATTAATAATGTATTTAATTATGTCTATTTTACTAAACCTTCACAGGTTCAGTACAAGCATTTTGAGTATTTTAAGTGTTTTTTTTATTGACGATATTGAATTTTAGTTCATTTCTAAAATAGGTGATTTGTTTGGGTTATGGTTGTGACGGATGGAATATATTTTTAACAGATAACAGCATGTAAGGACTCTGAATATAAATATTCCGTTTAATAAAGAACACATCAACATAATTTAAAATGTTTACAATGTACAAAAAAAGAAACCGGAGAACCCGGAGAAAACCCACGCAGACATGGGGAGAACATGGAAACTCCACCCAGATTGGGATTCGAACCCGGGAATCCTTAGCGCTGAGAGGCAAACGTGCTAACCACTAAGCCCCCATGCCACCCGTCTATTATTATCCTAATCAAAAATGAAAAAAAGGACAAAGTATTCTTTTAAACAGCTGTAAAAACATCCGAGTCATTCAAGATGGCCATTATCTCCTGTCACTCGGTTTAATCAATTTAGAATGTTCTGTTCCATTAGATTACCTGCAATACATATAAAGACAGTTATTGCACTTTCTACATGTAGTGTCTACATTTGTATATAGTTTTTATATGGGCAGAATGGTGGCGTATTGGTTAGCACATATATCAAGAAGGTCCTAGGTTCAAGTCCAGGGCAGGGTGAAAAAATGTTTATTCTGTGTGAACACTGGATGCCCTTTTCATGCTTGGGTGGGTGTCCTCCTGTTTTTTTCCCTTCTTCAATTAGAAATGCTGAAGGTTAAATACTAGATTAATCTTTAAGAGCCATGCTAATCAAATACTAATTGGAGCGGCAGCACTCAAAATACATTATTTATCTGTTTGAGGTAATAAATCAAGTGTCATTTTTTGTTACCTTATTATTCTATATTCATTTTTGTGTTTTATTGTTAATTTGTATATATTATCTCAATGCAGTGATTTTGATAAAAATGTAATAGGATTTGATTTAAAGAAAACAGTAAAGAAATATGGTGATTTTAATTGGCAGTGTATGTGAAACAATTGACTACACATGACACGTTGTAGCTCTAGGATCCATTAAGGTTGCAGCTCTTATTGTATGATATGATAATGTGACAGCAGCTTGGCCATAAAGCTCATAACATTTATGGAATGAAAGCACAAACCATGAAACATAATATAAAAATAATAATAATAATAATAATAATATCAATATAAAAATAATATCAATATTCAGGTGCTACACTGACTGTGTTGTTTCAATTTGTCTTAACAGCAGAATAAGAACTATTCATTGAGAGCTTTTTAATATTTAATGACACTCAAACCAAATATCACTATAGCAGAGTCATGCATCAGTTTAAATGGTGTAAGCGCACAACCACTGGACTCAAGAGAGCTGTGTGAAATGTTCTCTGGAGAGCCTTATATTATAGTCTAATGGATGAATTTTGGTTTGGCAGATATCCAAAATTCATAGCACCATAGTATTTTAATATCAGTGCAACAGCATGCAGTAAAATTTCTGAGGGTTGTATTGTTCTAAAAGGAATCATGAAAATTCTTGGCTTGTGGGCAGATTTGGCTAATGCCTTTTATTTATTTAATATTTTAATAATGCTTATGAGAAATGACAGGACATTTCCATTAAGGTGTAGTTTAAATAATTGATTAGTTGAATAAAGGCACATTTATAGTTAAGACCTTGAAAGGCAGCATGCTTTGTGCAAAATGAACTAAATATTCAATATTAGCATTAAAATAACCCCTGAACTTACCAAAGTAGAGGTTTGAATGTACCTAAACTAGCACAGCTGCCCCTATTAATGCAGATCTTAGTCAGTGTTTGTTTCAACAAACTGTACATTGTATACTGTATATTATTCCAATAATATAAGTACTGCTGTAAAAATCAAATCTAAATATTTGATTTTAATGCCCTTTTTATTTGAACATATATTCACCTTTTAATCAAAATAATAACTTGAGAAAGAAAATGGTCAATTTAAGTTTGTAAATTCTTCAAATAGAAAAAAATTTTTTTCTATATCCTTGATGTGCTTCATTTGTCCAATTGAATTACAGAAGTGTCACATGCAATTGATTGATTAGTGACCCATAAATAAGTATATATAAACAACGGTCACAGACTTTATTAAGCCAATAGCCTATGAAATTAAAATAAGCAGGTCACATGTCTATGTAAGTACATGGGTATGTTTGCAGACATTTTCAACTCGGCCATGCCAGTTATATATGAAAGACTATAAGTGATTTGTGGCTACTAGTTGCTTTCTGGGTCACTAGTGTAAGTGATGGATACACACACACAATGAATGCCAGACACCATGTGTAGAATATCAGTGTCAGTTAAGGACACATGTCATTTAAAATTCCACAGCCAAGATTGGTTTGACCAAATGTGTCGTCACTGCACACAAAGGATGATGATGTACAAGAATGAGACCTAAATCTGTATTTACTATATAATTTCTGTAGATCTGTGTAATGGGTACCACAACAAGTTGTATAAGGGTATAATTAAAGTTACTATTATATTTATTTATATCTATAGCCACTTGTCTATATATATATATATATATATATATATATATATATATATATATATATTCATTCATTCATTATCTCCCGCTTTATCCTCTATTAGGGTCGCGGTGGGGTTCCCCATGCCCATCCAGGGGAGAACGTCTCGGGCGCTGGGCAGATACACCCAGGACAGGGCGCCAATCCATCGCTGGGCACACACTCACTCACACAGACACACTCTATATGGGGCAATTTTGAGAATTCAATTGACTTGATCCATGTTTTTGGACTGTGGGAGGAAACCGGAGAACCCGGAGGAAACCCACGCAGACACGGGAAGAACATGGAAACTCCACCCAGATGGGGATTCGAACCGGGAATCCCTAGTGCTGAGAGGCGAACGTGCTAACCACCAAGCCACCGTGCCGCTTATATATATATATATATATATATATATATATATATATATATATATATAAATATAAATATAAATATATATATATATATATATATATATATATATATATATATATATATATATATATATATATAATATAAATATATATATATATATATATATATATATATATATATATATATATATATATATATATATATATATATATATATATATATATATATATAATTGAAACTGGTTTTAAAAAATTTAGAGGACATTCACTTGCATTCCGGATGTTTGAGCTAAGAGGAACTTTTTAAATGCTGCAGATAGTAACTATCTGCAGGCAAGACAGTGATTTTCACTTTATTTAGCTATGTGTTAAGTGACTGGCTTTCTTAAATATAGATAAAGTTGTCCAGCAAGCTCTGAAATGCAAGTGCTTTTTTAGATTGCTTGCATCATAACCTATCCCAAACCCCAAATCCAATATCACTGCTCTAATTATACATCAGTAGATACTAGTATGCCCAGCGATAGATTGGCGCCCTGTCCTGGGTGTATCTGCCCAGCGCCCGAAACGTTCTCCCCTGGATGCCCCCCCCTCCCCCCTCCCCGGCTACCCTAACAGAGGATAAAGCGGAAGATAACGGATGGATGGATACAAGTACACAAATAATAATAAGAAGAAGAATAATGAGTTTTTAAGAATACCTCGTTATAGCATTTCTTGTTCTTCAATTCTTGTTTTTCACTACTTTGACATGTAAAAGCTTAGACCTCACATCCACATAAATATTCCTAAAACATACACACACACACACACACACACACACACACATATATATACTGTATATATATATATATATATATATATATATATATATATATATATATATATATATATATATATATATATATATATATTTTAGATATATTTAGATATATATTTCCATATGTTGTGGCCACTGATGCTCATGCACATCCAACATGACTGCAGAAACCTCTGCTTGTCCCGCCCACGCTTTCTCGCTGAGACATGACTCTTGCATCCCTGCTGAAGAACATGCCACAGGTGCCTTCATCTCCTGGGTTTTAGCACCAAATGTGACAAGACATGTCTGTGGCGTGACTGCAGATCCAGCAGCTGTATTTCAAAGTGTTTTAAATGCAGTCTTCCTTTCGTCGGTCCTTATTGTGTCGCACCATACATCAATTAATATTCAAACAATAATAGCTATAAAATGTCCATGGCATTATCCACATAATAGTTCAAAATATGAGCACATCTTTTTTTTTCTTCCTTTTCATATTAATTATTTGATTTATTAAATGATCTTGTCTGCAGTGATCACTTAAGTACTGTATGTCATCATAATTTGTGATTTGGTATAAAGCTTGGCATATATGCTCATTATGAAACAGCAGACAGTATAGTGGCTGCTACATTTTTTTTTCATCCTTCTCCCACTCATTGCACTTATGACGTCCATGGCTTGCTTCATTTACAGATAATGACAGTTATTGTTAGTCAGCTGTGACTAGCATAGCAGATCTTTGTCATTTCGTGCCCCTTTTTACCTCATTACCACCTTGTATATAATTTAACATAAGGATTAGTTGTTTAAGAGGTTTTTTTTCCCCAGTGTGTTTATTTGCTATTTCTGTACCTGTAGACCATAAGTACCTCAGTGTTTGGGTGTCTGTCTGACCTGAGTGTTCCTTAGACACTATGATTAAAATCACAAGTCATTACAGTGTCTCATGGGGATTTGGCACTGGCATTACCTGCATTTACATCTCTCTATCTCTATCTCGCTCTCACCCCCCCCTCTCTCTCTCTCTCTCTCTCTCGCCATAGAGAAGTGGAGAACGAATTGAAGGTGTTATGGAGTGCTACTACACGAGAGAACCAGCATTTGCAAAATGTGGTGAGGGGCAGAACTGACGTCTCATTGAGCCCCGAAGAGTCTCCACGTTCCTTTGGTTGGAGGTTGAAAGAAAATCATAACCAAGCATCGCACATCCCTGATTACAGAGCCCACAGCCGAATGTTAAGGTCTGACACAGATTATCCACATAACCTGTCCATAGACTGTGACAAGAATGGATTAGACTTTTATTCGTAATAAACTTTGGAAAGGTGACAAGTTTAATACGATCATGTTTTACAACATCAGTAAAACAAAAGTATTCATTCATTCATTATCTCAAACTTTATCCTCTATTAGGGTCGCGGTAGTGTTCCCCATGCCCATCCAGGGGAGAACGTCTCGGGCGCTGGGCAGACACTCCATCACTGGGCACACACTCACGCACACATACACACTCTATATGGGGTAATTTGGAGAACTCAATTGACTTGATCCATGTTTTTGGACTGTGGGAGGAAACCGGAGAACCCGGAGGAAACCCACGCGGACACGGGGAGAACTCCACCCAGATGGGGATTCGAACCGGGAATCCCTAGCGCTGAGAGGCAAACGTGCTAATCACTAAGCCGCCGTGCCGCCTAACACAAGTATTTCACAACATATTTAAAAGATAACAATAGAGCAATTCATATCAATTCAGTGAAATAAAACTTCTTTTGTTTACCTTTTAAACAAACATTTTACTACAAGAAAAGAATATGTATTATATTACTTTAGAGACTGCTTTATATAAATTCAGTGCTTACTGTATATTATAAAATGCAGTTTTATTGTAATTTAAAAAAAAATGTTGTTTTGCCTTTGTTCTTCTTTATAATCAAATTTTTGGTCACTTTTGACATATGTATTTAAGGCCAATTAATATTAGCAATGTTTTACAACAGTTGGAGTTGTATTATTGCTTAGAAGTTTATTTATGTTGCATCATGACTATTAGAACTTTTAAGCAATCAGCAAATGACGTTGACTTTATAGAGTTATTGTAATAAACCATGTTTTCATATTGTTTAATTTCAGTAAGTTTCACCAAGCATTATAAATACATTAAAATTCAAATTATATAGAAGATTAGTGTGTTGTTGGATGTTCAAACCCTTGACAACCTTAACCAGCTTTTGGCTGAGTGGGGCCCTGAGCAAAGCCTGTTAACTCTTATTTCCTTGAGAACTCTATGCTCTGACCCCACCATCAAGTTGGAATACTTGTAAGTCACTTTGGATAAAAGCAATACTGGTAAAACAAAAGACAAAAATTGGCTACAGGTTAAATTATATATTTTTGTCTTAAATTTAAATGTTTATATACGCTGTTCTATTAAAACCAATACAATAATAATAGCATCTCTGGTTAATCTTTTTTTACTTCCATGCACCACAATGGACATCTTTTAGTTATCTGTGCCTGTTCTCATTCCAATGATAACATATTTTGCATAAAGAGCTAAGAACATTTGTCACTACATAATCTCAGAATATTGCATTTTGGGGCCCCCAGCTTGTGAAAACCCCTCTTTTTTTTACTTTAAAAAAAGACTGGCTTTGGCTTTAGCAAATATCTCATTCTGTGATCAGTAGACAGATTGTAACTTTGAGCTGGAATCAACTGAAAGGTCCAAACTTGGACAATTTTAAATATTTTCTTATTAATTTTAGAGTCTATTTATACAAGCATGTCCATGTATTTGAATCCATGTTTACAGATAGAACAATTTGTCTATGTACTTTGCCCAGATGACATGTATTTTTGCCATATGCTAAGGAGTATTCTAGTAGTTATTCCAGAGCCATAGTTCCACACTCACTCACAATCAATGCTTTCCCAAAATAAGTAGCCCCAGGGTCATCCTTAACCTCAGACCTGCAGTTCTTGCATAGTCAAACATAAAGGCCTTTGAGAAGATCATAAAAAATGTATCATCACTGTCACAACCACACACATGTGCAGCCTTTTCAGTTTCTATAAAGTGCCTTGGGATGGATCAATGAATCCAATCTTTTAACTACCGGACTTGACAATGTATGAACTGCTTCAACCTAGAAATAAAACTCTGTGGATAGTGAAATTATTTTCTTTAAGAATACAGGGGAGGCTGAATAATAAAAGGTTTCCAAACTTTGATACACAGCCACTGACTGCCACCCTCTTAGGCCTGCTGTTCATCTTCCTATTTTCCACCTGGTAAAATTTGCAAAGATACTGCACATTTTTCTGCTATTAAGCTTTTTCTTACCAACAATAATTTAATGCATTAGAGTAAAAGCTTCTGTTTGGAGCTGAATATTTACCAGTCATGGACTGAAAGATTGGAACCATAATTCATCACGAGGCAGGAGGCATTTCTGGTCATAAACTACTGCCATTTGCCATTTATTGTGTATAACTCTGTGTGTGTGTGTGTGTGTGTGTGTGTGTGTGTGTGTGTGTGTGTGTGTGTGTGTTGTGTAGAGCAATACAGGCATAGATGGTTTACCATGTCTAATATCATCGCTTTGAATAAAAAGCAATAATGTCTTTTTACAGCCAGTTTTGTTCATGTTTACCATAAATGTCAATAAAGTAACAGTAACTGTACCAGTACATTACCAGTTATATGGTTGTACTCAGAGTGGTGATATTTTATGGTTAAATTTAGACTTAAGATTTAGACTAGATTTTTTTTGACAGTTCTGTCATTACAGAGAGATTTTAAAATGACATAAAATTATACCTCTTTTTTAATTACTTTTGTCATATGGTCTATGTTGTTTGGTCCAGGATAAATGTGTGTAGGAAAAAAGCCCTCAGCATCTCTCTCCTTAATGAGATGCTGGCTTGTGACACATCTGTCAATGTTGCAAATATTATTGTATTATCAATTCCAGTTAGAGTCTAGTATAGGGAATATTTTTTCAATTGGATAAGTGGAAATACCCAATGCTGGGACTTCCATTTAGTGCCTTTTACTAATGGTTTTAAAAGATACTTGTGGTCATTTTGCCGATGAGTCTTTTTATTTTCCCCCTTTGGTGTCTTCTTTCTACCTCCAGCCTGTATGTACTGTGTTGTTTGACTTAAAAAAAAAAAATCTCACAGATTTGTGTCGCCCTCTTGTGCCCTAATCCCTAAAACGCGCAGGCTGTAAAAAAAGACCTTAGAAATGATCTTCTGGATAAATAAAGGGAAAAAAGGATTGAATAAATGTAAAAAAATATATATAAATTAATCACACTCCAAAAGAAATTAAGATGATTGCAGCTGACATAGAAGGACAATCCCAGAAGTGTCATAGCTGCTTTACTCTAATTTTTTTTAATTCTATACCAGGATAGGATTTGAATCGAAGGATTTGAATCGCCTGTGCTGTCAGTCTTGTGAGTTTGATGTGTTTCTCAGTTTTGGTTTATGATTCTGAAAGACATTCAAGGTTCAAAGAATAAAACCGATGAGGTATACATTATATATATATAGTGTTATATAAGGCTATAAAACTTCAAAGTTGCAAAAGAATTACTTTTTTAAACAATCATCTTGTGAAATGTAAAATAAAGTACGCCTGTCCAAAGGCCAAAATGTTATTGATTTGTATTTGCAGTAAGGGTTTAAAACTTCCTTCTTGTTAAACAGTAAATTCAATTACAGGAAAAGGGCGACCATACAACATCATTTAAACTAAAGCTAAACTAAAGCTTTACTTGGTTGATGTATTACATACATCAGATAGATGGTCAAAGGTGTGTTAACAATTCATTTCTCAGCCCCATAACTAACACATGCAGAAGTATTCATATGTTCATTAACATCAGTTCTCATGAATCCAGTTTTACAACTTGTTTTATGAAACAAGTTTTTGGCCAGGAGCATCACAGAACAGGTATAATTTGAATGATGTATTGTTTACTGTCAGTTCTGCAGTGAAACTGATGCCGTGAGGGAGTTTTAGTGCAGCAGTGCTGCTCTAGTTTCATTAAAACACTTCAGTGACACTGCTGAGATTGGAATAATGCAACCAAACCATACTATATCTGTGGTGTTACTATTGGAGTCCTGACCATTAGAGAACAGTACACAGTATGTGCTTTAGTCCACAAACACATTGATTGATTTTTGATTGATAAGATTCTTCAAACTTTACTGGGAACAATTTATTTTTAAAAAATGTTATCAATGTTCAGGAATCTATATCAAGGAAAAATAACATTTTGTTTATTGTGTGCATGACCCTAACCCCTGCCCAAACCACATGTCTAAACTTAAATCAAAGTTAATACCTGAAATGATCTTACAAACTCTTGTAAAGAGTACAGAAATGTTGTTTAACAATTGAGAAGGAAATCCATACTGATGTCCATGGTTTTGATATGCAGATAACAAAACTGAATGAATGGGATATGTTTAGCGACCCTTTGCTCTTGTGATGTTCAGTATTTGGGACACCTTTTGTTTTACACATTAATATGAGTTGAGTCTTTCTATGCATTACCTTGTCCTCAAGTGTTTATTGGAGTTCTGTAGGTCTTTATGTGTCTAATTCTCTTAGGCCACTTAGTAACTCCCTTACTCGGTCCATGTGGTGTCAGGTGTCTCTGTCAATGGGGTATTGTGTGAGTTAGAGCATTTTAGTCTCCGACCAATCCAAGCCACACTCCTCCCCATCTTGTCTGCTCCAATCAAAGGCAAAGTCTAAAAATCAGCAGTGTTTGCAGCACCATTTCTGACCTGCTATCAAACATGAATGGAAAAATCTACCAGATCTAAGGTAACAACATGAAAAATGACCTGCAGTGGACATTAAGGTTTGTCATTTAATTCAACATTATACAAAAATTTACAGAATGATTTTAATCAGTAAGGGTACTGAAATATTGTTTACTACTTTTTTTATTTACTTTTTACATTTTTTTATTTACTTTTTACATATTTACATTTGCATTGTGTTTTTATTATTCTGTATTATTGTTTGCATAGATAGATAGATAGATAGATAGATAGATAGATAGATTAAGAGATTCAGGAGTTAAGTGCTGTCTCATTGCCACATGTAGTATTTAGTACTTAAACTTTCATTGTGGACAAAGTATGCTTCCAACTTTGTGGGAACATTTTTCTCGTCCAGCATAACTGTGCTCCAACGTACAAATTAAGGCCCATTAAGTCATGGTTGACTGACTTTGGTGTGAAATATCTTGACTGACCTGCATAGAGCACTGACCTCTACCCTATTAAATACCTAAGGGATAAAATGCAATGTAGATTGCAAGCCAGTCATAACATCAGTGTCTGACTCCACAAATGCTTTTCTGAACAAATAGTGAAAATTACTATTACCGGATTTTCTTAAAAATCCAGAGGAATAGAAGCTGCAAAAGAGGGACCACATTAAAATAAGTTACATTTTAAACACATCCAACCCATTAACACCAGGTCTATAACTGGCCCTTAAAATAAGTTGTTATCAAAGTTTCTGTAGATGTAATGTGTAGCTGTCTCAATGATTTTGCTTATGTGGCATAGATAGGTTATTTTTTATTATCTGTTTCTTAGATTTCTCTGTTTAATAAAGTCCTCATTTTAAACGCGTACCTATTGCACCGTTGACTGTGCATCTCATGCAAATACATCTCATACAAATGTAAGTATATTTAAAAAAATAATTGAAAAGATATCATGTTTCAAGTTAAATAAAACTGCTTTCAGTTAATTGTGTGAAGTGAAATTTTAAATCTAATAAATTATTGTTCATAGCATAAAGTCTTTGCTTCACAGAAAGAAAAAAAATCATTAAATTGTTTAAACAGTAACTGATATAAAGATAGAACATCCTGCCAATGAAACCATCCACATCACTTATTATCCTTAGTGTTTTATGGTAGCCATTTTAAAACAGATTTAGATAGTGTATGTGGGTGTGAGTAGACCATAAAACCGTAATGTTATAGCAGTTAAAGCAAAATCTGCCATAACACAATTATCAATACACCATTACCTTTTACTATGATTTCTATCAGATGTTTTTTTGCCAACTGTAATTGGTTAAATAAAATAGCTATAATTAATGTTTTGTTTCAACAATCTAGTTTTTCAACAAACACATTTTTAATAATAATAACAATGGTAAAAATATATAAAAATGAATAAAGTGCTTTATAACACTTGTCATAAACCTTTGTTAATGTGCATAAATGTTCATAACCACACTAATATAAGAATTAATAACACAATGTGACATTCCCTATATAGATGTAACTGTAACTGTAATGTTTGTGGCAAATAAATGCCCTCTATAATTAATCTCTCTTTACAGGCATTTGGGTAAAGTGTTGTCATTTATAATAAAGAGTGCATCAACATTAGCACATGGCTTATGTATAAATAATATTTACACTTTAATTAATGTGAAATAATTTTGTATTAAGCAATAATATCTAAAAGTCCAAAGAATTCCAAGTTAATAAAAGTTAATGTTGCATGATAGATTAATTTGTGTCACCAAGCCTTATGTCATATAATATTTTTTTCTAGTTTGCAGTGAAAGATTACTTGATTCACCTCAGATTTATAAATAATAAGCAAAAATATTTTATGTATTGTTTAAGTTTGCTTTGTGTATGTTGTAATATTTTTTTTTCAGATTTTAAGAAAGCAAAAATGGTGAATAAAGAAAACAAAGCAACAGTATTGCAAAATGATGTGAGTATAATGTTTATAAAGAAATTAAAAGCTCCAGTTTAACCTTGGCTTGTGGAATCCCAAATATTTTCCCACAATCAGTAACTTGCACCATTTTTTTTTTGGGTGGGTGTTTCAAAAAAAAAGGAAAGCAACAGATAAAGAACAACAAACTTTTATATCTGCTAGCCACCATTTATTGACCAACATGTCTTTGGACTGATGAAACTGTTGAAAGTGGAAGTATTAAAAATATGACCCCCTCACCAGTTATGAAATTAAGCACACAAACTTAAACTCACACACAGAACTCTTTGTATTGTATCTTTAAGAGTTTCACAGAAATCTGATGACGTTACAGAAAATGTTAAACTAGGCATGCCAATTTAGGACAATAATTAGTCACAACATAACACCTCTTGCACTTCAGTATTTTAAAGGGATTGTCCAGTCTGTTGCATAACCTGCTCTCTCTCTCTCTTGTGTACGCTTTAGGTGGGTTTACTTAGTGGAGTCAGCCTGATTGTGGGGACAATGATTGGTTCAGGAATCTTCATTTCCCCTAAGGCAGTTCTTGCAGGAACAGGAGCAGTGGGGCCATGTCTGTTAATATGGACCGCATGTGGTGTACTTGCAACTCTAGGTCAGTGAGATGTAAAATCCATCCATTTATTTTCTATACCTTTCAGAAACTCTTGATTAGGGGGATGCTGGAGTTTATTACAGAGTATTAATGAAAACATGCTGGTCACCATGGCAGGTCAGACATGCATCAGACATATAATCAGTGCAATAATTTAATTGCTTTTCAAATAAAATTCATACTTCAAGGATAAAAAAATATTTGAATTTTTTCATCATGCAATATTTTTAAGTAGTCATCATTAAGTAGTCCTATGTAACATTACATTTTACTTATTTTGATATTTATAAAATGAAAAGAGGGCAGAAGGGGCAAATTTTTAGAACAATGCTAAGCTAACTAACCTAACTCCGACCTCCGTAGAGGTCAGAGTAAAGTCAAGCATAAGATTATAGACTAGAAAGGTTTTTATTTGATTTTTTTATTCAACAGAATTGGTTATATTCACTTATTTTAAAAGATTCTTATTTTGGACACTGCACAATTCACATTACAGAATAAATTCATTTATCCACATTTACAATTAAATACATTTCCAAAATACATTAAAGTCTCAATATGGAAAACTTTCTGACCCAATCATCAAGCATTATGTTTCTTTCTCCCCCTCGTATTTGTTCTCTCTCTACACCCACCCCACCCATGCTCCTTCTCTTTTTGACAGGAGCCCTTTGCTATGCTGAACTTGGCACAATGATCACCAAGTCAGGTGGAGAATACCCATACCTAATGGATGGTTTGGGAGCCATCCCTGCCTACCTTTACTCCTGGACAACCATTTTCATACTGAAGCCTTCATCATTTGCCATCATTACCCTCAGCTGTGCAGAATATGCAGCCGCTCCATTTTACCCAGGTTGCACCCCACCTGTGATCATCACTAAATGCCTGGCTGCAGCCTTCATCTGTATGTGAGAACCAACTTGACAGTACAATATAACAATGTTTATAAACTAGAAAATAAGCTTTTAATAGTCTTTAGTAAGTTTTAAATAAGTTATTGTACATTATGTTGGTATTCTTAAAATGGTTTGTATCAATGATAAATTCTAATGATTATCATTTTTTTATACATATGTAAGATTTTATATGGTTAAATTTAATCAAATTAACATGTCCATGCATGTAAAGTTTTTTATTACAAATATAATAAATGCTTTTAAAGGATTTTGTATTTTGTCAAGGAAAATAAATATTTAATATAAGAGTTGCAGAGGTTTTCTCCATGGTGCTTAATAGTTTTTTTCTGTATTCCACAGTTATTATTGTGTTTGTGAATTGTCTAAGTGTGAAGCTGGCCAGCTATGTACAGAATTTTTTTACAGCAGCTAAACTCCTTATTATTCTCATCATTGTGGTTGCCGGCATCGTTCTGCTGGCTAAAGGTTTGTTCTACAGTATTTTCACTGCCGTACATCACCTATCCGTGTGCATTTATGATGTTCTAAGGGTAAATTTAATTTAGTTATGGATTTGGTTTCTGTAGTTTGGCTTTAATTCTTAACTGAATTCTGTGCAATCTTGTAAACCCTTTGAAATGCCATCTGGATAGGTTTCTTCGCAGTCTCTGGAGGCTCTGATATATTTATTTCTAGGTGTTTTCATGCTCTTTTGAGGGGAACATATTAAACTGTAACAGAACCTGTTTAATAATGGTCCTACTGTAATATGTACCAAGAAATAAATGTTTTTCCTGTTTAATGTTTTTCTAATTTAATGAATGAGTTATTTCCACATGCAAAATATTTTTGTGCTTTATACATTCCTGAATGTTGATGTCAGAGATTTTTACCAGAATTCAATGACTAAACTGAAGCAGTTCATATATTTTTTGATCATAGTTCGTTCTTTATTGCACAATGGAATATCTATCTATCTATCTATCTATCTATCTATCTATCTATCTATCTATCTATCTATCTATCTATCTATCTATCTATCTATCTATCTATCTATCTGTGTGTGTGTGTGTGTGTGTGTGTGTGTGTGTGTGTGTGTGTGTGTGTGTGTGTGTGTGTGTGTGTGTGTGTGTGTGTGTGTGTGTGTGTGTGCGCGCACATTTTATTGTAGATTTAAACGACGCTAAAGTAGGATAAGTAAGTATAATATGTAAGTAGTGAGTTCACACTGAGCCTAGATCCTCAAAATGTTTTTTCAAAAAAACACCTTTTTGCCACTTCGCACTTCCAGGAAATTCAGGCTCAGAACATCTTGAACTGAAAATTCTTCCAAATTTTTTTCAGGCAACACACACAATCTACAAAACACATTTGAAGGTGCAGCTACCACATTTGGGGCAATTGGACTTGCATTTTATAATGGCCTTTGGGCTTATGATGGATGGTAGGTTTTTAGTTATTAATATTCTTGAATTTTATAGTTGATAACTTGACATTATTTACTATATTCATGATTATACAATCTACTGATCTGCAGTTGTCCTAACTAACAAATATTATAAGTTAAATGTATCAGTCTAAGTATGATTTATTTAGTTTACCTTTATTCAAATGTGTTCTGTATTTAATAGGAATCAACTAAACTTTATAACAGAAGAACTAAAAGACCCGTATCGGTATGTCAAAAAGTCATTCTGTGATAAAGCACACTTCATTACATTACATTTGAATGTTTTAATAATATCGTAAACAATTTTTTGCTATTTTGCTATTTTTTTACTTATTTCTTTTTTTTTTTTTTTTTTGCCTATTTTGTTATTTTAAATTAGCATTTCATCTAATTATTATTATCATTAGATGGTTATTATTATTTAAAAAAATAAAAATTGAAAATAATGTTTATAAAAGTGTTTGTTGAACCCTATAAAACATTTCTTATAATCTAATAATAAATAATTTCTAACCATTTTCCTTTTGACAGAAATCTCCCCTTGGCAATTATCATTGGGATACCGTTAGTAACCCTGTGCTATGTGATGGTCAATATTGCTTACTTTAGTGCCATGACACCTACAGAAGTTCTTCAGTCTCCAGCTGTTGCAGTGGTATGTTTAACTATTTAGTTTATATATGCAAGTTTTGGATGTTGTTGGAAAAATATACTGTAATGCAAAAATTTTCCAAAATGTTCTAATGATAGAAAGTCCTGTTATGACATTCATTCATTCATTATCTCCTGCTTTATCCTATATTAGGGTCGCGGTGTGGTTCCCCATGCCCATCCAGGGGAGAACGTCTCGGGCGCTGGGCAGATACACCCAAGACAGGGTGCCAATCCATCGCTGGGCACACACTCACTCACACAAACACACTCTATATGGGGCAATTTTGAGAATTCAATTGACTTGATCCATGTTTTTGGACTGTGGGAGGAAACCGGAGAACCCAGAGGAAACCCACGCGGACACGGGGAGAACATGGAAACTCCACCCAGATGGGGATTCGAACCGTGAATCCCTAGTGCTGAGAGGCGAACGTGCTAACCACTAAGCCACCGTGCCGCCCTGTTATGACATATCAGCTAAATTATTGTACAGTCCTGCCATGTTTTGTCAGTACAGCAGTGTGGGTCGGATTATGAGCAGAAGTGTTAAACGGTTCTTGCTCTCAGTCAAACACACACACTGATAAATTTAAAGTTTTAAAATGACTTTTAATTTATTCCAATTAAAGGTTAATATTCATTTTATAAGCACTTTTATCTACACAGACGTTTGGGGACAGAGTGCTATATCCAGTGTCATGGGTGGTGCCACTATTTGTGGTCTTTTCAACCTTTGGAGCTGCTAATGGAAGTTGCTTCACAGCTGGAAGGTACAATGCTTTATGGTATTAAGATACTTAAAGCACTTTAATGTTGAACTGCTTTATGTTATGAATAATAATATTCATAATTGTTTTTTGGCTTTGTGGAATAATTATTATAAAAAATATATTCTCTGTAGCATTTATTTTACAGTAGTTAACTGTAACAGTGCGTTTACTTAAAGCTTATACTAGTTTTACTTTATGCCTATACATCTAACAACCTCACTTCATCTAAAAATAAATGTTGTTTATTATACTGTACTAGCTTTATATTACACCTCTAGTAATTAATTACATTCATGATAAAGAGTTTACATAATGGATAACATGACATGCTTTTAAAATATAACATATTGGTAAATCAGTGGCTTCTAAACATTTCGGCCTCTGACGTCCAACAAAAAGCAGTGTGTATTCAGTTTACATTTTAAATGTCTGAGTTGTTAAAGCTATAGCAATTCTTGATTTATTTCTCATTACACTGTTGTTTAATTTTAATATTTTCATTAAATAGAGTTAATAAGTCCAAACTCTTTAGAGTTTTGTAACATTTTCCAGCTTAATGAGCATCAACAGCTTTTCTTCTAAGATCCTTAAAAAATTCTCTTTGTTTGTGCCATGATATACTTTCACAAATAGATTAGGTTTTGATAGATCTCTTCTTTTTTTTTAATTAATCAGGTGACTCACTTACATCTAATTGTCATGCTATTGATTAAGAAGACATAACACTAATTTATCTTTAATTTATCTTTAAATAGCCTACTAATGCCACTCACAAATGTATAATATTAAACCTTGTTTTTCAATGAATAAAAAATCATGTCTCATATTTTTTTATGAAATTTGTTGAATTTTGGTTCTTTTTTCACTTTTTTAACTTGTTTAAGAATCTATTGAAGTTTAAGGTCCAATTTCTGCAGGTACAACATAAAAAAATGTTTAAAAGCCTTCATGCACAACAGTGAAATAGCGGATTAAGTGTTTTGAGTCTTTTTGCAGTTATAACCCTTATAATCACATTTATTTAATTGTTGTTATTGTATTCTTGTTTGCTATCTAGCTTAAACTCTTGATTTTTCTTAATTTACCTAGAAAGTTGTCTTGTTTAGCTTACTAGAGTGGAGAAACTGTGTCAAAAAACAAAAATCTTTCATTCAAAATCTTCTATTAACTCTGTTACACATCAAACATTATAATAAACATGAAATCAGTCACATAAACAAAGCAACGTCTACTGATAAATAAAGCAATATACCAATTTTCTTTTTAAGTATTAAAGTATTAATATTAACATAATTTAATCTAACCCCCCCCCCCCCCCCCCCCCCCTTTTTTTAATATATATATATATCTTTAAGACTGACCTATGTCGCTGGACGTGAAGGGCACATGGTGAAGATTTTGTCTTATATAAGTCTGAAATATTGCACACCTGCTCCAGCCCTGATTTTTAATGTAAGTCTCTACTGGAAATTAAATCTACTCTCTCAGATATTGTGTTATATATAAAAACATTTTTTAAAATCCATGTATTATTTGCCAAAATAAGACTATGATAGACCCTAAAGAAATTAAATAATCAATTTAAGAGGAAAATAATGTTACAACTGGAAACAAATGCATCATTGTGTGTCTTTGTCCAAATTCAGGGGATTCTGGCTATCTGCTACATTATTCCAGCAGACATCAATTCTCTTATTAATTACTTCAGCTTTGCTCAGTGGTTTTTTTATGGGCTTACTGCCTTTGCACTTATCTTCATGCGCTTCACTAAAAAAGACTTACACAGACCTGTAAAGGTAAGACTGCTTTTTTTTTAAGTACATTTAGCAAGTGATCATTCTGGACCATGCTGGTTAATAATCTGTGTAATTCATATTTATTTAAACTAAGCAAAAACTATTGTTTTATTAAATGCATTGGAAACATTTATACTGTTAAGTTTTTTTTTTTTATTTAAGATTTTGACATATGTCTGTGTCCCAAGTGGAAGTTCATAATAATAATAATAATAATAATAATAATAATAATAATAATAATAATAATAATAATAATAAATAGCCAATCCAGTCTTAATAAAATACACAACCTGAAAATTGTTGGTTTTCCCCCAGGTGCCCATATTAATCCCTATTGTGGTGGTGATTGTGTCAGTGTACTTGGTTCTGGCTCCAATTATTGACCAGCCAGAGTTTGAATACTTGTATTGCACAGCATTTATTCTGGGGGGACTTATATTTTACTTCCCATTTGTCTATCGCAAGTTGAAATGCACACGCAAAATCATGGGTGAGTAGAAATACATGTCATTGCCTTAAGAGTAAGAGATTTTTTATCAGAATTGTACAGGCCCTTCAATGAACAGCTACAGCTAATTAAAAAAGTGTCCATTCTTGCATGATGTTCAAACTTTTAAAACCTGAAAAAGAATCCAAATTCACCAAATTGTCAAAATATACTCTGCATGAAAAGATTAATTACAAACAAAACATTTTGTTCTTTAATGAAACCACACAATTGTCTTACAAATCAAAAGTTGTTAATCCATCCATTTCTTTAAGCTGTTAGGGAATATACGTTTTTAAACATGTTGCCAAAACCGATCTTTAAAATAAAAGTACATTCAGCAAGGGAGTGTTGGTGAAATTTGTAATGTAAAAACATAAAAACACCTATATAGCTACAAATATAACTTGTACATTTTGATCTCTGGCAAACCATTTGAACATTTGCTGCTCCCTTTTTACTTACATGAAACTTATATTCACTCAAATAATATATAACTTTTCAATTATAACACAATGCAGAAATAAATATTAGTGTTTTTAATAGACAACCACGTATTATTATTTTATATTTATTTAATGTTATATTTGTTATTTTAGTAATTTTTATATTAGAAGTAATATATTTTTCTGTTTTACTTGTTATAATTTCAGCTCCCCTCACCATGTATCTTCAGCTTGTAATGGAAGTCGTTCCACCAGAAATGCTATTGACAGCAGAACATCATTCATAATGAAATCAGACACATTCATTTATAAGTTATCAAGTAAATGAACTGTATAACCAAAAACATAAAACCTGTAATCTGTCTGTGAATATCAATAAATGTAAAATGGTAATGCCTCTGCCTAGCAAAAATTAATAAATACATTAATTTTACTTATCAACTCATTGTTGTTTTTAGATTTTTTTTATAATTGCTAGAGTTAAATTAAATTTTATATTTTGTAGAAAATGTTGTTTGCCATCTATGAGCATGCTATAATATTTGCTACATAATACTGATATGTGTACATCTGGTTAATTATTAGGATATGGAGAAAAACAATTGGTTTATGTATTTTATCTTGTATCTTTGAGAAGGTTTATATATACCCCTTTATAATAAAACTAAGTTGAAACAATATTGTTTAAAAAATATTATAATTAAGTCCATGTGTGCATTTCTGTTATTCCAAGTGTTTACTCCATATTTGCATCGTAGAGGCAGAAACCCAATCAATTAGGGGTATTTGTCAGTGCTTCCTAATCTGGGCACTATTTGTACAATATTTTTTTTGTTTTGTCCCTTGCACAAAATTTAACATTGGGAAATGTGGTGGCTACTTAAAAAAATTAATAAAGTTTGTCCTCAAGTCATCATATTTAATATGGTCTTATTATCTTCTTTGTATTCTTCCTCTTATTATTAAAACCTGGATTTTGATTGGACCAGTGGCTTTACAGTCTTCTAAGGATGTTAGTGCAAGTCTGTTGTGTTTATTCAAATATATTTCAACAAACTGAATTCATTCATTCATTCATTCATTCATTATCTTCCGCTTTATCCTCTATTAGGGTCACGGGGGTTCCTCATGCCCATCCAGGGGAGAATGTTTCGGGCGCTGGGCAGATACACCCAGGACAGTGCACCAATCCATCGCTGGGCACACACTCACTCACACATACACACTCTATATGGGGTAATTTGGAGAACTCAATTGACTTGATCCATGTTTTTGGACTGTGGGAGGAAACCAGAGTACCCGGAGGAAACCCACGTGGACACGGGGAGAACATGGAAACTCCACCCAGATGGGGATTCGAACCGGGATTCGAACCCCTAGTGATGAGAGGTGAATGTGCTAACCACTAAGCCACCGTGCCGCCACAAACTGAATTATTTTTTCCATTTTTAGAAAAATGGACACCTGATAATTTTACAAACTGTACAATGGTGTCCTGCACTGCACATACTACATGACCGTCAAGGACGTCCCACATTGAGCTTTTGTTCCTTACAAGGTTTCTTCCAACAACAAAGTTCCATCCAATTACCACTTCAGTTTGCTTGTAGCTTGTTGGTTTTAAATGCGCAGTATAAATAAATTTGAAATTCAAATTTGTAAAAGACGGCATGGTGGCTTAGTGGTTAGCACGTTCGCCTCTCAGCGCTAGGGATTCCCGGTTCGAATCCCCATCTGGGTGGAGTTTCCATGTTCTCCCCGTGTCTGCGTGGGTTTCCTCCGGGTTCTCCGGTTTCCTCCCACAGTCCAAAAACATGGATCAAGACAATTGAATTGTTTGTGTGAGTGAGTGTGTGCCCAGCGATGGATTGGCGCCCTGTCCTGGGTCTAGCTGCCCAGCGCCCGAGACGTTCTCCCCTGGATGGGCATGGGGAACCCCACCGCGACCCTAATAGAGGATAAAGCGGGAGATAATGAATGAATGAATTTGTAAAAGTATATGTATATGGATAATGAGGGCCGTCATAGGCTTGTGGTGTAGGAACCAGCATTGTGACCGGAAGGTCCCCAGTTTCACCAAATACTATTGCTGAAGTTCCGTTGGGCATGGCACCTAAATCTAATTGCTCCCTGGGTGGTGTGAACAGGGCTGCTCTGGACACATTTCAGTCAGTTTGTGTATATGTTTGTGTTTTACTGCACTGATGGATTAAATGTGGAGGACAAATTGTTCAGTGTCATCACAGTAGTTAAAACAGATCAATATATCATGTTACATCTCGTTTTAAATATCACTACATTCACTAATGGCGGCACGGTGGCTTAGTGGTTAGCACATTCTCCTCTCAGCACTAGGGATTCCCGGTTCGAATCCCCATCTGGGTGGAGTTTCCATGTTCTCCCCGTGTCTGCATGGGTTTCCTCCGGGTTCTCCGGTTTCTTCCCACAGTCCAAAAACATGGATCAATCAATTGAGTTCTCCAAATTGCCCCATATAGAGTGTGTGTGAGTGTGTACCCAGCGATGGATTGGCGCCCTGTCCTGGGTCTATCTGCCCAGCGCCCGAGACGTTCTCCCCTGGATGGGCATGGGGAACCCCACCACGACCCTAATAGAGGATAAAAGCGGGTGATAATGAATGAATGAATAGTAATTATTATTTATTGCTAAATAGTGAAGGGCAAATAAACTGGTGCACTGCTGCTGAATCCTTCAACTAATGTCGTTGCTATTTTTGACGTCATCGCCACGTTCATCTGTGATCACCTGACCAAGCAAAGTGATCACGTGATCCGCCGTCCATACTCGCCATTTTGAGCACAGCGTGAGAAAAAAAAAGTCTGATACTTCTTATTTGTACTACTTGTAAATAAAAGGGATAATTGGAGGCAGTCGGGGTACAAAGAACACACATAGCTGCTGCACTAGTAAGTGACCAAGTACATTATTAAAGTCGTATGATTTCTAGCTGTTTAATAACCAACGCTGCTGGGTTAAGTTGGTCTATTTTCCTCATTGCGAGAGCGGGATCGTATCCTAAACGCATCACTATTGAAAATGTAGGGCACTTTGAAGGGTGTAAGATACATGATGTCATTGCAATACAAGCGCACTTGTTTAGGGAGCATAACGGCATTTGTTATGCAACCAGACATGCTTCTGTGTCACGTCCTGAAGTTCCACAAACCTTTCATGGGTTTAGAGGACATGGTTGATAAAAGTGGTTAAGCGGTCTCATATTTATATCAGTATAGTAAAGACGTTAGTTAAAATGTTCTGTTGTTTGTCTTTAAGATTTCTTGATACTTTTTTTGGCTAGATAGAACTAATGTTGCCAATGGCACGCTTTATTTTTAGTAACCATGCCCTATTTTATTGCAGTTCTTTAGTTTGACTTTACTTAATGAGCAAGTGATTAAAGTTACTTGTAACAAATAACTAGTTAGTATGCATTTTTTTTTTTCATTCTGCCTTTTCTCTGTTACATTTACATTTTTATCATGTTGTATTTTCTGTTTAGTTATATGCAGAAGTAGCCACGTGTTTTATCCCCACGTGTATGTGTTGTTAGGAAGTGAAATTAGGCGTTTGTAATATGTCTGTTACCAAACAAAGCAGAAGTTAATGAAGGGTTTGCGGTTAGACAGGGAAAGTAAAGGAAACCTGATATTTGCTCCAAATCCAAAGTGCCTGTGTTTCTTTCCTGATAAGGTTTACTTATCAGAAGTGATTGAAGTTGCAAGGTGAGAACTGTGTACACTTCAACACCATAAGTAAATAAAAGGATTGGTTTCTTTATCTTGGTAAAAAAAAAACAGTCTTAGAGGGGAAATAATAAATAATACCAATGAATTTGGGGTATTTTGTGATCCACAGTTTTGTAGGGCAGGCAGGCAGGGATTTCTCCATTTCCTTTTTAGGCTGTAAAGACTTATTTTGGTTTGAGTAGTACTGGCTCAGCCTTTTTTTAGTTACAGTAAGGTTACTATGGTCTGTTATCCATCACCACTAGTAACACGATCCAGCCAGATTGGGAATACACAGCTGCTTGGGCTGAAACTAAAGAAGAAACTTTCAGCCTTTGATAAAAATATTTGATCAAATACCAGCATATTAGTTTTGT
The DNA here is from genome assembly GCA_019802505.1 of Corydoras sp. C115. Classification (NCBI taxonomy): domain Eukaryota; kingdom Metazoa; phylum Chordata; class Actinopteri; order Siluriformes; family Callichthyidae; genus Corydoras; species Corydoras sp. C115. The sequence goes on along the minus strand of JAFMOC010000037.1, from coordinate 3,047,153 downwards.
TTAACCCTGCTGGCTACTGTATTTTCTATACTATATGCATAAATCTTTTTTTTTTTTTTTTTTCAAGTTCCAAAACAAAAAAGGAACAGAATTTTAACACCTAATCATTTGTTATTATGCAAAGCATTTGTTTAAAAAGTACACCTGTTTTTTTTTTTTTGCTACACCAGTGTAATGCTTACTGTGGTTTTGTTTATTTGTCTTTTTATTCCTTTTATTAAAAATATATAAATTTCAATGCTTATTGTGTTAATACTCAAATCAGCTAATTCATTAATTGCACAATTAATTTGGTGTTCTTAGGAATGGATAACAGCAGTGGTGTTGCCATTCTGTTGCCTCACACCAAAGACCAGCAAGATGTCTTTATCCCAGACTCACAAATTCACAATGTGAAGAATGACCAGAAGCACCAAAAGCAGGCTGCAGACTCTCTCATTCAGGTAATCGAGAAGCTCAGTAAGATCGTGGACAAGCAGCCAAAAAGTGCTCAATCTGTTAAGAGGCGGGGCTCCCTTACATTTCCATTTGTGACTGTAAAAAATAGCAGAGACAGCAGTGGAGGTGCTTCATTATGCAAGAAAACCAGAGAGCAGCATGAAGATTGCCAGACTTTAAACAGTCTACTAACAGCCTCTGTAGAACTAGAGTCTGCTACTGGAAGGTCACGTACGGTGTCCTGTTACCAATGTAGCCTATGCCGGGTCATTTCTCCTTCGCTGCACATGCTGAAGGAGCACTTAAAACAACACAACGAGCAGCACAGTGACCTTATTCTTATGTGTTCAGAGTGTCGCTTCACTTCATGTAATCAGGAAGAGTTAGAAGCACATGTTAGACATCACCTCGAGGAGGGTGAACGCCTTGGAGGACTTACCCCAGGTAACCAGACTGGATCAATAAAGGAATGTGTGGAAGGAAATTTGATGTTGGCTACCATCAAATCTGAATTTGATTCGGAGAAAATGATAGTCACACCTAAAAAATGGTACAGCTACGAACAGGGTAGATATCACTGCCTTATCTGCAATTATGAATGCAGACAGCAGCGCAATCTTAAAACTCATGCCTGGAAGCATGCTGGCCTGGTGGACTGTTCATACCCAATCTTTGAAGACGATGACCAGCACCAAGCACAGTCTGAATATGCTCTGAGCAACACCCGTTTATTAGAAATTAGTAAAGCTGATGGGGCTGTTGTGCTCCTTACACATACTGGAGATAAAGCCCAAGTTTTACACAGCACCCCGTCTATTCGGGTGGAATTGTCTCCATCTGAAAGTAATAAATGCAATGGGAAAGTTGTGGCAGAAGGTAAGGAGGAGCTAGAAACACCATTTTGTAATGTCTTCTCCATAGGAGAACCAGAGGCAGTTGAGCCCATTGGTGAGGGCCAAGCAACTCCTGAAGCCCAATTAGAGCTGGAGTTGGAAACCGAAAGCCAGCATATGATTGCGGACAGCTTGCTGTCCTCTGCCCAAAAAATTATCAGTGCTAGTGGAAACAGTGTTGGTCATGTCAATGTCATTGTTGAGAGGCTACCTTGCTCTGAGGAGCCCATAACCAGCAAGCCTCTGATCCTAAGTCCAGAAGAGACTGAATACAAGATGCTGCTTACTTCACAAGATATAGGCGAAGAAAAAGAACCCAGTAACCTCTATGAAGAGCAGGTTCTCATTGACTGGGATGACTCAGAAAAGAAACCAGAAATAAGATGTCCTGCATCTGACCAATCCCCAAATGAGAATCTTCCCCCGGCAAGAAGGAGGACCCATTCTGAATGCTTGCGACTACATTCACTGGCAGCCGAAGCACTTGTAACCATGCCTTTAAGAACTCCAGAACTGAGCAAGTCAACTGTTAAGAGTTCTTTAAATATGATCTCTGACACGGGTCAGAAAACTTTGGAGTTATCTGCAGGATCCTTTTCAAAGGTACCTTCAGGAGAGTTGGTGGAAGGGATTACTGGTACTGCTTCACACTTGAACATTGATCAGGGGTCCAAGGAAGACTTGCTTGTTGAAGCTCCTTTAAAAGCAGGTATCAGTACGTCTTTACTGACAGTTATTGAACGGCTGCATGAACGGACAGATCAAAACACTTCAGATGAGGACATTCTGAGGGAGCTACAAGTCAATGCGCAGATTCAGAGTGTTAATGGGAGCAGTAGTGAAATGGAGGTGGTGCAAGATTTACCTTCGACAGAAACCAGTTTGGTCGAGTACATCGCTGGAAGTGACAGACCATACCGCTGTCGTCTGTGCCTTTACAGCAGTGGGAACAAGGGTTACATTAAGCAGCATATGCGAGTCCACAGGCAAAGACAGCCCTATCAGTGCCCCATCTGTGAGCATATAGCCTGTAATAGCAAAGACCTACAGAGCCATATGATGCATCACTGCAAAAATCGCATGTACCAGTGCAGACGCTGTGACGAGGCTTTTCACTATAAGGTTAGTCTGTGTATGTTTTTTTTTTTTTAATTATTTGTAGCTCTAACCTATTGGGATCAGCTGTAGTTAAACATTACATGTTTTAATACTTCTTTTAGATTCAACTAAAGAACCATGAGAAAGAACAGCATGGGTTGAGCGATACTGTTGAAGCCCAGATGCCTGCTGGAGAAATTACTTCAGGTTCAGAGGAATTTGAAAGGATGACAAATGAGGGTAAGAATACTGACCTACTAGCACCATCAAGAAATGTGATTTTATAGAAATGTAATTATAAAGTAATAACCTTACTTTTCCTTTTATTTGTGAGTTTGGAGACCAGAATTTTAATTCATGCTCTTATTATTTATGATTCAAAAACAGATTGTGCTTAGTTAACCAATTTCTTTATTAGTGTCTGTTTATAACACATGCTTTATGGTCAGTTAGCTTGCAATTTTCTATCATGCCAAGGCTAAATTTACATAAACATTTGTTTGTAGACATTTATTATGCATGGACTGGCAACTTTTTTGTTGCTGCTATATATTTGTTTTTTTTCTGTGCTTGTTCCAGACTACAGTGAGCCAAAAGTGTACCAATGTGACTTGTGTGACTATACCAGCTCAACTTATGTTGGGGTACGAAACCATCGTAGGATTCACAATTCTGACAAACCTTACAGGTATGTATTAGTTATTTTTGCTGCCCTGTATACTCTATATCAAACATGACCGTTCACTTGATTGCTTGAACTTGACTATCAAAAGTAAAAGCAAACCATAGTTAGAGTGACACTGCTCTGGAAGGCCTGTTCTAAACATATCCAACTGGTAACAAATGAGGTCATCAAGATAGAATATAAAAAGCGTCCATTAAAGACTTTGTTTTTGCAATCAGGAGTAGGGTCACGGTTTACTACTTTGTTTCAAACATCATTAGAGAAATTTGTCAGTTTATACACACTGATTCTCAGAAATAAATTACAAATCATTATGGTCCTTTGAACAGTCAAACTCAATCTCTGTGTAAAGAATGGTCAAATGTGTGACCATTTAGCCCTCAGCCGGCTTTGTTTGAGAAACCATCATACCACAATGGTGGAAATTGCAACTTGAGCTCCAAAGTACTCTGAAATACATTGTCACTTAACACAGTTCACCGCTGCCTCAAAAAACTCAACCTGAAACTGTATTATAGGAACAGGACAATAATAGTGCTTGAAAGTTTGTGAACTGTAAAGTTTTCTTATTTCCTCCCTTAATTTAAAATACCTGATTCTATTTTCACCTTAAAATATCTGCTATTGCTAAAGAATGATATACTTATTGCACTGACAAACATGTAAAATTATTTTCCCCAATAAGTAAATGCCAAATTGTTTAATATTGGTCATATTAATTTCATTTTAGTTATCTTAATCTACTAATATGTCAGTTCAAATTTATTCAGAAATATAGAAATATTCTATAACCCTTACAGACTTTCAAGCACGTCTGTATTCATTCATTATCTTCCGCTTTATCCTATATTAGGGTCGTGGGGGGGGTTCCCCATGCCCATCCAGGGGAGAATGTTTCGGGCGCTGGGCAGATACACCCAGAACAGGGCGCCAAACTATCGCTGGGCACACACACACTCTATATGGGGCAATTTGGATTCACCTTGATCCATGTTTTTGGACTGTGGAAACCAGAAAACCCGGAGGAAACCCACGCAGACACGGGGAGAACATGGAAACTCCACCCAGATGGGTATTCGAACCGGGAATCCCTAGTGCTAAGAGGCAAACGTGCTAACCACTAAGCCACCGTGCCGCCCGTCTGTATTCATTTTGTGTAAAATACCGGACAGGTTTTTAGACCGAAAGTCAATTAAAATGGACTGAAATAAGACAAACATGTATGCGTGATCTGTGGTCAGATGAGTCCACGTCTGAGCTTTCTTTTCTTTTTTATTTTTGGGGGAAAATCAAAAATCAAATCTGTGTGCCAAAGATGAAACCAGGCACCCAGACACACATATTTGCTGCCGTCAGGACATTGTATTTTCCCAGGAGGTCCTTTCAGCACAACAGATCTACGCCTCATTATGCACAAGCTACAACAGTGTGGCTCTATGGCATGGATTGCATGTGCTTGACTGGCCATGCTGCACTCTGGACCTGCCCCTTATTTAACATGTATGGTTCATCATGAAGAGGAGAATCAGACAATGGCGTCTACAGACTGTCAAGCAGCTTGAGTCTTTAACACAACAGGATAGGGCATCCTGGGCGGCACGGTGGCTTAGTGGTTAGCACGTTTGCCTCTCAGCGCTAGGGATTCCCGGTTCGAATCCCCATCTGGGTGGAGTTTCCATGTTCTCCCCGTGTCCGCGTGGGTTTCCTCTGGGTTCTCCGGTTTCCTCCCACAGTCCAAAAACATGGATCAAGTCAATTGAATTCTCAAAATTGCCCAATATAGAGTGTGTCTGTGTGAGTGAGTGTGTGCCCAGTGATGGATTGGCGCCCTGTCCTGGGTCTATCTGCCCAGCGCCCGAGACGTTCTCCCCTGGCTGGGCATGGGGAACCCCACCGCGAACCTAGAGGATAAAGCGGGAGATAATGAATAAATGAAAGGATAGGGCATCCAATGTTCAAGGGTTCAGATAAATTGTGCGAATAAACCATTTCACTCTACAAGGTGTTGCATTTGATAGTTACTTGTGCACTTTAATAATCAGATAAGTGTTGATGTTCTGTTATTGTCAAAAATACAAAATGATTTGGCAAACTTTGTTGTCCGGAAAGAAGTGGTTGTATAATAGATTTAAAATGCATAGTTGGCTCATTAGTTGGCTTAGTTTCCACATGATTTAGAGCCCTTTTGCATTTAATTTGTACTGGAATTAAAACAAATGCATTGTTTAATGTATTCATGCATTTATCTATTTAGAATTGTGCCAAGCAAATTAGTGCATTTAGCATTCAATTCTTCAAAGTACAGGCTATTCAAACACAACCAATATTAATTAATTAGTTAAATTTGAGTGCTTCAGTCTTGTGCTTTTTTTTATTATTTTGTTTAAGAGAGGTTTAGAAAGACATTAGCAAAGAAACTGAACTGGCATCAAAAGCATTTAAGTTGCTATATCTGTTCAAGTGGATGATAAGTGGTTTAAAGTTTGTGAGTGTTTGACACGTTTATCACATCATAAAACAGAAGTTGTGAAATTTGTTCGGGGGTCTCACAACTGTCCTATAAAAATATACATTAAGAAGAGTTTTATCTTCGAATAATATTTTTTAAAATAATAATTTGACATTAAAAAAAAAGTTTTCACTATCCGCATATTGTTGTAGCACTTTGTGAACACAGGAGGGCAGTAAAGTCGTTTATTTGAAGGTTAATAGAGCTTGATAAACAAGATATTTTATTTAAATAAACTTAAAAATGGAATCTAAATTGAATTTCTGTTTTGCCTGTAATATACAGATCAACCAATAATTTACCATCAACAAACATTATTTTCTTATTCGTTTTACACCCTTTAAGACCCCACCAAGTAAATTAGATCAAATCTGAACTGATTTCTTTGCCTTTTTGTTGTCTAATGCTTCTTCCGTAGACAGTGACTAAAATGTAGCAGTGAAACAAATGGAACAAATATAATCTGTCTGGATGCATTTACATAAATTTATCTGGAGTAGTTTTAAGTCTTCCAGTCAGCTCTTGCTGGACATATAAATAATTAATTTGACTAATTAATCATTTGATTAGTTTTCTAGTTATATGGTTCCTGATTTCTTTAATTGTGTCTGCAATTATGTCCTTTGTCTCTGTTCATGTACCTGATCTACAGGCATGCATAGCTTTTTTTTTTCATGTATTTCCTACCCCCCTTTATCTATCCAATATTAGAAGTGCTTTGGCTTGACAATCTTTTTCTTGATTACAAGCCTGATAAGCTTTTAACTAATATTATTATTATTATTTATTTATTAATATTTTACTCTTCTCTTCTTGAGGAAGCATTTAGAATTAACTAGCTCGGTGAACAGGGAGGCTCAATAGAGACCCATGTCATTTAATTAATTAGCGTCAGCTACTTTCTTCATTTGAACTATTAATTGAGTTCCCAGTAATGTTTTTCTTTGAGGTTGTAGCACACCGTCACTTGTAGTTTTGTTTATATCAGCCCTCTAATTATTAGGTTTTCAGATGTCTGCTTGATGCAACAAATGGCTCTTACTTAAAATGTCACAGCCATAGTCAGTCTAAAACTGGCCCCTTAAGTCCAAATCTGCTAAATTCCCTCCTGTTCGACCCATTAGGCAGGTGATCAAAGTTACACACAGGGCTCTCACTACACTGTTTTTGCCTTTAAAACGAAAAATAAAATGAAATAAAATTAAATTAAATGAAAAATAAAACACACACTTGTGTTAATGTTTATTATCGGTAAGGTCAGTTTTTTCTATCCTCCTATGGAAGTTAAAAATACTGATTTTTATCTGGGCTTGGAGAGTTAGATGACATCATTGCAGTTTAAACTTCATATATGACACTGAATATGCCTGACATGACTGCGTTGTCTTTTTTTTTTTTTTTTTTTTTTTTAAGTTCACTTACCTGTTTCTAAGGGGTACGGCAGTTAGCCTTTCCTCTTTACAGCAGGAAGGTCCAGGACGAATGAAAGGTTTTTTAGTACTCAAGTGGGTTAACTCTAGGTCGTCTTTGTTTCCGCCTGCATTCCAGACCAGATATTGAATAGAGTCTGTAATTGTAAAACTACGAAGGCACCTAAATGGTGGAGCTGAAAAAGTAGGCAGTGAGTTTGAAAATTTGAATTTAATGGCCAGTAATTATTCGAAAATATAACTTTTATATACATTTTGTTCTGTTTTCTTTCCATCCATCCATTATCTTCCGCTTTATCCTCCACTATGGTCGCGGGGGGTTCCCCATGCCCATTCAGGGACAGAATATTTCGGGTGCTGTGCAGATACACCCAGGTCAGGGTGCCATCTATTGCTGGGAACACTCACTCACACACTCTATATAGGGCAATTTGAAGCATTCAATTTACCTTGTTCCATGTTTTTGGACTGTGGAAGGAAACCGGAAAAGCTGAAAGAAACCCACGCGGATTTGTCAGAACATGGAAACTCTACCCATATTGGGATTGAAACTGGGAATCCCTAGCACTGAGAGGCAAACGTGCTAACCACTAAGCCACAATGCTGCCCCTGTTCTCTTTCCAAAGATGAGAATTGAAATAAAGTTTCTTGTGTTTATATACATAACTCAGTGCTTCTCAAATAGTGGGACACGCCTGGGGGGCGCATAACAAGATATCACAGTGCAAGTGATATTAAGTGTACTGAACAAACCCTCAAGAGACAACATGGACAAATATTTAACAGAGATGAGGAGAGAGACGAAGATAATGAGAGCAACAAAAGTCAACCGAAAGCTAAATGTCGAAGCGAATGTAGTGCCTGGCTTCACTGTAACTGTAACGTCACTGTAACAAAGGTGGAGACGTGTAGAAAGACCGGTGTGTCTTCTGTGTCTTTAAATGTTGGCAGCGGACAGCGTGAAGCGAAATGGATGAAGGCGTCACTTAAAGACATTACACCCCGATCACGCTGATAACGCGTATATCCAGCAAACATAACGCTTTATGAAAGCTACTTCAGAAAAGCTGTGCTGCAAAAATTGTTGTATTCATTTTTGTTTTGTAGGTTAAAGTGTTAATAAATTGGACGCGTTGGAGACATTAGTTCTGACTTCCTCAAAAAAAAACAAACAAAAAAAAAGCACAAATTGTTGTATTCATGTATTCATACTTTTTCATCCATCCCATTTTGTCATGTACGGGAGGGGGGGGGTGCAAAATGTTTTCTTCTTCCTTGGGGGGGGCTTAACAGAAAATAATTGAGAATCACTGACATAACTGCATGTATTTAATTCTTATTTACATAATTTTGGCCTGGATTTTATTTAATCATCTGACCGTCACAACTATTTGTACCACGTTGAACAGGCCCATAATGGCTACAGATGTTACAGGGTTTATATGCATCCATTTCATGTGAACTCTTTAGTGCATGCCTACTTCATGAAGCCTCCCCACTTGCCTCTTGTTGCAGCCACTTGAGTGATGAGCTGCAGCTAAGAGCTTACTGAACCTTTTGCCTCTACATTTTGAAAATTAAAACACTTATCATGTAGGTAGATCACAGATAAAAGCCTATTAAATCTCTTTTGTGGGATTTTGCATAAAGCTAAAAAATATCCTAAGGGTAGTCTTACACCACAGTAGGTCACTAAAGCTCAAATTTAATTTAATTTATTCCCTCAGTTGAAGTAGAATGATGCTTGAGCTGTACATGTACAAACACGGTATAGTATTAGGTGGAAGTGTGAAAGGCGAGTGGGTTTACACACGCGCACACATACACAGGATCGTGCACTCCTGTTCTCAGCGGGGGCTTCTCTGTTCGCGTGGAGATGTCTCTTAGCCGTTCCGCTCTTCTAACCCACGCCTACTTCAATCAGGCCCTCAGAGACACGTGCCTCTTTCAACTAGCACTCGGCTATACGCCGTGCTTTGAGCTCGGACTCCGCATAAATGGCCTCTTACCGAGCTCCGGGCGCTGAGCTGTGGGTGATCATACACACACCGCAGCCTGCCCAGCAAATTAGCGTGCGAAAAAAGAGCTTGTGTACACATGTCACGAATGATGGCCCTCTGGAGAAACTGGTTGTCCAGACAGTTTTCTGGTTTTCCACAGGCATTTTATGTGTTTCTTTTAACTTGCAACAGGTGCTACAGCTGTGATTTCTCCACCACAAATATGAACAACCTGAAGAGCCACATGAAGAGACACCCCCAACAGACTGTGCAGCTGCATGAGCAATACAGGTGAGCAACATGGCATGGCTTTGCTTCAATCTCACAGCTTTGCTAATATTTATTGCCTTACAAAAACGTAATGTAAAAAAAAAAAAAATCTACACATCTACATGATCTACAAATCATTGCCATCTGCATCATCATTGTGGAAAATGTATTTCTTAATTATTTTAAATCAGCTTTTCCTGATTAGGGTGGCAGTCTGATGGTGCGGAATTCCATTTTAGAGCTAATAGGGTGACTGGTATTAAAACACCATGGACAACATTAACACCAAGAGAAATTATGTATTTCTGTTTCTCCTGCGTTAAGACATTGGAAAGAAATGCTATGTGAAGGGATTGTAACCATGCAGCCCAATACTAACCATGCACCTCGATGTTGCTCAATGATGGTTTAATTTGTTATTACATTTTTATACAGCTTTTTCCCTAAAACAATCAAGAATGAACAGATTCAAATCCTGATCTGGGTGGAGTTTTCATGTTCTCCACGTGGGTTTTCTCTGGGTTCCCCGGTTTCCTCCCACAGTCCGAAGACATGCATTTAAGGTGAATTGGCTGCTCTAAATTGCCCCTATGTAGTGTGTTTGTATTTGTGAGTGAGTGTGTATCCAATGAAAGATTAGCACCCTGTCCTGGGTGTTTCTGCCCAGTGCCTGAAATGTTCTCCCCAAGATAGCCCAGAACCCCCCCCCCCCATAACCCTAGTAAAAAGATTTAATTGGAGGATAATGAGATGTAAGGCGGCACGGTGGCTTAGTGGTTAGCACGTTCGCCTCTCAGCACTAGGGATTCCCGGTTCGAATCCCCATCTGGGTGGAGTTTCCATGTTCTCCCCGTGTCTGCGTGGGTTTCCTCCGGGTTCTCCGGTTTCCTCCCACAGTCCAAAAACATTGATCAAGTCAATTGAATTCTCCAAATTGCTCCATATAGAGTGTGTCTGTGTGAGTGAGTGTGTGCCCAGCGATGGATTGGCGCCCTGTCCTGGGTCTATCTGCCCAGCGCCCGAGATGTTCTCCCCTGGATGGGCATGGGGAACCCTACCGCGACCCTAATAGAGGATAAAGTGGGAGATAATGAAAGAATGAATAATGAGATGTAACAAACGGGCGATAATGATGACAATACTGACTAACACATTAAGGATTAAGACTTAAGAGGGCCTTTTAAACCACAGCTAGTTCATCGTTTTAATTCCTGTTCTTTCTGTAGTCACTTTGGACAAAATCATTTAGTTTAATGAAAATTATTTTAGAGTTGTTTTGCTTCCAACATGACTATTTGGACATCTCTTTATTTAAAAATCCGTTCTTTACCATTATTAGTTTGCCAGTTAAAAATTTATTGAATTCCTTGTGATTCTGGTTTTATCGGTAAATACTGTTTTGATGCCTGGTTTCGAATTACGCATCTTAATGGTGCAGTATTAAATATCTGCCGAATAAATTGAATTCCTTTCATCACTTCCATTCCTGGCAACCAGTTTTATCTCTCCAGCTGACACTTATTATTTTGCATAGTAATAAATGTGGGTGGCTGCCCAGCCTTGGAGACCCTGGGTGAAGTCTTGCTGTTGTTTTCAAAGAGGGTTTGAAAATTGGTACTGAGGATTGTTATTATTTAAAAGTGCTACTCGGTCCTCTCAAAACTTTTAAGTCTTTACCCTATGCAATCTTCATATTTTTTGCTCTATTCTAAAAATATAATGATAAAAACTTTACAGAACTGCAGCTGGATTATAGCAAGACAGTCAGGGTTATTGTGTTTGTACTGATATTTGCGTGATTTGTACTCTTTATCAAACTTGACATTTGGTGCATATAAAAATCTGTTCAGAAACAGAAGTTTGTTTTGTGTGGATGCTTTTTTAGGAAGACTTTCATGCACCCAGCAATAAGCATTATTAATCATGTCTTGTTACTGGAGCACAAGTAGGAACACAAAAGCCAGGATTCTATTGTTTTCTAATTTCGAAGACAACAAAAGTGCATGCATAGCACATACGGAACCTCACCATTTATGCCTCTTTTTGGTTCTAAAACAGCAGAGAGCTCTGACTTGATAATTTTTTTTTGGAGGTTCTTGTTTGCCATGCTTTTATATTGTCTCGGATAATCCTTATTTTTATGAGCAGGTGATAAGCCAGGAAGCTGATATTTACAGGTTTTGCAGGTTTATCACTTAAGTGATAGTAAATATACACAGAGGCTTTTATATTTTCAAGTTTAGTATGCAATTTTACCAAAACAAAAGAAAGCGCTGGGCTCCAGATAACACATTTTTTAAAAAGACACATTTTCAGCTTAGTATTAAAAAGATAAGAATACTGACAGGATTGTTTGTAGGGGTGTTTATTGTAATTTTGCAGGTTTATTGCATCAGTTGCTTAGATGTTACATTTTCTTCTAGCCATGTCATCGCACTGAAACAAAAGAGCTCCAAAAAAAGTGATTACACTACTTTTGCTGCGCTTCAGTGCACAGAGTCTGTTGCATCATATTCTCATGGTGTCATCTGTCTTAGCCTGCCACAAGCCAAACTTGAAATGAATGGAATGAGCAGATATACTCTGAACTACTGTTGACAGACACAGTAGCCACAAAAATGTTAAGTATTGTATTTTAAATATTGTTTCAGGAACACAAAAGATGGTTCTTGTTTCATTAAAAATAAATGTAACACTGTATTTTTTTTATAACGCAAACGGAAAACAGAGCAACACGTATGGCTATGTATTCATTTTATTTAAGGTCTGTAGTTTTAAGTGTGGTATTTTAGCTGCACCTTAGTATCTTAAAGAAAATTTCAAATCTTATTGTGAAAAAAAAACATGTCCCTTAAGTCTTTGTGAACCCCTTTTAGTTTAATACAATGGGCAGCATGTCTTTGTAAAGAAGAAGGCTTTTAGATTTCTGGTGTGATGTTTAATGTGGGTGAAAAATACATCACAGGAGACGTAAGAACATCAGAGAACATCCTTTAAGCAAAATGTTCTAAAGAAATGTTTTTTTTCAAGTCGATGCTTATAAACTCTAGTTTATTTCTATAGGGTTAGAGTCAAAGGACTGGAACCATGGTTCTTTTCTCTCGCTATTTTTAAAGGGTTGCTTTTGATAACTGTTCTACTGTTCACCTATTGTAAACATTAAATGGTAAGAATTGTTGATTCAACATCTGATGATAGTTTTTCTCGAGGATTTATAAAAAAAAAAAATACAAAAAAAATAGGGATTTGCAAACTGAAATCACATAAGCTAACTTACCGATCAGATTTATTTTGTTGGCGTAATCTTGTCTTGTCTTGTCATTTGATTCACTCTGTGCTGGATGCCTAAAATAACTGAATATTTGCTAAAGAAAAAGTTCAAATAGTTTAGCATTTTCTCTGATACATAATGTTCTAAGAGATTTAGACCACTACACTTAACTATTCACTGTATGGCTAAAGCTTTATACAGATATTTTGAAATTGTGCTAATTATCACTGTACACATGCATCACTAATGGTTCTAAGGTCAAAAAAGGAGTTCTATGATCTAAAAGTTCCTTGTTTTTGCAAATTTGTACTGCAAAACAAGGACCTTTTGGATCATATATCGTGTGTGTGTGTATATATATATATATATATATATATATATATATATATATATATATATATATATATATATATATATATATATATATATATATATAAAATGTTGGGTATGCAATAAATAATAAATATAGATCTTACTGTACAGTTTTTCTGAACTTTTTATTTTAAAGACCAACTAATAGGCATGTAACCATGTTTAGTGTTCAAAGCAAAATAAAACTCACAGGAAAAAATAAACACTATATCCATGTTTAATCAATTATTAGAATATTATTTTGAAATCTATTCCATATTCAATATTATATTCGTCAACTTTTCAAATTTTTACTTTTTTTATACCTCATGTTTTTTATGCAAATACTTTTGAAATATAGCCCCTATACCTTGATCTGTTAGCTCTTTCAAATTTCTCCCAGGCTGATGCTTATTTAGTCGTTAAAATAAAATTTTCCTTTGTTCTCACTCTTTCAATCAGCTGCTCACTCTGTGGATACATGTGCAGTCATCCTCCATCTCTTAAATCCCACATGTGGAAACACGCTGGAGATCAGAACTACAACTACGAACAAGTCAACAAGGCAATTAATGAGGCGATCTCTCAAAGCAACCGGTGAGTATTCACACACTGACTACTTCCCTCATTATACATATGCCATGATATATTGTGACGTTATTACAGTAAACTGTCTTCTAATTTTCTTCTGTAAATATTATATATATATTTTTTCTGATATATATATATATATATATGGGCAGCACGGTGGCTTAGTGGTTAGCACGTTCGCCTCTCAGCACTAGGGATTCCCAGTTCGAATCCCAATCTGGGTGGAGTTTCCATGTTCTCCCCCTGTCCGCGTGGGTTTCCTCCGGTTTCTCTGGTTTCCTCCCACAGTCCAAAAACATGGATCAAGGTCAACTGAATTCTCCAAATTGCCCCATATAGAGAGCGTGTTTGTGTGTGTCTGTGTGAGTGAGTGTGTGCCCAGTGATGAGTTGGCGCCCTGTCCTGGGTGTTTCTGCCCAGCGCCCGATACATTCTCCTCTGGATGGGCATGGGGCCCTAGTAGAGAATAAAGCAGAAGATGATGGATGGATGGATTTCTGATATATATAATATATACTTGTATGGAACACATCAGCTCATCTGATTTTAAGCATCAGAACTACACTACCAGATTATTAGAATACTGCAATATTTAAATTTTTTCTTGATAATTATATAGTTGTGCAGTGACTGAAATGGACTTTGAATTCATTATTGGGTCCATGCTTTAAATGTAAAGTACCACATCTTGCAGATATAGTAACTGAACACAATGGATGAGTTCATTCTACAATGGAATCTAATTGGAACGTTCATCCCAGCATTATTGCAGAGGTTTCCAAAAAAATGCTGCGCATGAAGGTTCCTTTGCTTTTACCCTCCTGTCCATTTTATCTCAAACAGGCTCACTAGGGTATAACTCTGCAGACTGTGCAGGCCACTCTATTTTTAAAGCATACTGCATGGATCTTGTACTGTACTGTAAGGTATTTCTGAAAAAACCTGTTTTGGGTCACTGTGCCATATCCTGTTATATTGCAAATCTCATATAAATGACCAAAAAATGCGGTCTGATCTTAATCTGTTCTAATTGTCATTTATTATTAAACAATGGCTAACCGAAACTGTAGTGCTCATCACGTATTTATTGAGTTCAGTGATTAATAATTCATAACATTGTTAGCTTCTGCTGCTAGGATCATAATTTGGTTTAACGAGTTTAGAAGTATTATGCAATGTAAGTGGCATTTAGTGTCTCAGCTTGTTCTTTAAATTTATCATTCTTGTTTAGGTTAAAGACTTAGAAGAAAGTTTGTAGTGGATGTGGTACGCTTCCAAAGAGGCGTCTTGAAAATCTGGAAAGGGATGTTCATGCTGTAAGAGACTATTACAAATGGAGCAAATTTAGACCACCTGCAATCTTGCAGTGATTGTATCTGTCAGTTTTTACTTACCGCTCACCACATAATCTGATTATTCATGACCTTTATGTATATCTTTATGTATATTTATGTAACATATCTATAAAAATGATCACAAAAGTAAAGCAGAGGACAGTGTTCTGTCATTACGGAGTTTGTAGCATGCTGGACAGCTTTTTTTATTTTTTATTTGTGTTCTCTAATACGTGATGTTGGGTACCCGTAATACTTCTCCATTTTTAGTGTCTTAAGTACAGTAAAGGCTTTGTTCTAATAGTTATATATCCAGATCCACCCACCCACCTTAGTAAATATGGCAAATTTTGTTGAATGCCAATATAAATTATTGACTAAATAAAACCAAGGGGTACACGCTAGTACCTGGGGTCAGCTGCTGCAGAGTAGCAATTAATATTAGTGATAAATTAAGAAGAAATATGCTTAACTGTGTATTGGGATCATTATTATAATACTTAATTTTGCTTTGCCTTTTGCTCTTGCAAGACATGTACTGTTTCAAATGTATTTCTTCTAAATCTTTTTCCAAGTTCTTGTTTTGGTGGCTAATGCTTTTGTGGTCAATGATTTAAATTGGTTGCATTGCTGCATGTAGAGCTTGGTGTAGCAAGCTTAAAATATGTATAGACGCTGTTTGCTAGCATGCTATTTACACACACACATCTAAACATAGAATATCTAAATTGGAGTAAACTGATAACCCAGAATGTAATTGATGCTGATAAATGTCAATCAGATACACAATTAAGAAGCACTTGAGAAAACAAGCTGATAATTGACAACTTGGAAATTAAACTGATTAGTAATTAATTGTGGCTCTTGGCAGCTTCCCTGTTTGAAGCTAACACAACATTTGAAATATAATAATGCTCTTTGATTACTGCAAAATTGGACAGGCTAAATGTTTAGACACTGGAAATTATAAATCAAACAAAACTTTGATATCATATTTAGAGTTTGGCAGACTCACTGCAGCGATAATAATTGGAACTGGAATGTTCCAATCAGATTCAAGTTGAATGAAGTCCAGTAGATGACACCACTCTGTTTCTGTAAATCGAGTTTTTTTGACCCAGGCTTTCCTAATTGTGTAGATATACTGATAACTTTTGTCTTTCTGTTTTTATCCGGTGCAACAGGTCTCCAGGTGTACGTTTAAAATCAGTTTCAGATCCTGCCGTGGAGAAGCCCAACTCCATCCTACGAGAGGAGAAGCCGGCACCCGATCCTGCTGTGAGTGGAGGGGGAGAATCTGTGAGGCATGGTGCCATTGGGAATGCACGAGTGGGCATGGAATACTGCGTGCTACTCTTTTGCTGTTGCATCTGTGGCTTTGAGTCCACCAGCAAAGAGCAGCTGATGGAGCACATGAAGGAGCACGAGGGCGACATCATCAGCATCATACTGAGCAAAGAGCAGCAGGGAAGCCAGCCAGCAGTGACTAGTGCCGTGCAGTGAGAGTGTAGACACATGCACACACACACCTCGTAACGCTAGAGCCAGTTATTATTGCACAATTTTTTTTCCACTTTGTTATTCTCATAGTGCATCTGCTTTGAGGAAACCTGTCAAGAGAGTTTTATTGGAATCAAATCATTAAAGGAGTAGTTTGGTTTAAAATATTCATGAGAGACTCTTTATTTAAGGACAGCAGTCACAGTAAAATCTTGTAGTTGCAGGGTAAATTTTAAAAGTTAAAGCTTCAAACCATAAACATTCAGGAGAATTGAAATATTTTTTACTCAAACTACTCCTTTAAATTTAGATTAGCACTCCTGGTAGGAACATCTTGTTCTTCAAAAAAAATATGAAAATGAGTACCAGACCGATTTCAAAGGAGAACATATCACTCATAGTGGAGATTGACAGACTGAGACCAGTGGAAATGCTTCAGCTTGCATTTGTTTCCTAATTTATATACTATCTTTCATTACAAAGCAGGATATTGATCCGAAACATACCTCGACGCTTTGCAACAACCTCTTAAGGACCAAAACTTCTTTAAAAAAACCTTACCTTAACTTTATCATTACTAGTCTTTGAAAATTCTTTTAAATTTAACATTGTCAAAATTTAAAAACCGTAGAGGCTGTGAGCCAAAATAATACAAAGGTTTAACTTGGCATTTGACTTGCAATGGTGAAAAAGGTTATAATTTAGAGCAAATGTAAAAAAAAAAGAAGCATTTTTGGGCCATTTGCTTGATGTAAATAGATAATTGTTATACTATTGCAAAGCAGCATTTTATACCTCATCAAATCAGTGTATTATCTTTGTTATATCTAATAATTGAGGTTAATCCCACACAGGGCAGCTTCTTTAGTTCACAGTGTTTATATATGTTTACCTTTTTAGTTAACAGATGTCATCACAGTAGACTCCAGTTTTTGTCATTGTTTTAATATTTATCACATTTATTTATCATTGCGTATAATCTTCCGTTAGGCCACGGATATAAAGTGTTTTGGTGCTATTGGCCCATAGGAGGGTCATTTCATGAATGTATTTAAAATTTGTTGACATACCTGTCAAGAGTAGACTGTTGGCTTTTCATTTAAATGCAGTTAAGAAACATTTAAATGTTTACTGGGCAAGGAATCAGGTAAATCTCCACTCAGGTTTATTACTGCAACCCAAATAAGCCGTCAATGCCCGAGGTGCCCAACTCAAATGCCGTGGACATGAAAGAACTGTTTGAAAAGATCCCACCAGCAAAAATACTTTTTGGATTTTTGGAAGTTCTTCATATAAAGAAATTGATTTAAATCTGATACTCAGTCACAAAACTTGTCAATGCCATAAAATAGCCAATGTGCTGCTGATATGGCACTAAACAAAAACAAATGAATCCCGTGGGGCCAAGTCTGGCACAATTCACTGACTTCTCAATATTTCCCAAACTAGAGAGGGTTACAATATTGAACTTGTGTGGTGCTTGATGTAATTTGCTATATATGGTTTAATTCATTCAAGTCTAATTAGTGTGTGTATATTTTGATACAAACATTTTCTGATTTCTGCTATTCTGAACATTGTACAGTGTGCATGACCAAATGCATGATCTGTACATTTTATTGTAATGTTTTCCTCAGTTAAATTTTCATTTTATAGGCAGATATAGTGCTTAACCAAGAAGACGCTGCAAGTGATTATTGGTCCACATTCAACTAGCACTTTCAACGACAACTTGTACTAACCAAATGTCATCTACCCTAACCCAAAATCCTCCTTATGGTTTGACTTGTGCATGCTGAGATGCTTTTCTGCTTCCCATAATTGTAGCTTAATTAACAAAGCTCCCACAAGCCCTCTGTCAACTTAAGCCAATCTTCATAAACCTTTTTTCAACAGGGCATCACCTCTGCCAGTTAAAATCAAGTGACAGTTGTGTGTAAAAAAAATCCCAGTATAGCAGCAGTTATAAAAAATACAAACCCTGGTAAAAAAAATCACATTGTTTTTATTATTCGATGATGTGAACATTATATAAAACTGCATGAATTGATGCATTGCAGTGCTGACATCATCTGCATGTAATAAGTTAGTTGTTGATAATTGTTGGTGAGTGTATGCTTGGTCACCCGGTCACTTGATGTATCTTTAGTAGCGTGAAAGTGTGTGTTGGAAGAACTACACTGGCTCTCATTGAATCTTGAACTTCATTCCATTTTTGGGTTTAATTAAGCAGTAATTGTGAGCAAGACTCTTTTGTCCATCTGTGTCTGACCTTACAACTGGGTAAGCACTCCAAAATCTTGTAGAAAACCTTTCCAGAAAAGTATTACCTTAAGGCTCATTGCTGTATTTTACTACTGAAGTTTTTCCACTAAAATACAACAATTGGGCTGAATATAACTGGTTAAAATGTGTTCAACCCAACCCAAAATTGATACATGAAGTGATCAGCTGTAAATGGGTTCGATGTTGTTCGAGACTCAGCAATTATATGTTGATATCTACCTCTGGTGCAACTGTTAACAAAATTGTAATTCTTAACATCAGTTTGAAACGTTCCAAAAGAATCATTTGCATACTCTTGTGAACCAGTGCAAAACGAAATCCATAATTCATGGGTTTTGTGATTGCATTAGAGCAGTACAATGCATCAGGAAAAGTAAATTATCATCTGTGTAAGAACGTCTCACTAACACGCAAGATTATTAACGGCTCAGCCTAATTTACAACAGAAGCCGCACGTGTCAGGATGACTGAGACTTGGTATGCATGTAAAGCATGCCGTCCCTGTAGCTTAGTCTGCAGTTTTGCTTTTTAATCAGTCATTTGAGGAAAGCTGTGACTCTTGGAAACTTGTGCATGATTTGGAAAGCGTTTTTCATTATATTTTGACACAGTCATCTAATCAAGCAGTGTTCTGCAGTTTGGGTAAGAATATGCGTTCAGAATGCAGAATTAAATGGCCTGGTTTAAGGGTGTGATAGAGGAGGGTTGGTTGCTATTGGTCTGAATATTGTCCTTAGGGATGTCATTTTAAATTTAGCCATGCCACAAGACTAGAGAATACTGCAAATGGACTTTTGAAAATATAAATTTATTATGGTTAAGACTACTTTTTAATTAACATAAAAACCTGAGTGAATAAATGCAGCCAGTTTTAACAGTATTAGAATTACTGTTCAGCCTGATATCCACTTAAGTTAAAACTAGATTTTGTGGTTTGTCCTATTTAAATAGTACAAATGGCTATTTCAAGAATGCAATAGTTAAATCCCATTTATTTATAACTTTGTGTACATTTCTAACGTTTTACATGTGAAAATATATTACAGCTGTTACCTGTTAACACCACAAAAGGAGACCTGTCCAACAAGAGGTTTAGGTGCTTTTGTATCATGTACCTTTTTATAGTTACTTTTTTTTTTTTTTGGTTTGGATCTTTCAAAGTTAAATTAGAGCTGGACTTGTTCAAAATAATTCTGTTTTGTCTTGAGACCATAAAGTGGTCTTTGATTTAGACCTGGTACTGTAGAACTATATACAGCCTATGGATTTGTAAAAACTATAGAACTTGACACTGACATTATATCATTTTGTTTTTAAAGAAAATTCTTTTAAAGTCAAGTTGTTAAACACTACATATTAAAAATGTAAGCAAAAACAATTCAACTCACCATGTTAAACTTTGCCACTGGAGTAAGTAATTGAAGATGACGGTAGCATGTTGTCATGCTGCCAAGAGGGCTGTGTGATATGACTGATCTCTATATTATAAGAAATCACAATAGATTTTTTGAGAGCATCAAGGACATCTTCAGTACTTTTGTAACACTGTCAAAAGCAATGATGCATCTTGTACTGTCCTCTTCTGTTCGTGTTTTAGCAGCCAGCCCTACTGCCAAAGGGAGTAAAGAGACTTTAGACATTATTATTGTAAATGCCTTTAAGTACTATTTTTCATGTTCTCATTCTAATGGTCTTTAAGGGTCATATTTCAAAGGTGATGTTCTGTTTCATTATTTATTTGCTCATCCTACACTGTAAAATGTTTTTGCAAATGTATTTTGGTAATAAAGACAAAACTATTACACAGTCTTTTGAAAGAGTTATCAGTTTTAGCTGTCAGTGGGAACGAAAAGTCTAAAAAAGAAAAAGCCTCTCATTTCAAACAGGAGGAAACGGTTCCTCTTCGTTGAGCTCCATGTGATGGATCTGCTTTCTCACAGCAGTTACAATCCAACAAAAAGGAAAGAAAATGTATATGTACTTTCAAAAATATGGTAGCAAATACATACATATACAAAAATGAAGCCAGAAGGGTGGATGTATAGGCTACTAGCCACTTCAGGTTCAGGTTTGTGATGATGTTTCCAGCAAACAGTGTAAACATGGTAAACATTCCAGGTAATTGGGCACAGATTTTGGGTAAGTCAGACTGCACCAGGCTTTTAAAGGAAATGGCAAGCAACACGTTAATTGGTTTATTGCACATCATGCCCAAAACCAATCATGTCGTCATGATAGCAAAGACACACTGATGACCTAAATCAAGCTGCAGGGTGTGCAGTTAAAGGCTTGCTAAAGATGGCTAAAATAAAGCCCCTTGAGCTGCTTATTGCTGGTTGTTAAATATATATACTACTTAGTTATGTACAGGTGGCACGGTGTCTTAGTAGTTAGCACGTTCGCCTCTCAGCACTAGGGATTCCCGGTTTGAATCCCCATATGGGTGGAGTTTCCATGTTCTCCCTGTGTCTGCGTGGGTTTCCTCCGGGTTCTCCGGTTTCCTCCCACAGTCCAAAAACATGGATCAAGTCAATTGAGTTCACCAAATTGCCCCATGTAGGGTGTGTGTATGTGAGTGAGTGTGTGCCCAGCGATAGGTTGGCGCCCTGTCCTGGGTGTGTCTGCCTAGTGCCCGAAACGTTCTCCCCTGGATGGGCATGGGGAACCCCACCGCGACCCTAATAGAGGATAAAGCGGAATATAATGAATGAATGAATAGTTATGTACAATATATAGTTAGTATATTGTGGTTCAGTACCAATTAACCAAAGTAACTTTCCACTTTAATTATATTTGGATTTCTTTGTTTACCTAAGAAACAAATTTACCTATTTTTCTAAACTCCTTAATCCTTCTAATTGTTTTTTTCCCAATATTTTTTAAGCCTTGGTGCACATCCATGTATTAAATAATGCCTGGAACTTGTGAACTTTACCACGTGCTGGGGTTTCCTCCCCTAAGCTGATTTCCTTTCCCATAGACCCTTTGAGTTTCAGCTTGTTCATTTGACCTTCAGTACATTTTTTCATACTTTCATCAGCAATTTCATAAGTAAACACCAGTGACCCACTTTTATTGGCAGCCATTCAAGGTTCTTTACCAAATTCATACTCCTCTATCATTTTTAAGGTTAAAAGTATTCCATCATATCCTTAATGTTTTGTTGTCTTGCTAAATTTATTTTGATTACAAGCTATAATGCTAGTATTTTTAGTTTAGGTTCTACATTAAAACCCAAAGTTATAGGACTGATGGAGATGTGCACATTTAAGGTGGCTGATGTAGTTAGAATCCTCTTATATCTGTATATTATGAGGGTGCCCAATATATGTGTGATGTTTCAGACCAGTTGTAAGTGTGTAAATGTTTATTTTTTGATTACAGGAACAACTGATTCTGTGGGCAGCACGTCTGCCTCTCTGCGCTGAGGATCCAGGTTTAAAGTTTTAACGTTCTCCCTGTGTCCGTGTTTCCTCCAGGTTTCCCACATCAAAAACATGGATTGAAGGTAAACCCTAAATTGCCCCTATATAATGTGTGTGTTTGAATGTGTGCCCAGCAATGTTGATCAGTCATGGGTGTATCTGCCCAGTGCTTTAACCCTCCCCACACACACACACCTCACACCTCATTAAGCGAAGTCTGTTTTCTTGCTGAAAAGTATTCATGCAATATCAACATTATTTTAATTAGAAAGCAATTATAGGTTGAACATCTCTAGGCAAGAAATGTAAACAAAATCTATTTGAGTTGGTCTAAGTTCATATTGTCTCAGCACAGTGTTGAGACATTGAAATGTACAGCAAAGCAAACCCACTGATTTAAATTCCAGGCAAATGCAAGTCTAGTGGATTAAATGTATTGTAAAGTGGCATAACCCTGGACTGCAGGGGCAGAGATAAGCTAGTGAGTCTTCCACCTCTCCATATAATCCTTTTTATTTGTAAGTTTATAGGAAGTACAAAGCGATGTCATTGCAGTGATGCATTATTTTGAGAGCTTGTTTTATATGTCTGGTGAAAATGATCATCAAGGTACAAGAGAA
Source organism: Corydoras sp. C115 (assembly GCA_019802505.1). Lineage (NCBI taxonomy): Eukaryota > Metazoa > Chordata > Actinopteri > Siluriformes > Callichthyidae > Corydoras > Corydoras sp. C115. The sequence continues at coordinate 3,024,452 of JAFMOC010000037.1, read as the reverse complement.
AATTAAAAGAGGATTTCAAAAGAGCACTCACATTCCAGAATCAACTAGCTGTTGGGTCTTTTGCTGCCATTGCTGTTACCAATTAAATCTTTACATTTTCTTAACATTTAAACTCTTGTTTGGTGCCTCAGTAAAAGAAATGTTTTGAATTAAGGCATGTAAGAATTGCACTGGAAAACAAGGAAGCTTAACTAGAGTAAGCTGTGGTTTCATGCTTTAAATCTCTTAGTTCGTCAACCAAACTTTAAAAGCACATGCAGAATAAAAAGGACTGCAGCCTACATTCTCATCTAGCCTTATCAGGAAGAAAAGTCAGACACTAGAGTGCCTACCAAAAAAGATAACTAAATAAAAAGGCACAGGTTATTAAACATTTACGCCTTTCTTGCTCTGTAATCCCTCACACCAGTGAACTGCCTGCCAATTTATTCTCTTAAATCTCTTTGATAATCTTAAGCCCTCTTAGGCCGGCTGCTGCATTCTCTTAATATTATCCGGTTGCATTGATATTTCTTTTTCATCGACCTCAATATTGAATGTCAACGAAAAATCAAAGAGGTGTCACACCATACCCATGAATATATATATGTAAAGAGGCTATTTTTACATTTACATAGATTCCTGCTTTTAAGCAGTATATTAAAATATTAACAACCAAGATTTGCACAAAACCAAATAAATTATATCCGTCTCTCATCATATTTGTTTGAATCTGGAACTTTATAGCAGGTTTGATGTACTTGCAGTCACCCATTGAGTCTGATCAGGACTGGAGCTTGTTCAATTTTAAACAATGTCAACCACGAAGGGAATACATTAATCTAGCTGCAAGGATGAGGGTCATCTACATTTCTGGCAAATAGTAGTGAATTTTAAAAAAAAGTAGACATTTGAAGACTTTTACATGTCGTTACAGTACCAAAACTGAGGATCACAAGTAGTTTTAAGTAAAATATCAACATTAGAAGAAGCTATGAAAATCTTTCTTTTTCAGAAGTTCATCTGTTTCTGCAATTAAGGTCAGATGTTCGGAAAACTAACATAAAATTCAGGATGAGAACATTCAGCATACATACATGAGGTTATATTTGTAATTTAAACATAGGTTCAGATGATCTGCTTTACACATTGTTACAAAACTGTATGATTGTTAAGAGTGTATAACCCGACACTAGAATACACACACACACACACACACACACACATATATATATATATATATATATATATATATATATATATATTCATTAATTCATTATCTCCTGCCTAATCCTCTATTAGGGTCATGGTGGGGTTCCCCATGCCCATCCAGAGGAGAACGTCTCGGGCGCTGGGCAGATAGACCCAGGACAGGGTGCCAATCCATCACTGGGCACACACTCACTCACACAGACACACTCTATATGGGGCAATTTTGAGAATTCAATTGACTTGATCCATGTTTTTGGACTGTGGGAAGAAACCGGAGGAAACCCACGCAGACACAGGGAGAACATGGAAACTCCACCCAGATGGGGATTCGAACCGGGAATCCCTAGCGCTGAGAGGCGAACGTGCTAACCACTAAGCCACCGTGCCGCCATATATATATATATATATATATATATATTTTTTTTTTTTTTATAATAGTGAAAAAAAAAGGTGAGAATGAGCGACCGTTTGCTCATTGTGAACTGCAGTATCAGTGAAAAGTTTGGACACACCTCATTTGTGTTCCACTCCAGTCTGTAATTGTAAAACTACAAAGTTCATCATAACACCAACACAAAGCTGTTTAAACCAACAATTATTCCATAATGCTGCATTTTCACATTAGTCATTCACCATGTAACAGTTTGGTTTAGCATCATTTACACAAGGCATATGAGAACATAACAAAAAGTCTAAACAATTTACCAGTTTTTGTTTCACTGAAGTCAAAGTCAGTCTTTAAATTCTTTCGCAGCCCAGCAAGCTGCCTTTACCCAAGGATTTTCTTTTATATGAAGGTGAGGAGTCATACATATTTTCTTTTTAAACTTTTAAACATCCACTGTGCTTTAATAACACATCGACAGCAGCTATGGGAATGCGGTATTGTTTCGTTGTCTACCATGGCAACAGTGAACTGCTTATGTTTGGCAGTTCATAGAAATATTTCTTTTGACTCTTCCATGATTGCAGTGTTTGATGTCCGAGTTACTGAACTGTTTAAATCAGATGCTTTCTCATTACCCAAAAAGCATACTTGTACTAAAGGCTTTCAGAAGAGCACGGCTGTTTCCATTGTCCATGTTGGGTAGATGAGGGTAGCTAAGTTTGGAAACCATCCATTGCTAATCAGACAGGAGTGCCTCAGAGTAATACCTCTGCATGTGTTTACTATTTAAGATATTTAATGGAAATCGTGAAAAAATGCAACATGAATTTATTGATCAGAAAGTGATGGACAGAACCATGTGCATCCATTACTTTAAACTGCACTATTATAACATATTATTTTTTTGATTAAGGAACCAGCCATGCGTCCTTAAATTAAAATAAGATTCTAGGTCACACCAAATACTATGACTAAAGCACCTAACCCCAATTTCTCTCTGGGTGCCTTGTACAAGGCTGCCCACCTCTCCGGGAACATGTGCGCACTTCACTCAGTGTTTGTATATGTGTGTGTCTTACTGCATGGATGGGTTGAATGTGGAGGACAAATTCCTTTGTACATAAGTGCAGTAGGCAAGATGGATCACTTTTACTTTACTTTTTTTTTAATAACTTGCAAAAAACTCTCCTGATTCCCATTGCCAGGAACTGTGCCTGTCTAATGAACAAAAATTGTTAGCAATTTAAGTGTGTGCTTGTATTGTGACTTTTATTTCATAACAGTTCATGCATCTGATTTTTTAAATGTATTTATTTTTATCTATTACTTAGATTATTTCTCAGGTAACTTTAAACATAAAAAAATATGAAAATTTTAAAAGGTGAAGTAGAAACACAAGTGAATAAATGCAAGTAATAAAAAATAATGTGTGTTGCTACATTCAGCATAAGGTCAAGAACATGTATATGATTTTTTTGCCTCATGTTTTTTTTTTTTTAACAGACATCTCCACTTAATTATGTGACATAACATTGACCTTATTCCTCCATCTTTTAGACATAAAGTCAGCAACAGAAGTACAGTTCTGTACTAAGTGCTGCAAGAATCATGCTAGTCATCTAATCCTTTCTCAGTGTTCACAGAATGAATGCCAACAAAATAATGGGACTGGACATTTTCTATTCTCAGTCAGAGGTGTTCGAAAACTTGAGCAGCTCTGCTACATCTGGTTTTACTCATACCAAAACACACACTGAAACACCATCTATGTTGCTAAGGGCCAAGAATAATCCATAACCCAAATGTTATGGGGTGATTTTGACTATTAAAGAACAGAGTAAAGGTAATAAAACGGTATGGAAAAAAAAAAGTATGCATGTATTATGGTATAAATGTAGTAAAATGATTTGCGGATATGTGTAAGCAGTTGTGTAATCAGGTTTGTAAATGTGTGAAAAACTCTGCAAATACACACTTAGATTTATGAATGTGTACAGGAAGCTGTAAATGTGTAATTAGTTTTGTAAGTATATTGAAATTTGCATGTGTAAACCCATCTGTAAATGTGTACACAGATTTGTGAAGTACAAAATATGGCTCTGTAAATGTCTACATGTACACGCGGCCATTTTATTAGGTTCAGCTTATTGTTTCTCCACTTATCATATAGATGGACTTTGTAGTTCTGCAGTTACATTCTATAGTCCATCTTTTTCTCTACGTACTTTGTTAGTCCCCTTTACTCTGTCCTCTGATCAAGGACCCCCACAGAGCAGGTATTATAAGGGTGGTGGTGGAGGATACGAGTGGATCAGACACGTGTGTTTTGATTGGTGTACTGTTTCAGAATCAGAATACTTTATTAATCCCTGAGGGATATTGCAGCAGTTAATGATACCCCATTTTTCAGTGTTATAGTAAACAAATAAAGGACATAAATACTACTAGTAATAATAATAATGATACGTGCATCATTAAACTGTAATATCAAGTCAAATTAATTAATTTAATTGGCTATAAATAAAATTAAATACAGCCAAAATGTGGCAGTGGCATAGATATTTATATATTTACATTATTGCACAAAAAATAGTGTAATGAAATTAAATATTGCAGTAAAGTATTGCACTTATCAGTTGTAATTATTACTGTGCACAAGTTATACTATTTTACATTGAGAGAGGACTTGTAGAGTTTGTTTGCTTATGATTTAAGTTTAAGACAACAGATTTCACTGGTGTTACTAACAGGATGTTTTCACAAGTAAAACTTTATTTGTGTATTTTATTGTGTAATGAATGAATGAATAAACCCAAACTTAAATAAAGAAATAGGCAGTTGAAATGTAATTAAAACTCTTTACAGCTCCAGAATCATTTAAAAATATTGTGTTGTAGGTTATAGAAGTGCAGTTTACTATTTAAATGGCTTATTTAAATAATGATTTGAAATGTGATGTAAGGTAAACAGATGTAGGTGAGTTTATTCTGATGGTGTGTTAATTGTTTTGTAATTTTGGTACGAATGTGGCTTGTCCTTTAGGACGTTTGTATTTGTGTATTGTGTAACTTTATTTGTGTATTTTACTTTCCAATCAAAGATTGCTCTTTTTCAGTCCAAAAACATGGATCAAGGTCAATTGAATTCTCAAAATTGCCCCATATGGAGTGTGTTTGTGTGTGTGCGTCTGTGTGAGTGAGTGTGTGCCCAGCGACAGATTGGCACCATGTCCTGGGTGTATCTGCCCAGCACCCGAAACGTTCTCCCCTGGATGGTCCTGGGGACCCCCCCCCAATAGAGGATAAAGCAGAAGATAATGGATGGATGAATGAATGAATAAACCCAAACTTAAATAAAGAAATATTTAAATTAAAAATATTGTGTTGTAGGTTACAGAAGTGCAGTTTACTATTTAATAGGCTTATTTAAATAATAATTTGAAATGTGATGTAAGGTAAACAGATGTAGGTGAGTTTATTCTCATGGGATGTTAATTGTTTTGTAATTTTGGTGCGAATGTGGCTTGTCCTTTAGGACGTTTGTATTTGTGTATTGTGTAACTTTATTTGTGTATTTTACTTTCCAAACAAAGTTTTCTCTTTTTCAGTCCAAAAACATGGATCAAGGTCAATTGAATTCTCCAAATTTCCCCATATGGAGTGTGTTTGTGTGTGTGCGTCTGTGTGAGTGAATGTGTGCCCAGCGACAGATTGGCACCCTGTCCTGGGTGTATCTGCCCAACACCCGAAACGTTCTCCCCTGGATGGTCCTGGGACCCCCCCCCAATAGAGGATAAAGCAGAAGATAATGGATGGATGGATGAATGAATGAATGAATAAACCCAAACTTAAATAAAGAAATAGGCAGTTGAAATGTAATTAAAACTCTTTACAGCTCCAGAACCATTTAAAAATATTGTGTTGTAGGTTACAGAAGTGCAGTTTACTATTTAAATGGCTTATTTAAATAATGATTTGAAATGTGATGTAAGGTAAACAGATGTAGGTGAGTTTATTCTGATGGCGTGTTAATTGTTTTGTAATTTTGGTGCGAATGTGGCTTGTCCTTTAGGACGTTTGTATTTGTGTATTGTGTAACTTTATTTGTGTATTTTACTTTCCACACAAAGTTTTCTCTTTTTCAGTCCAAAAACATGGATCAAGGTCAATTGAATTCTCCAAATTGCCCCATATGGAGTGTGTTTGTGTGTGTGCGTCTGTGTGAGTGAATGTGTGCCCAGCGACAGATTGGCACCCTGTCCTGGGTGTATCTGCCCAACACCCGAAACGTTCTCCCCTGGATGGTCCTGGGACCCCCCCCCCAATAGAGGATAAAGCAGAAGATAATGGATGGATGAATGAATGAATGAATAAACCCAAACTTAAATAAAGAAATAGGCAGTTGAAATGTAATTAAAACTCTTTACAGCTCCAGAATCATTTAAAAATATTGTGTTGTAGGTTACAGAAGTGCAGTTTACTATTTAAATGGCTTATTTAAATAATGATTTGAAATGTGATGTAAGGTAAACAGATGTAGGTGAGTTTATTCTGATGGCGTGTTAATTGTTTTGTAATTTTGGTGCGAATGTGGCTTGTCCTTTAGGACGTTTGTATTTGTGTATTGTGTAACTTTATTTGTGTATTTTACTTTCCACACAAAGTTTTCTCTTTTTCAGTCCAAAAACATGGATCAAGGTCAATTGAATTCTCCAAATTGCCCCATATGGAGTGTGTTTGTGTGTGTGCGTCTGTGTGAGTGAATGTGTGCCCAGCGACAGATTGGCACCCTGTCCTGGGTGTATCTGCCCAACACCCGAAACGTTCTCCCCTGGATGGTCCTGGGACCCCCCCCCCAATAGAGGATAAAGCAGAAGATAATGGATGGATGAATGAATGAATGAATAAACCCAAACTTAAATAAAGAAATAGGCAGTTGAAATGTAATTAAAACTCTTTACAGCTCCAGAATCATTTAAAAATATTGTGTTGTAGGTTACAGAAGTGCAGTTTACTATTTAAATGGCTTATTTAAATAATGATTTGAAATGTGATGTAAGGTAAACAGATGTAGGTGAGTTTATTCTGATGGCGTGTTAATTGTTTTGTAATTTTGGTGCGAATGTGGCTTGTCCTTTAGGACGTTTGTATTTGTGTATTGTGTAACTTTATTTGTGTATTTTACTTTCCACACAAAGTTTTCTCTTTTTCAGTCCAAAAACATGGATCAAGGTCAATTGAATTCTCCAAATTGCCCCATATAGAGTGTGTTTGTGTGTGTGTCTGTGTGAGTGAGTGTGTGCCCAGCAACAGATTGGCACCCTGTCCTGGGTGTATCTGCCCAGCACCCGAAACGTTCTCCCCTGGATGGTCCTCCCAGCGACCCTAATAGAGGATAAAGCAGAAGATAATGGATGGATGGATGAATGAATGAATAAACCCAAACTTAAATAAAGAAATAGGCAGTTGAAATGTAATTAAAACTCTTTACAGCTCCAGAACCATTTAAAAATATTGTGTTGTAGGTTACAGAAGTGCAGTTTACTATTTAATAGGCTTATTTAAATAGCGTTAATTTGAAATGTGTCCAAATTGCCCCATATAGAGTGTGTTTGTGTGTGTGTGAGTGAATGTGTGCCCAGCAACAGATTGGCACCCTGTCCTGGGTGTATCTGCCCAGCACCCGAAACGTTCTCCCCTGGATGGTCCTCCCAGCGACCCCAATAGAGGATAAAGCAGAAGATAATGGATGGATGGATGAATGAATGAATGAATAAACCCAAACTTAAATAAAGAAATAGGCAGTTGAAATGTAATTAAAACTCTTTACAGCTCCAGAACCATTTAAAAATATTGTGTTGTAGGTTACAGAAGTGCAGTTTACTATTTAATAGGCTTATATAAATAGCGTTAATTTGAAATGTGATGTAAGGTAAACAGATGTAGGTGAGTTTATTCTCATGGGGTGTTAATTGTTTTGTAATTTTGGTACGAATGTGGCTCCAAATTGCCCCATATAGAGTGTGTTTGTGTGTGTGCCCAGCGATAGATTGGCACCCTGTCCTGGGTGTATCTGCCCAGCACCCGAAACTTTCTCCCCTGGATGGTCCCCCCCTCCTCCCCGCGACCCTAATAGAGGATAAAGCAGAAGATAATGGATGGATGGATGAATGAATGAATAAACCCAAACTTAAATAAAGAAATAGGCAGTTGAAATGTAATTCAAACTCTTTACAGCTCCAGAACCATTTAAAAATATTGTGTTGTAGGTTACAGAAGTGCAGTTTACTATTTAAATGGCTTATTTAAATAGCGTTAATTTGAAATGTGATGTAAAGTAAACAGATGTAGGTGAGTTTATTCTCATGGCGTGTTAATTGTTTGGTAATTTTGGTGTGAATGTGGCTTGTCCTTTAGGACGTTTGTAACGGCCCCGTGTGTTTATACGTGGCGTTGCGCTATTGAACAGCTCGCCTCCTCATAGACAAACCAAGCGGCTGCGGAACGCTACAGAACCGTTCTACAAAAACGATGATGTCCGACTTACTTCACTCGTTTAGTTAGCGAACAGATGCAGCTCGAGTTCGTGCTGCTTCTATCATCGTGTCCATTACAGATTAGGAGGCGATAGACGAGCCGGTAATTCAGCAGCACGCTTCGCGGAGGACGGTAAGGCACGTACACACTACCCACGATCATCCTTATACCGATGCAAAACATCGCATATGCTTAGTCCAGCAAGTAACCAGAAACGGGGAATGCAAAAAAAGAAGCGAGTGGAAATTCCACGCAGTTAGCCACACGGTTGTCAGGGGAAGCAAGAGAAGAAAGGCCTGCAGATGAATGGAGGTACACAAGCTCCGTTCGAATCGATGCTCAACTCTGATTCTTTTCGGGAGTCGAGTTTTAAAAATCTTTCCCACTGCGTATTTAAGCAGATCGACTTGCTTAACACGAGGTTTTATTATATAGAGGAATATAACCAACACGGAGATTTAAAACATTTCCTGACAAATCGATTATACAGGCTGAAAAATTAGCTACCAGATATCGGGTTCAGGAATCACATTGGCAGTGTCGACTCTAGGAATCATCTCAGCGGGAAGCTCGTTTTGTTGCAGCGGTGTCGATACTCGTTCTTATTTAGAACCGCTCTGTAACGGCCTGTAAATTATTAATTCATTGTTTTCCACTTAATCCTCTACTAGGGTCGCGGAGAGAACATTTTGGGCATTGGGCAGATACAGGACAGGGCGCCAATGTATCTCTGTGCACACTCACTCACATACACATTATATTGGGGTTTAGAGCATAATTTAGAGCATTCAATTTCCATGTTTTTGGACTGTGGGAGGAAACCCACACAGACATGGGCTGATCATGGAAACTATACCCAGATTGTGATTCGAATCGATTCCCAGTGCTGAGAGACGAACCTGCTAACCACTAAACCACTGAGCCACCCCAGTAAAATATCCATCCATCCATTATCTTACGCTTTATCCTATATTAGGGTCCCTATATTAGGGGGTTCCCCATGCCCATCCAGGGGAGAACGTTTCAGGCGCTGGGCAGATACACCCAGGACAGGGCGCCAATCCATCGCTGGGCACACAGTCACTCAGACACACAATATGGGGCAATTTGGAGAACTCAATTGACTTGATCCATGTTTTTGGACTGTGGGAGGAACCCGGAGAACCCCGTAAACGTGCAGAACATGGAAACCCCACCCAGATGGGGATTCGAACCGGGAATCCCTAGAGCTGAGAGGTGAACCACTAAGTGCTAACCACTAAGCCACCGTGCCGCCCCAGTAAAATTTCAATTATTGTAAATAATCATAACAACATTTGCGTATTATTTGTGTAGTGTTATTATTATTGGCAAAAAAAAAAAAAAAAAAAAAATCATCAAGAACATAGAATTATAAAAGTGTGACTAAATGATGCAGTCTGATGCAGAAAAACAATCACAACATTTATTTAAACAAATTACACTAAATCATTCAGCTTTATTAGAATAACTAAAAAATAACTGTAGAAACCAACAAACTGTCCAAAATTGTCAATGCTTGTTAAAAATGTTTGTGTAAACCTAGGGTCATATATGTACACTCTGATACACTGAATTAACAGTTTAATTTAAGGAGAGTTAATTTGTATGTATGTTTCAGGATCAGTGATTCATCATGACTGCTCTAAGACAAAGGAAGGCCACTAAAGCGAAAGATTCCAGTCTGGGCACCCACAGTCAGACATGTGATCATACAGCTGACACCCTGGCGAAGGAAATTTCTGGTCAGTTACAATTTTTCGTCAAAGATCAGTCTACTATCAGTACTGTCTATGTTAAGAACTGACAATGTCTTGTTTTCTACTCCAAAAGTCTATCATGATCAAGTCTTAAAATTATGTAAGTGGGTCAGTGGGTAATATATTCCCTGTTTGATTACACTTCAATTCAATTCTAGAATTCTACACGTATAATAGTTAGATGTGTACGCAAAAGTTTCAATATTTAGAACAATTTTGTAATGTAAGATGTCGCAGTGGTGTCACACTTTACCTGGAGACCAGGGTCGATGCATGTGAAAACTGTCTGTTTTGCATTTACATGTTCTTGGCATGTCCTTAGGTGCTCCTGTACACTTTATTTTCTATCACTTTAAACATTTATGTAAGATATTCACTGTCATATGTCATATTCTTGCCCCTTGTTCTGTGTTACACTTGTTTTGGACATTAAAAGAAACTGTTTTAATAACTCAACCCTCAAATAAATAAAATGTCGGTAGCTTCCTAAGTATGTGTAGAGTGATATTTTTTTTTGTCATTTTTAACAGTAGATTTAAAATAAAGTGATTAACATGTGTATACTATCACATTCTCTGGGTTTAACCATAAACAGTGCATTAAAAGCTTTTTTTTAAAAAAAAAAAGATTTTTTTGCATACACATGGATCGATATATGATCAATGTATGGGTAGTTTTAAAGCACATATGGAGAGTTTTTGTCATGGAAACACACTCTATGTACAATTTTTTATATATATATATATATAAAGTTGTGTATAAGTTGTTTAAGTGCATATTCAGGTGTTCTTGTCTACTGTATGTTACATGACAAGACTGCTTATCAGTCAATTATTCGGTCCGTTTTACACCTGTTTTGTATGTGTTTTTTTTTAATTATTTAATGTTGTGTTTTTTTATTCCGATAAGCCACTGCAATTGACATTCATATCTAAACTCTTACCTTGTACCCTATCCATATTTACTCAGGAGTATACTATTTGTCACATGCAAACTGTTGCTTAATATTTGTATAGCTGTCAGTTTTGTAATGAAGAACAATTTTTGTTTCTGTTCTAAAGGTTTATCATGGTGGACGATGTTGTGTCTTGTCACTGGTTCCATAGTGGGAGTTAGTCTGGGGCTACTGAGCTGCATTTACGTGGCAACACTTCATGAAAATGACCTCTGGTTTTCCAATATAAAGGTGAGTGTTTACTGTTGGTGTTAAATTAAACAGTAGTTTTGTTGCCCCATCGGTATACTGGTTAATAATCAAATGAACTGGTGTGGCACTGTGGTGTAGTGGTAGTGTATGTCTGCTCGTCAGTGCTGGGGCTACAGGTTTGACTCCCAATCTGGGTGGAGTTTTCATGTTCTCTCCCTGTCTGTGTGGGTTTTTTGCGTTCTCTGGTTTCCTCCCACAGTCCAAAAAATATGCATTCATGGTGAAGTGGATGCTCTAATTTGCCCCACTAATTGCTTTGATATTTGTGTGTGTCTGTGTGAGTGAGTGTGTGCCCAGCGATGGATTGGCAACCTGGTATATCTGCCCAGCTCCCGAAACGTTTTACAATAAATGGACATGGGCAAACCCACTGTGACCATAGTAGAGGATTAAGCAGAATATAATGCAATAAGATGAGATAATCCAACTGCTTTGGAAAAACGTTGGCAATAGAATGGGTTTTAATGAAGAGCTAAATGACTTTAAATCTTGGAATGCCATTCTATGCTGCCTTTCTAACAAATCAAGGTCATGTTTCTTCTGTGCTATTCCTGTCCTAAATTCTCCTATAGTACAGTAGCCATGCATTGATTGGTCAGAATGGAATCAAAATGCAAAAGCCTACAGAGTATAAAATCTGTCCACCTGTCTAAACTGCTTCTGTAAGCAACATTAGTAAAATGACTGCTGTCAAATCTTTTGGATCAGTTTTCTTCCCCCACAAAAGCTTAGCTATACATAATGTTAAACATCAGCTGCACACATTTCTTTTGGACACTTGCTGAACACAATTGTGGTGTGCTGACCTGCAATGTGCCCCAACCATGATTCCATTCAACACGTATGGAATGAATTACGATGCACACTATGAAACCCAGTATTAGTGGCCACCTTTTCCAATTTTTCAAGGTCTAAATTAAAGCATTCTGTTTGGTGGTATGCCTCACAGGAAGAGTAAAGGATTTTATAGCCTCAAATTGCAGTCCAGCATTTAAAGTTTTACCACAATGTTTTAGCACACTTTTCACAGACTTCATAAAGGTTTTTAAAAAATATTTTTATTACAGCAGCTTAAACACATTTCAGCTTCAGTGCTTTGGACGAACTTACTACGCCACTCTGCTATCCACCTTTAATCTAAAATATTAAAGCCTTTTAACAGTTTAATGAAAAAATGGGTTATTAGTAATTTGATGTTTTAATGCTGAACATATTGTGAATGATTTGGGCCTTAGTGTTTCTTTGAGTTTCCTTTAAACTTTATCATACTTAAAGACAAGGTGAATTCTTGAGGAAGAAAATGTTTGCATTTGTTTTGTGTTTGAGACAAAAAGTTGAGAAAGTTCTAGTTGAATAGCTGTTGAAATATTCTCCTGTGAACAAAGCGACCTTTCCTTTTATATGTATTTCACTGCACACAATGAGATTGTGATCTTTTCAGAAGACAGTAAAAAATCACATTTATGGCATATAGTGCAGTCAGTTGTAAAAATAGCACTGCAAAATCAAGGTTCTTTTTTCACAGCACACTTGTTTCAAGGGTACTGTAGCAGTCTTTAATGCTGAATGCAATTCACACTTCCATTTGGGTGCTATTTATGCAAGACTGGTCATGGATCAAAAGTGTTCATCAGAAAAGAAGGTGAAAATATCGAAAACAAGTTTATATATAGTAAGCCTGAAGTAGTAAACTAGTCAACAAAGTTTTTGCATTCTGTAATATTTGCCTAAAATAACAGGATTAAGCTCAGTTTTCAAAGGTGTCTATTTTTTTGTTTTCGTCATTGTCACTTTGTATTAAATAGCCTTATGCCATATTACATTTACATTATATTTAGTCATTTAACAGACTCCTTCATCCAAAGTGACTTACAAGTCAGTAGTAAAGGTGGAACCAGTTACATTGTTGTATTTTCAAACCTGATCATTACCAATCTGGCTTCAAAATTTAAAAATCAAAAATTCATCCTACATTTTTTTCCCCCATGTCAAGTGCTTCTATAAGAGATGTTGTTATAATACTTTGAGTGTAATTATGACCATTTATATACATTATCAAGAGGCTTAAACATTATATATTGCTTTAAAATGCTAAAAACAAAACGTATATGGGAAATGTCAGACATTGAAGTTAGATCAGCAAACGATTAGACTCAGTGATCCTGCGATTCTAGTTTACTGTATAAAACATGTATTGAGATGTACCTGACTGAAATATTTTAATGATTCTGCGTTATTTGGTCCCATTGCCATAAACTGGATTAACAGTTTGGGGAAGTCCTTTTTGTTCTTGCATAACAGTGCTCCATTGCACAAAGGAATGGTGGACAGCGTTTGTTGTGAAAGAAATTAACTGACTTGCACAGAGCCAAGTCCAACATCAGTGTATGAGCCGATGCTCTTCTGGATGAATAGGCAAAAATTTTAAAATCTTGTAGAAAGCATTACCAAAAATTTTAAACCTATTATAGCTGCAAATAGGGGACTAACTGAGAATGTGATGTCACAAGAGTAAGTGTAGAGCCTGTAAGTGTAGAGTTTTGGTACCCCAATATTCATTCATTCATTCATTCATTCATTCATTCATTATCTTCCGCTTTATCCTGGTACCCCAATAGTTTTGTCTATATTGTATTTGTAGTTGTGACTTTAAAACCAGAAATAAAAAAATAATAATCGCTGTTGTGAAGCAGGACAGGTTAGTGGGTGGTATTATTTTACAATTTAATTGGTTGGAGCTTCTGAGAAAAGCAAATTCTATTGAAAAATAATATTAAGTTTTCTCAGGTGGCAGATTTTTTTATGCTGAAAAATAATCTTGAATAAAGTTTTTTATTAGCTTTTAATAAATGAAAAATATTTGTGAATTACTGACTTTATAGTACATCCGCCTAGTTGGCCTTTTCTCTTCCTGACAGATGCAGCATGTGGTACATGTGTTGGTCCACCCTTTAAAGGTTCAGGTTGGCCTTTAAATCATGCCTGGCGTTGATTGTAATGGAAAGAACAACAGCACTCGATGTAATAGCACACTCAATGGTATTTTAAGACCCGCTTATGACTCATTGTCTGCTATCATCTGCTCTCTCGCTTGGCAAACTTGGGAGCTGCTACACTCAGCTTGGAGCAAAGAAATGACCAAAGCTTTTATTCCCTGTATGTTTCCTTTTGTTCTTTTCTGGTTGAATGCTTCCTGGAGTGCGTCAGTGCTTGAGGGAGTGTGCTTTGTTTGCTGGAACCAAAACAAGGCATGCTGAAAAATCCATTTACTATAGACTTTGAAAGGGAAAGAAGAGGGACTCTTCTGCTGATCGAAGATGATTGTGTTTTCTAAAGTTCTGCAAAAAGTTTTCCCCTTGCCTGTGTACAAACTCACACTTCATGATGGAGAATGGAGATCCTTACAGAGCAGGTCGGAAAACTGAGATTATCAGAAGTTTACTTTTAGTTCATGTTAAGGTTATGTGAAACGGAAGTGAATATATTGCATAACTGTTGCTTTAAACGGCTTGCTTAGGCACCAGGTGGATGGCAGCCAGATGTTTCAGTGCTTCAGACGGCACTAACATGGTCTGAGGTCTGCGAAGTTTCTCCTGTGGGATGTCAGTGTTTGTAGAAGCAGCTGCAGCCGGAATTCTATTTAATTTGCTATGTATGAAGTTACGCCTGTGACAGTTATAGCACCTAGCGGACTGCATTTCAGGCTTGAACTCCACTTTGAGATTGTGTAAATTCCTGGACAAATGCTTTCAAACTGATATTCAAGCTCGCTAGCGCTACTTTTTTCCATTTTTTCCAGCAAGGACCCAAAGGTCACAATGTGCTTCTTAAATTCCTTCCCTGCTATCTCATCCTATCTGGATGATCATGAAGCGATGATCAGTTCCTCTGGCTGCTGCTCTGTACAGTTCTTTTTAAGTTTCCTGAATCCTCAATGATCTAGTTCAATTTGGACTTTTTAATGAGCCACTAGCCTTTGAGCCAGCTCTCCCAGCAAGACCGAGGAAACAAGGGCTGGATCTGTTCAGAATTGTTCACTGATGGTAGTGGTGAAAACAGAAATGGAGGTACGACGCAGAGGCAAGAGCTTGCTGAAGCCCGATGTGAGGAGCAGTAAAAACAGACTACTGCTCAAGAGTGTTACAAATGAACATGCAGGGGTCTGTGAAGGGGAGCAGCAGGCAGACAGAAGTTCGGAGAAGTCTTTTTGGAGGAGGCTTAAAGGTCTAAGATGTTTGCAGATGGTTGGCATAGTGGCGGGTTTGATGTTGGCAGGGGTGATGGGACTCATCCATGCTTGGTGTGTTTACTCACTCCATGAGAATCTGCTTTGGTTTTCACAGTTGGAGGTAAGGAAGATTACATTAGGCTGATCTTTATTAAAAACAAATGCGCTGGTGCTATTATAAGTTGTGGTGATGGTTGAATCTGTATTTGGTTATTTATTTATGTTAAGTTGAAAATATGATTTAATGTGTGAGAGCTATCCTGTTTTTATTCAGGTATGTCTAGGACTGTGCTGCAATAAAGATTCTTTAAATAGATAAAAGACAAACACAAGCGGCATTGGCAGCTGAAAACAATATTATGGGGAAATTATAATAATTCCTATTGTCACAAGTTGTAACTTTCAGTTTTATTTAGTGGATTTGCAGTACATTTTTCATTTGAGTTATGTATTCCATCGCGCTTTGCAGGCAGTTTGTGTTACATGCATTGTGATTAAAAATATATGAACAACTAGCCTTAATGTGAGGGCTTTTAAGGTTTTCAACTTTTTTTGTTTGAAAGAAAGTATGAAAATCATGTTGAGTTAGTGTCTGCACACAACCTTATTTAACCTGACCAATTTGCACATTTGTTTAGCTTGTTGTTATAATGACATGTATGCTCAGTGGCACAAAGTATGTGGATGCCCAAACTTTCCATTTACACTGGCTAGCCCAAAGGGGGTATTTGGATTTGGTTTCATTGATTAAATCTTAGTTTTATTCTCATATACTTTTGCTGACCTAAGTCTAGGCAATGACTAGGTTATTCTAGGACTAGGAACTATGACTAGGAAAAGTTGGTTTATTGTGTCCATTAAGCCATTGCAGCAAGGTTATTCTTCCATTGTCAATGCATGATCTTAACCACAAATTGTGAATGCTGGATAAAAAAATTAATGCTGTGAGGTTACACATAAACAAAGAAGATGTAAGCAAAGCTGAAGCTGACTAACAGATTTTTTATTTATTTATTTGCTGTGATTCAGGGTTGGCATTATTTCTCAACTAGTTGTTATGAGGTCATGACTCCTGGGGCTTTTCCAGACCAAACCTGTCAAAGATTGGGCTAAATTGTTTTCATCATACTATTGCCTACACATCTTAGCATTGTGATTGCCTTCCAGCTAATGATGTTTATAAAATAATATGATTGGTATATTCCATGCTACGCGTATAATTGGTACTTTTCCAATTGTTAAAATAGCAAATACACACTGACATGCACTAAATTAATCTATGTTGTGCGTGGTTAACGGCCCTGTTAAAAATCACTTGAATAGGGCCCAAAATGTTATTTAGGGAACATCACACTTATTTATTAGCCTTGTGCAGTATATCCTGTCAAACCTTACCATCACATTTTAAAAGAATGCATATTATATAACTGGGAAAGATAACATCTCTTTAACGCAACATCAAAGCAGATCTTTAGCAGTATATATTTTACAAAAGTCACTCTCAAACTTGCTCCTCATGAACAATATGAAACTGTTACTGCACTACATTTAGTCAGAAGTAATAAACATTATCTCAAACAATTTTGTCTGAGATGTACTAAAGAGGGTTTAATATGGAAAAAAGTACTGTTTATTTTTATTATAATTTGTAATAATGTCTTTAACCAGCCATAGTTGCTGTGATTGTTTTTCAATCCTGATTTTTTATTACTGCTCTAGCCAGAGTCATCCTTTAAGAGATTTATGTTGACATCTGTTTGAAATAATGTACTCTTTTATTACCGAGTGTGTCTTTCATATGGAGAAGAGGTTGTATGTCACATCGGTGCTGTTTGCTTTATTTTATTACTTTGCATTTTGACAACCTCTCATCTGTCATGTTTTGCATTGTTGGCAGGAAGTTGAGCGTGAAATCTCCTTCCGGACAGAATGCGGCCTCTACTATTCCTACTACAAACAGATGCTCAATGCTCCATCTATACAGGAAGGTGAGGTGATTTATGCAATTCACAGGTTGTATTAAAGCAGACAGGTGTCTAGTGTGAAGGTTGTACTGGTTGGTTTTCTGTGTAATAGAAAGCATCGCTGGATATTTAAGTTTACAGTAATAATTTGAAAACTGCTTTATCAAAAGTGACTTAAAGTTGTGGGGAAACAATCCAAAAAGATTTTTAAAGACTTTGACAGTGATGTATGTGGCCCAAAACTTTTAACAAACTAACTAAAGGCAAGTGCTAAAAAAGTGTATAATAAGTAATGAGAATACTTTAAAATACTACCATCTAATGGTTACCAAGCAGCATGCAAAAATATTCATGACACCCTGAGTGATTAACATTGGCAAAAATTATTTGGACACCCTTTAATATTTGTAGGATTACATTTTTAATCCTTATTGCAAACCTAATGGTGCTAGACCATAAAGAATTTAGGAACTTAAAGAATCTTACATTGTATGAAAGTAAACTCTGTATAGCCTGTATAGCAGCTAAGTTTTGAACATTCTGCATCATCTTAATCCCACAGGCAGTAAGCCCATAGAGTAAAGTACTGCTATATTGAAACTTTAATGTAAAGAGAGCTTGGACTGTCTCTGCATTAGAATGGAAGACATAAGCACAAGTTTGCAATTGTCCTTATATGACCTTATATGAATGCTTTTCAGACAATATTTTTTAAATATTATAATCAATTTGGAATGCAATCTTTAATAATTAGATGCAATCTTTTCATATTTCCAAAAATATTTAATTGAATTATTAGAATTATTTGATATTGCATGAGAAACACTCAGTATAGTACAACTTCATAATATTTTGTTTGAGCATTATTGTGGTGGGCAGTTCTCACAAAGTGCAATGTCAGTTATTATCTATTTTAACTTGTAGATGTAGCTTCTTGTAATTGATGCCACTCATCCTTTTTTTAAAAACTAACCCATTATTTAATATCGGTAACATGCACTTATAAAATTAAAATCTGTAAAATCATTGACATGCCTGGAATGATAAAGTTTAGATACATAATATGTCATGGTGAGTCGACCAATTTTTAAATGATCTTCTCTAAAATCACTTCACAGAGCTGATCCATTGTTCAGTGCATTATAACTGTTGTATAGCATTTTAATACAGCATGGTTTGCACTCACGAGTATAGAATATTAACTTTTTCAGTTATATAGTTTTATATAAATTATATATGCACGGTGGCTTAGTGGTTAGCACGTTCGCCTCTCAGCGCTAGGGATTCCCGGTTCGAATCCCCATCTGGGTGGAGTGTCCATCTTCTCCCCGTGTCCGCGTGGGTTTCCTCCGGGTTCTCCGGTTTCCTCCCACAGTCCAAAAAACATGGATCAAGTTAATTGAGTTCTCTAAAAATTGCCCCATATAGAGTGTGTTTGAGTGAGTGAGTGTGTACCCAGCGATGGATTGGCGCCCTGTCCTGGGTCTTTCTGCCCAGCGCCCGAGACGTTCTCCCCTGGATGGGCATGGGGAACCCCACCGCGACCCTAATAGAGGAAAAGCGGGTGATAATGAATGAATGAATATATATACTGTGTGTGTATATATATATATATATATATACATAAGTATATGAACTGTGAACACTTGTAATGCACTCGTTTAGTGAATTGCTTGTTGGTTATGCAAATCAAACAGATAAGTGGATGCAGCCATGATTTTTGCATATATATATATATATATATATTTAAATCTGTGTGTGTGTGCTATTCACAAGCAGGGCCAAATTAGGGTGTGTTCAATGCTCCACTGATTAATGCTGGCCAATGTATTGAATTAAGTGTTTGTTTATGGGCTATGTGAAAAATGCTTAGTTTGCAAAATCAAAATAGCTGTTTATTCCACTGTCACTCATACTATAGTTCGCAGAGTTCTCTGTAATAAAATAGCACTAAGGTTGACTGCCTGCATGTCTGAGTATTGCCGTTCTGTGATTAAGTTTCTCCTTCAGTTCACATTCTCTGTTTCTGTGTGCAAAAACTTTTACTAAAAGGCAAAAATGTTTTTATTTTCTGTTATATAAGTGCTTTGCACGCATTTTGATGTAGTATGAAGAAGCTTGCTTATGGGCACGGTCCTCTGTGATGTGGAATTTTTTTTTTTTATGTACTGTATATAGTTGTGTATATATGTTCTTAGTATTTAAATTTATAGCACAACAAATTATTTTAGCATGTGAAGCAAAAGCAATTCATTTTCTCAAATTGTGAAGGGTCAAAAAATTGGCCAAATTTAATGCAGTCAATTCAAGAAATGCCATTGCATAGAGTGAGCATCATGTAATACAGTTGCATTTGGTTTTATTATGAAAGTTTGTTTGTGTGTGTGTCATACACTCGTTACCATTCCATTTTTAACTTATTTAACCTATAGTATCAATGAGCAAAACAAATAGCTGTTTTTAAAAATATGTTTAGTCTTGAGTTTATGTACAAAGAAGAGACACATGAAAATTGTAGGTTTTTTAACACTTGATAAAAGATATGTCAGGTTAGGTCTCAGATTTTTTTTTTTAAACGTTTGTTTGATCATTTACATAGCAAAAGAAGAAAGCTTGTGTTTAATGTTGTTCCCAAGTGACAGCCTGCATGTTATAAAAGAATTGCCTCTAGTACTAAACCTTGTGGAATACCACTGGTGAGTGAGGATGAAAGGAGTTACAATCTAAACGATGATAATAAATTGTCAATTAAGTATAATATATGTGATGCCATAGCATTGCCATTTGTTTTATCAGACGTTGTTAAAAGCAGCAATAACTTCCAAACGAAGCTGTTTATCTTAAAATTTCATTGCAACCAATTGGTTATTTATTGATTGTGGGTGGGATTGGGCAATGATTAGGACATTGGGCTATCAATCTGAAGGTTGGCGGTTCAAATCCCAGGTCCACTGCAGTTACCAGTGTGGGTCCTTGAGCAAGGCCCTTAACCCTCATTGCTCCAGGGGTGTAGTGCTTAACCCTGTGTTCACCTTGTAAGTCGCTTTGGATAAAAGCATCTGCTAAATCACCAAATTTAAATTGATCTAAAAGGAGTTTTCAGTTCTGTAATTTCGTAAAAAACCCAGAATGAAAGAGCTGAAGTATTTTTAGTGCAAGGTCTTTTTTTTATCAAGCCATTGCAATTTAGAAGATTGGTCTGCAATTATTATATTTTTGGTAAAGTTCTGACATTAAGAAATGTAGCCACTTTTGAATCAGAAGGAATTGACCCACAGCTTGTGAATTCACTGATGTTGATTATGAGAGAAAAGAGTTTCACTTACTAACACTTTAATATCAAAGTGTTGGCCATGGCAACAGGCAACAAGCTCAAAGTAATGTAAAGATTATGTTCTAACTGCAAATTTTAAGATTTATTTTGGACATTTCTGTATTCCGAAAGCACAGTTTGTGGCTTTATATTGTAAACATATATTGTTTGATATGTGCACATTTGTGCTCAGACATGACTTGTGATACTCTGTGCACACAGTACATACATAAACAGTATAACACTTTAAATGTGCCAATTACATTACCGTACTTTACTTGTATTTGGGTGCAAGATGTATAAATACAAATTTTAAAACTTTTTAAAACTTAACCACCAAAATGTAATTCTTCAAATCCAGACATTCACTTGTGCATTTGACAGTCCTTTAAACATTTGAAAAGAATTGCAGTGTTAATTTAATATATTGGTGTATATGCATAAACCTAATACTATATATTTTTTATTTTATATTCAATATTTAAAAGAAATTCTGGATAAAATAGAAAATGAAAAGGAAAAAATAGGGCTGTATTGCTATACAGTGTAATATTTACATGTAAATATTGTAGTTAATTAATTTAAAAAATGTTCAAGCTTTGCGATAATCCAAGGTGAATTTACATACAGTTATAGATAATGTTCCAGGATATTGGTTATCGGTGGTTATGTCATGGCTGTTAATGTGAAACTGAAGGGTTCAGTTGTTAGCAACACTAAGTTGTTTGGTCCTCGGCAAAGCCCTGAACTAATTAAATAATTGCTTGGGTTGTAATCATGCCATTACTCTAAGCCTCTGGGTAAATGTCTCTGCCAAATGCTGTAAATGTAACATTAATCTTTTATTGGGTCTTAACAAAACTTGGTAACATAGAAGGGATGTTTACATTACATTATTACATATATATTTCTATTTATAACTTTTTATCACATGCAAATATTTAGTATATTTTTATTTTATAAATGTTTACTGGGGGGGAACCCTTGCATACCAGTCTCCCCCTATTTAGTTTATTAAATCAAGGTTCATGTGTGTGTGTCTAGTAGCAGCCTGACTGACAAGTCACCTTTTAATACATTAATTCAATGTTGTTTTTTATTATTTTGCTATCAACTTGTGTATATATAAAAATTCTTGCAATAATCTCAATTTAAGTTAGCAGTGGTAGTCATAATATAATGTCCAACTTAAGTACTTACATAAATACTTACAGGTCTTACTGAGCTCATCAATGACAATACCACGGAGTCTATGAGGACAATTAATATACTTCAACGCATGAATGTTTATCAGGAGGTTTTCCTGAGCATTCTCTACAGGATTCTTCAGATTCATGTAGGTGTATCTTTTTAACAATGTGTTTTTACACAACAGCTTTTTGTCTTTTAATATTTCTTGTATGAAGCATTTTAAGATGTCTGCTGTGCCACTGTAAAGCCCATCTCTCTAAAAAAACATCTCTGATGGTTAGATCTATTACAAAAGCTTTAACTATTGTCTACTTTAGATTAATTTCACATTATTTTATTGATGTATATTATTTCTTCCATAAATCCTTTTTTCCCCCACCAATTGCTTTGTCAATTTAAAATTCTGACTGTACTGTCACCGCCCCAGGTATATGTATCCAAAACACTTTTAGCATGTGTTTCATTCAGACATTGACTATTGTAAAATATTAATTGAATTTATTCCAGCACATGAACCACAGCTCCCATGTTAACATGACTGACCCTCAGGTGTTTTTCATCGGACACGAATCTTTTGACATGAGTTTAATGATTCTTTAAAACCTTTTCTGTGAAAAAAAAAATATATATATGTTTGTGTGTATCAACAGAATTACCTTGAGCCAGTGTACTTTTACATCTACACTGTATTTGCCCTGCAAGCGGTATATGTTTCAGCTCTTTTCCTCACTAGTTGGATGCTTAGTGGCTCATGGCTGGCTGGAACTCTTGCTGCAGTCTGGTACATTCTCAACAGGTACTGCATGCACTCAATTAAAATTCTTTTGAAAAGCAGTTCCCTTATTATCATTCAGAAAGGACTTTGAAAACTCCTTTGGAATAATTCACTTTACGGACAGAGAATTAAGATTAATATTTCTTGTTAACAGTCATAAGGTGACCTTATGCCAGTTTTTTTTCTGCTTTGTGTGTGTGTGTGTGTGTGTGTGTGTGTGTGTGTGTGTGTGTGTGTGTGTGTGTGTGTATGCGCGCGCGCATGTGCGTACAGAGTAGACACCACACGAGTGGAATTTACCATTTCTCTAAGAGAGAATTGGTCCCTGCCATTTTTTGCACTACAGGTGGCAGCCATCACCCTCTACCTTCGACCTCAGCTCAGGTTAAACCACCAGGTACACATTTCATTCTTATATATTTGTAATACAAACTTTTTTTTCAAATTCATAAAAAATGTGCAGGACTAAGCAGTAAACAATCTATATCAACAATCTGCATCAGTATGCCTTATCCAAAAATAAGATAAATCTCACATTGTCAACAGCAGCAGTGTGACTTTGGCAATGGAGTCCAAAATATATCAAATTCTAAAGATATAACAGTATATAGGTGTGGCACTGTGGCATAGTCATTAGCATGTTCACCTACTTATACTGGGGATCCAGGTTTGAATCCCAAATTTGGTGGTGGTTCCATGTTTTCCATGTGTCGTGTGGTTTTCAATTCATGAATTGGATGCTCTAAATAGTCTTTTATCCCAATTGCCCCTAAATAGTGTGTGTGTTTGTGTGAGGTAGTGTGTGCCCACCGTTAGATTGGCCATGGGCATGGGCAATCCCAATATAGGATTAAGTCAAAACCCTCTATTAGGGTCGCGGTGGGGTTCCCCATGCCCATCCAGGGGAGAACGTTTCGGGCACTGGGCAGATAGACCCAGGACAGGGCGCCAATCCATCGCTGGGCTTAAATATTATTTAAGTCACCATAATTACACTTAAATTACACAATGACAGAATTTCACAGCAACAAATTATTGCACATCGATTGACTATGTATTGCACCAGTTGTGTTATTTACAGATAAGTGGAGAGTTCTAATGAAAGAAGTGCTGGTTTTATAGTCAAACTGCAGCAGAAATGAAGGGCCTGTGGTGTCACTTCTTCACACGTAGTCTTTTACAAAAAAAATATTTACTTACCTTTATGTTGTCTGACTCATTTATCTTTAATCAACACTATACACATTCAGCATTAAGGGAATTTATTTCATTGTTATTACAGTATTGTGAATATTAGGGTAGCCTTTTTGCATGTAAATATTTGTAAATCATGATTTCCTTCCAAACGTACAGGCTGAAAGAAGCATATGTTTTAATATAGAATGCCGGAGTGATGCAATAACTAAAGCCATTTGTAAACACAGGGGAAAAATCTAAAATGGTGATGTGGTTCTGAACCAGAGCTAATGTTTATTAATATTTGTTCATCGTCAGCCTGTTATTGTTTTTAACCAGATGGTGCTTCAGTGAAGGAATTTCCCTCCTTCATCAGGGACACCATGTACTGGTGTGTGTATGGATGTCTGGAGTTTAATTTTGTGTGTGTGTGTGTGGTGTGTGTGTGGTCTCTACAGAGGGTGGTGCTGTGGCTGGTATTCGTCTGCACTCTTTGTTTCTGTCTGACGTGGCAGTTTAATCAGTTCATCCTGCTTGTCCAGGCCCTCCTCATTTTCACTCTTGACTCACTTGACTTTCTCACAGCTGAGCAGGTAACTTTTAAGATGTCACAAGCGATTGTAACATAAATTAGGTTAAACAATTTGAGGGTAAAGCCCAGTTTTTAGCCATATCCTCTCCTTTAAAAGTAAATGATGACCCATATGATCCATTTACACGTATACTGCAACCCTGAACCCAGATATATGTGTAAATGCAAATAATGTACCTAACTTGCTAGCTCAATAGTGTTAACTTTAAACCTGATCTATCAAACCTAACTATCAAGATGTTTACCATTGGTTATATGTAAAATCATTAACATGCAGTCTCAAAAGGCCAGCAGAGTGTTTGGTAGGCTTTATGCATTATACTGTGTCAACATTATACTGTGTCATTTGGTCATACAAACTATTTAAAAAACAAAGCCTAAATTTAAGATCACACACTGAAGTACAGACTAGTAAAATACTAATATTACATGAATCATGCTTCACACTTTTGCTATTTGGCAAATCTGCTTTTCCCAGATGCCAGGAAAACACTACTGTCTGCCTTCACAGGACTCAAAGTAATGTTACTAGCTAAATAAAAGAATTTCGCAATGTAAATATTGGTGTTCTAAGTGACATGGGTGGTAAAAAATGTACCACATTTGGCTTAAATCCACCTTTTGTGGTAATAGCACAAGCTTTAGCTTAATAATTCATTTTTACTTTCTTTATGTTCATATATTTATGTTGAATTTTGTAGAAACCCTCAGTAGATTGGAAGCTGTTATAGCTGTGGGTGTAATATGTAGGTTTCTCAGTACATTTTAGTATTAAGCAGTAGGTTTTTTAACATCAACACTTTTGGACATTAAGTATTTAAAAGAACACTGCAGTAATATAAATGGAGTGAATATGTCGTAGATTTTGTCATTGAAAGTAGCTCAGTCAATTTGGTTTTAGGATCAGAATTACCCTTTGGGCATTTTACACTAAAAACATCATTTACATTACATTTAGTCATTTAGCAGATGCTTTTGTCCAAAGCGAGTTATAAATAAGAACACCACAAGACAGTAGTTACGAAGAAAACCAGCTATAATGTAGATTTATCAAACCTGATCTTTAACTGATGCTGCTTTTTTTTCCCCTACAACAGGTATTTGTTAAAAAGATGTGTCTTCAATAAGATTCATGTATATTATAATGCCCCCTGTGCACAATGAAAACCATTAGGAAATCATTTGGTATGAAATAATGTCACCAACAAGTACAGAGCCCTGACCTCAACCACAACCATACAGCAGCTTTTGAAGGAAATGCAGTGCTGTGCACAGGTCTTATTGCCCCACATCATTGCTTTACATCAGTACTGCTGCTTTAGCTGAATACAATAAATCCCAAACAGTCATCTTCTGGGGTCTAACAATGAGTAAATTACAAAGAGTAGAGGCTGGTAAAGGAGCTCATTGGGATCACTCACTATAATGATGTCTAAGTCTGACACATAATGTAACATAAGTTCCAACAAAGTATAAGAACCTACATTATCACAAGCCTGTAAACTATAAAAAAAAAGTAAAAGAAATTTGAGAGAAAAAAATCAAGGACAAAATTATATGATGTTTTGGAATATGATGTGTCTGACTTCACAAATTGTTCTCGCATATACCATTTTTTTTTTAGATTTGCTTCTAAACTATATTGTTGTGTTGTGTAATTACATTTTATTTATTTGTTTATTTATTTTTACCCAAGATCTTAGTGACTAATGCAAATACTGTTGTAATAGCATTAATGTTGGTATTGCTGTGGGATGTTTGAGTCTTGTCTAACAAACTTCTCTCTGTGTAGGTGACGTCTTTGTACCTGGTGCAGGTGGCGAGTCTGCTGTGTGTGTGGCTGCTACAGTTCTGTAACTCAATGATTTTGGGGTCTTTAGTGCTTAGCTTCATCGTGGCTGTTCTCTTCATCAAACACTTCCAGGTACAAAGCCATTTGTTTGAGCTGTTTTTTATGTTGTAAACAAATGTTTCAGGTTTATTCAGTTACATGACCTAGTTATTGTTAGGTATAAATAAAATGATATATTTAAGTATTGAACTTCAACAAGTATGTAGAACGAATAATCATAGTTAACCAGAATCATAGGGTCCTATTTTAGGAGTTGTCAAACACCACGCAGCTTGATTAAAAGTGTGTCACTATCGCAATAAAGGAAAAAGTTCACGCAATGCAGAAAAGGGATGTATTAATTCTCTTAATTATTCATGGATGTGTTTTGGACCTTTTAGAGTCTGGTGCCTAACTTTGTCAAACAGTTCATTTTTAGCAATGAACATCTGACTGGTCATGTCTGCCTGGTTTGTTTTCATTCAGTTTCATTCAGACTGTTTTACAAGATAGCAATATGCCTTAACTGTTATGACATAACAGTCATACCATAAGTTTGCCACTTTTTATTTATTAAAAACCTTTAATTATTATAAATTACTATTCATTACTATAAAATCTTTCAGTCATTAAAGGCACCACAGAACTGAGTCACTAAAGTATATTATATTATTTACAACTGGTTCCCTTTTCATTAAAGGTTTAAATATGTCTACAAGTAGTGCTTTATAATAAATAGATTATCAGAGGTAATTGTGTATTTGGAAAGTGTGCCTTAATGGTTGAGGAACCTTATTAAATGGCCGTTAAGTATAAGTATCCAGTAGCTGTACCTAATAAAGTGGTTGTTGGGTAAAATCATACTTTGTAACTGCAGCAGAGCTGACCATTAACTTCTTAGCTTAACTACATGGGCTACAAATCACTGAAAGTGCCCTCTACAAAGTGAAGCAATTCAAAGTGTTCTCTGTGGAGGGTGTTTGATTTTTACAGATAATAACATGTTTATGATCACTTTAGAGTGGACCACAACCTTTATTAAAATGCTTTTCAGCTTCATAAAGTGTTGGAATATGACTGAAGAGCACAGTGTGTAACTGGGACACTATGATATGCAATGAGCGAACAGTTTAGCTGTTTGTCTGAATTACTGAAAAATCAGAATGCTTTATACAAAAACATAAGTTTATTATTTATGCTGATACCTTTTTCTTAATAAATTTTTACACATTTGAACCAGTCGGTACTCCAATTCTTAATGGTAAAAATACTAGCAAAAGTTTAGATTTTTGAGTTCCTGAATTTAATATATGTTTTTAGGGATTTGTTTAACTATAGCAAGCTACGATATGTTTTTTTTACATTTTCTCACTATTTATTCATTTAATATCTGACATGCTTAGAAATAAAAGTTCTTTAAATCCTTTAAATTTAGAATAAAATGCTTGTCACTAGGGTGCTTTTGTTCACTGTTTGAGTCATTATATATATTTGGCATGTTTAATTTGATTTGTGTAAAATGTACCTTGAGACTTAAATTTTATTGTTACATTCATATTTTTGAAAGTATTTTGAATAATATTAAATACTGTATTGTAGTTGTCTGCTATGGTCTGGTTGGAAGCAATATCTTGAAGGTTGATCAGATATATCATTTACATGGTAGGCTATTCCTTGGATACAGAGACCATTAATGTGTAAAGATAAGTTCGAATTTGTATCTTGGACATGAAATGAAATCAGTGTACCAGCATATAATATGGCCCCAGTGACCAACATTTAGCTTGAAGGCTAAGACAAGATGTAGATGAATACAACACTCATATGAAAGAATCCATATGTCGTCCTCGAGAGCCCATGAATAAATAAGAAACCCTGTAAGATGATGAGGGAAAAAATGGAACACTCTATATAAGTTCCGTAGGAAATGTGCATTGAACTGACTCTTATAGCTCTCTGCATTTATTAAAAAAGGTAACTTTTAAAAAAGATTAAAAATCTGTGCTTTGTTGTTATACCTGCCTGTGTATACAAGGTGAACTGATGTATCTAATAAGGAAAAAATAAATAGTAAGTAAAACATGAATTAAAAGTCTTTAATTTTTTTGGCCATGCAATTAAAAGGGGGAGGATTTGGAAAGATGTCCAAACTTTTACATTCACCATAGTTCAAGCTTATATGCAGGGATGTGTACATAAAGGTACAGAGGTGCACATGTGTGGTCAAAATGAACAATATGCATCATGAATTAAAATGTAAAGCATCTTTGTAAAGCATCTAACATACATAGTCGGGCTCCACATAGCTTATTTGATTACTAGCTTAATTTTTTACTGGTTTTAACATTCTTGCATTTGCCAGCATGTGCCATAAACAAGCTACATTAAGTAATTACTTCATAAAATAAACCCATACTAAAACTGAGAGTAAAAAAAAAACAAGTATTCACAGAAAACTACAATATCTTTAGGAGAGAGAGAGAGATGTATGTGTGTGCGCCCAAAATTCGACCAGGGATTCCCAAACTTATCTAATAACATTGAACCATGTCAGAACAACATTGATTTACCATACAAAGTAAAAAAATCACTTTAAACTGATTGTCTTCAACCTGAAAAACATTTTGTTCCACAGCAGAGATTAATTAAATTCTGCATTCCGGGAACACTGATGTATAGTCAATAATTGAACAGTATGTAAAACAAATTGCTCATAAGCCAGTCTGTGTAATTACAATAAACCTTTTTCATTACCCAGTCTGCTTTATGAATAGGACTCATCCTAATAACACTGTCTTTTGTAATGCTCTTTTCTCTTCATCGCCCCCCCCCCCTTCTCATCTGCCCTTGCTCTTGTTTTTTTCTCTGTAGACGGGGCTGAAAACAGGAGGTATTCTTGTGCGTGTAGGAAAGCTGGTTCTCCATACCTTTTTAGTGCTTACATTAACGTTCCTCATCAATTATTTAACCAAGGTAAGCACTAAACAAGGACTATGTTTCTGTCCAGTGCAACAAGCTTTCTTCATGTTTACTTTTACCCCAAACTCTAATTACACATAGGAATATAAATTGTCTAAATATATGCAGTATGTTTAAATACATTCTAATTTATATTTAACAATTCAATTATTTACATTTATAGACAATAATGTCCAGTAAATAGGCTGGCCAACCATTCCCATCAGGAGCAGCATGAATTTTGACTAAGAGTCCTAACAGTGCCTAACATTACTTGTATTTTTAAGAAATCAATTGTTGCTGTTGGCACATACATTTATATATTTTTTCGTTTATATACACACACACACACACACACACACACACACACACGTATATGTGTATGTATGTATGTATGTATATGTATGTGTATATATATATATATATATATATATATATATATATATATATATATATATATATATATATATATATATATATATATATATGTGTGTGTGTATATATATATAAACTGGGAATCCCTAATGCTGAGAGGTGAACGTGCTAACCACTAAGCCACCATGTTGCCCGTTAAGATGGCTAAAGCATCATAATTATGACTAAAGCATCATAATAACATGTATGTCACATTGGCAAGATTATTCAGTCATGTGTGTGAATCGGAAAGCCAAAGATTCCTGACAGCCCCATTCACTTTGTTTAGTTCTTTATTTTTCTCTCTCTCTTTCTTTCTTATGTTGATCTTTGATTCTCTTACTATTGTTTTTTTAGTTTGTACATCTATTTGATTTACTCTCGTAAAATTTCTGTCTTGCATTAAAAGAAAATCTCCTTTAAAGAAGATTCACCCTACAGATCTTTTTTATCTTCTTTGATTCTAATTGATAGCGAGTGCTGCAGCTGAGATCGGACGAGCACATCTTCAAGTTCATAAAGGCTAAGTTTGGCTTGGGGGCTACAAGGTAAGTTATGAACTGGGATTTCCCATTTCTCTTCATTCAAGTCTTTTATCATCAATCATTTGCATTAATGTTAGACTTGATCCCGTTTTACTGCATTGCTAGGCAAATTCATTAATACTCAGTGATTTATTAATGTCATACTTGTGTGAAAAATGTCACCTGGAAAGTGATCTGCTCTTTTATTTGATATTGCAATAATTTCACATTATACTTCTGCCTTCGGGTCTTAATGACTATTACATCTGTTTCACATCATGAGAGGTGATGGCTTTTTGTAGTTTTTACAATACATGTTCTCTTTTTTTACAGTCTCCTCTTTCTGTTTCTAAAGTGTTTTATGGTTTTGTGTCTATGATGCCACAACTTTATAATGTGGTGGATCTTTACTATTGTTAACGTGACTATTCGTGAATAAGTAAATTAATAAAATGAATAAAAGTTGGTGAATGTAAAACTTTGTAATCTATAAGCAGATTCACTGAAGAGACATGTGTCTGTGGATTGAAATTTGATTTATAATGCATCAGACTAAATTTAAGCAGATACAGCAGAAAGGTGATTGATGTGTAACACTTACACAGGTGATCATTTCAGTTTTTTAAGCATAGTCTTTCACTTAGTCCTAATCCTTGTTTGCATTTTTCTGCTCCTGTGTTTTCAGAGATTTTGATGCCAGTCTGTATCTGTGTGAGGAGGCATTTGGCTTGCTGCCGCTGGACACGTTTGAGCGTTTATCATCTACTTTGCTTGTCTACCCATATCTCTGTACTCTCTTGGTTTTGGTCCTAGTGCTGTCACTTGCTGCTTTCAAAAGCTTTGGGTACTTATCTGTACAATTAGTGGTTTATTACGCTATATAACCATAAGTATGTGGACTACGTTTTTAGGCATTTATAAATAAATGAATGAATGAAAATGCTTAACAGGCTGACATTTCAACTTACACTTGAATCAGAAAACGTTTGAGTGCTGTTGTCTTTACAGTCACAATGGGTGGTGGATGTACATGATTTGGATCATATGTTTACTGTACCACTACAAATAAGAACACCACAAGTCAGCAGTTATGGAGAAAACCAGCAGACATCTTCATCTTTACGTTTTTTTTTTTTTTCTGCTTTAGGAAGCTTGGAGCAGGACGAGCGTCTGGAGACCAAAAGGAGACAGCTTTAAGCATGCGGCCAGATGTCGCCTACAACCTCCTACACACAATGTTTTTCGGCCTGTTGGCTTTCTCCACTATGAGGTAAGTAGATGAAAATTCAGTGTTGGTGGGGGTATGTAGAACTATGCATCAAACGTTCATGTTCTCCTATGCAAACATTATGTAGTTAGTTTTTTGACACAATTACGTCTAAACACCATAATTAAAACTTAAAACAAGTATACTTGTTACAAGTCAAGTTTATTTAATAAAGCTTTTTACAGTAGGGCATGGCTTCAAAATAATTAAAAGCCAACTGGGACCAATTTTTAACTTTCTTATTTTCATGCGTTCTTACTTTGCTCTTTTTAAGTCAGGGTTTATTGAGCTTTCCCAAATGACCTGTATTCATACAGTATTCATCAGTTATGTAGACAGCTTTAGGTAATAACACTGATACCAGACATGCTTATTTCGGTATATTTATTATTGTAGGTTTTCAGAAATGTTTATACATATCACCAGTAGAAGTAATCTAGAAGTTACTTAGTTTTGTGCAAAAAAAAATTAATTAAATTAAATTAACGGAATGGTGTAAGATGGCAGAATGGATATAGTTACACAGTCAAGCACTCAACAATCTAATCTAATCTTTAGTATGTACTTTTTGATTCTTAAGGTGAATGAAATTTCAAGGGCAGCCCATGTCTGATTAAGCATTTTTAAGATAAGCATCTTGTCATAATGTAGTGTTCAGTGTGCATCTATTTTGATTTACTCAAATTTTTAAGAAATGGACATAGGGGAAAAATGGAGAAAAAAACATTCAAAAAGCATTGAAGTTGACAGTTTAGACCTTCACACTTTGACCATTTTCTGGTTGGTATCTATAAATCTGTTTCCCTCTTTTTCAAATGCATCAGTTTTTATCAGCTTTTCTTCTACTAACGCTGACCCAATCTTTAATCTCCATCCTATTAGGGGAAGCCACAGGCTGTGGGCCATTTCAGATTGTGTGGTAGAAACAATAATGCAGAGTGAATTGTTTTACTGAAAAGATTGCAATATATCACATTTGGAATTCCCTCTGGTGTCTTTTGAATACTAACAAGATTGAAAAGTGAAGTCTCATCTATAGATAATGTGCACATAGCACTCAGAGTTTTATTTTTATTATAGCATGAAATAATAAACTCATGTCTGTGGTTATAGGATGAAGTATCTATGGACTGGCCATATGTGTGCTTTCGCTGCTTTCGGGTTGTGTGGCAAAGAGGTGTGGAGGTTGTGCTTAAGAGTGATCCACTGCAATACTGAAAGAATGGTTGGCTCATTACACACACACACACACTCACACACACATACACACACACATGTATGCAGCATATACATATGCCAACACTAGGGTGTAAAAAGTGCATGTCATTCCATGTGAAATGCTGACCACTGAGCACTTTTTGTTTATATTCAATAGTGAATTCTGAGAAATAGTTTAGAATAGAAAGTAGTTTCTGCCTGTGGCATGGTCAACTTTTGGTATTTTTTTCTGTACCAATAGGACCTTGATTTGCCATTTCTTGTTTCATTAGTGCTATTATGTTACAAGCAGTCTATTGAATATTACAGTTCAGTTATCCTGCAGTCTAAATCATTCTTCTTATTCTTTCGATGCTACACACAGGTTGCACACAGGTTACCATTCAACTAACAACTTATCTGAAATCTCGCTTTAATGGTTACAGGACCGTGTAATTTTTTTACACTATGAATAAACCTTTAAAGTGGTGCCTTGACAGGTGCTCAGTCATTTGGCACTGTTAAGACACAGGTGGGAGACACTTTTTCGTGTTCATTGAGTTGATGTGTAAAAACTGGCAGCCTGCTTTTAATAGCAGTGGAGTAGCAGCGGTAGTATCATAACCTTTGTCAGAAGTTTCAGCCTATTTTTTTTTAAACCACCATACAGTCAGAGTCCTACTCTTTGCATCATCCTTACCTTCTTTTACAGTTATTTTGAATGCAAATTGTTAAAAACATCTATATATGTTATGCTGCCTTTATTGTTTATTGTTGATTTCCTCTTTTGACTATATAAAAATATTTTTACTGTGTAGACATTGAACATTTAAGATTTATATGCATGATATTTAAATTTTTATTAGATTAAGATGCTCTACTGCATCATATTTTATCCACTCTAGGTAAAAACTGTCCCCTTAGTCAATGTATATGAACAATACTGTATAATACAAGGTTATAGTGCTTATGCATTTAAAGTTAAATGCACGATCACATGTGTTTATGGTAATAAATTTCACTGTGAAGTTTTGCCATAAAAACGGTGATTTTTATTTTATTTTTTTACATTAGTTATATCACATTTTGGCTCATAGAATCAAAGCTGTATTAAATTGATAGCTCTAGCTGCTTTACTTGCTGTGTGCACCACTGGGTGGCAATGTAGTTACAACCTAAAAACCCTTGGAGAGCCAGGAAAACAATCCTGCTCTGCATTAACATGTTGTTTATGTGTTCCACAGCTGAGACTGATCAGGTACTCTGTTCCGATTGTGCTCCTGACGTTCCTTTATTACAAGGTAATATGTTTGCAGTGGGCAATCATTTTCTGTTGCATATTTGGCTAATCTGCCTGGGGAACAGGGAACCCGAATGCGCTGAACTCAAACAGCCATGCATGATATACCCAAATGCAGAAATGGTAGACCTCATAACGTATTTATTTATAAGAGGATTTTTACTCCTGCTGGGTTAATTCAGCTCTGTCAACAGTAGAATTGCAGTGTGTGTGATCAAGCATGAAATGTGCAGTTGTGTATGGATGTGTGTTGGGGTTGTGAACTCTTTCTCTCTCTCTCTCTCTCTCTCTCTCTCTCAATCTCTGGATGTGCTGTGCTGCAGTTCTGGCCCAAAATAATAGAGGAACTCTCTGAACTAAGAGAGTTTTATGACCCAGATACTGTGGAGCTGATGACATGGATTAGGTAAGGGATAATTTATGTAAACCTATAATATTCATGTTTTACACTCTGGTGGCTTTTTATAGGGCTATATAACACTCAGATTAAATTTTTACCCACTAGGCATTTGTTCATGTTTTTGCTGAACATTAAGTAAAATCATTACAGCATTTTAAATAATAATGTATTGGATTTAATTGGTAAGCTTTAATCTCCATTTTAGACTTGGAAACTCTAAGATAATGTTATGACTTTGTGCGTGTGTGTGTTTTATTTATCATAGATGACTGTTAGCTTGCTTTGAATTTTTGCACAGAAATGTTGGCATTCCTGAGTTATATATTTACTCTAGTTTTAAAGCAATTTTATCATTATCATCTAGATTCAGCATTTTTGAGAAAAGACTGAAAACACATATCTGATGAAAGCACTTGCTATGAAAAAAGTAAATAAATAAAATAGGGTAAATCTAGACTTGTAAGACAGATTAGATAATGATCAGGTACTGTATATTATAATGATCTGGTTTCTCCTTAACTACTGACTACTCTCTTATTTGTAAGTTGCTTTGGATGAAATCCGCTAAATGAATGAAATTTAATGTCAATAAATGCTGGTCTCCTTAACATTTAAGATATTAAAATCTTGAATACAAGAAGTTTTTTTTTTTATTATTATTGATTTACAGGTGACATGCACTTTGTTACATAACACTCAACCAATGTTCTTTCATGTTCTTTCTCCGAAGTACTAGAGCCAAGCCAACAGCGAAAATAATAAAACTGATGTCTATGTCTAAAATGTCTAAGTCTAACCAGTGGAAGAAAATATTACTATCAACTTCTGAATACAATGGCTCACATATGCAATTAATTAGCTTGTGTTTCTTTAATTTAACTGGAAGAGAGCATGCTACTTTGCCCTCTATGACATCACATCACAAGTCTGCTTATCTCTCACACCTATTCTAAAGTTCTGTTGCATTTCCTGGTTCACAACTAGTAAATGGGAACATAAATGATAGAGCCCACACTTTCATGTTATGCTATTCATTTACATTTTAGATAAACAATTTTAGAACAACTGCAATCACAAATCTCTTACAGGAATATCAGAAAGTACACAATCCAAACAAATCAGCAGTGAAATTCAAAACACTTAATACCTTTTATATGACATATTAAAATAAAATCTGTGTACTAGAACTGATTTTAAAAAACTGTTTTAAAAAAGGCTAAGCATCATATTTATTAGATTTATTTTTGCAATTTTTGTAGAAAAAGATCAAATAAGTCCTTATTGCCTAGATTTAAGTGTGTGGTGTGTGGTGTGTGTGTGTGTGTGTGTGTGTGTGTGTGTGTGTGTGTGTAGAAACCGAGAGGGAGAGAGAGACAGAATAAGAATGAGCGGCTGTGAGATTTGACATCACATGACACAGGTTTTTTTCACAGCTAAGAAAATCCAATTTGTGTTGGGGATTAGAGTGTGAAGTTACCTTGACTTGCGCTCTGGTGTTAAACCCTTTCTCCACGCTAATTACACCACTGATGAAAGAGTTAAGTGAAGGATCGCCTTTCAGTAGCAGCGAACCTCCTAGAGTTCTTTCTGACTCAAGTGTAGATTACCAGATATCACTGTTCTTTTGGGGAAAAGTATGTGTGTGTGCACGCATGTTGGCGGATTGTAGATCTCAATGAAGACTTCAGAGCTCCAGCTTGTACTCTATTCTCCCACATCTATGAAAGGCGATACTCTACATATAACGAGCACAGTTTTGATCAGGGAGCAGGGCATAGTCTCTGTGTATTTTTGCATCTAAGGGTAGGGAAATATTAAGAATTAATTGCATGATTAGGCAGTGTGAACTGGGAAATGGTGCATTTACATATTTTTTGTTACAACATAAAAAATAATATGTAGAGAGAGATGCACAGTTTATCACAAACTAAGTACAGAAAGATTAACTCTGTTCATTTATGATGGGGCTTGTCTTTATGTGTGCAGTGTGGCTTTCTGATGAAAAATGCAATGACTGATGACAGAAATTGAGCATTATTTATCATTGTGAAGGTATATTAATTTTATTACATGTCTGTGCAGATATATGAGCTGCATACATTTGCAATTTCCTTTATTTTGTAATTTCTCTAGAATAGTGATGGCAATGATCCTGATAACGCAAGCTATTTATCATGCATTTTTTTATGAAATGCCATGAAAGTCATGATATTCTATTTTATAAAGGTACAAGCAACTGAGAAAGTATTTTGGAAAAAAAATAATCAATTTCTTGTTTTAGGTGGAACTCTAGAGTTAGATAATTGTATTTTAATATACTAGCTGACCAAGAAAGTCACCATTTTGACTTTTAAATGTTATGATCTATGGGGTAATGAAATCAGGTCAACTGGTAGTTTAAATGTACTGAATGACAAGGTTATCCAATCAATAGTTTAATAGATTTTTGTTTTTCTTCCCTGGTGGCACAGAGCTATTCCATAATGACAATGTCATGGTTCAGTTGCCTTGGAATGTAAAAGAGAGGGGTTCTATCAAGAATTAATTCCTTACCTGTAAAATATCTTACTAGAGTGGTTTTTCTTTTTTTAGCCATGAAGATGACGACAGTGTAGTGAAGCCCTTTGCTGCAATAATTCAGCACAGGTTACCTGCTTTCTGTTTCATTCTTAAATACACCTAAAGCAAATTGTCACTCCCATTGCTGAGCTCTTAAGCGTCAGCACTGGGACATTGTTATTGTCTCTGGTCTGCATGTTCAATCACCAAACGCCACCCCTTTGCCACCCACTATGCTAGCTGTCCTTCTTATGGGGCTGGGACTGTTCACAGCATGTTCCCACTTTGGTAATCGTTGGCAGCAAAGCACTTCCCGCTGAATGGAAGAACAGGCAGTTTACAATAATACAAACTATTTGCTAGTTCAGTGGACCCAGAGGTCTGTACGTTACACTCGCTTTCTGCTGCATTTGCATCTGACATCGTATGGCTAGTGTGAACAGGGACTTCCCTATTGTCTCAGCTACACAAGGACCGGGTCGGTAGGTGCCCTTCTTTTGCATTTTTGTCTTATTTTATATATCTTTAGGTCAGGTTTGCATTCTCATTGAGGTAAACAACTGCGTGCATTCAGCATAGTAAGAGTAGGTATAGTATGGTTTGCGGTGGGCATCCGCACATCTAGGGTTTTATTAAATGGCAAGTGTGTTGCATAGTGCACCCTAGGGTATTTTATTTAGCTTTTATTATGTTTATTTTAATCAACTTTTTAAACTATTATTTGTCTCTTGTGGTTTTGTGTTGTTGGGTCAGGTAATACCCATGAATTTGCCATGCACGTGACATTTCTGGCTTAAATGTCATAAGTAATTGATTTGCCATTTGCACAATGCTTTTTTTGTCCAGAATTGCAAATTGGACAATCATAGTCTTGAACCACTTTTTAAAGTGGTTCTTTGGGAAACCTTGGAGACTTTTACTTGGTTACGGTCAGAATTTTATACTGACCAGTTCATGAAGAAATCTGCTCCCTGGAATGTCAATAAGAAAAGGGAAAATATCACATTGATGGGATGTTGATAGGCAAGCCTGGTCATTTAGTGCGTATGAGTTATTCAGCTGACTTTATGCAAATAAATGCATCATATTAACATGACAGCAAACCGGTGACGCACACAAAATTCTATTTTGTGTGTATATATCTACTTGTATGTATGTGTGTGTATATGTAACTTTTATACACTGTTTTGATTTTTACAATTTTTGAATTTAATCAGATTTTTTGTTGTGTGTTTTTATACCTCCCCCTCCTCCGTCTCCCAGAAAGCTATGAATACAATTATTACCATAGTTTGTCTTTTGTAATGATTTACATCTCCCAGTAACATTTTAAACATTCCAAAGCACATTTTGCATAATGTTTGGTTAATGGCCTAGTCAGATCCCATGAGACACCCACTGTTTATTTTGCTTCAAAATTAGCTGCACTAGCTTAAACTTACTGGAAGCCATTTTCTTCATGAGTTGTAAGTAATCTGTCTTAGTAATTAATGACATCATTAGAAGCTTCGTTAGCACTTCATTTCAGTCAAGGTTTACTATTAGGGTGACCTTAATGAGTTTTGGCTTACCTTTTTATTTTCTCTATTTGAACTGAAGTAGCACTTATACATGTGTATACCTGTTTCATTTCTTATATAACGTGAATTGTTTTGTTTTGGGGTTCTTACCTTATGTTCGTGCTCAAGAGCCTTTAGCAGAAGAAACAAGTTAGTATTGTCATAGCATTTATTTTAGACTGTTCATACTTGGTCCTGGCATCCATATTTAACTTTTTTTTTTACTGATATAATTGCTTTAAATCTTATGTCTGAAACCATAAAAAAGGGTCCATTTTCATGGTGTAGATTTAACTAACTGCCTGTGTTAAGCTAATGAGCAAAGGGCATCTTCAAACATCTTCATTAGCTTTGGTTTAAACCAATTGTTCAGTTAACTCTGAGATAAAACACTTAATTCCACCACCATGCTTCACAGTAGGTGTATGTTTGGTAATGAAATAAAAGGCTGAAATTTTATGTTTCTGAACCTTTCATCACTAAGCTTTTATAAAATTTTAGCTCAATGTTGTTATTGTTGACATAAGACATACAAAGGACTTCTGTAAAAAAAAAGATATTTTTTGTTACTCCATCAAATTAAGGCAAAGTACTACAGACTTTTTAAATAAAAGCTGTAAACAGTACTCACCAGGATACTGCCAGGGGAAAATCTAAGAGATTATGTTAAATGGTTGCTTAAATTAGCATTTCCACAGATAAGGCAGCCATTCCATTTCATTGTCTATTGAATTCTAATACACGCACATCTTATTCTACATAATGAGCTACTTAACGATCACAAACAAAATGTGTAAGACCATTTGCAGTGGTCATCACCATCCCCGTGCAATAGGACTGGTTAAATGTTAAAACTAGTGGTAAAAGTATCTCATAAGTAATTAAAGGAAAGCAAATGTCGCCAGAAAAGAGGCATTACATTCTCTGGCAGAGGGATAAAAATTTAAAGACATCAAACACAAGGTCAAGCAGGAAAAAAATTTACCAAACAGTGTTTAAAGTTGTTGTTTAATTAATGTATTTTCTTTGCTGTATATATAAAAAGTATGTGTATATATATATATATATATATATATATATATATATATATATATATATATATATATATATATATATATATATATATATATGTGTGTGTGTATATATGTGTATATATATATATATATGTGTGTGTGTGTGTGTGTGTGTATTTAAAAATATGAATGGGGAATTTGATTTATCTGACATAAACTAATTCTAATTCAATTTTCATTTTGCTAAGTGCATTGTTTTGTCTTAAATTTGGAATAATTTAGTTTCCTGAAGTGTAGTTATCTCAAGTATTCTGATAGTATGCTCATATATTTAAGACCACTGTCTTGTCAACTATGAATTTTAGAATATTCATTAACCACATAACCACATAATTAGCAGTTGTTTTTTAGGTAGTTAGGTATATATATATACGCACACAAACAATTACCTGCATATCCGTCCATGTATTATGTTCTAGGACATGCAATAAGTTAAATTCAGATACCATCATTCAGATGGTAGTACACATATTTAAAGGTAAGATAAGTTTTGAATAATTGAGAAATGAATGGAAGTGTATGGGTGTGAAAGTCTGCACTTAGAGAGTGAGTGATCTGTGCCCTTTTCACTTGACTGCCTCTGTCCCACAGAGATACACACCGTCTTTGTCACCATTGTGTGTCTGTCTCATCAGAGTCAGTATTAACTCTCAGAATGTCTGCCTGTAACATCTTTAATGGCCTTAAACTGCAATGATTTTCATGCCTTGTGTCCTTTTGTCAGTAGTGAAAAAATTATTTGTGAATGTTGCCATGTTCTTCTATAATGAAGACAAATTAGCCTCTTATTTTTTCCGAAGAAAATGTTTCTTACCCCCCTTTGAAACCTGAGTAATTTATGTTTCAAATGAACAAAGACATTGTTCATTTCTTGTCTGCCACATTTCTTTCACATTGTGTTTTTTAGCTGTTGGAAGTTTTTTTTATTATTTTCTTTATTTTATTATTATTTCTTCCCCCAGTATATGCTGTGCAGATTTTGAAACTTTGTCATCAAAAAAGCCTGTAATGGTGGTGGCTCTGTTGGCGCTTAAAGTGCTTTTTTAGTCTTTTTGATCCCACACTTAAATATAGCTTTTCCTCTACATCAAAAATGCAGCTGTGCAAGGTTTCTGTTTAAATTCCATTGAATGGAGTGTTAATTGTGTGATTGAGTTAATTGCCATGTAATGGAGCACATTTTCTGTAAGTGCTTGTCTCCCAATTAGCAGGGAATCACTGTCTTTAGACTGAGAACACCACTAAGAAACTTTCATTCGGCAATAAGTCACTTCCTCTCATCTACAAATCAATCACATGACATTTTGCTGGTCTCCTAAGCTATCGATCGAATCATAATTATGTCGAATCTAAAACTTTTTAATATTTGCCTTGCGCTGGGTCAGACTCTTGCTTTCTCTGTTGCTAGAGGTTTCTTTGTCTGGCTACCTTCACATCCTGCTAACAGACTTTGTTGAGTGTTGACCCTGACTGACAAATCTATAATAGCACTGGAAATCTCTGAAATCAGTGGTTAAGGATCAAAGCTAAAAGGTTCAAAAGGCAACACTACAAGCGCAGGACAACAGAGATCAGTGCTCTGCATCAATATTGTCATGCTTAATTGTAAATGTTTTGCATGTTGTTTGTGAGAAACAGTCACTGTTTATCACGATTAATGCAAATCAATGCCCATGCCCACTCAGTGACCATTTTAGTAGCTACACAGTGGTGCTTGAAAGTTTTTTTTTTTAAAACCTTTTAGAGTTTTCTATATTGCATTAACATGAATCAAACCAACCAGTTTTTACACAAGTTGGTATATAATGCAGATTAACAAATGATACAATATTTATGTGTAAGGAACAATGAAGCAATATAGCATGAGAAGTCACCGAAAAGAGGTGATGTTAAATATGAAGCGAAGCGGGGTGCTATTACACCTTTTTACCATGATTTATTCAGAATAATGCACAACCGCAAGTGCCTTATTGCTTTTATAAAACAGTTACAAACACACTATCATGAAAAAAAAAACTAAGTTTGATTTTTAATTGTTTTTATTAAAAATAATATAGTTAATTAACTAGTCTTCTGCAATGTAATCCAGTCCAGTTTTTAAAGTAAACATTGATTGCTGAGTAACGGGATACCGGCTTAGTGCTTATCGGGAAATGGATCAATATTTTATAATAATCTGTATTTCCATTTATGGTAAATGATTTAAAATTAGTTGTATATCACACATTGATACTAAAGTGAAGCAGTCAGAGGTGTGCATTATTATCTACTAATGGTTCAGCCACAGATTTAAGGATTATCATAATTTTAAGACGCTTATATATAGCCCAATATTACCATTAGTGAATATATCATTAGAAAAACACCTAAAAAATTATGTGTTTACCTGGCTTGCAATGTGAAGGCCTGCCTTACATAAAGAACATTACTGTCCATCAGCAGTATCGAAATTACACGGACAAGCCAAATTGTTTATATTTTCAATGGCTGTGACCAAAATAGAAGCTTTTAGTTAGAGTGAGGATTTTTCAGTTCAGAGAAAGAACACTGCATTTTAGTATTAAATAAATGTAACCCATCTGTAAAAGAAAGTGGTCATAGTATTATTGCTAGCAACAAGTTTGCAACATCTGCAGCGGTTACCTGGACTAAAACTTTAATTATCCTGCAATTTCCTAAAACTAAAAAAATTGTATTAGTTCATCTGTTATGACCTCTTTCCCTAAATAAAAACTAGTAATTTTGTTCAAGTGAATAAATGAGCATTCTAAAATTGTATACTATAGATTTTTATAGAGTCTGATTTTTGTGGCTGGGCACTTCAGTTCAGAAATGTGCATCTTATCTTCAGGAGGTCTGATTAAATAAATCATATATATGTACATATCCTGAACAATTAGATTTTTAAGTAACAACTAATATATAAAATCTATTTAAACAAGTGTTGCCAAACTTATCAATTTTAGCTTTCTAGCTCAAAACACACTTCAGTCAGCACGAGCCACACTTGTCTGCTTCGTCCTTTTAACTCAAAGCGAAATGGATTTTCTGCTGGATTTCTGCTGAGCAACTAGTACTGCAATTGACTGATGATGAGCGTGCTGTTGCGTTACGTCCACTTGCCAGGGTCCATTCATCCATTTGGCCCGAATTGACAGCTAGTGGCAGCCATCTTCGACGTTTATTCATTAAATTGCTGAATTGCCGTTGATGTTTCTCTTTGATTGGCTACTGTTTTGACATTTAACTAGTTTATGGAAATGTTTTGCAGCTATAAGCTTAGAATGGGTTATTTAATATTTATAGCCAGCTCAGTAGGTAGTAAGTCTTATGTGTGATATGAACAAAGCTTGCATAAATGGTACACGGCATGTGGAGCCCTGTAAGAGATGTAAAAATACATATGTAATAAAATAATTTTTTAAAATAACTGATCACTGAAAAAAAAAAACACATTTAATTATATATATTTTTAAATATGTAATCTATAACCCTCATCAGACTACCTCCTAAATGTTTTTTTTATGTTACCTCCTTTGTAAAGTACCTTTACTTTGACCAGTCTCACGTGATTCAGCAGTCTTCCTGTATGCCTGTGGCCGTGGGTTCAGCATGACTTTCTATGTCAGTTAAATATTAATGTCATTAATCAACTTTTATAATGTCAGTGAGGTGCAGACTAACACCAGCTGACATTTATGCAAGTGAATATAATACTAAAATGAAATATAAAATGCAAATCAGCCCAAGGCCAGAACACCACCTCATCTGTATGGAGCAATTATAACTGCTTTGGCCACCACCATTTCCCAGGGCAGGGAGTGACTGACTGGTCAGGTCAAAGGCTACGTCTTCATAGCACTTTGTGACTTACTGAACTTTGTTGGGTCTGGATCTCTAAACCAAAAGTGATGTGTTTGAAATCGTTAGCCTTAGTTTCACATTAGATAAGCATCAGCTATAATGAATAGATCTGGCAGCACTCTTAAGATGCTGCTTCATAATCCAGTTGTGTTTCTTTTTGATATTGATAATACAATGGTGGGGACAGGAGGAAGCACTTAGCCTTGAAGAAGGGATTAGGGGGCCTAATATGCTGTGTGAAGAAGGGCTGTCATGGTATGAAGCCAGGAGTCCATTTATATATGCTAAAGACATTATCTGACTGAGTGTGGAGCTGTTGTTTGTGTAGCTGTTTGACTATGTACATGGGAATGTGCTATTTAGCTGATATATTCTGACTCCCTCAAGCATGGCTGTGGATCTCTGGTTTGCATGCTGCTGTTTTATCCGCAAACTCACAGTGCCAAGCTGTGCGATACTTGGTGGGTTGCAGTCTCTTCAAAGTCTTCCCTCAGGAGCCCAGTAGCACCTCGTTTTCTTCTCACATTAGCCAGCGCCAGCGGACAAGTAGCTTCACCACCTGCTGACAAATGGCAACCCCTATGTGGTCTATTACTGCTGGAATCCTCACTTTCATGCTTCTTTATTCACTTGCTCTCTCTTTCTCTCATTTTTTTTCTTTCTGTTATCCTTCTGTGTTTTGCCGTTGCCATCCTTCTTTCTCTCATTTTCTCTCCCACCCTTTGTGATTAGAGGCT
This sequence comes from Corydoras sp. C115, assembly GCA_019802505.1. Taxonomy (NCBI): domain Eukaryota; kingdom Metazoa; phylum Chordata; class Actinopteri; order Siluriformes; family Callichthyidae; genus Corydoras; species Corydoras sp. C115. Next base: position 2,980,430 of record JAFMOC010000037.1, on the reverse strand, counting down.
AGGTTGCTGTTGAGGAAGAGGACGTTCTCGATATTGAGAGAAACCCCAATGTAATTGTAGCCATTTTTCACCTTGTTCAACTTTGCCACGGTTAGATGTTCGATAATTGAAAGCTCTTGCAGTGTCTGTGGGTGGGTGAACAGAGAAGACAACATATACAGAGAAGAAGGGTGTAGCATGCTTTGAAAGATTACATGTGTGTATGAGTTTGTACAGTTTACCTTTTGAATCTTTTGAATTCCTGGATATTAACCATACCTGTAGCTGAATGTCCTCCAAGGATTTGGAGGACAAATTGATATAGTACAGTCTTTGATTTTCTAAAGAAATGAACCTCCAATGTATACCTGCTATGATGAAACGGTCTACTCAGCTATGCATCTTTGAGTGCCAGTCTTCTACACTCAATCTTGACTACACCTTATCCCTCTTTTTAGATCCAAAGAGTCTAAAGGCTTTGAGTTTTTAGAATTCTTGTTAATGATGTGTAAAAAGAAAAAATATATATTAAAATGCAAAATTGAACTTGTAAATGTATTTAACAAAATCACATGTGAGGCTTTTGCATTACCTCCCTTTTCTAAAAAATGTACAAAAAAATAAATTTAGGATGATCTCTTTACAGAATATTTCCAGAGTTTTAAATCCTCTGGTATACACTCGCCTCTTTAGTTCATTTGTCAGGTCTCTCATAAAGTTTAGCTTAACGGATTAAAAAGACTGAAGCCTTGATTTTCTTTTTTTCATGAAACATTTCTTGTATTGATCATGGCGTCTTGGATATTTTTTGCGTTGAAAGATCCAAAATCAACCCACTTGGGCTGCTTGGCAGAAGTAGACAGATTTGAAATGTCTTGGTATTTCATAAAGTCCATGATGCCATGTACTCTAACGAGGCTTTCAAGGCTGTTAGCGAAGAAAGAATAAAAAAAAAAATGCAACAGTCAAGCAACTTCACAAACCCTCCTGCATACTGAGCTGTGAGAATGTGATTCTTTTCAGTATAGTCATTTCAAAACAAACTTCTTTGTTAACTTCTGAGTGTTTGTTGTCAAGGTCCATTTTTTCTTTTAATTTCATCTAACGATAATGTTTTAGTCAAAACCCCAGTTGATTTTAAATTTGTTGAATACTAATTTAGTATACTATAATACATGTTTATTCTTAAAGTTTCTCCTTAATGTGCATGAAGGCAAAATAATGTTAGGTTTTCATCAAGCAAAGTTTGTCAGTTTTATTTGTTTGGGATGGTTTTATTGTTCCCTGTACAGTAGATATGTGCATTTTTAGCCATGTAACTACAGCTTTTATCTATTTTGCCCTGCCTTGCTTAATTTATGAAGGTGAACACACATCTATGTTTTTTTTTTTCCATTTATATAATATACTGTATTTTTAATGTGGCTGGCTGCAATACAGTAGAGATGTATGTGATAATACCCTAATAAATTTTTTTTTTGCCTTTGTACTCTTTAAACCAAAAAACATTTTAGATTTTCTAGAGTAGTATGTATATAAGAATGCTAAAGACAATAAAAAAGTGAAAATATCAAAATTACATATATTCATATTTATCTATTATAGCACCTGTGGCACTACTTTTATGGACATAGTGCATCGGTGTCAGCGTTTAAAGAAATTACAAGACAAACACAGCTATGCATGTAATTAGTGGAATTCGGAATTACATGAGCTAACTGACAGAAAGCCAGTGAGGGTCCTGTAGAATGGGTGTGATGTGGTACTTGATTTGAGTGCTGGTGTGAAATTGAGCAATAAAATTATGGATTGCATGCAGTTTGTGAAGTTAGTAGTAATTGCAAACAAGGATAAATGCATGGTTGAGGGACTCTGCAGCTGTGAGTGGAAATAAAAGACACTGATCTTTGCAATGTCCTGGTGATGTGAAAAAGAGATTTTATACCAACAGAGTGAATGTTAAATTTCAATATGCATGGGAATAATTTATCATTAAAAAAATATTTCACTAGTTTGAAAGCAAAGCAGTGCTTTCCTTTGCACTGGCACAGTTATCATTTGTAAACTATTAAAACTTTTGATTCTAATGCCACGGGATGCATTGCAGATGCTCTGATGGTTATCTAACATTGTGGATATCTGGAGTAATCTGGGAAACCATATCCAGTGTACAGCATTTTGAAGTTACACAACATCAAGCACAGCTCAGCTAAAATAGCCATAATCTGCTTTAAAGGAATTTTGCTTAAATAATGCTTTAGCTGGAGTACCACTGACCTTTAGGATATTTCATATAGGTTGCATACCAGTAGGACTTCATTATTATTATTATTATTTTTTCTACAAAAAGGTGTATGCATTGTACCACTTCTGCAAGTGTTTTTTTTTTGTTGTTAAAACTTTAGAAACAAGTTATACATATAGGCTTATTGGGAATTTCTGATGAAATATCTTGTAATTTTTGAACCCTCCTCCCCTACCATCTTACTTACTAATAATGTATAAGAGAAGCCATGATGACTTCATGTAATAAACATTAACCATTATAGCAATGTGATGATTTTAAATTTGTAGTTAATTTTAATTTTAAAAAATGAAATAAATTTTAATGAACTGTAATTAGAATTTGTATTCCAAGTACTGGAAAAATAATTAAGTGACTACTACTTACAACAATTAAAATTATTATTATTTTTTAAAACACAGCATCAGTTGTTTATCTTTGGCACAGCCTAAACCGAGAATGGACTGTATTTTTAAAAAGCCATTTGAAAATTGAATAAAGCTGTCAAAACTTTTTCATTACACTTTAGCAAATACTTCTCAAAAAACCTTGTCATGAATAAAATGCACAATCATAAAAATAATGTGAATTGCAACACTTTATTAAATAGCTTATTATCTTAACTTGTATATATATATATTTTTAATGCACGTTAAATTATTCTGTTTTGCTAAATGTAGAGGGCTTTCAGAATATTACAGTGGTGCCAGAAGAATGACATTAAGAAATTATATTTAAGAATACTGAAACTCCATTATCTGGAAAACCAATGCAACATTCACCAAACTTGCCTGATGCTTATTATAAATCAACGCAAAATGTCATATAACATCAGAGATGCCAGAAGAATGTAGGACCTTCAAGAAGATAGTTACATTGTATTACAAGCACTGATTTGGGACAGTGTTACTACATACTGATTTAAGCTTTCACACACACTGAAAACTTAATAATCAGCAATTGCAAATCTATTGGTCCAGGCATTTAGTGTGCATTACCTCGGTAGCTCCAAAATATAAAGTCTGTGTGATGCTCACTTATGTTTGAGCAGAATCATTATCAAGAAAATTCCATGTGTGATTGGCTTTAATAACTATTTTTCATGTCTAATGTTTGACTGGAATGACCATAAAATTTGTTATCTTCAGTCGTTATGAGCCAAAAATGAAAACATTAGAAAAATAACAGCAACAACAAGATACTCTGTTATTCATTAATTTATTTTCTAAGCTGCTTAATTTAATTAGGGTTGCAGGACCATGGGAAATGGACTGTAGAGAACTTGTAAATTCTACACACAAAACAAGGAAAGAAAAAAAGGACCTAAACTGCCTTCCCCGGAAATCGAATTTAGTATTGTTTTCTGTGAATCAAATCTAGTATTATTTTCTGTGAAAGTGCTATCCCTCTGCACCGCTGAAGCTTTTGCCCATATTATAAAACATCCATGTGGCCATGATCTCTAGATTGTAAAGAATTGATTTTGAGTAGGTGAGCACATGTCTACACTTGCGTGCTCCATGTTTGAAAGGGTAACTGGGCAGTTTTAGGATCTTATTCTCCAGATGCTGTCCAGAGTTTTTATTAACAAAAATTGTAAAGTTTTGCGTTTTTGAACCTGCAGATTGGTATGCATCTAATGACCTAGCCCAGGCTGTTTATCTTTGTGAGATGCACTCAATGAGGAGGCGAGTGCCAAGTTTGTAATCTTGTGTTTTAAAGAGCAATACTTAAACCCTCCTCCACCACCAAAAATGCCTATACAACCAGATAAGTGTATATTATTCATACTTGCGTCTCATTAGTGGCCCACAGGTTTCAAATGGCATAATGCATCTTTTTAGATCACTTCAAGGCTATGTCTTTGGGCCACTCTAAATGTATCTTTTTGGATGCATCATTAGTCAGCATGGCATGTTTTTAATTGCTATGCTGATGTTTAAAAAACATCAAAGCATTTTAAAGCATTTTTCTGAATACATCCAGATATTTAGTCTGCAAACATACAAAAAATGTTTTTCTTCATAACTTAACAGGTAATTTTATTTTTTACATCTGAACTTTATTATTTATTTTATTTATTTAAAGCAAGCCTGTTAACATCTGATAAAACTGATAAAATCCCTTAACTAACCTTACATTTGCCTTAAGCTGTAAAAAGAAAAGTAATATAATGTAGGGTTGGATAAAGTGCTGGTAAAATGTGGATATGCCAGACCCAAACATGAAGAGCATTATAAAATACTTCAGGTCACGTGCACATCTTGTATTCAAGGCATGATGCTAAATAATACCTTAAATGCACACATGATCTGCACAAACCATGTCTTAGTTGAAACAATATTTACTATACACAAAATAAGTAAAAAGTAACAAAAGGAAAAAGTGTTGTTACTGATCGAGTCTTAACATGCAATGACACTGGGGGAGAGCCCTTGTCCACCTCAGCTGCTCGAAAAGAGCACAGCCTGAGGGGATGAGCACTGTGCCAGTCACATCAGTAGGAAACAAGCATCACAGACGACCCTCGGCATCCATCAACAACCAGCAGTGGGTTCAATTAGTTTTATGGCTCACTGCCTGCTCCATTCAGTGAGATCACAGATTTACTTCACTTGTATTATATGTATTTTAACTTATTAAATATCTGAATCTCTCAGCCTTTTAAACGCTCTGGGACCAATACTTAACTTTAGATTTAGGTGTAGGTGTAGCGATTCTCTGTGGCCCAATATTCTAGCCACAGATGTCCTATTACAGTAAAATGTCATAAAGATTTTATTATATGATGTACATATGTGTTTGTTGGTGTACTGACCTAAATTTTCATCTTGTAAATTCAATGGTAATTTTATAAATAAAGTAAAGAAGTTTACTTTATTTATAAAATAAATAAAATAAACTTCGGGCGGCACGGTGGCTTAGTGGTTAGCACGTTCGCCTCTCAGCGCTAGGGATTCCCGGTTCGAATCCCCATCTGGGTGGAGTTTCCATGTTCTCCCCGTGTCCGCGTGGGTTTCCTCCGGGTTCTCCGGTTTCCTCCCACAGTCCAAAAACATGGATCAAGTTAATTGAGTTCTCTAAATTGCCCCATATAGAGTGTGTCTGTGTGAGTGAGTGTGTACCCAGCGATGGATTGGCGCCCTGTCCTGGGTGTATCTGCCCAGCGCCCGAGACGTTCTCCCCTGGATGGGCATGGGGAACCCCACCGCGACCCTAATAGAGGTTAAAGCGGGAGATAATGAATGAATGAATAAAATAAACTTCTTTACTTTAGAAGAGGGGGGGGTTCCACATGCCCATCCAGGGGAGAACGTTTCGGGCACTGGGCAGATATAACCAGGACAGGGCACCAATCTATCGCTGGGCACACACTCATTCACACAGACACACACACTCTATATAGAGTAGTTTGGAGAATTCAGTTGACCTTGATCCATGTTTTTGGACTGTGGGAGGAAACTGGAGAACCCGGAGGAAACCCACGCGGACATGGGGAGAACATGGAAACTCCACTCGGATTTCTCCACCTTGCTGCCCAATACAAATCAGACAAGTAAAATCTTAATGTTCAATAGTCTGTAGTGTGTTGTCCATAGTAGCTAAATTGATACCTGCATAATGTAGAACTTTGTGTTCCTAATTAAGTGGACAGCAATAAATATCGGAGAAAAAAAGAAAGTATTGATGCCATAAGTCATTTATACAGCAAAATTCAATTTTAAAAAGCCTTTAATTAAAAACAGTAATGATTGTGTCTTGTAAGTTTCGATTAGAGCATTTTGCACAAGAAGCCTACATGCATGATTGCACACCCTCCTGATGAGCCGGTTAACATTTTTCCTTCTGTTGGAGATAAATCTTAGCAGTTGAGGGCAAAGCTGCTTTTACACATGCACACACACACACTATCTGTATATCTATCTGTCTTTCTAGCTATCTATGTGCATAAAAACAAGTCAATGTTTTCATTCTCTATGCAGCTTGAAGACCCCGAACCATGCTGTTTTTGCTGGTAGCATGCAGCTACTGGCCGGAATAAAGCTGTGCACGGGACGTGTGTTGACCAACCACCCACATTATGAGAATCAAGAATTACGTGAAAGAACCAGACTGGTAAGCCTAGGAGAGACGATGATTTGCCTGTTTCAATGAAAAAATTGTAATGATGCTATAAAAAGGTTTCAACAGATGGATCCAATTCGAAACTGATAAAAATTTCATCAAAATTCTAAATTATATGCTTGTTCTTGACTTCTCTTCTGACTTTTAAGTCCTATTTTAAGAAATCATCCTGTGTAAAATATTATTTGTAAAACTTCAGCGTGTTTTATCTTTTTTTACTTGTTTTTTCCTCCAAACTCTTAAAATATCACTGCAATTTGAAAAACTGTACCATGTGGTTACAGGTTAATATTATGATGTTTATTCCACCTTTAGATCACACTTTCTTTATGAAATCAGATTATCTAAATTCTGAGTATTTAATAGGTTTTATTGCAATCTAGTAATTTGCACTGTTTAAATAGGGCCTGGCTGTTCAGCAGTTTCACCATTAGCCAAGCCATTCTGATTGTTTGTGTTGACCAACCACAAGGTAAAGCTATGCAGGAAGCTAGAAAGTCTAGAGAAGAGATACACTGCAGCCTCCTGTGTCTTCCACCCCCAGTGCTGACAGCTTGAGTAGAGAGCTCTATTGCATTGAAATCCCAAATCTAGCCTTTTACCAATCAGACTAGGTTAATTATGCCCGCAGCATGCCTGGCAAAGCCTGAATACAAATTCAGATAAATATCAATTCAAGCAATAGCCAACATCAGATTTATTTATTTTCTATTTCCTATTATATCACAGAAAAAACTTAATCTTCATTATACAAAAACTGTTTTCTTTATCATTCAATCATTTAGTCTTTAAATGAGCTCAAATTCAAATTAGTGAAATAACCATTTAAAAATCATCTTGCACAAAATAAATATTAATCCAATATTTATGGTGGCACTGTGGTTAGCAGTCTTACCTCACTGAGTTTGATTCCCAACAAGGCTAACAAATTCCTTGTTGTGTAGATTTAGCATGTTCTTACTATACAATGTGGATTTACTCAGGAAGCTCTTTCATTCCAAAGGTCAAAATTATGTATGTAAACCGGTGATACAGACTACTCCAGGTCTGATTGTTTACATGACTGTTTGTCCATTGTGTTTTTCTGAGGTATAGTAAGACTTTTTGATAAGAAGATTAAGAAATTAATGAATAAATAATGTTACTCTATATTAAAAACTACTGCAAAGTGCAAGGGGGCATATTATTTCATTAAAGCGTGAAAGAAATGAAAATATTTTTAATGAGCTTCATTAAAGGGAAACCAATGTTTTTTTTTTTTTGAGCTACAGAGAATCTTTTCTCTGTAGCTCAATATGTAAAATCTCTTTGTTCATGTAACTTGTTTGGTATCACAATTTATTGATCTATGTTTAAAGAAAATTGATGTTATTGATGTAATATTTTATTTTTTAAAACATGATGTGTTCATATCTAAATGTCAAAATAGACAGATTTAGACAGGGCTTTTTTCTAACTAGATTAAGTACAAGCGAATCTTGAATACCTAGCATTTAGTCATCACAATAGAGTGCTTCAGTGGGTTTTCTATTTGCAAATTACCTGATGGCAGTCATTAGGGTCAATTTAGTTTAAAATAGATCAACTCATAATAACCACTGTGTTGTTGATTAGTCAGGCTCACCACCGTCTTGCTCCATTCTATAATTTCTCTGCTTACAATATAGATGGAAAGATTGTAGTACATCTTTTTTTGTTTTTTGTTAGTTCCCTGTTGGTTCTCTGTTCCCTCTTGGTAAGGATCATCACATAACTGGTATAATTTGGGTGGTGTTTTGTTTATTGTGAGTTCTAATAACCAAAAAATACCTGCTCTGCTACTATTCGGGTCCTGTCCATTAGAGAACAGAGTAAAGGGGACAAACACAGTACTGCATGTTCTGTAGTCTACAAACAGATGGACGATGTCTGTAATTGTAAAACTACAAAGTTCATCTTTACATAAGTGGAACTGATAGCATGGTCAATAAGTTGAGCAAAAATGAGGTATGTCGAAACTTTTGACTGGTTTTCTAGTTCAGTTCCTAAAACAAGTAATAAGCTGTGTGTCTAATTAAGAAGTGGGAAACGAGTGAGAGAGTGCATTGTGTGCAGGTGCGATCATGCTTCGAGCATGTCTGGGCCAACCTGAAATTGATATTGATTAAAATGATTATATATTGCTGCATGATAACATTTGTCATTATATAGCATGGCTCTTTTAAAATAAATGATTGTAATTAAGAAGAAAATTGAGGAGCCAGGTGCTAAAAAATGAGCTGAAAATACATTTTCCTTGTCTTTTATTGCAAAACATGTTTTATCATTGTAAAAGGTTGTATTATTTAGTAATTCTCTTCTTTGGATCATTATACTGCAGATGCATAGACTACAAAAGCATTTTTAATGCTTCCATGTAAGGAAGTCTCGTTTTGCTAATGTGGTTAAGTAAACCAATACATTGCACTTAGTGAATACTTAATGAGAGTCAGGATTCTGATATGATGTGGTTTACATGAGAGCCAAGAACAAAGCAAGGTTTATTAGGTTGGCAGTTTTTACAGTGTTCTTTTTTTTTGAGGATAATGAAAGCAGATGAGACCTTGTTACGAACATCTGTCTTTTTCTTTTTCTGTCTCTTTCTTTTGTACTTTCTCTCTCGCTCACTCACTTGATTCTCGCTTTCCTACTGTCAGTAGCACAGATTAATCGACCTGTTCAGGATTGTTGCTAAGACCATTAAGCAGAACATGAATATTGAAAGGCAGGCAGGGGTGGACAGAAAAAAAGGTTTTGCACTTTCTGTGGGTTAAAGTGTCTCACTTTAGGGTTGTGTGTAACTAATGAGCAGTGTGTTAGCAAAAGACTAGACACTTACTTTTATGGCTGCTTTGACCTTCACCCGACACAGTTATCACAGCTCATAAGTTATCACCTGCAATTAACATGATTCATGAGCCGAAATTTAGACTATCCTGCTTAAATTATGTTTTGTTAATTTAGTAAGTGTCAGTAAATTAACATATCCTCTATATTTAATTATGGTGTTTTTCTACAAAGCCTTAAGAAACATTTGGGCTGAATTTAATTGAAAATGACACAGAATTAAACAAAATCGATTAATTTTGTGATTTCTATGTAAAATGCATTTAGTTTTTTCAGCAAAATATGAAATACAATCTTAAAACATACTGCAATAATAAATAAAAATGTGTAGCAGGTCATTCACTTTGAGAGCTTTAAACAACATTTTAAAATGCTGGAATTTGACCCATGGTTCACACATTTAACGAAAAGCCTGTCTTAAAGATATTGTGTTAAAAGGCAGTTTCTGGGTAAAAGTACCTATTCAAACCAAAATGCTATATTAGAATACAGACACGAGGAAAAAGTGAACTCATTAGAAATGACCTGTTCTTCTGCATTTATTACTCATACACTGTCTTATTGTGTATCACGGACTACTTGCTTTTATCAATGGAACAATTTCAGGCAGTACATGAACTCAAATTAAGACAGTTAATCAAAAAGACAAGCAATTATCTTGAATTTGTATAGACGCTGCTTGGCTGTAGGTTGGTCCATAAGCTTTATCTTATTTTTCATAAATCCCTGTTCTGGTTAAACAATTATACATTTTTTTACTAGGTTCTATTAGGTTTCCTAAAATCTGTTCAAAATGAGATTCTTCAAAAGCAGTTGTCACTGCACTGACTTTACCTCTTAAGTGTGCAAAATCAAATGAAGTGGCCAAAAGTATGTTGACCTTATATCTCAAATGGCTCATACCATTACACCTGAAGGAGTTTGGGGGAGAATTTGTAGTGGGTCAGAATTAAAAAAGACTTTGTGAGGTCAGTATCGAAGTAAGTCAGTGTACATGGTTTTAATGGGGTTATCAGGACTTTGTAAAGGTATTTACTTAAAAGCACCTTTAAAGAATCTCCCTTTCTCTCTTTCTCTCTCTCTCTCTCTCGCTTGCTCGCTCTATCTGTCTTTCTATTGCACTCTCCCTTTTTTATTTACTCTGTCATTCTTTGTTGATTTATTTCTCTTTCTCTCGCTCTCTCTCTCTCTCTCACTTTCTCTCTTTCGCTTTCTCTGTCTGTCTATCTCTGTGCGTTTGTCTAATTCTCATTCTTAGTTTATTTTTATCTCTGTCTGTCTCTTGCTCTTTTTGTTATTGTCTCCAATTCTCCTTTCTCCTTCTCTCTGTTATTCTCACACTTCCTGTTCGTCTATCTCTTTTGCTCTTTCTCCCTCTTTCTCGCTCTTCTATCTTATTTTGTTGCTTTATCATCATTTTGCCTTTCTCTCTCACATGCAGGTATATCAGATTTATGCACAGCAGTCCGCTGAGGAGGTGCACAGACTGCTGCGCTCTGTAGGAGCTGACTATGTGGTGTTAGAGGACAGCATATGTTATGAACGACGCCATAGCCGCGGGTGCAGGCTCAGGGACTTGCTTGACCTGGCCAATGGACATGTAGGTCACGCACCTCACTATCACCCCAGTGTTCTCCCACTTCTGTGTTTGTAGAAGGCTTTCCTCCTGATGCTAAGTGTTTTAAACAGTTTTGTAATTAATGCAGCAAAATGAAGTTACGCATTTTGTGCATTGTGCAATTTAGAGATATAATAATATTAATATTTATTTTAAATAAAACACATTTTATAGATAATGATTCCTCCTATCTTGATACCAGCATAATACCAGCCATAAAAGTTGCAGACTTGTTGAGATTCCAAGTTCTTCATTCAGTGGCATTGCTCTTAAAATATTTCTTTCACCTTCAAAGTGAAGAATGAATATTTGTTCTATTATAATGCCCCAGACTAATTGGTTTTACACCTTTGAACAGTTTTATATTTTACCTGGTGTTGTGATTAACATACTGAGACTTGTGAACGCAATATCTTGTGCATAATTCAATTGTGCAGAATTGTATTTGAACATGTCTGGCTTTTTTCACTACACTAAACAAAGTGTTCCCAGATACCAGTCAACAGTTTAAACACACCTCATTCTTGCTTCATTGTCTGTTTTCTCCCCTACTATATAGAAGGACTTTGTAGTTTTGCAATTACAGACTGTAGTACATCTGATTTCCTTTTGTTGTTAGTCCCCTGTTGGTCTGTTCTCTGTTGGTCAGAACCATTACAGAACAGGTATAATTTGGGTTAATGTATTGTTGTTTATTGTGAGTTCTGCTGTGACACTGATGTGGTGGTGGTGGGGGGGGTTAGTGCAGCAGTGCTGCTGTAGTTTTATTAAAACACCTTAGTAACACTGCTGGAATGAGAGTGATGAACCAACCAAATGATACCTGGTTCTGTGGTGGTACTATATCCTGACCATTAGAGAATGGAGTTAAGGGGACTAACACAGTATGTACGGCAGTACACAAAAGTGAGGATGGGACAATAAGTGGAGCCAAAAGGAGGTAAGTCTAAACTTTTGACTGGTACTGTAAAAGTACCATTCATTTGTTCACTGCTGAGTTCACTGCATCTAACTGGGCTTGCCTCAGACCTTAATTCATCATTAATGATCAAATTAAATTAAGTTTGACCTTTTAATATAAAATTTACATGTTGAACATACATTATACAATGCAGTCTGAACAAATTTCGAGAGGACAAAAAAAATCTAACATCTATGAAGATTACAATTCCTTTGCCAGTGTGCTTAATTAGATGCTTTAATTTTATTTCAGAGAATAATTAACTATTTCTCTTTTCATATTGTTGTTCACAGACGCCATCATGATTAAACAACTTAAAGTAATACTGATTATGATAAATATGGTTTGCCTGTGATTTAAAGTTATTTTCTCTAGTGGTGACTCAAAAGCATTGTGTAATTGTAAATTTTCACTTTGTGTTTTTTAATGAAAAGGTGTACACATTTTATTAGCTTGGTAGCACCCGTTATAATATGTTTTAGGGACTTACTAGTTGAGTCATGCTAAATATAAAACACATTATATTGAATTGAAACTAAACTGGCACTGGCTGTCATTCTTTTTTGGCTCATCAGGAGGCCTCACACATGCCTTTCCTGCAGGAGACTGCTTTGAAAGTGTTTCATTGCAGATGTGACAGAGGCTGTGCATCTAGACTTCTGTGATGTTCACAACAGAGTCAGGGCAAAAAAAAAAAGAAAAAAAAAAGTGTCGCTTCCTCTGCCCTTTGATGCAGCCAGATGACTGAGTGGTAATTTGGAAATCTCCTGTCAGTCTTCCTGTATGATCCAGTTGCCCAACACAGCATGTTTTCTGATACATGTTGTAATTCGAAAAGAGAGTGACACTTTTAAATGGACAAAAAATTACATTTAGGATTCAAACAGAAAATTGTCTCATTCATAGCACAGCTGAAGGTTCAGTTACAGTTCAGCTTCTTTAATTAAACTTTTAATTTAAAACTTTTGCTGTGTATTGCATTGCAGTCTTACAATTTCCCTAACCTAAATTTCCTACATGAAAAAAACAACACATTTATTTATTTATTTATATATATATATATATATATATATATATAAATAAAGAACCCTTGTGAGGACCAAGCTTTAGTAAAGACCCATCTTCATCGATTAGCCAGTCAAGAGGAATAAACTATAGTAATATACAAACTATGTGTTAATATGTGTGCCATTCAACTGAATACTAGTATATTGAATTAACACTATATCAATAAATGTAATACATTTTGTGAAAATCCCCTGTAAATATCTCAAATCTCAAAACTTTACTGTACCAAATTTTTTTTTAGATCTGTTCTTATCAGAACCAAGTGTGGCCAATCAACAGTCAGTTAATTTAATTGTGCTCAATCACTCCTCATGTCCTTATGATCCTTAGTGATGACAAAAGAGCTACGTGGCTGTGGTCTCCTGGCAATGTGAAGGATGAGGAGTTGAACTTAGAAATTAACGTGAGATGCTGTAACACTAACTTTAAGAGCTTAATGTCAAAGGGGCAGAGACATTTTGATACTTAACAAAGTTTAATCTGATCTCTACACCTACAACAACAGAGATGAATTAAATGCTACCATAAATAAAGGTGCTTTTAATCTATTTTTTTTTTAATATTGTTAGTTTCCTTAGGTAATGTTAGCATTTATTTGTGATTTCTTCAGTCTTTTGACTGTCTCTTTTTAAGTCAGATTAATTCTACTTTACATTCTTAAATGTAAGTACGCTCTCAGGTGTATTGTGTCTATTGTAAACCATTTAAACCCCCATATTTTAGGGAATTATGCATTAAGCATAGACTCTATTTTTAAAAATATTCATTACAAAAAACATACAATTTTAAATGGTTTATGCGTAGTTGTTTTTTTTATTTATCTGCATAGCTTGACAGTCCTCTTTACTCTGTATGATCTGGACTCTCACAGGACCACCACAATTAATTTTTAATTCATCACTGACACCGAAAGTTTTAAAACCTGCAGCAGTAACTGCTGGGTCTGATCCATTTGTACCAGTGCAAACACACCACTGGCACATCAGTGTCCCTGTAGGATTCAGAATCAGCCATGACCCAAATATTCATTCATTCATTATCTTCTGCTTTATCCTATATTAGGGTCGCGGGGGGGGGGGGGGGGGGGGGGGGGGGGGGGGGGTTCCACATGTCCATCCCAGGGGAGAACGTTTCGGGCGCTGGGCAGAATGACCCAGGACAGGATGCCAATCTATCGCTGGGCACACACTCACACACACAGACACGCCACAAACACACTCTACATGGGGCAATTTGGAGAATCGATTGACTTGATCCATGTTTTTGGACTGTGGGAGGAAACCGGAGAACCCGGAGGAAACCCACGTGGACATGGGGAGAACATGGAAACTCCACCCAGATGGGGATTCGAACCGGGAATCCCTAGTGCTGAGAGGCGAACGTGCTAATCAAATAATAAAATAGAAATACAGTTAATAGAAATGTTTAATATCAAGCTCTAGCTTTGCAATGCATTTGGAGAATTTGTGTGAGTGTGGTGTGGGTTTGATTGGTTTGGTGTGAAAGCCTTTAACTGGCCTACACAGAACCCTGACTTCAACCCTATTAAATATAATTTAGTATAGACTAGAATACAGAGGATGAACCAGGTCTTGTCACTGTTCACCATTGTCTCACCTCACAAACGCTATATGAAAAAAGCATGCTTCCATTTCACTAACGAAGTCGTGAGTGAAAGAAGGACCACCACCTTTTTTTTCTGCCCATTGTTTACACCCAGAACATCCAATAGAGGTCACTGTTGTAGTAACAGTAAGACTTCCTTAGTAGTAACAGTAAGACTAACTAGAGTTTAGGCCTGTATTAAAACATAATGCAAACACAAATAAGATTTTTACAAAAATTACTTGGATTATTGCATTTCTTTCTTTTTTTTTTATTAAAACATAATTTTCATTTTAATAAACTTTTTAAAACACTTTTGTTTTTTTGCACTTTAGATTATGGATGGGCCTGGAGAGAATGACCAAGACTTGGTGCCAGCCCCTCACCCTCGTTTCTGCCAGGCAGTGAAGACAGGCGATCCTCCCTACTCTACACTCTTTACTCGTGTCTTTCACAACAAGACCTTTAATGTGTACAAGCTAAAGAAAGCCAAGAAGAAAAACAAGACAGAACGTGGTGTGTAGCCGAAGGTCAGCGTTGCCTCCAAATCAGCCACCTGCCTCCTGCTGCCTAAAAGGAATGTTGAGCAAGTGATCAGTGTGTGTGTGTGTGGGTGTGGGTGTGTGTGACCGAGACAGTGATGGCTGATTAGAATATGTACAAGCAGATGATCCGGGCTGTGTATTTGACGTTCCATCCAGTGGCGTGCAATTTGAAGCAGCAGGAGCTCATGTTTAAAGAGACTGAGAGTCAGATGAAAAACACTTTTTTTTCCCCTTTTACACTGCCTAGTTTTGGCTCCCCTTTCATTCCCTAGACATGAACTTAATTACTTAGTTCTGCTACTTCCTTTATCCCCCTCCACTTTCACACATGAACTGACTAAATTGTGATAGGAAAAAGTGTAATAGAAATATAAACATAAAAATAGAGGTGATGCCCTAAAATGGGACCATTTCTTGAACCTTTGTGATAATTATTGCCAAGGTCTAACACTGTGCCATATTTGGCCATCATTCTGGAGTCACAATTTGCTGTCTGATTTTTAATCAAGTGCACATTTATACACATGCCCAAAAATACTTCGGATCTTTGAACAGTGACTAATAAGAGGCAGCACTGGTCACAGGGGCTGCGAAAGTGCCATAAATTTTCACTGTAATGCACTAGCACTGTGAATATCATTGCTTTTTTGTTCTGCTTAATTAGCTTAGTGTAATTTAGTGGTTGGCACTTTGCCATAAGTGATGGCAGAAAAACGAAACATTTTCTTGTAGACGTTATGCTTTGTAGACTTAATTATGTTTGAAATTTGGTTTACCTGCTGTTTTTGTAAAGACTAACAAATTCTGGTGGCTTTTGTTTTATCACTAAACCTCAGAAACCCTAATTTACATAGATGACACTTTTCTAACTGTGACAGAAAGACTTTTTTTAAAGGTTAATGTCAAATTCAGTGCATCCATGTATGTTATAAGGGAATTCACACTGGTAGTGTTATTTCTGACACCTCCCTTAAGGTATTTTTGTGTTCAAATCCAATCATCCTATTGGAGCTGTGATTTTTTATTATTTTTTTTAATATACACCTTATCAAAAAAAGGATTGTGACACACCTTTTAATTTATAAATTCAGGTGTTTTGTTCAGGCCTATTGCCTCAGGTCATATAGTCATGCATTTTTAAAATTTGTGTTTTTTTAACTTTGTGAGACCAATTTGAGGAATATCAACTATGCAATTATAGCATAGCTTTATATTTCTTTGTGAGCTGGCACACGTTCATGACTGAACAAAAGTCATGACCGTGTCTCAGTGCACAAAAAAATGTTCATAAATGTATAGTTGGGTGAGTTTGATGTGAAAAACTTAACCCTAACCTTGACCCCATTAAAAACCTCTGGGAAGACCTATAACAGAGACTGAGAGCAATATCCTCTTGTCCAGCATCAATCTGACCTCACAAATACACTTCTGGATAAATAAGCTTAATTTCCTACAGACGCACTATAAAATCTTGTATTTATTTTTCCCAGAACACTGAAAGCTATTATTGCTGCAAAAGAGAACCATCTTTAAATTGGGTGTTATAAAGCTCCTGTCGGTGTACTGTCAGGGTTTTCAAAAATATTTGTCTATATGATGTACAGTTTCATTTAAAATTAAAAATGAGTTAATTTCAAAGTTGCTAAATATAAAGCTTTTGTTAAAAAGACAATTACCTAGGCCTGTGTTACCTGTGCATCACTGCTGATTCCACAAATCACACAGTACAGTTAGAGAAGGTCAAAGTTCAAGCATGACTATACATTATTTTATTTAATGTTTTCATTTTCTGATTAGTTATTTATCATTCTGAACATTGCTTAATATTTTGCAGTTTTTGGCTCTGGCCCATTTTTGCCCATAATTGTTAATATGCATTTTTTTATGCATGCAACTTAATTTCTATATGTGAATATTTTAAATCCATTTTAAGCTAAATATAAGTAAAACCCTTACAACTAATTGAAAATGACATCTGGTTACTGCACTGCTGTTAGTTCAGAAAGTGGTATTCTACAGAGGAAAGTTAAATCATAACCTCTTAAATTGCCTGTGGTTTGCATTGTTTGCTCTAATTGATTTAAAACATTGGGGGCTTTTATCAAGTGCTGAAATAATAGTTGTTCACGAGAGAGAAAATGTGAGAAATCAACAAAGTTTTCCAACTTTCTCCTAAATTGGACACTTAGCCAAGTGAAATGAAACCAAGTCATATAATACTAGTTTGCTGAATGCCGATTTTATGTTTCTTACTATGCATTTTTGCACTGGTGATAAATTTAGGAGAATATAAAACACACCTGATTATATAATAGAATAATTAGCAGTTTTACAATAGAAAAGTGTAACTGATTTTCCTGATGCAATTGCAGTAATTAGCAATGACTATATAAAGGAGCATGTTAGAAATATTGGCATCTAGTGATAATACTTTTTACAAAGATTACAACGATTTTTCCTAAAAATATGGCATTTTTGTTGATGATGGTGCTTGCAAAGGTAATGAACGCCTAATTATTCATTACTGGTTATTATACGCACATTAAAAAAAAACTATCCACAGTTTAACAGATTGTGGAGAAAACTTTTCAAATTAGCATATAGACACACACTTTTTCATTTCTTCTGATAATGCATTAACATAAGTAAGTCTGACATTGATGCACTTTGCATTTTCATTCTCATTTGTTTTTTTGGAAAAATTGTTCACTTGCTCTTTATGTGTATCTTTGAGGGTTGATAGCGTTGTGTTTAGTATTTTTCTATTTTTTTCCAGATGGAGTTTTCACTGAAATTGTTGCCCTTGTTCTGCTGACTTTCTGTGATTCTAATTATTTAATTATTATGTGATTGTCTTGTTTGTTTTTCTAAAGGTTTTTTTTTTCCTCTACCTGTCACAAACTCATTGTTTTATGTTGGTAATGGCAAGTTTTCTGATGCATTGAAGCTTTGAAACCATTAAGCTTTTCTACTAACGAGCTTGGAAAATGTTTCTCAAAGCTTTTTTAACATTGCTGCACAGGGGCAGCATCTCTTGGTAAGACCATACAGTGCATCACTGTACCCTAAAAAACTGCATTGAACTTGCCCCCCAAATCACCAGTTACCAGTTGCTCCCCAAATCACCACCCCCTTAAATATCTTTAAGGACTCTACATAAGCTAAAATTATGCTCCACATCATATAAATGTCATTTTAAATAACTTACTTTAAATAGATAATATAGCCCGATATGATGGCTAAGCCTGTTTTTGCAAGCAATATGCATGTATACCGATTCATGAAACGAATCTGTGGTCAGCAAGACTTCTCAGAAATGCTCCCTTAGGTAGCGGAAAAATAAATTGCTTAGGGCTGACATAAGTTTATCGCTGTGTTATACTTTCGAGTATTTTAATTCACAAATCTTGTAATTGTACCCCCACCCCCAGGTTGCCATACCCATGTAAAACATGCCCTAGATGCTGCTGCAGTGGAGCTACTTTCATATCATAAAGTCATCTTTAATATGTCTCTTGTACTAAATATCTTTTTGTAAAGTATGTCAATAAAATTGTAAAGTGTAACCAGATGGCACTCACCTATTGATTTATGTATAGGTTAATATTCATATTTACAAAATACATATATTACAGCTCTTTCTCTCTCTGTTAATGTTATGAACAATTTTTATATGAAGATTGAACACTTTGTGAATGGATTTGGGTTTTCTATTTAAAAATTTAACTTTTTTTTTTTTTTTTTTTTTTTTTTTTTTTCCCCCAACAATGAATAGTCTTTGAGAAGGTTGAAATCCAGGCTTCTTTTGAGTGATTCAGTAAAGACTAAAGCTTTAACCTTCACAGGTTTTTTTGACTTTTATAAATTGAAACAAGCATCAAAATCACAGTTTTTTTTTATAGAAGCTACAAAGCTTTGGTGTTACACTTAACACTATTTACACTTAACTACTTTATGCATATTTTCAAGTAAAAATAGTGTGATTTTATTTCAACATACTTTTAAATGTTTATAGAAATGCATCCTTTTAATGACAGTCTCAGTGATGAGTGGATGTTGAAAGTACCCATTTCACTCCCTGTCCATGTACCATACCAGTCATTAAATTGGACATACCTTCCTTGTTCTCCACTTATTGTTTATTAATTTTATAAAGTCCACTTACTGCCAAGATTGTCTTTTAGTTCTACAAATAAAGACTATAGTCCATCTGTT
Source organism: Corydoras sp. C115 (assembly GCA_019802505.1). Lineage (NCBI taxonomy): Eukaryota > Metazoa > Chordata > Actinopteri > Siluriformes > Callichthyidae > Corydoras > Corydoras sp. C115. Next base: position 2,961,165 of record JAFMOC010000037.1, on the reverse strand, counting down.
TGCGGACTACAGTATACACTGTGTTAATCCCCTTTACTCTGTTCTCTAATGGTCAGGACCACAATAGTAGCACCACAGAGCATTATTCCTAACCCAGCAGTGTCACTGAGGTGTTTAAATGACGCTACAGCAGCACTGCTGCACTAGAGCCCCTCACCATATCGGTGTCACTTCAGACCTGACGATAAACAATGCACCACCCAAATTATACCTGTTCTGTGATGGTTCTAATCAATAGAGAACAGAGAATCAGCAGAGGACTAACAAAAAAAGGGAAAACACATGTACTACAGGCTAATTGTAAAACTACAAAGTCCATCTATATTGTAAGTGGAGAAAATAGACAATGAAGCAAGAAGGTGGTGTGCACAAACTTTTGACTTGAGTTCTTTTGTAAATTTTTTTTGGTTATTTTTTTTTTTATTTGAGTATTTTGTTTCAAAATTGCATTCTTATTACAAGCGCGTACCTGGCAAAGAGAGGCTTGCTGGAGATTAGTCATCAGCTCAGAACAACACCTTCAGGATGGTTTTTAATGTTTCTCACTTTCATGCCCAAAGCACCACTGAATGTATATTTCATGGATTGCATCATTATGCCCAAGTCCATTCCTTCAGTTTCTTCACTGAATTTGCAAAAGAAATTCTCTGTAGACCAGCAGTGGAATACAGGATTGCATCGGCCCTCACGATCATTGCACAAAGGGAACATGGTCTGAGAAGTGAGAACAACTTCTTGATTATAATACTAGTAAAAGACTCGAGGGATTAAAAAAAATCAAACCTACAAATACTGTAAGAAGAATAGTAGTAAATATCTTTATTCATTGAGAAAGAAAAAGCAAACATTAAATGGTCTGACCGTGAAACTGCAAAGGATTTTCACTTGTATAAAGAAAAGAAAAAAAAAACGATATTGAGAAAATACAGGCTCACGTTCAATAGAAGAAGCAGAGTCTGACTATTCTGAAATTTCTCAAAAGGCATATTTTCTTGAAAAGCAGTCACTTCTGCTTATGTACAAATGAGGTAAAAACATTTCACAATATGCAGTACAGTATATTTAGGACACGAATAAAAAGTCAGCTTTTGTTTAATGTAAGGATAGGACTGGTCTGCCTGCGCTCATGAGAATATGGAGTTCTGAACAGATCCTTTGTGTGTCTTAAGACTTTTTTTTCCACTTTCTTTATCCTCACAATAGTTTTTTCACCCCATTGCAATCGTGTTGTGAGGATGAAGCCAAACTGTCATCCTCTTGGATTCTTTATCTTCTCTGTGAAACAGCAAGTATTGCACTCACAGTACCATCCCCTGGCTTTATTTCTTATGTTGCTGCCTTTGGAAAAAATTGGCACTTTTGAGATCCTTAATACCAGTGACGACTTTAGCAGCCCTCCAATTCCTATGATGCTTTGGTTTGCAGCATGACAGCAAGCGATCAGTTTGCATTAGGATTAGCATTCTGATGTCTTTTGGAGCACACCTACTCTCCACAGCTGCACTGTCATGCTCCACATGGAGAACAGCATAACAAAACCCATGCTGGAAAGAAAATGAAATAAAACAATTAAGTGATGGTAAGAGGGAAGGTAGTCGCTACCATGGAATGCATAGAATATAAGGTTGGCATCGTAAACCACATAGGGAGAGCCATGTTTTTATTTTTTTCCCAATTGGAAACACAGGAGCATGGAGGAGCTAACCATCCCAGCTCACACTTTTACAAGTTGTTGCTTCGGAACCTTATTAAAATGAGATATCCATGAAGTGCTTAGTGTGAGGAGTAGAAGGGCCACCTTTATGGGAATGTTCATCAGGTTACTCAGCAGGGGGTGTAATGCAAATAGAGGGCAAATTCTAGCATTTGAGTTGGGCACGAGTATAAATGCATCATGCTGTGCAAGTGTTTCCTACCAACGTATTACCAGCAAAAATAAGCAAAATGGTAAAGACCTCCTTTGCAGTGGTCCCACCACATACACTATCCTTTGAAAAGCATTTTCACCAACCAATTCAACTTTTTAAAGGTCTCTCTTGAATAAAGTCACATGCAAATAAACAAAAAATACATTTAAGTAGAAATTAGAAATGAACAAAATCATGGTTAAGGAAAAGGCCAGATTAGAAACCCCTGTTGATTATGGTAATTACTGAATCACAATCCAATTGATATGTTGTGTACCTGTTAATGACAAGACACATAATAAAAACCTTTTTAATGAATTTTTATAACTGAAAAATAGCATTATGGATGTGACCAGTATGAACAGGGCAACTTAAAAATGGGAGAAAAAGTTATAAAAACAATTATAACCAACATGCATAAAATGAATTAATTTTAAAGCATTAACAGAAACCATAACATGAATGCTGCAGTGGGTAGTACTGACGCTGCACAGCTCGTGGGCTGACATATCAAAATCTCTTTAATTTAAATGTCAATTTGCATTCTACATTGTCTTTGCATTTCCATTTTTCTTCAGTTGCATTAATTGAATTTAATTAATTGAAACATAGATTACATTAAAGTGAATTTTAAATAGATTTTTTCAAATTAGATTAGAAAAATAAAATATCTCAAAGTTAGTGAACACGATTTTTACATGTTTAGGTCAAGTCATGTTTAGTTTTAACTATGTATAAGTGTATTTTCTGTTTTGTTTGTTTCTAGTCTGTGTACTGTGGTGATTAAGAGACCTCAACAAATGCCAGTCAAATGTTCAAGGAACCTTGTACACATCATTCAGATTCTTTTCAACTTGGGCTACCAGCCTGTGTGGCCAGACACATTTGTATTCAAACTAGTATTTCGCTCCTTTTTGGCTGGTGAGAGGGGAAGGGGCACGATCTGTATTCCTCTCAAACATTGTTGCAAAAGAGTGAACAATAAGGCTGTGCTCTGCTCATTTTCTTTAGTGCTCATTCTCCCCATTCTCCTTGTCTTTTTTCACAGTCATTTGTTCCTCTCTCACATCATCCAAATGGAAGTAAAATTAATGATAAGGAGAAAAATATCAAAAACAAAGTTCGATAACAACACTGCCCATTGTGATGGCCAAGCACGATCGCCTTCTATTTAAAATAATTATAGAACGTGGACAACGAGGACAGCGCATAAGCAAAGATTAAAGAGGGAGGCGTAAGACTGTCCTCCAATAAAATGTATAAATTTATGGGGCACTTTCATTTTATGTCCTCCATAAGATGACCCACTACAGAAAATATGTTTTTTAAGAGCATAAGTGCAACAACAGAGAGTTTGAGTTATTTGACTGGTGTCTCATGGACACCATTCTGACACAGTTTCCTTTAGATCTCCAGAGAGATGTGTTGTAAGGAATAGCAATCAACAAAGCAGGTCTTGTTCGGCTTTACAAAGAAGATCTCCTTTGATTTTGGGTCCATCTCTGACACAGGTCCTTTGGAAAAGTGTTCTGCTAGGTACAGAGAGGGAGTTCCCTTAGAGGTCACTGGCCTCTGCTCTTTCATAAAGTGCTCGGAGCTTATCAAAGCGGGGACCCCAATCTTTGAGGCACTCGGGCCCAGCAGCACTACTCTCATCCAGCCCAGCTGAGCTGAATGAGCTAAGCGAGCCAGCAGGAGAACCCCCTCCTTCAGTGGAGAATACCTGCAGGGAGTCAGCAGGTGCAGAGTCAGCATGCTGCTCAGCATCTCGGATGATCTCACAAAGGTAGCGGGCTAGGTCCTGGCTGGAAAATGACAAGCTTTTGCGGGCAAGCTGGCTGGTTCGAGTAGCTGCCGGTACAGGACACTGGCCTTGAGCGGGAACATGGCTGGTGGGTACGTCTTTCCGGAGAGTGGCATTGCTGGATGATACGGTGGAAGTGCCGGTGGCCGTTGGAGCTCGGGACGGTGGTTCAGACTGATGGAGGTGATGGTTTTGCTGTTGCTGCTGGATGGGAGGAGGATGATGAAGAGCTCGGGAGCGACAGTACTGCACAGACTGTGCTGGACTTGGTTGTAAGGATTTCTGCAATTCTGCCATATCATAAGCATTCTAGTGGAGAAAGATATAAAAAATAGGTTTAATCTTTATTTTGAAATTTCTAACAATTTCTTAAAAAAAAGCACATTTTTAACTTTCCAAACTAACTAAACGTCTAACAATTCTAATGCCAAAATATATACAGTGGTGCTTAGAAGCTTATTAATCCTGCAATACTTTTAAATAAATAGAACAAAAAAAATTGTATTGCACTTTGACATTTATTATTTGAGCAATGTTATCTTTTTATCTTCCACTTAATCCTATAATAGTGTCGGGTTGGGTATTACCCATGCCCATCAAAGCGGAGAACCGAAGACACAACGAGAACATGGAAACTCCACCCAGATCGGGATTCGAACCTGGCTCTTCAGCTCTGAGAGGCAACGCGCTAAACACTATACCACCGTGCCGCCTTTACTGGGGAAAGGTATATAAACCTTTGACTTTAGTACCTGGTTTTGAATTTCTCATTAAACAGAATAAATGCAATCAAACTTTCAAACTATTTTAGTAATTATTGATTAAAATAATTTTTTAATCAATAAAAATTTTTTTTGCCCATTTTTCCATACAAAACACATTTAACTCTGTTATGTGGGCAGCTGTTTTCCTATGAAGTACTTGCTTTTACTTACACTCACATATATCTTGACAATTCATTTGAGCATTTTCTAAATTCATCTTTCCGTAAATGACACTCACAAATATGTAATATTAAATCAACTCCCCTAATTAACATATTTATTTTGGTCAACTTTATGCAGAAATATATAAAAAATTTACTTTTAGGCATCACTATAAATATGTATGAACCGTAAACCACATGACTGTCACTCATTTCTAGACTTTAACTTTTTTTCATTATACTGTGTACATATGAAAAGGCATGAATTACATCCTTTAAGACAGAAAGTACTTTTAATTCACTTTAGAAATTAAAGAATTGTCTTGCTCCAGATTGAAAAAAGAAAAAGAAAAAAACAAACAAACAAACAAAAAAAACATAAGTTCAAATAAGAGGAACATATACCCAGGCAAAATCTAGAATGTATTTATCTTCAGTAGTAAAACTACTATTAACAAGTTCCACACGACTTTTAAAAGCAACATCAACACAACTATTCATCATGGACTGGATGGTTTGAAATCCATGAGGATCAAGCTGCTGAAAGCACGGCTAAGGATAAAAGACAACTGTGGACAAAAAAATATCATCCACAGGACTCTGTAGCTCAGAAATCCTCTAGAGTGATTAATCATGTTTCACCATCTGGCAGTCTGATGGATGAATCTGGACTTTGTAGAGAATGCTACATAGTGATGTGGAGACAAAGCTTTAAGCAGTCTTAAATCTTTTTATCCAAATGAGTTGAAAATGACTTGCTTTTGGTTTTAGCTAAGAAGTGACAATTAGTGGTGGCTTATAATGAAATACAGTTGTGATCAAATTTATTCAACCCCCAATGCTGCGAAGGGTTTTATGGAATTCAGTGCACATTTGTAATTGTGTTCATAATGAAATCTTACAAGGACTTGTTAAAGAACTAAATGCAACTAAGATAGCATCAATTGTTTTTGTCATAAAGTATTAAATGGCCTTTTTGTGATTTCTTCATTGACACAATTATTCAACCCCTTTACAACTACCACTCATAAGAACAGAGGTTCATTCCAGTGTTTTCAATCAGGTATTGAAAACACCTGTGGATGTCAACGAGCAGCAATCAAGCATGATAAGCACCAATTAGCAGATTTAAAAGGACTGTGATACTCAGCTCCTTCTAGACATCTACTGGTGTGTTTTACAAGCATGGTGAAGGCAAGAGAATGGTCCCAGAAGACAAGAGAAGAGGTTATTGCTCTTCACAAGAATGGCAATGGATATAAAAAGATTGCGAAGTTGTTAAATATTCCAAGAGACACTATCGGAAGTATCATCGCAAGTTCAAGTTAAAGGGCACAGTGGAAACGTTACCTGGTCGTGGCAGAAAGAAGATCCTGACCGCGACTGCTGTGCGCTACCTGAAGCGTAATGTGGAGAAAAATCCCCGCGTGACTGCTAAGGAACTGAAAAAAGACCTGTCAGATGTGGGCACTGAAGTTTCAGCTCAGACAATAAGGCGCGCACTGCATAACGAAGACTTCCATGCCAGAACTCCCAGGCGCACCCCCTTGCTGACTCCAAAGAACAAGAAAAGTCGACTGCAGTATGCCAAAAGTCATGTGGACAAGCCACAAAGGTTTTGGGACAGTGTACTGTGGTCAGATGAAACTAAATTAGAACTGTTTGGGACAATGGACCAGCGCTATGTTTGGAGGAGGAAGAACCAGGCTTATGAACAAAAGAACATTGCCTACTGTGAAGCATGGCGGGGGGTCAATTATGCTTGGGGCTGTTTTGCTTCTAATGGTACAGGAAAGCTTCAACGTGTGCAGGGTACATGAATTCCCTTCAGTACCAGGAGATCTTGGAGGAAAATGTGATGGAGTCAGTCACAAACCTGTGGCTTGGGAGACGTTGGACCTTCCAACAGGACAATGATCCGACACACATCCAAGTCCACTAGAGCATGGTGAACATGAAAGGCTGGAACATTCTAGAGTGGCCATCGCAATCACCAGACTTAAATACAATTGAAAACCTCTGGTGGGACCTAAAGAAGGCAGTAAGCCTAAGAATGTGACTGAACTGGAGGCTTTTGCCCATGAAGAATGGGCTAAGATACCCATAGGTCGCTGCAAGACACTTGTGTCAAGCTATGCTTCACGCTTGAAAGCTGTCATAACTGGAAAAGGATGTTGTACTAAGTACTGAAAAATAATGTCACTAGGGGGTTGAATAAAAAACTGATAATGATGTGAGCACAGTAAAGACATTTGTGGTTATTGTTTATATTTGTCTAATTTATAAGTGCCTCTTTGATATAATTGTAAATAAGATGACTGAAATGATCCAAATCAATGTCAAACTGGCCAAAACACTTTATTTCAGTGGGGGTTGAATAAATTTGATCACAACTGTACATATAGCTCTGTAGACTATGGATCTTTAGATGAAATTACTGCTCTTGTAAAATGTGGTTATCTCTAATAAAAAGTAAATGGTCAAATCAAAAACTTTGTGACAAATGGATTCCAAGAAATCTTGAATTTTATTATGGCTTTAGTATCTTTCATTTTAGTCAAAAATTGTAATAATGAGCAGAGAATCAAGTAAAGAAAAATACATATCTGTCTATCTATCAATACAATTACAGGACATATAAATATTTAGTTTTTACAATTGGAGTTTTCCTGCATTGATAATATAATAACATTTAATTCTTACATTTTGCATAAAATATAACATTAACCATGGTTTAATTAGTGTAAATACATCATCTGTGCATAACAAGCTAGTTTCACCCAGATACACCCAGGACAGGGTGCCAATCTATGGCTGGGCACACACTCACAGACACAAACACGCTCTATACGGAGAATTCAATTGACCTTGATCCATGTTTTTGGATTATGGGAGGAAACTGAAGAACCCGGAGAAAACCTACGCAGACACAGGGAGAACATGGAAACTCCACCCAGATTGGGATTCGAACCGGGAACCCCTAGCGCGGAGAGGCAAACGTGCTAACCACTAAGCCACCGTGCCGCCCGCATACAAACTAAATTGACATAAATAAGCACCTAAAGGAATACACCGTCCAATTCTACAGGTGTATAAAATCATGCACCTAGCTTTTGCTTTTTCTCACCCCTTGTCTTCCCTCTTGTTCAATATCAGTGTCTAAATATACAAATGTTTTTCTGAATGATTGGACAAATTACCATACACACACTTCAAAATCATATAGAAAATCTTCCCAGAAGATGTAAAAGCTGTTATAGCTGCAAAGCAGTGACCCATTTTTAATGGGATGTCAGAACAGCTCAAGTAAATATAATGTGTGGGTGTCCCAATACTTATCTATTTAAATATCATTACGTGTAGTACATAATTTTGCAGACCACTATCAGCAGTTACAGCCTTACCTCTGAAAAGAAAGATGTTGCTGAAGAAAAAGAAAAAAAGCTCTGACTGAGACTTGGAAGACGGTAACAAGTCAACATGGTGAAACATGATGCCTTTGCCACAGTCAGTCTCTTATATAACATGGCATAATCTGTTTAGCATTAATCCAGTTCAGTTGAGACTGATTCTTCTTGTTATGCTTGGAGGGAAATATCCTCATGAGAGAAACCAAAGCTCAGAAGATAAGATGGAGAGATGTGTCTAAAGTGATGTGGGTGTGTGCAGTAAATGATAACCAGAAGTGTGAATTTATATTAGATGAACTAGAATAGATCTGATTGTAAACTATATCTGTGGTAATTGTATTATAGCATTTGGCACTGAGTAGGACAAATACCAGTTATTTCACTCTGGGCAAGGTGCAAGCTGCAGCAACTAGATACGGTAATCAATTATATAAATTTGCAAGCATGTAAATATTTCAATATAAAAAAAAAACAGCCATGCAATAAAAATAGTTGCTAGGCAACAAGAAAAGCCTGTCTATATGTGTCACATTTTATAGTTTTATTAGTGTAGGTTGTAATGGTGTGATATTGGCCACATCAAACACCATGGGCATAAATATGGTTGGTTTCATAAAATATAATAGAATGCAATATTTCACTTTTGAAGTATTACATGGTTTACAGTGAATATTCTAGCCAAGACATATTATGTAGATGGTGCTTTAAGATGTGGTTTGTATAAGGTATAAATAAATATGTGTTACACTAGTTTGTTCCATTCTGAAATCAATGAAAATCCATTTGACATTGGTGCTATATTTTAGCGCTATTCTTCCAAAACACTTGGATCTCAATAATGACAGGCTTAAGTGTGATAAGCACACGTTTTCAATTAATAAACACATTACTAGAATTCAGATTTGTAAATTTACTTTAACATAACCATCATTATTGGCAGCATGGAAAATAAATGGTTAGAATGTGTGCCTCTAAGCACTGGGGATCCAGGTTTGAATTCTGATCTGGGTGGATTTTCCATGTTCTCCTTGTGTCCATGTGGGTTTATCCAGGTTTGCCGGTTTCCTCCCAAAGTCCAAAAACATGAATTCAAGGTAAATTGTCTGCTCTATATTACCTCTATATAGTGTGTGTGTGTCTTTGCGAGTGGGTATGCCGAGTGGGTATTGGCACCCTGCATGAGCATGAGGGACCCTAGTATAGGATTAAGTAGAAGATAATTAGATGAGAAAAATATGAATATGTTACAAAATGTGACGAATATAGAGTCATTTGTGGTTTTGCCATGTAATTAAACAATGCTCATTATGCTGAAATGTACTGATGAAAACTAAATACTCTAAATAAACAAATGTTCTGTGTCACCTATCCATTACAGCTATGCCATTTCATTTTAAGCTGCTCTAAATTTGCAGCTATAACAGAGAAATAGAGTTCATCTGTGAGTATTTGCCCATTCATCCATAAAAACATTTATGAATTTAATCAGTAATGATGGGCAACAGTGCAAATCTTTATGCTGGTTCATCTTAAAGCTTTTTGAAAGAGTTGAGGTTAGAGCTTAGAGTGGTTTAGTCAGGTTCTTTTACACCAAACTCAACCAACCATGTCGTTACACATCTAGATTTGTGCACTGTGCTGGAACAAAAATGGACCTTCCCCAAATTCCCACATATTTGGAAACAGTGTCTAAAAAAGTGCTTGAATTTATTTACCCTTTACCATTTAATAACGGAGTCTCTTTGTTTTCTCCATCCATTGTGGTTTATTTAATTTATATAAAAAAAAAACTGTAAAAAAATAAAACATGACTTCAATAGTTTTAATTGGTTTAGGTGTAAATGTGGGAAATCACATAATTGGCTGAATAGAGTCCACCTGCGATGCATTATGGTGTCACGCACATGGCTCTGAGGTTAAATTCCTGCTGTATGCAGAGAAAATGTTAATGTCCCCTAGCACCTAGAGTCTACAGCAGTACTGTTAGACCAGGGCTCTGACAGACCTCTTACAAACCAAAGTGTTTATAATGGAATAAACACTGAGCAGTAATTAAGCATACACACTTCTGCAAATTCAGGTCCCTGGAGCACTACCAACAACAGCTGCAGTGCTGAATTAGGTCAATTCCAACTACTGCTCAAAATTCAGAAAATATATATCAAATGCTGGTTCCATATATATATATATATATATATATATGGTCAAAATGTCCGTCTGTCAGCACTGTGCATCCAAGTTCGAATGAAGTCTGCATAGGTTTCTCCAGGTTCTCCGGTTTCCACCCACAGTCCAGAAACATGGATTCAAGGTGAATTGATTGCTCTAAATTGCCCCTATGTAGTGTTTGTCGGTGTGAGTGGATTGGTACCCTGGACACACACACACCATGACCCTAAAAGTGGATTAATGGATGAGATGAGATGTATTACAAAGTACTGTGAAAGATTCAAACACTGTAAAATCTATGGACATAACTGACAATAGGTTCATACAATTAATTATTATTATTATTATTATTATTATTATATGAATTTATTTCTACTAACACTTTTATAATTATAATTATTATTTGCTTTAAAGACTCATGTTAAGCTTTGCTTTTTTCAAAGTGTATAGATACAAGATACAAAGTGTATTAACTTTAAAATTTTATAATAAAAAAGATGCTTACCAGTTTCCCATTTCACACAATGTTATATTTTTATGAAGCAGAGATTTTTTTGTTAAGAAACCTATTTTTGAATTCATTTTTAAAGTATGCCCAAGCCCATGTGGCTCTATTAAGGGAGCATGACAGTTTCTCAAACAATATCACCTTAGGGCTCAGTGGCCATGCACAATTCAGCAGTAGTTTCCATTCTTGTCTCTTGCACGTCAAGATTTTCCCTGACTTCCTTAATCATTTAATAATATTATGAACTGTAGATTGTTAAAACATAGATTCTTTGCAATGTTGTCTTGAACTGACTGCTAATTCTGTAATTACATTTGGCACACAGTGGTGAACCATGACCCTCCTCTGCTTGCAAATAATAAACCTTCAGTTTAAGGTCTTTTAATTCTCAATCTTGAAGACCATTAACACTGCTAAATATAAAACCTTTCAGAATAGTGTAACTATAACTTCAGATTTCTCTAATAGCAATATTAACAAGTTTCGGAGGTAAACAAAAAGAGTTGCTGGAGTTCAGACTGTAAGCAAATACATGCACAAGAATCACAGAATTACAATTAAAAAATAATAAATTAGTGCAGGTTATTACTGGAACATAAACCCTGTGGACCTGATTCAAGACCTCTGTTACCCTGGTATTAATTGTAAATGTAAATACACATGCAATCATCATAGGTTACCCCAGACTTCTGGATAAACTTTATTGCTAGAAAAATAACCTGCAAGCACTCTTTAAAAATTTAATTGACCATCTACATAATCCTAACCTAATGTCTAAAGATTTTAGAACTTATAAAGAAAATGATGAATACTAAAGTTGTTTTGTCATGTTTATGCGCTCATCTCCTTATCTGAGTCAAATCCTATAAAAAAAACTTTATAAAAAACAGGCATAAAATATGTTCTATGAATATGTGCTCAATATGCCACTTTCTATGTGCTTTGTATTTTCATTCATTTATGTAAAATAAAATAATTTTAAGTTATGTAAAAAATAAGTTTTTGTACAAACATTACTGCTAACTAGTACGAAATTACCTATTTGCCCCCCACTGATATAGGATTGGTCATTTAAAAAATAATCAAGAAAACGAAATTGTCACTCCTTTATACTTTCCCCACTTGGGTAGCATACAATTTGGAGCTTTTCTCCCCAGCGTATACACTTTCAGTAAGAAATGTCATGGGTAAAATGTCAAGCTGTCACGCTATCTTGAAACATTCTGCTTTCAACAGTTTTGAGTCGGCGTGAAAAACGAAGCTGGTGGGCTCTTAATGTTAAAGGTTGCCGTGGAGACAGTTCCGCAAGAGCCGTCATGGCAACTGGATTTCGGTCAGACTTTTTCAGTCGTCCCATCGCAGGTTGTCATGGCGACATGGGCCACTTGTTCTCTGTCTTTCTATCTAGCCTTCTGATCATGGCATATGATGTTGAAAAAATAGCCTACTCATTTAACGTGAAAGCAGACCTTTGTTTAGTAAACTGCCATTGACCTTTGCTGTGATGAGAATATATACTGATCTCCTTGTGAGTTCTGCTAGAACCGAACTTCGTAACCCTATTTACCCTGTTCTTTTTCAATGGTCAGAACCCCAATGGCAACATCAAAGAGTAGATGGTGCTGGTATATCATTCACAGCACTTTATGTTGACTGTTTCTCTGGTACAAGTGGATACTGCCACATTTTTAAACAGATGAACTATTATCTGTAACTTGAGAACTCAGTTTAAGTATATAAAAAAATTATGTGCTTATTACTTGATCTTCCTCTCCACCTCCTTCCTCATCGTAGTTGAGCACATTTTCACGGATATCCTCCCAGCCATCGTGGTGAGCAGAAACGTGGTATACGCCCTCCTTTAGGCCCTTGTAACTCCTCCATCGTGTATACAGAAAGATCCCCAGCAAGAGTACTGCACACACACACACACAAAGAATGTGGAAAAACAACCTTTCAGCATAAATCTGGTATAAGTCCAGGCCCAATGAAACTATATGTAACCAAATGTGGGATCCCTGTTCTCAAATTAACTGAAGTTCAATCAATAGTTACTTGTCTTTTCCACTTTAAAAATAAAGGGTTAATAAAGAATAAAAAATGTACAAAAATAATAAAAATTATTGCATACTAATGAAAACATGTACATTGTTTTACAGAGGAAGTTTGCTTTGTGGCATAGTTGTCCTCGATTCCATGTCCTGTAACGAGTTTTTTTTTTTTCAGATTTGGGTTTGATTATGCAGTTCAAGTGAATGTCCAAATAAAGTATGTGGCAACAGTTTATAGGAGGTTGTGTTTATTTCTGGCATGACTTTGACCCTCTACCCGATATAAGGTCTATAAAAACATTGTTTGATAAATTTGCTGTGCAGCAACTGTAATGATTTGCACAGAGCCCTGATATCAACATATGATATGAGGAGCAACATTGAAATGAGGAGCTAAGATCTCTTGTTCAGCATTGACTCACCACGCAAATGCTTGATTTAATGAACACAACCCCCCTCCCCCATATACACAAACAACTGGCTTTAAAATAGCATTTTTAACATGCTCACACAGGTCCGACATCCACATTCCTTTCATTCTTATATTACCAAATATAAAAGGCTACAAAAAAGATTTAGGCTGAGGTACATTTAGGCTCACAAACAAATACCAGCATACTAGTAACCACCTGAAAAGCTTAAGCCGAAGCTTGTAAATACCCTAGCAATCACATACTGATAGGTGCTGACCAACACCAAGAGAAAGCTCTTAAATGCCTAAGCATCTTATACCCTAGTTTTCAGTAGCTTTAAACCATCATTCATTTAATCAGTTACACATTTAATCAATAATAACTTTGCATTACATATATAATATAACATATAATATATAATTTTGTGCATGCATTTTACCTGAGTTTTTTTATCCCCTGTTTATCCTTCAAAAAAGTGTTAAAAAAAAAAAAAACATTATTCTTTTCAGATATAGATATTTTTTATACAACATCAAGTTGGCAGTTTGCAAGGTCACTTTGGAATATTGATCAACACATACTTTTGCGTATTATTTGGTCTGCGTCAGATGTCATAAAAGGTCGGGTTGGTGTGAGATTTGAAAACACTAACCCAAGCATCGATAATATGCACACACACAGTGTTGTGTAAGCTATGCTACACTATATCATTCCTGTAAAAATAAATAACTAAACACTAAATAAATTATAGTTGTATTAACGTGTTCTCAAAACCGCGACGCATGAATCATGCAGGAATATTTTTAATAACATTGACAGCAGATTTATTATTAATATATATTTTTTGCATCATGAATAAAATTTTGATCAGTTATAATGAAAGCAAGCAAACAAAAAATACAACAGAAAGAAATATTAATGCAAGTTAGGAGAAGGTATATGTCGGACTGAGCTTACACAAAGTATTGATATCAGTTATTGATTTAGAACATCCAATGAGATAGTTTCAGCCCAGTCTGACAAGCACAGACAGAATAATGCACCAAAGAGCATCATGTCAAGAGCTTCCAGCTTCAATTGTTTCTGGAATCAGATTGACCTTTCCAGTAAATTATACTTTATATTCTATGAACTGCACTCCTACAGTTTAGTCTGCTGCCAACAAACTCTTGCACTTTCTCTTGGTTTTGGCAGTTTGTTTTTCTTGGGTTTAATGGCACTTCTCTGTTTTACTTATTTTTCTGTATAGTTTCCTTTGCATCTATTGTATTCTATTTTTCATTGTTACCCACTCTGTTCCACTGGGGATTTCTTTACATCACTGCTATGTTTCTTGATTTTTTTTTATTTACTGCTTTTTTAATATATAGAAAACTGTCTTCAGTAGGTACAATACTTAACTATTATTACCTTCAGTAGGTACAATACGTAACTATTATTACCTCTGCATTATGCTTCAATAGACCGCATATGATCAACAAGCGATAATGTTACTTGGAAAACCAATTCATACATACAGTATTTAATGTGTTAATCACGTAAACACACTTTATGTGCATGACTTAATACAGATCATATTAAATTGGTCAGTATTCAATGAAGTATTAAATTATTTTCACAGACTCTGATATCTTTAACAGCTTTTACTATGTGCACACATGGAAACAGACAGACATGGTGTTATTTGATATTTTCATAAACAAACATAAAATTTCACTTATGAAATTTGTCATGCTGTTTTCATGCCAAAAGAAGGCACTTACAAAGAGCCACATGCCATTTTTAGCACAATTTTCTCGCGTAATCAATGAAAAAAAGATTTTTGGCTCATATTCAAAGGAAGTGAGCAATTTAAAAAAGTGTGCAATGGAGCCTAAAAGAGAAAGGTGGAACGTATCCAACTATGTGAGTCACCTCACAGATTGTGTCGGCAAAAATCTACCTTTATCTGTCATACATTCAAAAACAAAAGTATATGGACAACTACACATTCAAGTACGTGCAGAGATAGACCCGTAGTGGTGCTCAAGCACCTGCCCTGAACGAGAAAAAAACACCCTTCCTGCTGATGTATCTTAATTGTGTTAACAAAAATAAATCTATCAAAATATCCTACTAATGTTTCAATCAGTAAAATAAAAAAAATAATAATAAATTTAAAAATTAAAATTGTTTCCTGCCCCCAGAAACATTTTTCACCTGTTTCTGTAATGTGTTGGTAAGATTTTTTGTGGGGGTTTCACTGCACATTTATTATTTAGTTAGTAAATCTAAGCCAATTCATTTATTCAGTAATTTATTAAATTAATAATTTGCATTTACTGTGTAGCCCAGCGATAGATTGGCATCCTGCCCTGGGTCCTGACAGTGTTGCCAGTTTAGTGACTTTTTGCCTTTTGTAGGGACTTATGGTTCACGTTTGTCTCAAAAGTGTTGTTAAACACTGTGTTAAAAAATGTGATTAGTTTACCATAAGGAGAGTGTCTAAACATGTCCACCTAACGTAAATGACATGAACAGATGGATCAAGTTTTTACACATGCTATGGAGGGTAAACAATATTCAAACCCATAAGGCAAAACTGAATAAACCTGAAGGCAATGATCACCTTGACAGCCTATTTAGATATTTGAAAACATTTTGTAAGATTCATGCAGTCTGTCCTACAGCATGTATTTTAAATGTGTCTTAAAAAAAAGCTGTTCCAAAAAGTGTATATATATATATATATATATATATATATATATATATATATATATATATATTTTAGCAAAACATTATTTTATGGTTTTGCTTCATACATGATGTGTTTTATCAGGAAGGACAATTAAATTTATGATACCATACACCCATACAACTCTCTCAAATGCTATTGTCTCTAGCATCCATTCAGAGCAACTTGAAAAAAATATGAAAATACAGCTTTAGAATTGCATTCATTCCTCCTCCACATAGTTAGCACTATACAATTGAGCTGGCAGTGTTCTCATGACATCTGTCAAATCCAGAGTTAATTGGTCAGGCAACCAGATCCTAAAGTGAAACCACTCTAGAGAATGGGTTTCCACTGCTCCAGGGTGTAATGGCGGGGTGCTTTAGACAAATCCAGCAGACAAATCCATGTACTGAAATATAGAACCAACTAATTTTGTCTGGTAATCTGGAGCCTATCAATGCTATAATATAATATACTAAAATATATATAGTAAATTACTCAATATCTGCACACAGATAACCAGCAGTAAATGTGTTTTAAAACAGTTTGAAAAGACATGGTGGAAGTTCCTGAAAATAACACTTTACTCAGTTTAAAATAGGTTTAAAGTTAATAAGCTCATTTCAACTTCATTTAATTTTCATGTTAATTTGTGTGGCTCATTTACATCTGAGCTTTTACACTGACAACATGCTAAAAAGAAGCAGGGGGGAAAAACGTTAAAGGAAATACAGATTCACTCATTAGCAATGTGTCTCATTTTATTCCTTACAAGTCTAAATGATGAGCATGTCAAAAAATGGAATTATAATCACCTCTGTAACCTACTGTCATTGCAATATACATTTGAAACATATAAATGAAGGCATGGTACTGATGTTTCTGAGCTTAAAAATACATTGTAAATATTTTGTTGTAAATACAGTATCAGTTAAAGGTTTAGACATGCCTCCTTTTTGATCCACTTATTGTCCATTTGATCACTTCTATACTTGTTATAAAGTTGGACTTCCAAGTTCTACAATTGCAGACTGTAGTCCATCTGTTTGTGGACTACAGTATGTACTGTGTTAGTCCCCATTACTCTTCCTGTACTTTGTTACCTGTACCACCACAGAGCAGTTATTATTTGGTTAATGCATTATTCCTATCCCAGCAGTGTCACTGAGGTGTTTAAATGAAACTACAGCAGCACTGATGCCTTAAAACCCCCTAATCACATCATTTTCACTGCAGAACTGACTATTAACAATACACCCCCTAAATTATACCTGTTCTGTGATAGTCCTGAACAATAGAAAACCGTGAACCAACAGGGGACTAATAAAAAAAGAAAGCAAATATACTACAGCCTGTAATTCAAGAACTTAATCTTTATGGTAAGTAAAAAAAAATTGACAACAGAGCAAGAAGTCGGTGTATCCAGCCTTTTAACATCATGTAATCTTTCACCTATTGTTACAAGACGCATAAAAATACATTATTAAACTCAACTAGACATAGACAAATTATTATTTTATATTTATATTATTTCACTCAGAAGGGCTTTCACATAGGACTTAATTAGGTACATATATCAACTGATTTATGTAAATATCTATGCATTTATTTTCAGGTGTCAGTTTAAATTCTCATTAAAATTGGATAAAGTAATGATCTCAGTGATTTTAACCATGATAGTTATGTTGGGTATATCAAGCCTTTATCACTGTCGAGTTTTCTCAGTATGATGCAATAAAGAAAAATCATCTAGTAACCAGAAGTTGTATAGATGGCAGTGACTTACTGGACAGAGAAGTCTACAATAAAAGGCCAACTTTAGAAAGGCTAAAATAAACACTAACAACTTGAAATGAGAAATAAAATATCACAAAATGCACAATGTATCAAACATTAAGACTGCTCTTAATAGCAAAGTAGTCTTCCAACTACAGAGCTTACAAAATGTATATTAGACTAGGTGTGTAATAACAACCTTATGACACATATGAATAGTATAACCCTTGTAAATGTATAGAACATATTATTGGCTAAAAGAAGCATTTATGTAAAAAGCTAATTGTTCAAAGCATAATGTTAAATCTAATAATGTATTTAATCTAAAATTGTTTATTGTAGCAGTATTTTTTTTACACTAGTATAATATTGTGTTTCAATTAGCAATATTGCGGCAATTGTAAAATTTCAGCAAAGAAGTTTACTGTATTGTCACCACCTTATTTATTTATTTTCCATCAAGTCTATTTCATCTCATCATTTTGTCCATCAAGACTATTCCCGTGTCTCCCACTTCAATACTCTCTTTGTTATGATTGTGCGTTATCTGCTCAGGCTGTTTTCATAAGCAAGCTGATTGTATCCGCTGACTCACCAAAGAACCATATGCAGGACAGGCCTTTGAGAACTTTTAATGCTGCAAATCAGGATCACCATAAGACAACGCTGACATTTAGCACCATCCAGACAATGGCTAATCTTCACTCACACAAAAATACCAAAGGTGAAAGGAAATGAAGTCAGAATCAGGTAGCCTACTTTGTTATCGAGTGAGATGTAAAAACTCACACATTCTTAGGCACTGATAACAGTAAGCAGTTGCAGATTTAAAATATCGTGTGCTTAAAAGAATTTCCATGTCTTATTTGATTACTTGCATTGAAAATCCATTCTCTGTTGCTAACAATAGTTGTGATTTTGATTAAGGCCTGAATTGACAAATTTTCTTAATGACTTATTTATAATAAGCACACTGTGCTGCTTGATTTAGCATTGTCAGTGTGTTTTTGCTATCATTGCTTCATACCACAATATTTTATAGTTACTTTTCAGGACCCTGTGGAGGTTAACATACTCTTTACAACCACTAGAAGTGGCTCATGATGGCTCTCATCACCTCACTGTCAGTGATTTGTAGCCAAAAGTGTTAAGAGCTATTTTGCGCAGGGAAAACTTAAATATAGGTGACATGGAAGATATTTTGTATGATGATTTTTTCCCCCTCAGTTAGTTAAATAGTCATGGGCTTGTGGTTAAGGAACCAGCCTTGTGAACTGAAGGTCTCTAGTTCCATTCCCGGTCCCACCAAGTACTATGGCTGAAGGGCCCTTGGGCAAGTCACCTGACCCCAATTGCTCCCCAGGCACCGTATTCAAGGCTTCACCAGTGTATGTAAATGTGTTTGTTTTACTGCATGGATGGGTTAAATGTGGAGGACAAATCCCTCTGTTGTACGCACAGTGGGCAACATAAATCACTTTATCACTTTATTAATAATAAAATAAAACCAAGAAGAGACCAACTACATGTAAATTATCGTTTACACCATTTGCAGGAAATATCATCAGAAGCCCGGGCCGAGAAGGGCCTAATAAAATAAATAAATGTACTAATAGAGAACATGACGGGTGTAACTGTTCAAAAAGAAACTGTAAGAAAAATATGTCTAAAAAATATGTTAAAAGAAAACACTTTAAATTAAAAGAAATGAAAACTTAAAAGTTTAAAGATTACCATTTTTTAACTACATCTGAAGCAATAGCCATTAATTATTCTCTCGTTCTCTCTTACTCACTCACACACACACACACACACACGCACACGCACACACACACCAGACCAGACAGATATGCATGCCTCTGTTTTCAAACTAGTAAAATATTTCAACTCTATTTTTGTCTCTGTTTTGCATAACCTGGGGTGCCACAGACATGACATTTTTATATTTTTTAGGAAACTGAGAGAATGTGGAAAGAACAACAAACGATTTTCAAAAGTGTTTTGACCTAAAAAACAATGTTCTTACCATTAAGCACAGTAAGAAGTTGTATTTAGCCACGGGATCTAAACACCAAGCTCATCTTAATGACATCCTACAGCACAGAGTCATTTCTCTGGTCCATTAGAAATGGAAGAAAAAACAAGATAAACCCAAATTGTGATTACAGGTTCAACCAATTACAAATCATGCAAACATTTTTGGAATTAGTTTGACAAATGCACTGAACAAAGTGTATTAATTTAAATATCATGGTTATATAAAGGGAAAAAAAAAAAAAAAAAAAAAAAAAAAAAATATATATATATATATATATATATATATATATATAGATATATGGCGGCACGGTGGCTTAGTGGTTAGCATGTTCGCCTCTCAGCGCTAGGGATTCCTGGTTCGAATCCCCATCTGGGTGGAGATTCCATGTTCTCCCCGTGTCTCTCCGTGTGTATGTGTGCGTGTCTGTGTGAGTGTGTGCCCAGCGATAGATTGGTACACTGTCTGGGTGTCTGCCCAGCGCCTGAAACGTTCTCCCCTGGAAGGGCATGGGGAATATATATATATATATATATATATATATATATACACTGTATTTATATATATATATATATATATATATATATATATATATATATATATATATATATATACATATACATATATATATATATATATATATATATATATATATATATATATATATATATATATATATATATATATACATATATACATATATATATATATATATATATATATATATATATATATATATATATATACATACACACACATACACCCACACACACACACAGCAGTGCATCAATTTTTTTCAAACCATGTCCCCTAATAATTTTTTAAACAGCAGGTTTTTAGAGCCATAATCTAATCTAAAGTTTTTAATTTATTTAAGTGAAATAAATGCATTAGGAATGAATTGGGTGATTGTTCATAATAATTTTTGAGTTTTGCTAGTTACAATATTTATTAAACACAACAAAGCCATAGCATAACATGCAGTCGATGGCTAATAGATTAATCATCTTAATTTGAAATATTAACTTAGTAGGAGCTAAGAATTCAATGTTTTCATGGTATTTAAAGTGCAGTGGCATCTGCTGTGACATATCACAATCACTTGGTTACTGCTAACGAATAGCATACATTTACATTTACAACACAATGAGATCCAGTAGAATCAGAAAGCTTTTCATTCAGTCATTGCAAAGCTTTGTGGCTAATGAAGTCATGCATGACTTTTGAAATTATTATTATATCATCATTGTATTCAACAGTATTGATCAACTTATATACCTAAGTACATAAAATTTGAGGGGGGAAGAATATCCAATATATTTATATTGGGGATGGTGTGTCTGTATATATATGTATGTATATATATATATATATATATATATATATATATATATATATATATATATATATATACACACATACACCATCTGGTTAGTGATATGCCACTGAATATTTAGATCCAGGTGGAGAATCAGGTTGTGAATTGAGTGAATCAGGGGGGTAAACAGATATAATCAGCCAGTATTTGACAGGAGCTGCTGTTAGGAATATATATATATATATATATATATATATATATATATATATATATATACATATATATATATATATATATATATATATATATATATATATATATATATATATATATATATATATAAAACCTAAAATGCAATAGCTCTGTCTAAAAAAAGCCAACATAGCCTGACTACAAAAACCCAATGTGGTTCATAAATAATGAGAATATGTATGAGAATATCTATCTTTTCTTATTCTAAATGTTATTGTTTATAATATTACAAAATAATTACCAAAGTGCTACAAAATATCACTTCAAGATCCCTGTGGTTGTCTGTGATTGACAGGCCAGCATACTCAGTCATCATAACTTTAAAAAATATTGCATTCAGTGTAGCTATAAAATACAGGATATTATATTTCGAATAGATTGTGATGCAGTCTAGCCAGATAAAACCCAAAAAACTGTTGCAGAAACGTAAAACACTAAATAATAAAAATACTCTTTTATTTTATATTAATTTAGAAAACTAAATAGTTAAAAATCGTCTTCATTATTTCTTAAATACTATTATTATTATAATTGTTTAAATTATGTATTTATTCCACGTGTTTACTTTTTTTTATATACTTCCTGGGTGCAGAGAGTGCAGAAGGGACTTGAGATTTCTTTAAGGCTGCAAAGCATCTGATCTTTTCCACTTAAATACACATTACACACCATGTAGTGATTCAGCATGGACCTTTAAACACACCGCTCAAGCAGCATGAGCTCTCGGACCAAGTGCTGTCTTATAAAAGACTTTAATTGCCACATGCCAGAGAATAATTCTCCATGCATGAGTTCTTGGCACACAAAACACAGCATGAACCTAAGTATGCGCTGCAGGACTTGAACAAAGGGAGACTGCTATAGAAAAAAGTCTGTACAATTTTATTAAAATACTTTATCATTTAAACCAGTGAACCAACCTATATATATATTTTATTTTTTATTTTATTTTTTTTATTTTTTTTCATGTTGAATTATTCGGTAACAAATTAGGATTTATAATGATAAATATATTGATTTTGGGGATGAAGTAAAGCACCTCTTTTGGTGCAAAGGATTGGATAGAGAGCTCTTAGTGTAAACAGACAACAGAGAAAAGCTGAAGAATTTCAACTCCATTTCAGAGCCTAGAGGAATAATGTTCTTCAAAAAGAGGGATTTAGACACAACTGTAGCATTTATAGGGGATTCATATTAAGGTTTTTTTTAATGTGAAAGCTTCTAACTAGTTTATAGAGTCAAAGGACCAAAAGACGTTTTTGGACCAAAAAGATTCATGCATACTTTTACAGTTGACAGAATAAATGCTTTCTTCAAAATTTATATTATAAAAAAAATAATAGGTTATCTGACTGATCAATTATTTCAAGTATGTCTTTCTAGCAGAAGGACTCAGACTTCAAACACAAAGGTACTATTCAAGGATGCTTCTAAAAAGTAAAAATCTCAAACTCTCAACCTTTAAAAGACTTTCAATTAAGAGAAAAATCTTTCTCTTAATTATTAAACTTTGAACTTGCTACGACTGCAAAAAATGCATACACAAGGTACAATGTAATTACTGGGTGCAGAAAGGCATCCAAAATCTAGCTATATACTATTCCTTGAGGCTTATCCTGTGGCTGGTAGTAAGATAGACAAGAGAGGGCAAGAATGAATAAAATAATAAATACAGTGCATCCGGAAAGTATTCACAGCGCTTCACTTTTTCCACATTATCTTACGTTACAGCCTTATTCCAAATTGTATTACAATAATCTCTTTCATCAAAATTCTACACAAAATACCCCATTATGACCATGTGAAAAAAGTTTTCTTGAGAGTTTTGAAAATTTATTAAAAAAAAAAAACTAAGAAATCACATTTACATAAGTATTCACAGCCTTTGCCATGAAGCTCAAAATTGAGCTCAGGTGCATCCTGTTTCCACTGATCATCCTTGAGATGTTTCTACAGCTTAAATGGAGTCCACCTGTAGTAAATCCAGTTGATTGGACATGATTTGGAAAGGCACACACCTGTCTATATAAGGTCCCACAGTTGACTGCATGTCAGAGGGCAAACACGAAGCATGAAGTCAAAGGAATTGTCTGTAGACCTCCGAGACAAAATTGTCTCGAGGCACAAATCTGGGGAAGGATACAGAAAAATTTCTGCTGCTTTGAAGGTCCCAATGAGCACAGTGGCCTCCATCATTCGTTTAATGGAAGAAGTTTGGAACCACCAGGACTCTTCCTAGAGCTGGCCAGCCATCTAAATTGAGCGATCGGGGAAGAAGGGCCTTGGTCAGGAGGTGACCAAGAACCCGATGATTACTCTGTCAGAGCTCCAGCGTTCCTCCGTGGAGAGAGGAGAACCTTGCAGAGGGACAACCATTTCTGCAGCAATCCACCAATCAGGCCTGTATGGCAGAGTGGCCAGGTAAAAGCCACTGCTTAGTAAATGGCACAAGGCAGCCCGTTTGGAATATGCCAAAAGGCACCTAAGGACTCTCAGACCATGAGAAACAAAATTCTCTGCTCTGATGAGACAAAGATTGAACTATTTGGTGTGAATGCCAGGCGTCATGTTTGGAGGAAACCAGGCACTGCTCATCATGAGGCCAATACCATCCCTACAGTCAAGCATGGTTGTGGCAGCATCATGCTATGGGGATGTTTTTCAGCAGCAGGAACTGGCAGACTAGTCAGGATAGAGGGAAAGATGAATGCAGCAATGTACAGAGACATCCTGGATGAAAACTTGCTCCAGAGCGCTCTTGACCTCAGGCTGGGGCGACGGTTCATTTTTTAGCAGGACAACGACCCGAAGCACACAGCCAAGATCTCAAAGGAGTGGCTTCAGGAACTGGTCCTGAAGCCACTCCTGTGAATGTTCTGGAGTGGCCCAGCCAGAACCCAGACTTGAATCCGATTGGAGAGATCTGAAAATGGCTGTGCACAGACGTCTCCCATCCAGCCTGATGGAGCTTCAAAGGTACTGCAAAGAAGAATGCGCAAAACTGCCTAAAGATAGGTGTGCTAAGCTTGTGGCATCATATTCAAAAAGACTTGAGGCTGTAGTTGCTGCCAAAGGTGGTTCTACAAAGAATTAAGCAAAGGCTGTGAATACTTATGTAAATATGATATCTTTGTTTTTTAATTTGAATAAATTTTCAAAGCTCTCAAGAAAACTTTTTTCACATGATCATAATGGGGTATTTTGTGTAGAATTTTGAGGAAAGGGATTAATTTAATACAATTTAAAATAAGGCTGTAACGTAACAAAATGTGGAAAAAGTGAAGCGCTGTGATTATTTTAAGACAAAAAAATGCTCTGGACACACATTCTGTTAATTGTCAAATTGTGTCTGTATATTAAAAGCTTTACAATAAATAATACTGCAGTAATACATGTTGTCCAAATGTCTCTCATGAAAAACCTCTTGTTTCAACACTAGATATATTTTGTCTCTCACCTCTGTTTTTTTGCTTTCTTGACATAAAGTACAATAAATCCCACATGGATAAAAGCCCCATCATCACTCTGCTTCTCCTAGAATGCCAATGGCCACGAAACAAGATTGCCCCATGGTGAGTTGATGGTGCACAACAGAGAACAAAAAGAATACATCTCATAGGCCAGTGGCAGTGGTCTTATACACAGTGAGATATAATGGATAATAGCTCTGTCAAGACTGTCAATGGAAGAGTTTATTAAATGGTTTGTTTTTATATACAGCACTAATTTGAAAAAGTAGATTTTTACCAACCCAAATTAGTTCACAAATATTTGGCTTAGTAAATATATAAATATACACAATGCCAGTAAAAAGTTTGTACACCCCATTTATACGCTCTTATTACAATATAATTATTGCTTATATCTTATATAACTATGTACAATTTTTTTACAGTTTTTACTAGTGCATTTTAAAACCATATATTATTTTTTAATTAATAATAATAATAATAATAATAATAATAATAATAATAATATTTGATAATTAAAAGTAAATACAGCCCTAATTTAAAAAGGGCCAAGTACATTATGACAGATCCATTGATTCATTCATTGCCCACAGCAAAAAAAAAAAAAAAATACACAGAGAAAATTACTAAATAAAAATGATATGTTAAAAGAGACATCGCTTTTTTTCTCTCCTAATTTAACCTCTTAACTCTTTATTTATGAGATGGGATAAAAGACAAAATACAAACTTCTTTTTATATACCTTTGTATGAAAGAGATCCATTTGAAATTCCATCCATACCCTGGTGCATTGATCTCTATTTCAAACTAAGCTTTGGTAAACAGCACAAGGTGTGACTACAAATCAAGTAATTAACACTTCTAACAGCTTCGACAGCTCTGAATTTTCAAGGTCATAGTAGTGATGCCATTCACCTAATCTGTCTAAAAAGAGAACTGGTGTTCAACTCAAATTATGGCAATACTTGTTCAAACACACACCTGTGGTGATAAAACAACAAAAGTGGAGGAGTAAACTCTATGATCTATATAGCTTTAATTACTATACGCCTCATAGATGTAACATGCTATGATCAAAAGAGCTCATCCCTATAAAAAGGTGTCTATTCACATAAAATTAGAAGGGATCTGCCCACTATTTGAAGAACAGGGTGCAAAGGTTAATAAAATTAAAGATATATTTAAATAAGGTGTATAATATGTGCATGGCAAAATAAAACATGCAGTAGTTAAGCATGCATTTTTTCATAATAAAAAATAAACTTGATTTGTGAATAAAACCAAAATGCTAAATACAAATGTTAATGCAAAATAGCTCTGAAAGTCAATGAATTGACAATAAGACTATAATTATATAAATACTATAATTATAAGTTATTAATATTAATGGAACAACTGTAAAAGGAGTAACAGGCATGTAGTTTTGAGTTAAACTAGTGCTGTAATGAATAAAAGATAAACAATAAAAGAAGACAATAACAGTACCCAGGAAACACAATATTTTCTAAAATAACATTTCAATGTCAATGGTAATCTAATTTCGCAATATAATGTGCAATGTAATGTGTGTTATCAGATATGTGCTGAAGTGAAATTGTTTACCTAGAAGTACCATGAAGCATATGCATATTGCAAACAGCGATTTAAAGCTGAGCCCCACATCTTCATGATATATTGCCATTGTGACCTCACAGTGGCGTCCCCTGTAGCCTTCTGGACATTGGCACGTAAACTTTGAAGGCGACTGGGCCACGCAGGTGCCTCGGTGGCATGGGCGACTAGCACAGAGTGTGTAGACACAAAATTTGCCTGTGGCATTGGCCTTGACCATGTGACCTGGAGGGCACCTAAATTTGGAAAAGACAGAAAGGAACAAATGGAGTGAAAATTAGTAGTCTATAAATGACAAATGGAAAGCAGAATATCTTTAAATGTATTAAGTATTAACATTTTATCATCAATTTCACGATGTTGTAAATATGTTTTGTGGCACTAGTTTTTGAATGATGCTTATAAAATAATGCATAATTATTTACATAAAAGTTGTTAAATATTTATTATGAAATGTTCCTGTAAAAATGCTGGTGCATCATTAGCCACCAGAGGGCAAAAGTAGCAAAACCAAAGGTCTGGCAGGGGAACAGCAGATTCTAACCTACCTCTACCTCCTCTGCCAATCTAAAGCACCAAAACCAAGGCTTAGACCTAAGAGGTTTTACCTTGGTCATCCATATGGCTCTATGTTACCATTTACTTAACTTTAGCCATTGTGGCAGCATAACATTTCCATCCTTACTTATGTAGAGTCAGGAACAGGTATCCATTGTTGTACCTGTTTGGCAGGCAAATTGATTGGAGGTAGGGAGTAGAATGGAATCGGAAGATCCCTTGCCACTGAAGATCCGTTGCTAATATAGCAACAGGGGTTCAAATTTAGCCCTGTTCTCATTACACACTCTTTCTTCCAAGACAGTAAATAAAGGAACAACTAACATTACAATTATAACATAAAGATAATATATTTAGGGGGAAATGTACAAAAAACTGGAAAAGCAATAGATTGGCACGCTGTTTTGGGTGTTTCTGCTCAGCACACAAAATTGTTCTCGCCCCCCAGTAGAGAATAAAGCAGAAGATAATGAATGAATGTTAAGAAAAAAAATAAAGACATAAAACAAAAACAAAATAATACAGAGACTACTGACTGAGATGCCAATAAAACATACTAAACAACTTTTCAATTTATTCTTCACCTAACTCCAATTCCAAACATAACAGTATCACTTTTATGGTGTTTACATCTGGCATCCACACAGTGTTTGACTCATTAAAATAGCTTTATCGTTGATGAAGACAGTTAAAATGATGACACAGACTGTCACTTCAGCTTCCCAAATGGTTCTTGGCAATCGAACAGTTTTTCAAGGATAAAACATACAGCATCAGCCTCGACAACCAGTGGTGAATGCAAGCTAGATAGAGAATTACAAGTACTGCTGACCTTGTTGTCTTCATAAGCAACTGCTGTTCAAATGAAATTCTGCATTTTATGTTACAACTGTCTACATGCACAGAAGGGAAGCTATTATTAGAGCTGTCTGCAACATTTTCTGTGTTCTGTATACTGTTCACATCAGCAAGTTCATGCTAATTATACATGAATTGTTCTGTTATGCATTTTTCAGTCTGAATGAAGATTAGTTCTGATATGAAGCTAAAACATTTATCTGAATGGAAATGCAAACTCACTGGTGTGGACAAAGACATGCAAAAAGCAAAATTAATAAAGAAGTCTTAAGCTTAGTATTCTGAGATGGGAGGCACGTGTGTGTGTGTGTGTGTGCGCGTGTGGGTGTGTGTGTGTGTGTGTACGTGCATGTGCCCATCAATGGATTGCGCTTAAAATAATGAGATGAGTATTTAGAGAAACCAGTAACTGCAAAGAGCCAAGTACTGAGTAAACTCGTTTAAGTGCCCCTGCTCATTGCTGCTTTTATTGATTCATATATTTATTGGTACACTGCCACATTTCAGAATTTGGTGTACAACACTGCAAAAGTGAAAGGATGTGCACTCTAACAAGTTCAGCAAGTTTACTTGATTGTCTGATGTCCACCAGTTAAATGTATTATGTACCACATTTTACTATTCATGCTATAATTTCAAATGTGCAGCCCTATACCTACCAGTACACACATTCTGTGTCATTATCTGCATGTATATTATTGTGACAACCCAGTGCAAAGCACATAAACTGCTAAACTGTTTAGAATTATCAATGATCCCAGTGTGAAAGGCAGTTAAAATTTACAGCCCACGAACACATGGGTATAATCTTCCTATAGCAGATGGAGCAACAAGAATAGAAATATGTTTCCACTGAAGGCAAAGCTGACTACAGATATGCCTTTGCCACTTTATGGTGCACACGCCT
Source organism: Corydoras sp. C115 (assembly GCA_019802505.1). Lineage (NCBI taxonomy): Eukaryota > Metazoa > Chordata > Actinopteri > Siluriformes > Callichthyidae > Corydoras > Corydoras sp. C115. The sequence goes on along the minus strand of JAFMOC010000037.1, from coordinate 2,932,476 downwards.
CCAAACACATAAAGACCCATGTGGTAGAAAGGTTTGACTTGTGATCTGCAGTCTCTGCTGAGAGTTATAAGTAAATAATAAATTGAAGTAGATAAGAAATATTTCTGTAGCCTGCCTTAACACAGTGTACAGTACATTCTCTCTGTCCCTCACCTACACACACACACACACACACGCACACACACACACGCACACACACACGCACACACGCACTAACAAGTTTATATGAGAAGGATTCAAGGAGATGTGAATCGTTACAGCAAATGTAACTGCTACAGACAGCCTTAGAGCTTCTGATACATCAGTTAAATTAATTATGAGTGGAAAGGAAAGAGGAAAAACAGTAAATTATCAAAGTGAGAAAGATGGAAAGCATGGGGTATGTGGTATGGGGTATAGTCATAAGAAAAATTATCCATATTTTTGCAAACAAATATGGGGTCATGGCTTTACATTTTGTACTACACATTGTAACACAAACACACGTTGGCTTAGTGGTTAGCAAGTTTGGCTCTCAGCACTGGGGATCCAGATTTGAATCCCGATCTGGATAGAGTTTCCATGTTCTCCCCGTGTATGCGTGGGTTTTCTCCGGGTTCTCCAATTTCCTCTCACAGTCCAAATACATGGACTTAAGGTAATGTGCCCCTTTCTTTTTATTTTTTATTTTTTGCTAAAATAAATATAGTGTGTCTGTGTGAGTGAGTGTGCCCAGTGATACACCCACATTCTTCCCGGGCACTGGGAAAATCTCCCACCCCCATGCCCCCAGATATTTGAGCAATGTGAATAAATTACAATTACAAAAAAAAAAAATCTTTAAAACACTTTCTCTTAAGGCATGTGTTTTAGCTACATGTTACAATTAATCTGCAGTCTCTAATCAGTGACAGACTTTTATCCAATTAGAAAGTGAAAGTATGTCTGCATCATTATTATCATCTTAGATTCTAACTATTCATACTAAAATGAAGATTTTGCATTTCTAAACTGAAATTTGGCCAGCAGCACTTAAAAAGGATCAGTTGTAATGACCTAAAATTTCAAGTGTAGTGCAAACTCCAAACAAATAAAAGTATGGTACTGGTACATTAAAAAAAATATGAACTGGAAATATTAAATTGTCTCTGTGCTTGTCAGTGTGTCCGTTCTGTGATAAAATGGGGACCAATCCAGTGTATTACTCTAATATTGGTCAAATAAACACTGGCATATACTCCATCACCCCAATAATCCCATTTAGGATAATCACCATAGAAAGTGATAGATGCATATGCAGTGTTAAAGTATTTTGTTTTTGTACATGTCTATGATTTTTTCTATTAAACAGGGTTTTCACACATCTTACAGGGTGATATTTTATTTCTAGGCATTAGTGTCCTTCATACATTACTTCATGAATAATCACCTTATTTGAATTGAGTGTGAAAGTGTATACCTGAACAGAATTGAGTGTGAAAGTGTATACCTGCACTCATGAATCCTCCACAGGTCGACACAAGTGAACGGTGGGCTACATTGATTCCTCCTGCATGAATCAGAGGAACATCCCACAGTGACACCTACAGAGCTCAAAACTAGCACTCCATCTTTGGATGGAGTGTCCAAAGGCATAGGCCGACCATTTAGTCTCAGGTCCCTAATGCAGCCTGGAACACCAGAGAGTGGCATTTTAAGCAAAATTAGATTAGTTAATTATGTTTTAAAAAACATTGAGAGTTTAGGAATTCTTTTTCAAAGATTTAGCAACAACACAGTTGGACTAGTTTACTGGGTTAAATATTCAAGATAATGTAATATCTGTCATTGTATAACACAAATCCTGGTTGTCATAAAATGACAACTGATTATATATAGAGTTTGTTGATGTCACTTATAAAGCACTTAACATGAGCTGTTACAGGAAAAACAAAAACAAATCCTAAATGCATTTAACACATTTTATTTTAGTAAAAGTAATATAACAATACTAATATAACTTGCTTGCTTGCTATAGCTTCTTTGTCTTGTATGTAACAATGACAGTAAATGTATGTGTTTAATACTAAAATCTCTTTTCAATAAAATACTACAATACTCTGCAATACTACAGATCTGTAGTAGTTGGAGTTTAATTGGAGTTTTTCCAATTAAATTGCATTGACCAGATGTTATTCCAATTCCAAAACCCTTTCTCTATGTCATATAATATTTTTATGATCATTGTTACTTACATATATTTGAACACTTTCATCATATATATTTTTTTACCTTGAAAGCTTCTGTTGTGTCCTGAAGGAAAAGTATTTCCAAGCATCACCAGAGAAGGGTCAATGACAAGTTCCCTACTGTGGCCGGGTGACCCTGTGAGGTCCCTACGCCCACCACCACCATCAACACGCAGTGTCATCTCATTATCATTGTGCTCCAGGTGAACTTCATGCCACTCTCCATTGTCCAGACGATGCGAGAGCATTGTCAGGTTGAAGTCACCGTCACCAAGGTTGTAGAAGACTGCTAACAAGCCCTGAATAATCTGAATTAGAAAAATGTAATATGAAATGTTTGTTTATTATTGTTGGTATATTTAATAAATATATTTCATGTTAATATGACAGTAATATAAACAAAGAGCTTAGGTTTAAGGGCTGTTGAACTGATAACACTGTATGATGATGATAAAGAGAGAACTGATAGGAATCGTGACAAGGGGCAACATACTTTATAATGCGAAAAAAGGCGACAGCAGTCAGATAAGAAGGGGATCTGATAAAGCCCTTCCACACACTGACAGGATAAAACATACCATTTTCTTTCAAATCTTTAATTGGAAACACTGGGACCTGGGAATTCAATATGCTGTCAATTTTGGTACTCAATATTTCTATTAAAAAGAACCCATATTTGCTTGACATTAAGCACATGTATGCCCATTTTCCGTTAGATGGTTTATTGCTTTAATCACAAAGTCCACAACTTACTGCAAATAAATAAATAAAATTTAAACCTTGAAGAAAATTCAGGACTGAAATCTGTAACCTGTTAAGTCACCTGTGCCTTTACAATCAAAATCAGACCAAAATAAATGTTCTTTTTTTTAATTAACTAATTGATTTGTTTCAATTATTTAACTCAAACCTTTTTTATAATAATCATATCATTTACACTACAATAAGAAAAACTGGTTAAATAACAAACTGACCTTATAGAATGCCACAATTCTTTTTCATTCAAGTTTTAAGATAAAGTGTGAGAAAATGCTATCATGAGTGTTTATCAGACTTTCACCAGGCTAGTTAATTGCAAGTTTTTAAATGAATCATTGTGTACCCTGTGTGTACCCTGTTTTTAAATCATGTGAAATAGAATGCACAAATTCTTTTACGATTTTTCATAAATATGCAACTCAATCTTTCTTATAAACTGCCTGGACAAAATCTTTTGTTTAAACTGCCTGGCCATTCTTTCAGACCACCTTTAACTTTAATTACAGCATGCATTGGCTGTGCCATTGTTCTTACAGCATTTTGCAATTTCACAACACTTATTTTTCTCCCAACTAACATACTTTTTGGTCCAGATGCTGTTTTAATTGTGGAAAGGACAAAAAACTCTTTAAAAGTTTGCTACTATGTGTTAAAATGATTCCTAACACTCCCTGAACCCTCCTTTTCCAACTCAAGCATGATGAATCCATTATGCATCCATTAATGGCATAATCTGGTCATTCAGTACATTTAGGTACTCCAATAACTCAGATTATTGCCTCATAAAGTTACTGAGCCTTGACCTAACAAATTGGAACAGCTCCAAATAGGATTTATTGTGCATGTGTCAATGAAGTCATCAGTAAACAGAAAATAGAAAAATATCATTTCATTAAATAGAAAATTTAAATTCAAGGAAATTTCTAAATTTTACTTTTAGATAAAATTTTGTTTGTTTTGTGTGTGTGTGCGTTTCTGAACTCATTCCAATACCTTATTTATAGTGAGATGGCAAAGGCTGAACAACTGCAGGTGAAACAAAGCAAGACTTAAATCTGCACAGGTGCAAGAGCCATAATGAGACTACTGGATAATGCATTAGTGGTTCATAGAAATTTGATGATGTGCATTTAGTATGCCATATTTTAGAACCTCAGAATCAAAAAGGGTAAAAGCATGACTGTTCAATAAATTTATTTCACGGCACTGCTCTAACCCTTGTTTTTTTAACATATGTAATATTGATTTTAGGCGATGGATTGGCAGGCAGTCCTTGGTTTATCTGCCCAGCGCCCAAAACTTTCTCACCTGGATGAGACGGAGAACTCCCCACGACCCTCATAGAGGAATTAAATGGTCAAGATAATGAAATAAGAGAAGCATATAATTTTTGAAGTTTCAAAAGATTAATAACACGTGAAGCTGCTTTCAAATGCATTACATTTATCTCATTTGTGAATGAGAGGTGGAGTCAGGCTATAAGGTTAGGCGATGTCTTCTTTTGTGGGACATGTTTTTTTTATTAATTGTCAGTGTGTCTTGTTAAATCTTTAAAGAGAGGCGAGACTGAAAACAGAAAACAGACAAAAGACAAAAGAGTTCTCAGCTGCAGCCTGAAAAGTTGCAACTTTACTAACTGACAGGATAAAGTTGAGAACCCTTGTTTTGCATGTGCAATGATTGCAATAATGTCTCTATCACTCTTTCACTATCAAAACTGCATTATTACTAAACAATAGTAAATTACATAAGTGATGTTGAGCAGCAGTAATGAAATGAAAGGACATATGATATCTCACAGACTATTGAAAAGACAATCATAAAGTATTCTACCAATAAATCAACACACATTTTTATTAGAGAGAAAACAGGAGACGAAACACATAGTGGAAGACGGTAAAAATTCAGACCTTTAATTATGTTGGATGATTTACCAAAAAAATAAAATAAATTAAATAAAAACAACTTCACAAAACATGCCAGCCATGCAACAGCACGCGTTTCTATTGACTATCAGCCAGCTGAGAAAGACATGGTAATTCCCTTGTGATTAAAGTCAAACATTGCACTACCGTTGCATTGACATTTACTAAAACTAGCAGATGGGCTGCTGCAATGCATGTGGAGAACAAATAATCTCCATGTCTCACCAATTAGTGCTACTCAGGCACTGCATGAACATTAGCAGCAGGTATTAATGGAAACATGAATATCAGATAAAATCCAGTACAACAGATCAAACACAAGCCAACTTTACATCAGTCAGAGAGAGAGAGAGAGAGAGATGGCACGAGAGAGATATTTTACAAGAGACTGAGTTGGAGGAATTACAAGAGATGCAAATAAAGGGCAGTAACAGCCAGCGTGGGTAAAAACACACAAAATAAATGATGCAGTTGAATTGGTTGAAGTATAGCAACTCATAACCCTTAAAGTCCTCAGTAGTTGTGAATGTTTATGGCATAATTTTTCCAAAAAACAGTGCTAATAAAATGCTTTAATATAAAATATCTTTATTATAGATAAAGACAAAAAGACCTGCAAACGATGCTTTTCAGTCATACATTCATTTATTTTTCCCACCCTATTCATGATTTATACACTCATGGCCACAGATTGCGTTGCGTTGCGTTGCGATTAAGTGCATTAAGTCATTCCCTGTCATGAAAAACAACTTAATCTACGTTTCAAAAGAATTTCAGCCATGCTGCAAAATGAGCAGCTAACGTCCATTCCATTCCATCCGTTATCTTCCTCTTTATCCTCTACTAGGGTCGCGGGGGGGTTCCCCATGCCCATCCAGGGAGAACATTTCGGGCACTGGGCAGACACACCCAGGACAGGGTGCCAATCTATCGCTGGGCACACACTCACTCACACAGACACCCACACTCTATTTGGGGCAATTTGAAGCACTCAGTTGACCTTGATCCATGTTTTTGGACTGTGGGAGGAAACCAGAGAACCCGGAGGAAACCCACGCAGACATGGGGCGAACATGGAATCTTCACTCAGATTAGGAATCCCTAGTTCTGAGAGGCGAACATGCCAACCACTAAGCCACTGTTCCGCCCGCAGCTAACATTATTTCTGTGATTTATTTTAGGAAAACCATTAGGACAGGGACTAGGCAAGGCAACTTGTATTGCTCTGTCAGGCTACGACTTTACTACCAGGGCAGAGTTTGCTCAGAGATGGCAGCAGGTAGGTGTTTGTGCATCTTCATGAACAGAAAGGCAAATATTTTTAAGGGATGACCTGGTGTCAGCAAAAAAAGTCACTCCTCTCCATGAAAAAACATTAAGGATAGACATTAAGGATAGTACAAATATTGGACTGCAGAGGATCATTTTCCGATAAAACCAATTGTTTAGATAAATTCAGAAAAAAATATTCAGAAAATAAAAAGGCGTGTGCTTTAGTAAGTCCTGTGCTATGCCAGCAGTTAAACCTCCTGAGACCATTCATGTGTGAGGTTTCATATTATCTAAGGGACTGGCTTGACTCACAATTTTGCCTAAAATCACTTCCATGAATAACAAACTGTATCAAAACATCCGCAATCAACTTCGATCTATGAGGCAGAAACAATTTGGTGATGAACAATGCTTATTCCTGTATGATGGATGACCTTGTCACAAGGCAAAAGTGATAGTTATATTCAGTGAACAAAACATTGACATTTTGGGTCCGTTGCCAAGTACCTTCCCAGACCTCAGTCCCATTAAGGACCTGTGGTCAATCCTGAAGAAGCAGCAAAAAATAAAATTGTGGAAAGCCCCAAGCATTGATTAGGCAACATAGGTTAGCATTTCATTAAAAAGCTGATATCTAGCATGCAAGGACAAATTGAGGAAGTTTTGAGAACGAAAGGTCAATGCTGTAAATGTTGAGTCTTTTTCTAGACTTAATGCATTCGTCAATAAAAGTCAATCGAAACACATGAAATGCTTATGATTGCACCATAGGTACATATGCTTACCATTGAAACATTTGACAAAAATATGTAAAAACTCTAACAAACAACTTGGTGAAAACCAAAATTTGAATCAGTCTCAAAACCTTCAACTAGATTCAACTGTTGGTTTATTGGGTCATGTTATTCCTTCATAATCTGTTCTCTTGTTGTTTATATTACCAAATTAGTGGTTGTACTGTATTTATGCACATTCATAATATATGTGTTACTTTAAATTATAAATAGCAAAATTATTAATATACTTAAAATTAATTACTATCGTTTTATATTAACACTGTGACTTCAGCATTTATCTTATGACTATTCATTCATTCATTCATTCATTATCTTCCGCTTTATCCTCTATTAGGGTCGCGGTGGGGTTCTGCATGCCCATCCATGGGAGAACGTTTCGGGCGCTGGGCAGACACACCCAGGACAGGGCGCCAACCTATCGCTGGGCACACACTCACACACACACACAAACTTTACATGGGGCAATTTGGAGAACTCAATTGACTTGATCCATGTTTTTCGACTGTGGGAGGAAACCGGAAAACCCGGAGGAAACCGACAGGGACACGGGGAGAACATGGAAACTACACCCAGATGGGGATTCAAACCGGGAATCCCTAGTGCTGAGAGGAGAACGTGTTAACCACTAAGCCACCGTGCCGCCTTATCTTATGACTAGAGCAAGCAAAATATATATAACTGGCCATAGTTCACCCATTGTACACATCATGGTTTTAGGTAATTAACACAATCAGCATCAGCTACTTACCTTAAACAACACAAAAATATGTGTATTTAATATGTGTAATAAAGTGCAAACTGTTGCCAGTTTTGATGGATCATAAGGGGGACTGCTTACCTCCAGTCGGATGTACTCATTCTGTGCTGCAGAAAGTAGGCTGAGTATAGTGCTGGTGTGTTTGCGGGTTCGAATCAGCACTTGCACCTGTGTGTGTCTGGTTGGCAGTGACCCAGAAAGCTGATAATGTACATGACTTCTGCCATCAAAAGAATACTCAGGAAGCTCTGTCAATCACACACAAGCAAACACAACCAGTGAATGGAGGCTAAATACACAAAAAGCATGTAAAAACCAGAGCTGTGTGCTGTTTACTGAGAGGATGTTTTCTGAATGTTACATAAACACAAACACACATCTACCGTACAGCTAATGTTTCAAAAACCTGTAAAACTGCCAGTTTAATGTTTCTGCCAAAGCAGTACTGGCTGGTAACACTTTGTCCTCCTACGCACTACTATTCAAAGGACTTTTTGTCACTGCTACAGGAAAACAAAGATCTCTAAAGCATAAACAATTCCCTTTAGATCTTTATTCATTTACATTGTTCACTAGAAACTTCCGATGCTAGCAGAACAGCCTTTATTTTAGGTGCCAATGTCACACAGATTGTTTTTTAACAATCTTTTTTTTTTTTTTTTTTTTTAAAATGTACCTACCCTGTTCACACTGATGTCCGCTGTACCCAGATATACAATGGCAACTAAAGGACCCCCATTCACCATGACACCGACCCCTTGTTCCACATGAGGGAAAACCCATGTTCACACAGCTTCTATCAGTCATTAAGCAGCCTGGAGTGCTGCCGAAGGAATCTGCTGGTGAACCTAGATCATACATCTAAAGAAAATTAAAGATTATAGTGTGTGGAAATAAAATCATACACCACATTTATTAAAACAAATAATAAATAAAAGAAACAAAAAAAAACACCATCAAATAAACAGTTATAATAGGAAACAAGCATTGTTGCATTATTTTTTATCTGACAGCATTATCTTAACCTGCAGAGCAACTTAGAAAATACAGTGTAGCAAGCAATTTTTTGACTTTTGTTAAATTTAACTAATATATTTGCGACAGTTATTATTTTTATAAGTTTTAATTCAACCAGCCTATATTATATCACATTAATTAAAACCAGTACAGCAGGTGCCTTACGATTTTAATCATGACACACTGACCTCATTGATGCAGATTATAGGAGTAAAGTCAGAAACAATATCTTATATAGAGCTAGCTAGTTTGTGCTAATTATCCTCAAATACATCATATCTGAACACGGGATCTTTGGTTGGTGAAATATTCTTATTTATGTATTTATTTATTTAGAAGAAAAAAAATTACTTTGTCACTTTCATATTCATATGAAGTGAATGTATATATGTGTGTGTGTGTGTGTGTGTGTATATTCATTCATTCATTCATTATCTTCCGCTTTATCCTCTATTAGGATCACGGTGGGGTTCCCCATGCCCATCCAGGGGAGAACGTCTCGGGCGCTGGGCAGATACACAAAGGACAGGGCGCAAACCTAATCGCTGGGCACACACTCACTTACACAGACACACTCTATATGGGGCAATTTTTTTTTGAGAATTCAATTGACTTGATCCATGTTTTTGGACTGTGGGAGGAAACCGGAGAACACGGAGGAAACCCACGCAGACACGGGGACAACATGGAAACTCCACCCAGATGGGGATTCGAACCGAGAATCCCTATCGCTGAGAGGCGAACGTGCTAACCACTAAGCCACCGTGCCGCCCGTGTGTGTATATATATATATATATATAAATATATATATATATACACACACACACACATACACACACATACGTGTGTATATATATATATATATATATATATATATATATATATACACACACACACACACATACATACATACACTTCATATGAATATGAAAGTGACAAAGTAGAATTAGAAACACATCCTTACATATCCTGAGGTTTACCAAATAATAAAATATATTATTTTGATTCTACTATTACTTCTCTAGCAGTTTTGAACAGCAGAACATGTGTCATATAAATTCCTTTAAACAGAAATCTACATTCTTCTTGCCAGAACATACATTATATTATGTGTCAGAAGTCTTGCAAATGCTTCAAATGATGCTTAGCATTAGATATATGTATACAAGATGGCACAGTGCAGCACACCAATGTGTCACTTTCTGCTTGATATGCATTTGACTCTCAGTTAATTAGCTAACCAGCCTGTGCCTGATTCCGCCTACTGAATGCTCACATCTTAATATGCTCTACATGACGCACTGCCATGAATGCTTTAAAAGCCTCTGTGCAATGGTCTACCTAAATTCTAGCTCATGATTGCACGGTTTTATTTGGTGTTAAAAATATTTTAGACTAGACCTTTGCAGAGTGCTGAAAATCTCTGGAACAAAAAGAAAATGTCACGTCAGCTATTCTGTTCGGAAATGGAACTCTGATTTTTGAGATAACAGGTTTTATATTCCTAAGAAAAAACAGTATTTCTTGCAATTTAATAGCATTTTCTCTTACCTTTCCATTATGACAGCACATAATTAAATGGTAATTAGCTGTAATTAACACCCCTATTAGGAATTACATAGATTGTTATGTGCATAACTGTAAGCACAAATCTTATTTTTTATTGCAATATAGGTAAAACAAAACAAAACAAGAAAGAACGAGATAAGAGGAGGAAAAATGGAAATAAGAACAATAAAGTAAAAATAAGAGAAAGGAAAGGAGTGCAATGTAAGTAAGAAAATAAAAGTAATATGGTAACTGAAAAAAGTAGGAAGAAAAAATAAAACAGAAATGGATGGATCAAATGTTAATATACTTATTGTGTTTACTGTATATATATTTATTGCAATAATCTGCATTTGGAAAATCATCGGGTTTTTTTTCTGTTTCTCACCTTGCTGTCTACAATGAGGTTGCGGATGCAGCCGGTGAAGTGCTTGTGCTGGAGTTGAGGATAAATGTAGGGCACATTCTCATTCACTCCTCCCAGTTGCAGCACTTGTGAGAGATTCAGATGCCTATGGAAACCAAAAGCCAGTTTTACCTACCTGTTGCTTAATGAACTATTCCACTCAATGGACATTAATACCTTCTAAAAACAGCACTCGTTCTCATCCACTGATGCACTCAATCAATCGCTCAACCTTTTAAACCTAATCCCTAATGTCATTATCAGTAAGTCAATTCACAGACACATCGATACTTGACAAGGAAACATTAAATACTTTATTGATCAGCTGTACTGATGCAACCCTTTTGATTTAAGTTTTTAGACTAGTCTGTAGAAGAGGCTCTCATCTTTTAAACTAGGCACCATCTTTATATCCCTTAGGATTGCTGTAAGGTTGCTACAGCACAGAAACCATAACCAAAATCACAGGCTAAACCACTGTCTATTCTCACCTCACCTCAGGCAAAAATGACAAAAAAACACTTGTCATACAATTCATATTTCAGCATCATATAATATTCACTAGGGTGGTATGGTATGGCCTCTTAGCGCTGGGGATTCCTGGTTCAAATCCCCCTGGGTGGAGTTTCCATGTTTTCCCTGCGTTCATGTAGGTTTCCTCCAGGTTCTCCGAATTCCTCCCACATTCAAAACACATAGACTCAAGGTAAACTGAATGCTCCAAATTGCCCTATATGGAGTGTGTTTGTGTGTGTGTGTGTGTGTGAGTGAGTGTGTGACCAGCGATAGATTGGTGCCCTGTTCTGAGTGTATCTGCCCAGTGCCCGAAACTTTCTTCCCTGGATGGGCAAATTGTTAATTTGAGTTTTCTATGACAAGATAAATTGGCAATATCAATAACATTTGTAGTTTTACTTCTATATTATTTTCTATAGAAGACTGGCTAAGACACTAAGCCTAAAAAGCACATTAAATTCAGAATGAGGCACAGCTCAGCTCATCTCATTATCTTCAACTTTATCCTGTACTAGGGACAGGGTTGCAAGCTTTTAAACCTCACTCATCAACTTGCTAGTTGGTAACCCTTCAAAACAGTGTTATTTGAATAATTCTAGTATTATCTTTACTGTGTTGTACATACTAATTTCTAGGTTTTATAAATAAAGTACAATTAAAACTGTGTTCCTAATTGTAAACACAAAGTAATTTGTCTTATAATATATAATATAACATAAATATACAATATATACAATATCAAGATTTTGCACGCAAATGATTGTTCACCTGTCCATGTTTGGTGTGACTCCCATCACTTCACATGAGGTGTGGTCGGCCGTGGTCAGCCAGCTACCAACACCCTCTATCTCCATAACTGTGGCTCCAGCACAGCGGTCTAGAGTAAATCGCACCTCCTAAATGAAAACATGTGATAATTGGTTTTAAATGTAGGTCTAAACAGTCCTGTCCATAAACAAAGAATAGCAACTAGGATTTCAAATAAAAGTAAGTGAAACTAAAGTAAGTGCATATTTTAGGTCTTTTCTGTCTTAAATCTGAGGATATTAGTCTTTCTTTTCTCTTTCTCTCTCTCTCTTTATCTCTCTCTCTATCTCACACCCACCAACACTCACAACACAAGTCCATTTCCACTTGACTGTTCACTTATTCATTTTCTATCAACCAATCTTTATTGTAGACCTTTATGCCCTTGGTGTGCTACCATGAGCACACTTGACTCAAATATGACACTTAATGACAAAATAAAATCACAAAGTCTTTTCATTTACTCTTCCTATACGCCAGTCTTTATAGTGACTTTAAGTCCATTGAGTTAAATGATTAATTTTGATTTTCCTTTCATCAGTCTTTCAAGGGGGGGTCAAAAGTGCCACAGTCACCATATATAATTGCTAGCCACTCCAGCCAAGCAAGCTGACTCGCATATGCATAATATACTACATAATATGCCTCTGTCTGATATATTACACTGGGCACTATTAAATAAAAAAATAATGCACATTGTTCTCATTTTGTACATTATTATATGAAAGGAAATTATATATCCAATTATATATATTATATATTATATATCCAGGCAGCCAGCCACATTAACAATCCACACATTAGATAGATTTTAGTTTTAGATTCTGGGGGTCGTGGAACATAGCGACAGTTAAACTGTTCAAAGATCTTTCACATCACATACTGAGGTAATGAATGATATCTAGAAAATCAGCTGACATAACATACACCAAATGGAAGTGCAGAACATAGGGTGCAGGCATTGACTCTTAACAAAATTCAAGAGGAGTAACACAGTAAAGGGCACTTTAGAGATGAGAATCCAAATTTTAATCAGCAAAAGCAAAAGTGAAACATTAATGAGAAATGAACAAAAGCTAATTAGTAATGTATGCAGCAAGTTTAGGCGGTACAGAAAGGGAACATCATATGCTGGCCCACTGAATTAAATAAATAAAGCAAATATTTTCAAAAACACTACAACACTGTTATGATTCATAAAGTTTGTTTATCATTGGAATACTACTGCTGAAATAAAAACTCATCTGCATATCTCATTTAAAGAAAAATAAAAAGAATAGGTAAAATGTAAAGCAATATCATGATGGAATTAATAGTTTTGCTCTATGGGTCACCAGGTTATTTAATTGTTTATGTAATTTTTATATAATGTTAAATTAATTACATTTGAAAAAAAATCTTATTTCAAAAGCAGCAATAAGGACTTAAAAGAGATTTATATATCTGGAAACTTCTCTAGAACTCAATGTGCTACAATGTTAACATTAGAAGTTGAATTCTAACTTACCATAAACTTATATGACTGTACAACGTGTTAATATATGGACATGAAAGAAGAAAAAAAATTTTTTTTTCACAACTTAAGGATTCACTGTGAGCTGGTGTTGGCACACATTTGAAAAATCTTTGTCTAAGGTGAGTTTCTCACTCTACCTGTGCCTTTCAGGCCAAACAATAAATGACATGTTCACAAAGAGCTTAACATCAGAGCAGGAGCAAAATGTTGGTAAAAGAATAGACTAAGGGATCAAGCTCTGAGAGAGATTAAAAAGAAGGAGTTTAAATTGAATAAAAACTAAGTGTCTGCATTGCAACTTGCAGTGCGGGGGGCAATGTAGAAGACTCACATGCCACCCACTCATGCCCACCTTGCTGTTGCTTCTCACATCCAGTCTGTGCCACCGTCTGTCTGCCACATTCACGTTGCCCGGCAACTGCAAGACCAGAGTACCCGAGCCGTGGTTTATCTTTAGAGTGGGAGTGCCATCAATCAGTTCTGAGAGAAAGAGGAAGCAGAAAACATGTTTGTAATTTGCCAAATGCTTGCCAACCACATTAAAACACCCAGTAAATTAAGCTTTCCAGAACCCCCAAAATAGGAAATTGGTAAAAGTGAAACTGCAGCACAGTTCTTTTAACAATTTGCAGTAATATACTCCTTCATAGCAAGACAGAAAAACATGTTACTGTAGTAGTAAAATAAGTGGTAGTAATAGTACTAGTGGTGGTAGTTCTACTTGTAACCCATAAATCATGTGCATAATGACCTAGCCTCAAGCATGTAGCCAATACAGTAAAAAAAATTAATATAATTACTGATACTGATAATACATAAATAAAACTGCTAGTAACCATCTAAGGCAAAAATGTAGATCAGCTATATATGTTTATAGGTTTGTAAATGAGGTCACAGAAATAATCTGTTCTTGGCATTAATAGTTAATGTGGTATGTTTACATCTGTATTATGAGTGTGTCTATGATGACGCTGATGATGCTGTGTCAACATTTTATTGCTCTGTAAGAGTTTATCATCAAGCTAATGACTTTAGGTTTGTATTCTCTATCCACAGTCTATTTGATTTGCATTTAGATCTTAGTTTAATCTCTACTACATCTTTCCATTATTTAAAAATTAGACTCCCCTTGTAATTATGTTTAATTATTTACAGTGAACCTAAGAGGACTGGATTACATTTAGCCACAAGGAATAGTTCTGAATTGTTTTAGTGATGAAACAAACTTAATAATAACCAAATGCATAATGCAAATTTAACTGAATAATAGAGTGACTTAAAATATTTGACATGAGGTTTCTTACAACTGTTCAAGAAGAGAAAATATGCGCAGCCTTTAAAACATGTAGTGACAGTTCTGTTTAAATCCGATAAAGCTTTTACACAAGTTATATATTGTAATTATTTTGCTCTAAATGTCAGACCTTTGAGATGTAAGATATCACAATGCTCTTTCAGCTATTTTGTAAACTATTCAATATGTAAATGAAAAAGTCTTTACTAAGCTTTTAAATAATTTCATTATACACCTGCAGTATTCACGTATAAAGGTAGATACAAGTTATGGTATTTAGGATTAAACAAGGATGCATTCGATTTTCATTGACTACTGATTTGTGCGTGTGCGTGTGTGTGTGTGTGTGTGTGTGTGTGTAGTCAATTTTCCTTTATAGTCATACTTTAAAATTAAAAATCAAAGCGTTTCAATTCAGTACCAAAAAAAGAAAAAATATGGTGACCTTCAAAATTATTGAAAAATAATTAATGCATAAACAAAGACATTTATTTTGCCCAATTTACAGTAAGGACGATTATAAAAAATGCAATAATTGCATTTATTATTACTGCTAATGATAATATTAAATGCAAACAAATGCATAGAGTATCCAGTGATAAATGTTGAAAACATGGAATCTGTACCTTAAGCAGAATCTTGGGGCTAACAAGTCTATTAACTTATCATCAGACACCACATAGTTATTCTAGGAAAAAAATGAATATGAAGGAAAAGAAGGAAAAATGATGTTTTATCAAGAAAGTAAAGATTCTGTAATTACTTTTACTGGAACTTTCAGTATTTTAATACATACAACAGACAGAGCCACGTGTCTGTTGGGTCTTTTTTTTTATAAGTCTGTTTTTCTTTTAAGAGATCTGCGCACTTTGACACAGTACATAAATACCTTTGCATACTAAAAATGAAAAACATTCAATAAATAATGAAACAAAAATGATTAAAATAATTTAACACATATGTTTAAACCAGGGCAGCGGTGGCTTAGTGGTTAGCATGTTTGCCTCTCATCGCTGGGGATTATTGGTTCGAATCCCAATCTGGGTGAAGTTCACATGTTCTCCTTGTGTCCGCACTTCCCTGGGTTCTCCAGTTTCCTTCAACAGTCCAACTTAGCCCCATATAGTATGTGTTTGTGGGTGTGTCTGTGTGATTGAGTGTGTGCCCAGCAATAGATTGGCTCACTGTCTCGGGTGTATCTGCCCAGAGCCCGAAACGTTCTCCACTGGATAGGCATGGGGAACAGCACTGCAACCCTAGTAGAGGATTAAGCAGAAGATAATGGATGGATGGATGGATGGATGTTTAAATTAACATAAACATGATTTACTAAACAGCCACAGTGGCTTAGTGGTTAGCACGTTAGCCTCTCAGTGCTGGGGATTCCTGGTTCGAATCCCAATCTGGGTGGAGTTTCCATGTTCTCCCCGTGTCCGTGTGGGTTTCCTCCGGGTTCTCCGGTTTCCTCCCACAGTCCAAAAACATGGATCAAGGTCAATTGAATTCTCCAAATTGCCCCATATAGAGTGTATTTGTGTGTGTGTCTGTGTGAGTGACTGTGTGTCCAGCGACCTGTCCTGGGTGTATCTGCCCAGCACCCAAAACTTTCTCCCCTGAATGGGCATGGGGAACCCCCCCGCGACCCTAGTAGAGAATAAAGCGGAAGATAATGGGTGGATGGATGATTTACTAAACATAAAGCTTTTGCCATAATAATCTCAGTCTCTGGATTTAAACCCTGTAGTCACAGAGATGTTACAGAAGAGACTGTGTAAAATAAGATCTAGTAAATTAATTTTGCGCTGTTGTAATTGCAATGAATTTGAAAGCACGTATGGCAGGTTTTTTTTACTCAGACAAAAATTAACAGAAGTTTACTTCTACTGTAGACATCTTTGTATCTTTTTCAACCGGCATGCAAATATATGAACTTTGTAGTTCTAAAATTACAGAAAAAGCAATCTGTTTGTGGACTACAGTACATACTGTGTTAGTTCCCTGTACTCTATTCTCTAATGGTCAGGACCCCAATAGTACCACCACGGAGCAGGTATTATTTAGTTGGTGCAGTATACCTATCCCTGCAGTGTCACAGAAGTGTTTTAATGACGCTACAGCAGCACTGCTGCACTAAAGTCACTGGAGAACTGACAATAAATATTATACCTCCCAAATTATACCTGTTCTATGATGCTTTTGACCAATATACAACAGATAATCAACAGGGGACTAACAAAAAAAAAGATAACAGATGTACTACAGTTTGTAATTGTAAAACTACAAAGTCCATCTATATTGTAAGTGGACAAAATAGACAATTGAGTAAGAAAGTGGTGTGTCCAACTGGTACTGGTACTGGTTTGACTGGTAATGTATATATTTATATATACACATATATTGATCCTTTGGATTGTCTTTACAGTTATTGAGTTGATATGTTTTACAGAGATAAATGTCTTGCTTCACAAATCTATACAGCAAATAGTTTTTTCTAAAGTGTAACTAATATTAACTAGCCTGCTCCACATATTGAATGGACAGGCATCAAGAATGGTTAAACTGCAGTAAGATGTGAAGTAATAACCCCGCAGAGGCTGTAATTATGATAAGAAAACAAAGATATTAAGAAAAGTTAGCTTTTGTCTGAGCTAGTCGATTGGCAAATTAAAAATTAATGAGGCAACAGAGACTCCCCTTGGCTTTAATCTGTCAGACACGCACTCAGTGTGCAAGTGCACTGGTTCTGCATTAATCAGTTTTTGGCCCTAACTACTAACTGGGTTCACTTCACTCATTGTTTCCAGTTTCATTAAAACATTAATTTCTTTCACATCTCAGGAAACTCTGTTTGATGATTTGTGTTCTGATTCACTCCCAATTGTTTTGGTCTGTCAATCATTCTCAGTGAGAAACAAAACATCAGCTGATCACACCTCATGACTTACCTCTTTAATGAATGATGTTTTATAGATTCCATTATAAATTTTTATAACAAATATATTTATTTACTGCATCAATAAACCACTATTATTAACCAAAGTGATAACCATCTAATCAGACATTATTTCATGTCAATGTGCCAGAATAGATGTTCATGTTTACTCGAAGCTTTCATTACTATTTTTTGTAATACTAACAAAATTGTAACTTCTAAAATCAGAGCTGACTTTGACCACTATGGTGACTTTGGCAAAATTTTCTTTGGAACCAATAGCATCATTCATAAATGTATCATTGTCTTTAAAGAAGGATATGTGACCATTGTGACATGTAGAATTATAATCACAAATAGCAAGTACAAATTACAAGAAATTATACCTTGCATTCGGGCACAAAAACATAAATCATAAGAACATTAAAAATACCTTGGACTGAAATAATTCAAGGTTACTTATTTGTGTTTAAGTTTTTGGCTTTGTTTATTACACTCTATACTGAATTAACAGCCAATAAATGTAATACTGAATTGCTTTATTCATATGTATAGCGACCATGCATTTATATACTTAACACAGAAAATAATATTTACTATATACTGTATGTGCTGGGAGTTTCTATGGCACACTGTTTTTAAACTGTCAAGTGAGGATCTAATAAGAGTATCAATAATATTTGTATAAATAAGACAACAAAAGTTTGAATGACATTTTTTCTCATACAATTGGAAAGCTTGGGCTCCCCTATGGATGGATAGTGTTTCATTCATTTGCCTATACACTGTATGCCATAGGCTGGCTCTACATTCAATTCACTGCAGTATCAGCTACTTGGATTTTAGGATGTTAGTGTCAGTATTTTTACTCATTTTAAACAAGTTAATACAATGCAAATATGGACTTTTTCTTTTTTAATTATTAAGATACAATGTATAGTGATGCAAAAACTCTGGCAGCATGCCTAACAGAATATGGCAGACTTTAAAAAGTATAAAATTCCTGTAAGACCTGATGATGAGGATCTAAACTGTTAGCTTGGGGAAAATGAACTCTAAGCTTTTAAATTAAATATGAGAAGTGAGAACTTGTCTCAAATTATTATTTTTTTCAAGGGTAAACTGGCCTTTGATGTTGTATTGCAGCACATTTGATTAAGTTTAGGTCTTATGTTAGATCTTTCAAAATGTTGGGGGAAAAAGGTGTTCTAAAAGCCAACGAGGGACAGTGGTATTAAAAACTCAGAAGAGACTCTGAGACCATCTGGTGTGCATCAAAGGAAAGCCACTTCAAACACTTTAGATTCAAATTTTCTCATTTACTCATATCTTTCGGTCTTGAGTATATTTAAACTATAAGAAAATGCTTTCAAAATTAGTTTGAGATTGTAAGGCATTAAACATCAAAAACAAATGTGTGTTATCAAATACAGAAGTGAACATCTGAAGATGATAAACATCACATATTATTAGTAGCATTGTTAAAAATATATGAGCAAGTAATTCTAAGTAATTGTTGGAGTAGTTATTATTAGTAAAAAGAAAGAAACAACAAAAGCAGTGTTGCTGTAGTTTAATTTCAACACCTCAGTGACACTGCAGGGATAGGAATAATGCACCAACCAATTAATATCTGCTCTGTAATGGTACTACTTGAATGGTACTACTTGGATGGTAATACAAAGTCTATCTTTACAGTATGCAAAACTAATAAAATGGACAATAAGTGGGACCACCAACCCTAGTTTGAGAACGAAGCAAAAGATAATTAGATAAGAGAGAAAAGAAAATAATCGATCTGAGGCGGGATTGTGTCTGTGTGTAAGTTTAAGATATTTATAGGTCTGTGAGAAGTCAATGTAACATCAGCACACAGCATGTAATGAGAATATACATAGACTGGTAAACTTCTGACAGACTGATTCCTCATAAGCCTAGCTGATAGCAAAGGGACTGCATGCATCTGAGGACAGATCATAAACATAGGACAGCTGTGTGTTGAAAGATTGTTAATGTCAAAACTGAAGGATAAACAAAGTAAAAGGATAATATCTGAGAATTCTGTTAGAAAGGAAGAACAGTAAGGCCTTTGCCTCTCCAGTGTGTGTCATGTTTGCCGTTTCATCATGTCTTGGGTTGTGTAAACAGCCTCCCGATGGCTGAAAATCATACACTTCAGTTAGAACACACATTTGCACTTATCCACGGTGTTCAAAAGTCATGCTGAAGTGGTTCAGCATTTCTTTCCTCATCCCTAATTCATACAGGCCTGCTCTCAACATCAGTGTGCATTAATCCCAGAACCAGCACCATGAAAGAGTCAGGGGATCTCAAACCTCCCTAGAGTATTTCTTCTCTTAAACATGAAAAATGGCTTCTGTCACTCTAAAAGCTGAGGCGATGGGGTGCCATATGGACTTGGCAAAGAGCATTACGAATCACTTATTCAAATCAGCCAAATATTAGGGGAAAACTGGGCATGTCTACATTTTATAGATGCCTTTTCATCATATTGGTGAGTTGACCAGCTCTTCCATGCTTAAGAAATGGGCCCTCTAGATGGTCATGGTTTGAAAGTGGTATATGTAACCCATCTTAAGGAGCAGAAGTCTGGGCAGATGAACTGTGAAGCAGATTTCAGCAAACCAACCATAATGCATACATCATACTCTGTGTGTAACTATATATTCCCCAAGTGCTTTCCTCTGCCAGACATCAAGTCCAAAAATGTGTATGTATGCATGAGAACATCTGCAGGCTCATTCCTACTCTGCCCACATCCCCTTGCAAGTCCATTGGTCCTAATGAATTTACTACACATTAAGAGATGCTGCCTAATTTTGAAAAATTGCTCGGATTATGAAAATTATAGAAAACTTAAAACCATTATTCATACAGTGAGCATTAGGCCCTCGTTTGATTTATGTTTCACATTCCTTTTACTATCGCAAAATTAACTTCACATCCAGTCAGTGTGTAGGAAAACTGAAGTACCAGCAGGAATAGCAAGATAAAAAATGCAAATGTGCTTCGTTTTGGTTGGCAATTTGTAAAACATTAAAAAGTAAACTATCAGAGCAAACCAGGTGAGATATTCATGGGTGTCATTTGACATTGGAATCGACCCGACACTCATCTGTATTAGTTTCACATCTTTGCCAAGATTAAGAAGTGAACCAATTGAACTGGCTTGTCACAAAGGAACGATAAATGTCATTTAATTTCCTTGTGCATCATCAGAGCCTGAGGCGAGCTTTGACAAAGGCAAGGCTGCCATACCTTCAAGCCTTGGCAAGGCCTTGGGAGTCTACTTACCATTTGCCATCCTTAATCAACCAAATTTAATTTGTCAGTCTAATTTGTCTATTGATTAGACACATGCACCCTCGTTCCTCTTTGAATCTCTGTGCAACCTTGAAAAGAAACTCTAACCCGTGCTGAGACCCATACAAATATTCATGCCCTTTTCAACAGAGGAGATTAATCGAGAGAAAAGCCAGTGGTCTGAGAGGAAACACAAGTCTTGCTTGGCACCAAGGATTGTGTTGACAGCAAAAAAGGCCAGACTCAGGGAGATAAATGAGGTCTGAAAAGAGAGCTACATGCAAACCCCATATGTGAGAAAAGTATTGCACATAAAAGCACTATAAATAATGAGCATGTATAAGCTGGTTCAATTAGCAAAGTAAGTAAACTCACTTGAAAGCAGATCATAGACGTGCAATTTGCAATCAGGTACAAATAATAAAGAATGCGTACAGGAACTTGTTTTAAATGGGTGTTGCGTAACTAATTATGCATTATATATACAAATGATTAGGAGCTCATACAAACTAATCAATACTTTATTCCAAACCCCCGCACACACAGACACACACACACACGCGCTCACAGACACGCACACAGGCATGCACAGATACAGTACATGCACACACAGTCACAAGCTGGCAATTATTGAGACATTTTCATAATTGCATTCATGGGTTTTAATTTGTTCTATTGCCATAGGTGTATAAAATTAAGCACCGAGTCATCTAACATTACTGTCTGCTGTTCTCTAGTTGCAGGGCTGGATTTGCGTAAAGTGATAGAAAGGAATCAGTAACTACAACAACTTTACAAGTTAGATCTTCAGAAGAGCATCTCTGAACACACTAAATCCACTTAACTTTAAAGTAGATACACCAAATAATCACACTTGTTGCAGGCAACTGAGACTTGTATTGGCTCACACACTAGAGTACTATAACAACATTGCCTGGTCCAATAAATATTTCATGTAAACAACATGAAAGTATGGCTCCATCCAGCCATGTATCAACAGTTGAAAATTATTTATTCTATAAATTATAAAAAATATATTTTTTAAAATGTCCAGGGTATTAAAGTACTGATGCTCACAGACAGTGCACGCAAATGCTCTCCATTTACAAGGGTACACAGAAGCTTCAAATAAAGGAGGAAAACTAATTATTTCATTATTTTTTACTAATACTAGACATAATACTATTTATGAATATTATAAAAACACCTATATCATAACAACAAAAAAGCAGATGAAATACAGCATAAAGACAAAGTAATGAATACTTTTTATATTATATAAATAATTGTCATATCGATAAATGCTAAATAATTACAGACATCCTCAGTGTGGCAATTTGAATTGATTTCATAGGCCACAAATTGGCTTCTTTATCTCCTCACACATACCTGTTTTGCATCAGCACTTTTTTTTATTCAGTATGTTTGCTTAAACACAACTCAGGATTATGCCACCTTGTAAGACAGAAGCATCAGTCTTGAGCTTTTGGATTTTGTTCTAGAAGTATGAAAAAGCTACCAAGTGTGTGAATATGGTTATGTGTGTCTGAAAATGACAGATAGGGTAAAAGAGAGCATCTGTGTGTGGGTGTGTGTCAGAAAGACAGGAAGCAAAAAAAAAAAAGAAGAGGATGGAGGATGAGTGAGTGGCTCCAGCGGAAGTGTTGTAGCAGTAAAATCACTATGTTTAATAGGGAGAAGAGAGGCGTGCAACTAGCAGGCTCTGGGCCAATGATAAGGTTTAATAGGGTGCACAGAAAAAACAGGCAAAAATAATAAGGTCTGATGGAGTGAAACACCAAAGTGGAGAGAGCTAGGCAGAGTGATGCACTGTGATGCACTGTAGCAACACTCGTTTAGCTGTCTGCTCATCTTCAAGTCACCATTCATCATTCATCATCCACTTCCTCCCCTCTTCTTGTCGTACTCTTCCCAACACTGACAGCTTTCCACTTGCTGCCGAGTCATTTACTCTTTGCTTATCTCTCTTCAGCTCAAAAGTAAACATCTCTCTTCAGCCTGGATACTCTTTATCCTTCGCTTTAATTTCTTCACCCCCAATTTTCTCTATTCTGTCTATTCAACAACCTCCCTTCACTCTTCCTCTCCAGGTCAATTTTTCACTTTGCCAGAGTAAGAGCCAGAAACTCTTACTCAAGTATTTAAAGATTATAACATTTATTTTCACACTTGCATTTGCCCATGTTTTCCTAGTTTATGGTCCATGTTCACATAAAACACAGTTAAATAGAAACAGATTATAAACATGACTTTAATAAATTAACATTAAAATTATATTAATTCATTCATTCATTCATTATCTTCCGCTTTATCCTATATTTATCGTGGTGGGGAATGTCCCAGGCGCTGGGCAGATACACCCATTCCATCCAGGGGAGAATGTCTCAGGCGCTGGGCAGATACACCCAGGACAGAGTGCCAATCTATCGCTGGGCACACACTCACTCACACAAACACACTATATATGGGGCAATTTGGAGAACTCAATTGACTTGATCCATGTTTTTGGACTGTGGGAGGAAACCGGTAAACCCGGAGGAAACCCACACGGACACAGGGAGAACATGGAAACTCCACCCAGATGGGGATTCGAGCCGGGAATCCCTAGCACTGAGAGGCGAACGTGCTAACCACTAAGCCACCGTGCCGCCCATATTAATTCACAATTATATAATTATTATGATATGGATTACACAATGAAAGATTTCAGCCCTAAAACCTGATTGGTCAGGCATATTTCTTAGCTGTTGTATAATCGCAATAACATGATACAAATTAGAAAACTAGCCCATCGATGGATTGGCCCCCTGTCCTGGGTGTATCTGCCCAGCACCCGAAACGTTCTCCCCTGGATGGGCATGGCGAACCCCTCCGCAACCCTAATATAGGATAAAGCGGAAGATAATGAATGAATGAAAAATTAGAAAACTAAATCTTTTCAATGTGAATGAATCATCTTGAACATGTGTACGAGCAAGTCATTCTTCTGTAACATCTTTTAAAAAGGCTGTGTAAATATTCTTTGAGGTATTTACTACGCATGTCAGGATTTATGGTGTCACCAGCCTGACAACACTAAAAGCCACTGTTATGGACTGATGAGCTCAAAACGAAACTTCATGGCCTAAATTAAGGCCAGTATGGTAGTAAATTTATCACACTTTGGGGTTTCATGACAGCTGGTAGCACTGCAAACTGCATAAATAAATAGAAAAAATGAATTCAACAAATATCAAACAGCAAAATAAGAATTGCCTTTTTTTTAATAGTCATATTTTTGTAGTGTTTTGGCTAACTGAATACCTTTGTTCAGATCGAGGGCGCCAGCATGTGGCTACTAGCCTGTCATCTAATCCCTTTCCTGCTGACTGTCACAGTCCTCTGTCAGCATGCAGAAACTAACTTCTTCTCACATGGAGCCTCTCAGGTAATAACGCACTATGAAGCATGAATAAGCTGGATTCAATTTGTGGTAGAAGATGAAATAAACTGTGGGGGATGAAAAAAAGTTCTCACACATGCACTATAAGTCAAGCTGTGCAAAACTTTTTACCCTATATGGTCGAGCCCTATCATGGATTGTTTTTTTCATTTTCTTTGAGTCCCCATTGCTTTGTGTGATGTTTCTTTTCTTTCCTTCATTCCTCTTTTTATCTCTGTACTTCTTATTCAGCAAGCAAACCAGTTGCTTATATACACACATAAAATCACAAGTTATGAAAATAATATCTTTACAAGGTAAATTATGTTGACCTAGAATATGTCATGCATGCAATTATGTTTCCAATAGTCATCCGTTATAAGTACAGCAATTAGACTAAGGATATGATGACCTGTCAAATCTTCAGCAGACAATTACCATTTGAAAATGAATTTGTCAGGAAGGTGTATGTGTGGGTGTGGGGGTTGGAATGTGGGTGTAATAACAGAAATAAATTCGAACAGTCCACCTTTTTATTGTAATATTCAAATAAATTGGAATCACGGTAAGCCGAATGTGTATTTAGCCTATTAACCATTAAATATATTAACTGTTATACTTTTAATATTTTTTAAATTTTATTTAGGTTTTCTACCAGCATATCTATAATTTTGGTTATGGGGTTGAAATGCAGGTGCAGATAAACCAGTTAACGCTTGATGACTGACATTTTTTACACATGTATTTAAAACTATTTAAATTAGTATTTAAATTACAGACAGATTAGCTGATTAGTGATGATTGAGAAATACCAAACTAAAATGCACATGTAAGGCTTGATACCAAACTAACTAAACTAACCAACTATTTAAAATTTTTTAAACTAACTTTTTCACTATTTTCAGTGGGATCTAATAAGAGGCAGTTTGTTACAGTTTATGAATGTAACAACGTGAGGGTGCATGTCTACTTTTGCATAAAAACAGACCAGTGTAACTTAGAGTGACAAAAAAGGTGACATTATTG
Source organism: Corydoras sp. C115 (assembly GCA_019802505.1). NCBI lineage: Eukaryota > Metazoa > Chordata > Actinopteri > Siluriformes > Callichthyidae > Corydoras > Corydoras sp. C115. The sequence goes on along the minus strand of JAFMOC010000037.1, from coordinate 2,906,931 downwards.
CCACCTGTTAAAATCAGAAGATAACCATGCTTGTTAAACACACCATCAATAAACATAACCATGCTTAAAACACACCATCAATGCTAACCAGCGTTTAGTCTAATGCTATATCCACTGCTCTAAAGTGCTTGTCACAATTAAAAAGGTTAAAAAGGTTTTTAATGTTCTGATTGTGTTGTCAGTACCATAATTAACAGATACAATTGCATGTAAGCATTATCAATGTGTACACTTGGGTGCACATACATACTAAAGAAAATTACAGAATCAAGACCAGAGCAGTCCTTTAGGGCAGCATGCAGAGCATGCAGACAAACATTAGAGTTCATTACAGCTATAAATGTGTACACCCCACTGTAATTACTCTCCAAAAAGAATGACAAATAAGGAATTAATGCATAATGAGTGCCTTCATTAACCCATGACAAACTCAGGCACACACACTGTCTGCTCTGACAGAGGGTAATGTACCCAACAGACTGCCTTTAACAGTCATGGTCTCATTGCTGAAACATGTACACAGAAAGAGCAACTTTTTTTTCTTAATGTGGGGTGTTTCTGTGGTTCTGTATTGTTAAAGAACTCTCTTGAGTTTTTTTAGGCTTCCAACTTTTATATTAAAAACATTAAATCATCGCTGAGGGGGGCCATGCTTAGTGTTACATTCTACATTTCAGTTCAATTTAACAATGCAGAATTACCATAAATGCTACATTACCACCAAAGGCATTAGCATAAACATAAATTCAATAACAATGGGGACAAAAAAGTAGAAACAGGAAAATGGATAACACATTATTTGCAAAATTACTCACTAAAAACAAACAAAAAAATTGTCGGGATTTTTGAAATGTTACACATACTTTTTTTACAACACATATTTGTTGTTTATGTTGAGGTAGGACACCATTAATCTTTCTGCCTAAATTAAGAATTCACTCATCTCTAATTAATACTGCACTCTGTTTAATGTGTAAGAAAATACACCTTTAACTTGAATTATATATAATTACATCAGATTCCCACACATACACACAATACATACATACCCCCTCCAACAATCTGTTGACCTAAAATCCACATACTGGATGACTATAATGTATATACTGTATAACATATATTTTACTCATTATTTTATATAAGGATCCAAGGTGTGCTGTAACCTATTGCAGAACTTAAACAACTTAAACAAATATTTAGTCCATCACTCTGCAGATAACCAGACAATAGCATTCACATATATTCATGTCAAAGCGTATCTGGAATATTTAATTTACCTGACATACCCAGACAGTGAAACCCAGAACCTTTTTTTCTATTAATCCACAATGCTACACGGTCACTCTACCATGATGGCATACTGTATAATAATTTTTTTAATTATAAAAAATGTAATGCTGCAATCACTATGTTGAAAATCAAGGTGTAAAGGCAGTTTGCAATTCATTATCTATACGCAAAGCATTTGCGAACTTATTAGTCATATTAAATCAGTGCTAAATTGTAAAATGATGAGCACTCAAGCATGATGTGAGAATCAGATCATACAGATTTTTCCAAGTGTGTATATGGTGATCCATATTTCATATAAAAAAGCAGTTTACCTATAGCCATGAAGTCCTCTGGCTCCCAGGGCTGCAGTGGAGCAAGTGGGCCACTGTAGAGCAGCAAGCCGTCTGCTACCTCTGTGATGAACTCCAGAGAAAAGTGACTTTCAAAGCAAGGCCTCATGGGTGGAAACCAGGCATAGCCATTGCCATGGAAACTGTGTTTTGTTTGCTGGCATTCAGGTCCCTCAAACTGTGCTGGACACTGACATCTAGAAGAAAAACATGTAAAATCATCTTCAAAAAAAGTTTAAATCTTAAGTCTTAAATCTTGTTAGTTATGTGAGCATAAATACAAACGTATATAGCTTACTAATGAGATTAACAAATGCCATTGAATTAACAGTTTAATAACTGGTTAGGATAGTTATAGTTATAGGTCATAGGTTACAAAATTTTGGAAAAATTTGACCAACCCAGGTTTTATTGTGATGCTCTACTAATTTCTTTTAATTGAAAACAAGTAAATTTTTTTAACAAGGTGTTACCTTTTGACAAATTAAATGAGGATTGCAAATTTTCATATTTAATGAATAATGTCACATCCAGGTGTATCACATAAGATATTAAAACATTTAAGCTATTCAGTTATTCAATAAATAAGGTAAAATCAATTATTTAAATGAATAATAATTTGTATCTTTACAATTTTAACTTTGTAACTTCGTATTTACTATTGCAGTATTTAGCCTATTTGTGTTTTTGCCATCTTAAAGTATGTGTTAGTGTATATTGCACTGGATCAAATAAATCTGACACAGCAATGTTGCTGAAGTTGTGCATTCTATTTAATATAGCCACTTTTTGCTTTGTGTGTAAAATTAAAATTAGACGTAAAGTTGGAGACAGTAGCACATTTCTTGCACAGTTTGTGTGAATCATCCTTCAGTCCTGCTCACAGGACACTCTCTACTGTTCACTGACTATTTCCAGTCTAGCACTGTCACTGCAATGTTTAAAAACTGCACTGATGCGCTTGATTCATACACACTATGTGTTAATATCAATGTGGTTGTGCCAATTTGTCCACCACCAAAATTAGACAACAGAAAAAATATAAAATATGCATGCACACAAAAACTAATGAGTGCCTGAGTGTATGATCAGGTTCAGATTTAGTCAAAAGTTTATTTTCTTTGCTGATATGCATAGATTAGGACATACAATAGCAAAATTAATTAGGGTCAAATTGTGACTAAATGAGACAACATAAGGAATCATATTCAGACATGAATTAGTCACCACACAACTGACTGGCGGGTGCTGGAAAAGATTTCAACAAGTGTCTTGACTCACTATCATTAGTAAAGTATTATAGTATTAGTTCCAAAGATGAATGTTGGATAGAATTAGTTCCAAAGATAAATGCAACACTGGATCTAGATAAATGTTGTGACATGGCAGAAATACAATTCTGAATGCTTGCTGTTGTCAAAGCTCAAGCTGTACTAAAAAAAAACTGCAAGTGCATTTTTTATTGACTAAGCAGTATCTAAAAAAGTTATATATTATATAAAAATAATTCTAAATAAAGAAAGTAACCTGAACAAAAGTAATGCCAGGCTGATTATTGTGTATTTCATTTAATTCCAATAATTTAAATCAACAAAATATGGAATGTTGGCAAATCTGTAAGAAGTTCTTTCATATGACAGTGTATTGTGTATAGTGTTAGCAACAGAACTAACCCCACATAGTATTCCACATCTATCTGTACTTATCTTACATTGTGCTCTAGGCACGTTACATGCTTATTAATATCTTACTCCATGCCAATAGTCTATTTTTACACCTCGTATCGCCGTTGTTTAAATATCAGTGGTGCTTATGCCGATGGGCATCGTGGTCTCACAATGAGGTGGGTTCAGGTAAATTTCTGGTGTATTGCTATCTTGGTGATGGAAAACGTTAATTTCTGTCTTGGCAGTGAATTGTCAACACGGACGCCTGCCCAATTGAAAATCTAAATAGCCATTGAATGCTATTAAATATCACTGCATTTGCACAGAGAATACAAATACATAGTCTACACTATATTGTGTATTTTCGAGTAGCAGGAAAAATAGAATATCTTATGGGTCAGGGCATAGAGTCAAGGTAAATTGTCAATATAAATATATTGTGAGTGTGTCTGTGTGAGCGATTGTGTGCCCACTGATGGATTGACGCCCTGTCCTGGGTGTATCTGCCCTGTGCCGGAAACATTCACCCCTGAATGGTCATGTCATTCCCCGCAATCCTAGTAGAGGATTAAGCGGTCTAGATAATGATGGATATGACTTATAATTGTTTTTAAAACAACTCTAACTCTAACAATTATCCATAGCACAATTTAAATGAAGTGAAAAAAGGTTCACTGTAAATAGTAAAATAAGTTCGTAAAGTCAATTAGTGTGAATATTCTATATCACACATGTATACATGCACACATCATATAAAACCCATTATTGTTTCCCACACTACCATTTGCATTTTTTCACTCTGTTTTCTGACCACCTGTTGAACTAGAAATGCCTCATTCACTTTAGACTCCCATTTTCTAAAGATATTCAATTTTAAGTCGCAAATAGTGAGATAAAAGCACTAAAATGGGTAGCAGGTCTTAGAAGCGAGAAAGCATCACAAAAATAACTGTCATTCTTATTCTGTTAAATACTTCAAACCTCCGCTTAAACTTGGGATATATCAATCTTCTCTGTTGTTCCTCTTTCATCTCAGGTGCACATCTTTGATTGTATGATTGAGAATAAAAAAAGGGCTAAAAGATACAGCAATAAGTACTATCTGAGCAGGTCAATGCAAGCCAAAGACAACGACACACCATGCCGTCTCTAATTGTGTCACCTGCTAATCGAAGTGATGCCTGTGTTTACTAAAACGACAGGCTGGGGCAGAAGTCAGTTACGTGAAAAGTGTGTGGAATAGGATGAAACATGTGGCACATTTCCATTTTTATTTTACTACAAGTTTTCCAAACACTTACTGAATCTTGCATGCACAATGCTTATAAATGTATTCATATCATGTTATTAAATAAACATCTGCTGACAATTCAAAGAAAAAGTAATATTTGCTATGAATTTTATATTTATAATGCATTGTATAGATTGCATTGGTACATAATATACATATATATTGCATTTATGTTAATATTTCTATATAAAAAGGCATTACTATTAAATGCAGTAAATTATATATAACACATTATATACCTGTAAATATTCTGTATGTATCTTATTTGAAAGGTTTGAATGCAACTTTTATTTTTTTATCAAATATCATAATCTATGAACAATTTTTTATTTTGTTTAAGTATAATTAGTAAAATATGGTATATCTACATAAAGTGCATTTGTATACTCAGAAAGCAATGTATTAATACTAATTCTGGGTTAGTTGGCACTGGTGAAGCCTATATTCCCCAATGTTTGTGATTTTAAGCTTATTTTTGCCTTCTTTACATTATACTATACATTTGGTCATTTAGCAGAAGCTTTTTTCCAAAGTGACTTCCTAGTTTGTGACATCCTAGTTTGATGGATGTGGTCAGAACACAGGGTTCACCATAAAGCACCCGTGGAGCAATGAGGGTTAAGGCCCACATTGATAACTTTGGTGGACTTAAGATTTGAAAATTCAGATTGCTGGTTCATCACCCTAACCACTGAACTACCACACTGACTTGTCAGCTTGAATTTATTTTGTCATTTTATTCATTAATTAATTCTTTTGCATGTATTAGTGAATTACAAAGGCTGTTCTATGCAAATATCTAAAAAGGGATTGTCCATTACATAAATACTTAAACCAGCCCTGTTGGGACCAACAATCAAAATGCTGTCAAAATTATTAGATTTTGATCACTTTTTATTATTATTATATATTTTTATTATTATTACATTGATAATATTATTTTTATTATCAATGTAATAACTACATGGACTGTATTTGCACCTACATGGCAGATTATATAATTGCAAGAAGAAGTTGTTTCTGATAAAGTACTCTATAATAATAAAACATATGTTTTATAACCAGCAATAAAAATAAGAATTTGACTCTTTGATTAAACATGTAATTTTAGAAAATATTACATAAAATGTATTAACATAATAATAGGAAATATTACCCTATCTCATTATAATAAATCCTTTAATATAGGTAACAAGATAACATTTAATATATACTATGAATATGATACATGAGAGTTAGAACTATTAAAAAAAAAAAAAAATGAGGAAACAAATGCACCTTTACTAAGTCTAGATAAAAAGCATTTAGACCACTATAACAGAGAAAAGATGCAATCTACCAGTCTTGTAGTAAAGCCAGCAATCTAATATAAGCATTAAAATAGGGTTATAAACCTACAATACACTTGAGAATTGATTTAGAAAAAGTTTATGACACTGCTCGGCTACTGGCAACAATAAGCTTGTCATAAGCTACGCCCTACAGTCCACTTTTTATTACAGGTCCAGGACACCTCAGACAGTGCTTGTGTTCATGCCATTTACAAAGCATTCATCAAACACCTGACAGGGAGTGTGAGCACTGAACGGAATTCTAATGTGCACCATCCAAGAAAATTTACCGTGATAATATGCCTGTTATTGCATTTCTAATACAGGGACATTGATTAATGTCACTCTCTTGAGGGGCCCCATCCAGATAGTTTTCCAGCCCAGTGCTGTTAATTCTCTCCCCAGACACACATCCAGGACATGAGAGTGGGCTAGTCTGCTTGCAATAAGGCGACATTTCACCCTGCAATCAATACAGTGAAGGGAGGAATTGTCTGGAGGATAGCATCATTTTCAGCTAAGGTTTCATAAAGAGCTACTCAGACAGTGTTCCCCCAACTTCCTGTTTTGGCTAAGTATCATGTTACATTCAGTACCATGGTATCTGGTGAAAGTCAGAGCTTCTGGTCGCCTGTAAGTAATCATGCACTGTTGGTGACAGATAGCCAGGATGTCTTATGTAGAGTGTTTCGGCATACAAGCTTACATTCAAGTGACAGAAGCAATAAACTAGCAAGTGGACCATCACAAAAATCCAAAACGAGTACGACAGAGGCCGAGATGCAAGAGTTTCTTGTTTCCTGGCTATACTTCATCACATGAAATCTGAATCTATACAGCTGGAGTGTGTATACTATTTCTTTAGGCGTGTAGAGCACTGTAATCATCTTTCAACATGATCAGAAGCAGAGTTGAGTACCCTTGTCTGTTTCTGATAAGCAATGAGTACCGCTAAACATGCTGTAGGGGTCTGCACAGTTTGCATCATCACTGGGTATTTTCTTTCATATGACTAGCTCAAGGTTGGATGACTCTTTAATGAATGTGCAGCAAACGAAAAAGGAACTTTTTGCAGCATTTAGGGTGTTTAATATATACAAATGATCTCCATATAGTGTTGTGTTGAGCTTTATTAAGTGAAATATCATTATTATAGGAGGATGTTTCGCAAAAATACAAAATACACTAAATACCTTCTTATAATATAAATGGAATATATGGAATATATAGTGACAGTGGTAAAACCATGATTTAGTCACTCCTTTTGCCATTTTGTATTGGAAAAGTGAGCTGTAGAAAGATTAAATGTGATATATGTATTATATATTATCATATTAATGTTTTTTTGAAGTGTTGTTAAAAGTCAAAATTAATACCAAAGCAAGGATCTTATTACTGGATAATATCCCAGACTTATATTATATTTTATGATTAATTGATTAAATGATTGATTTTGGAATAACATGCACAGGTACAATTTAAAGAAATTTATATTGCCACAATTAATTTTATGTTGATCCAAATGAAAATGTTACAACATTAGTTAAAAAAAATGAAAAAATATGCAGTATTTTAACCTAATAGTAAATTGTACATATTTTGTCCACATAAATGCCTATATTTCCGTAATGCCTATAGTTTCAGTTTATCTTTCTGGGAATCTAGGCACTCAGCAGTAAAAAATCTATACAATAAATTGATAACGCATAATCATTTCTTTACTGTCATAAAGTATAGTAAAAGTACTGTACTGTAAAAAGCAAATAATTAAAAAGAAAAAAATGTAAGCTTAATAAACAAAGATCCTTCTGTTATAGGAAGGGGTTAAGAAGGACTGAGACAGCCATGCTGCCAAAATGCCATTTAATCTCTACACTTTCACTAGCACTTGATAAATATCAGCTGTGGTGAGTACGGTCATGAGTTTCAAAGATTAGGTTTAAAATGTCACAACATCGACTCCAGACCCAGCAAGGCATCAGATCATGTCATGCTCCCTAGCTGATAATCAAAGTCTTTGCCTTGGGGGACACAGCAGGGTCATCAGCACAAGCCCTCCAATCTTCAAAGTGACAGATTTGTGTGTGTGAGGTGTTTAGAAAGCTGCCATTACTTCTGTGCTCCGAGGGAAAGCAACTCAAATGAAATTAAATTTAGGCACTTGTCGGCTTCACCATTTCTGAGCAATAATTTTAGACACAATGGGCTAAATTCAATAATTTGACGTCTTAATGGATATTTTATCTTCCGTTTTGTTCATTTCCTGCTCATAGAGACTGAATAACAGATGCTATTTCTTAGCCAGTTCAAGTGCTAGAATGATCTACCTAGACATGGTGCATTTATTTAATTTTAAGTGTCCCTGCCCTGATGCTTCTCAGATCAGAAAATGGTTTTGTTGTTTCAGCTAAAACAGCAAAAAGAAAACATAGCTAGTCTATGGTAAACATGAGCCTAGCCAGTTTAATTCATTCTGGTAGGCATGTCTCTTTCCCGTTTTCAGGGCACGCAAACTGTGTGTGGAGTTTTGAAGGTCTATCGGAATTGAGCACTGTGCTTAATCTATACACTTCCCAGGAAAACATTTGACGTTTACAGTGCGTGGGCTGCTGTCTGATGCCACTCTGTGAAACCTCTGAAAATGCCAACATGGCTAATCAAGCAGTGTCATTTAATCAGAAAGTGGCACTGGGGAGGAAAACGCTAAGTGAGTTATGTTAAAGCAGAGGAAGCTCATGCTCACTGGCTCTCATCTTAGTTTGTACTCCACAGCCCAATAATGTCAGGCTACAACAGATATAGTTTGTATAATCGCGACTAAGAGCAAATATACAAAACAAAAAAAAAACACGAAGTTTTAGAATTAGAATTATTGAATTATTGAATAAGTATTAAGTATTCTGATGCTAATAGTTTATTAATTAGAATCATTGTTATTAGACAATATTGAGCTTAATTAATAATACCAATTAGGCTTAAAGTCGTACTGGCATCTTAGGACTCAATGGGTGAAATGACCCTGCAGGGGCTACAAAGAAACATACCCAACTACACACTCATTAGTATCTTAGTATTTCCAATTTACCTCTTTTTGCAAAAAGAGACCACGCAAATTCATCACAGAAGTATCCTGGTGTTCACAGGAATTTTTCTGTGTAGTGACAACACACAGCCACAGTGTTACTCTTGTTTCTTTTCATAAATGAATTGTCTCCAATTTGCTATAATAATTTAGGTCAACTTTAGGTCAGCCAAAATTTCCTCTACTATAACCTTGCATCTTGCCTGCTTGCATTTCAGTGGTTGAATTATAGACATTGTTGGCTGCATTCACAATTTGTTTATTTATTGCTTCATTCATTTTATTTGTTGCATTTTTCATGAACCATTGTTATTTCTCGATTTCTTTTTGCTGTAAACCCAAAACAACATTGATTTACTTTTTATCCTCATTAAGAACATAATCTGTAGGACGTTGGGGGTTTGGATCCACAGTCCTCTATGGTTGCACTGCATTGTATTTGCGCTAAATGGTTTTAATGCTGTGTTATCACCAACAAAATAATTAACATATTTGTTTTCGGAGATATGCTCAAATCACTTACGTAATCTACTTTCAAATCTTGAATTTAAAATGCTTTTTAACACAGTAATCCAAATATATGGGTGCATTTTTAAATTGTGCATTTGTAAGTTTAAAATTATATCATATTATTATATATGTATTATATTTGTTATATATAATTTTATAAATCAGTTATTTATGAGAATGTCAGTTAATCTTCAGAAGGTTGCTAAATTTTGTGCTGAAAGCTTGGATTAGCACTGGGTTGGCAACACAAGCAGCCATTCGCAAGCCTCATTACACGCTTGTGTATGTCCAGTGGCTTTGAAATTCAGTGCTTTTTAATTAAACCACTGAAAAGAAAATTAAATTTCTCCATTTTGGGGGTGATTAAGGGAGCAGATGACATATGTTGGAATAGCATTTTTGGATGCCTTCTGGATAGCTTTTGATACCGTATCCATTAAGGAAAGTAAGAAATGCATATAATAAAAAGGGATAAAAAGTGCCAGAATACTGATTAATATCAAGTGGTCCTCTCCTGACACTCTTGGGAGTAAGATTAAAATTATTATCTAAAAGTTTTGAAAGTAAAGATCTAATTAGGTGCACCTGTGTACAATTTCCATCCTTTAGTAAGCCATTATTGTATCTGCACACCTTCCAACCAAACTGCTTGCACTGCTGAAAGTTGAACTTGGGGTATCGACAGGATTTGGGAAGCACATAAGACCACTGTGCTACTAATAGCATGCATTAACTTAGCTGATGTTGAGAGAATGCAATTTCAACAGATTGTACTCAATTTCGGTACTGAAAAGGCAACTAAATGTAAAACATGAGATTTTAGCATTTGAATGTGAATTTGTGCCTCTCACTATATAAATATGAAAATGTAATCAACACTAAATTTGGGTTTTGACAAGTCTAGGTGACATGCTCTGATGAAAGCCAATTTCCTTTTCTTGCTCTCACAAGGCAGCTGTGAGAAAAAAAGTCCTCTGCTCTAAATAAGTCAGACATGCAGAAATAGTAGTGGTCTTTAGAGAAATTACATCAAGTAATGTAACAGAAAAAAAAAACATATTACTTTGCAATATAATTTGTTTTTAACATAAGTTTTATAACATTTCTGTACTCAAAGAAAATATTCCTGAATGGCTGTTATTATATGAACAGTAGTTGTAGTACACTATGACTGCTGCACAATACACACCAACATGCAAAAGCAGGTGAGTGTCACTGTAGTGTCACTGCACCCATAATTTGAGGATGCCATGTTATTTATTATAATAAAGGGACATATAAGCAGGTAAGGTAATAGATTTTACTTGTGGATTATCTGTGTTAGTTGTCTGTGAGTGCAAGTTAAAACGAGGAAGGCTCGAGAAAACAAGAAAGATTAACAGACATAGCCATAAAGCATGATGTCAGTATGACGGGGTGTATTTGTTATACATTTAAGATTTAAAAAGCAAACCACAGAATCATTGGGTCAAACCAGGTGTATCACTAAGTCCGAACAAGCTATGCTGGTTTTAAAAATTTTTCATGCAGCTCAACAAAGACACCAGTGGACATGTCAACTTTACTTGCCGAAAGGCATGCACCGGTCTAGGCCATCCCTCCTGGTGCATCAGTGTCACCCGTAAGGTCACAGTTGTTGTGGGACAAGCCAAATATGTATGGGGCAGGAGAGTTATAAGGATTGGTTTAGAATGCTGGAACACCTGCGTGCACCTTGACCTTATAAAAGGACAGAGGAGCATTTAGAAGGGGTCCAAAAGACGGTGGTGACAATCATCATGGAACTTAAAGGTGGCTATCCACTAGAGAGCATAGGAGGTGAGCAAATTGTCAGATGGGTTTGGCGTTAAGACCTTCCTCCAGTGTCACACTTTCACATAGCATGACCTTTAAAAGTTTTTTTTAACTTTTTGTTTATGAATATGCCAATTGTGCAAATGATTTAGAAGTTGAACAGCTAGAAAGATGTACTATAATGAGCATGTAAATTAAGAGGTATATAGCTTTTAAAATGTTTTTTCAATGATACATGTGTGTAAAGGGAGAAATTTCATTAAAATTAATCTGTCAAACAGATTAAAGCAAGTCCTCTGACGATTACTGTTTAATTATACATAAGTGTTCAAAAATGTCAAACATGTATTTCATTGATTAAATATTTTATGTAAGAATTGCCCTTTGATTAAACAGAGATAACAGCTAGTCAGTGGTTTTAGTTTAGTCATGAATGATTAGAATGCAGATTTGTTATGCACAGTAATTATTCTTTGGCAAAATCTAACAAAATGCATAATTATTGTTGCATACTATTTTGTGGATTGTAAATTGTGATCTAAATGCCTGCTTTTTCATGACTACTCACAACCTCTATAGAAATATTTAAATTTTACCAAAGATTTAGTTATTAATAATATATTCTATCTTCCACCTTGCTCACCACATATTCTTATTCACTAAAGAAAATCAATAGTGGTGCCAGGGTTGTGTAATTGAATCCAAAAGAAAGCAGAAAAAAAGTCTTGACACATCTAATACTTGTAAGAACTCTCAGTGGTAAGGGGATCAGACTTACAAATATTGGACGAGATGAAGAAATCTGGAAAAATTCACTGCATCTTAATTCATTTGCTTCACTCAAAGAGGTTGTTTACTTTAGAAGGAGAACATGGCTAGTATTCAAGGCTGAGGGTTTCAGACTGTTTCATCATGCCTTTTTTATCACACCATGTGGAGACATAAATGTAATGACAGCATGTTGAACCATTTCCTTAAATAACAGTATATTAGTGTAAATAGTTTAAGAGAAAACAAACAACAAATAAAATCTCATCCTAATTTACTTAACTAATGATGAGCACTGATCATGTGCAGCATCATGTCATTGCTGCTCTCTGGCTCTGGTTTATTTCTGTCATGCACAAGAAGCATTTGCCCTCCATTCTGAACTTTGTATATCTTGCTATGTGTGTGTTTGCCTCTCTTGTTTTAAAATAAACTTCATCTTTGTTCGATTTAAGCTGCCTTTTTGATCTTCTCACTGCCACCTAGAGGTCGTGCATGACATAAGTTTTGCACCAGCCCAAAGTTTTGTACACACCTTTATTTTGCTCCAGTTATCCATATTATAAGTTACACTTACCAAAAAAAAAATGTAGTTCTATAATTCTAGACTGTAGTCAATCTGTTTGTGGACTACAGTACATAATGTGTTAATGCCCTTTACTCTGTTCTCTAATGGCCAGGACCCCAATAGTACCACTACATTGCAGGTATTATTTGAGTGGTGCATTAGGCCTTCATCACACCAGTGTTACTGCAAAACTGACAATAAACAATACACCACCCAAATTATTCCAGTTCTGTGATGGTCCTGACCAATAGAGAACAGAGAACCAACAGGGACTAACAAAAAAGAAATCAAATGTAAAACAGTCTGTAACTGTAAAACTAAAAAGTCCATCTGTATGGTAAGTGGAGAAAAATAGATGATGGCGCAAAAAGGCAGTGTGTCCAAACGTTTGGCTGTTACTGTATATGCTGTCCTAATTACTCTACATTATATAACGTGTTATTTAGGCAAATATGCCAAGACCTATGAGATGTATAAAACCAGCCTGTTGCATGGTATTATACAATAAATGGATTTATGAACTAACCTTAAACATCTGCTCAAACCCCTGAATTGGTTTCCATTTAGGATTAAATGGAATGTTGGATTTCCTTTCACACAATGTCAGTTTTTGACTTGCGTAATGTTCTTGCAGCAAAAAAGAAAATCTTTGTAGTCATGTGTAGTGGAAACCCAGCAGCCAGGGGTCTGTTACATCAGTAAGTCCAAATTTTTGAACATAATGATTTGGGTTTTGGTTTCCACAGATTTTTTTTTTCCTTTGGCCTGCTGTCTTTTGTTGTGAACAAATCAAGGACATGAACAAGGCCTATGTTGTGGTTCAGATGACTGAAGTCAACAGCTGTCAGACTACTTTTTTTTAACAAACAAAAGTAACCATAGGCAAAGATTTGAACATGTTGCTTGCAGTTGGACTGTTAGTTATTACTGTTTACACTCTTATATACTAACCTAACAACTACTAGAACAAAATGACAAGTTACTAGCACTTTCATCCAGAGTGTTTGTCCAACTTTTTTTTTTCAATGCGAGTCTTTTTTGAAAGAAAACAGAAAAAAAAGGCTTCCCAAGCGCAACTCTGACTTACAAGGCTATAACATACATTGATTTTCAGTGAAAACGTGAAAGAAGTTATGTTTTCTAAACCAATCTGTCTCAACCTAAGCCTAATCATTCTCAATGCTGTTGTTGGGGTGCATGTCTCAGAGGACTATCGGTATCTCTCTCCCCTCAATGCAAGACCTACACAGCACCCGTCTCACTTGTAATGCCCTCTGCATAGCGGGTGATCCCACACTCCCACTACACAACTTTTCCAGCCCGCTGTTATCAGGAAGAACACTGTGGTGTCGTCGGGCTAGAATCAGAAGACTGAGGGTCAGACATTCAGGATGCAAAACATGCTCCCTGCTCTGCCTCCCCTCCCTCTTTTACCCAATTAACACACAACTCCCGACCATTCATTCCACATAACACACAAACTCAGTAATGAACTCCAACCAGTGCTAATGTCACTTTACTTAATACCAGCTATTCATAACCAGTAAAAAAAAATGCCATTGACAAGTTACAAAATCATGATGATGATTTATGGTAAACTTGGATTGGTGGGCTTTTATTGCAGTTAATGCAAATCTACAATAATGCTTTTGGACTTTAGTGTAAAATGTGCATATATATATACATAAACTGGTTTCTGACCTGTATCCACTTTCTGTGTCCATGCATGAACCACCATTGTGGCAGGGGTTTTTCGGGTAGGTAGAGCAGCCTTGGTGAAGGTGTTCTCTCGCTGAGCAGCTGCACACAGCGGTGGACTCCAACGATATTGACACAAGAGCCATGCTGTCTGCATCCACAACAGCCGGCCTCTCACTCACACTTAGCTTGTTTACACAGCCACCTCCTCCACTGCAATCTGCTGCGACACACTCATCCACGTGCACCTGTGTGACGTTTGCCTGCAGAAATGACTGTAGCTTAAGACCGAAAAAATACAAAAAAAGAGGGAAAGAGAGGGAGAGAAAGTAAGTTCGGTGTATTATTTCAAAAAGAAGGTTAGGAAAAGTAATATGCTTTTTTTCTCCCCAGTGTCAGAACATCAGGAGCTAGGTAAGGTTGAAGTACATGTTTGAATTATCATACAAGTGGCAAATAATGGTCACAAAGTAACAAAGTCAAACAAAGAAAAACAGGTATAAAACATATCACTTAAAATGTCACCCTGTTTACACCTGTAAAACACATTTTTTTCTCCCATTATGGTCACTCCAGGGCTTGTTTGAACTTTTCTGTAAGTACATAACCAGTCAGATTGTATTCCTTGCTCCCTGATTTAACACTCTGCTTCACTTCATGAAACTGAATGACTCTCAGTTAACCCGAATGTTAAACTATAGAAATGTGGCAAGAGAGAGCAGGAGAGAGAGAGAAAATTAGAGATAGCGAGAGAGAGAAACCGAGAGAAAAAAGCGAGCTTGAGAAAGTGAATACATAAAAGAGAGGAAGAGATAGATTTTGCCAAATGTAACAGTCGCTACTATAAAACTCCATAAACTGAATGAAAGTGAGCAAGAGAAATAAATAAAAAGAGAGCAAGTGCAAAAGAGAGTGCAAGAGAGAGGGCAAGAGCAATTGAGAGAAAATAAATACGGAAGAGAAAAAGATTGAAATTAAGAGCAAGAGAGAAAAAAGGGAGAGAGTGCCAGAGAGCACTTGGGTCCTGGCTCTAAATGTAAACTGGATGAGCCCCTCAGAGATCCATTTGCTTTAATGATATTGGGAAGCACAGTGACAGGTCAAGCTAACAACATGGTGTGGTTGTTGAAAGGTCCTGCTAGATTACAGCTCAAATAGCTGATTGATGATGGCCTGCTCTATTCATACTGTGAAACAGACATAGTTAGATCCACCATACAGAGAAAAGGAAAATGGGACTCTGTCCAAATGAATAAACTTTTAATGGAAAAGCCCATTCAGTTTTAACTTTAGCATTCCTATACTGATGAACCAAAATGTAATTATTGTTATTATTATTATTATTATTATTATTATTATTATTATTATTAATAATAATAATAATAATAATAATAATAATAATAATAATAATAATAATCATCATCATCGATGGCTTTTTCAAGCGATCTAATAATAAAATAAAATAAAATACAATAAAATAAAATTTTGCTGTCAACTTATGTGTCAGGCAAATATTAGCAAGCCTGAGTTTCATTTTTTTTCCCCCAGGCATGATTAAAATCATTTTGATATCCCATTTAAGATCATGCAGGAACATTGCTGAAGCCCTGGTATAACAGTGACAAAGCTGTTTAATTTCAGTGAAAACAGGAGTGTTCCAGAACTTTTGCCTACTGTTTGTTATTAAAAATAATGGAATCACAGAACCTTAAAGCCATATCTTTGAAATAATTACTTTTAGAACAAAACAGGAAACGTGTTAGAGCATAATTACTTTATTAGTTTTAGCACAGGTGTTTAGGAAAATACAGATTCCTGTTGTTATTCAATTCATTATCTTAATTGCTTTTTGATCAGACATCAAATAGGTGTGTGTGTGTATGTGTGTGTGTGTGTGTGTGTGTGTGTCAATAGGGTAGATGGTATTATAATTGAATCAGTCTACTATAGAGAATCTGTTTAGGGATGTTATTTCTTGCCTTCTAAATCTGCATATGTTTGTGCATGTTTTAAAATAAAGACACTAAGTGACAAAATTATTTCTTGTCCCTTTTGTAGACCTTTTAATTACTATCCTTCAAATTGCAATTCAAGCAGAATAATTTTATTAACACCAGTATATGATTGAAGGACCTTTAAATATGTAACATTTTCTTACACCCCTTAAATCACCTTCATTTCCTTTGTCTGTGTTTTTTAATACATGCAATCTCTTAAATTAATGCCTCAGAGTGTGATTAACTGAACTGTTGTATCTTAATAGAATACCTGCCAGCTCTATCTAGATTAGGTGTGAGGTAACCTGAAGTAAAGGATCATTACTGATGCAGCTTTTTAGTTTGTAATAAATTACAATAAATTTACGCTAGTTTTAAACTTGCATGCAATATATATTTTAAAACTGTGGTCACTGTTGTAACATGTTTACCATTTAACCACAAAGTCATTTATTTTGTGGTATTTGTGCAACAAAAAACTTTGCACATCGAAGAAAACTCCTAGCGACCAGTAGGGTGTCCATTCCCCCCATCTGAGATGTGGACAACTTTACTCACTCAGACAGAAAAGGTTAAATGTTCAGTTGCACCACTATCCTCCTGGGGCTAGATGGTTTTCTATTTTCCATATAAAATGTGGCATGTGCAGGGCGCACAGACCTCTTACTGCCACTTTCATGAGCTAATGCCTGCTAAGAAGGTGATTTGCATGTATTACCTGCAAGGTTAACCACTAAAAAGGAGGTCTCATTTCATCAGTGCTCAGAGACACCTGATCAGCCCAGCCTTCATATTGCCAGATGAGGTGAGGTAACTAAAGCCCACACTTGGGAGTCCAGAATCTGCGTGCAGTCTATGGCTGGTTGATCGGAAATCTAATCAGGGTAGCTGACTCACTCATCTTACTTTCTCAATCTTTGTTTTTTTTAATGTTAGGAGCAGAAGGTTTGATAAAAAAAAATAATAATAATAAAAAAGAACTCTTGCACAGTACTCAAACAATGCTTTCTGAGAAGCCTATGGCAAATGAAAAAAAAAATACACACAATTCTCAAAGGGCCGGGTCCACAGAGACAAAGCAATAGCATAGAAAGACACCCTGGAGATGGACAGACAAAAGAGAAAACTCTGTCTGCCAGAAAAAGAATTATTTAGGTTGAACCTTTGGCATCAGTGCATCATGTCTGGACATGATATGTGTGCGTTGATATGCATATTGAGTTTAAATAAAATAACACATGTTCTATATGAACAGAAAAGGAGTCATTGAACAGGGATTTAGAGAGAAAAATCAAACAAGCAGCTACAGAACTACTCTTGGTATAAAATAAACTAACAACTAAAGAGTAATTATATTTGTTCTGTTCTCTCATTTGTAAGTCGCTTCGGTTAAAAGCGTCTGCTAAATGAATAAATGCAAATGTAAATTTAAAATGTACAGCAAAAACATAATGCAGGTCAAATGCGTCTTAAAGTAGTATTTTCTGATACTTAATGCAGATTTATATTTTCTAAGTGAGTCTGAATGACTAATATTATATGAAATGTACAAACAGTCCCATTAACATCCAGGGATGCTGCATGTGCTTACTCGGTCACATGCATAGCACCAGACTTAAGATCTTAACAGTAAAGATCTTAGCACCTAACCCCTTTTCCCCATAGTGCCAGTATCCTAAACAGTTGATGTAGCTGTTACAGTGTAGCAATCCCCCATCTGCCCTCATGTGCCAACCCATCCACAATTATGCTTAAGCCCTAAACAGATTTAAAAACAAATCTCCAGGTTAAATGGTAATTTAAGAGTTAACATACTGGTCTGTTCTACTCATATCCAAAAAAACACACACTGCATTGCAGGGAATCTACCAAACAATATGTGCTCTGTGGTCGTCCTGTGGGGGTTCTGGACATTGGTCCGTTGGATTAACAGATAGATAGGTCACAGATTATATTACAGATATAATACAATATATGTAATTTATATTTTACCCGAATGCTCATTTAATTGCCATATTAAATTGTTGCTGTTATATTATTTTAATGTTGTCATGCATGACCTTACACATCTTTACCAGAAACTCATAAAACTATTCAAATGCAGTGGATGTGCTTGACAGTTACTAATTTTCTCAGTGTTTTCTACAGGAAATGTTATGATAATGTATTTAATAACAAGCAACAGGTTTGACAACCAACGCAGTCATGCATAAAATCACAGCAAAGTAATTTTAGCACGCATCAAGGGATGAGAAAGAAATGATGCTTGTTCATTCGTAAGCTGGCTTTTCTTCTGAAAGAACCTGCTCAGAGGAGAAAATACTAAATGCTATCATATAATTACTTTGACTTCTGACAGAGGCTGTGAAAAAGAGATGCCACAAATAGAATAACCGCAGTTACAAAAGTTTTTAAATGTAGGTATTGCTACAAAACCAGACAAGAAAGACAAGTTTCCTCAGTTAAAGCCTGATCACACTTTGTACTCTGGAATTTATACATTTCTATCATTTTATTAATAAAGGCCAGAATTGAGATGAATTGGTTGAAATGTGAAGCCACAGACACAAACATGACATAACTCCACTGGCCACTGGTGAATTCCATCATAACACCTGTATCCCCAGCTTTGCCTCTCATTCACCAATCAGCATTTGATTGCAGCTCCACTTCTACAGTTATGGTTAATGCTTTAAGCAGCAAACTACTAAATAACACCTTAGTATCAATGTGGCTTACTGACAGCATAATGAACCCAAAAATGCTCAAGTGAGACACAGAGAATAACCTGTGGTGATAAACCAAAACACAACTCTGCAAAACTGTACTTCAGTTCAGGCATTATCTTATCGCTAAGGCTGTGTAACTACACAATAAATGTGGTCTATAGGGTATAGAGTGCAAAATGTGACAGAGTCATCACAAATCTCCACAGGGACAAAGGAGTGTTTTGCTAATCTTCTTTTAAAATGTCAGCATGATCACGCACTGTCTCTAAAATTTCACAGAAGTATTCAGAGCATGTCTCTATCTATGGGAATGTTGGGTTAAGAGGGCAGGATAGAAGGAAGGAACCCGCGGGAGAGGAGCATCGTGCGTCTCTATCCTCTTCCCTTATCTCAGTAGGCCGCAGGGGAATCCTGGGATGTTCAAAGTGTATGTAGGGGGGAAAGTAAAAGGAAAGCAATGATGGAGGGAGCTAAACTCTCACAGTTCATGAATTAAGCAAAATTTCAAAGCATTCAGAAGCAAGAATCCCCTCTGTTTCTGTCTCTCACTCATCATTCACTCAGCTCTTCTGACAAATAGACATTCATCATGGTCACGGAAAATAGAGCTATGCAATCACTTGACTACCCAAGAGACTTAAGCACCTGTGTGCACATTTTGGCATGGCAAAGCTTTACTCTTGAATTCAATGCCATATTTGTATGGATTGCTTCTCAGAGTCTGTTTTACTGAGTCTCAGTAGAATCTAAATAATGTTGTCTTACGTAAGCTTGAAATAAAGAAACGAAAGATTTTATAAACTAGCAAAATTATTCATAAAACAATGACAAAAAGTCTTCTTTTCAACTTCAGTGTAGAATATTTAAGTATAAATATGGTTAAAGTTAATTGCACTAAAAACATTAAACACACTAAAAATAACTTGATGCCCACTGTCAAAACTAGTTTCAATTTCTTAAATATATATAATAAAATGACATGTATACTAAATATTTCCATAAATCCATTATCTTCTGCTTTATCCTCTACTAGTGTTGCTGGGGAGTTCCGCATGCCCATCCATTGGAGAACTTTTTGGGCACTGGGTAGATACACCCATGACAGGGCACCAATCTATCGCTGGGCACACTCACTCACACAGACAAATATCTTTCACTTTATCCTCTACTGGGTGGCACAACAGCTTAGTGGTTAGCACATTCATCTCTCAGTGCTGAAATCCATGAAATTCATGTTGGAATCCCCATCTGGGTGTTTCCTTGTTCTCCCCGTGTTTATCCGGGTTCTCCGGTTTCCTTCCACAGTCCAAAAATATGGATTCAAGGTAAATTAAATGTTCTAAATTGCTCCATATAGTGTGTATTTGTGTGTGGGTCTGTGTGAGTGTGTGCGCCCAGCGATAGATTGGCGCCCTGTCCTCTCTGCCCAGCGTACAAAACGTTCTCCCCTGTATGAGCATGGGGAACCCCCCGCGACCCCAGTAGAGAATTAAGCAGAAGATAATGAATGAATGAATGAATAATCCTTTACTAGGGCCTTGGGGGGTGGGGGGTGGTACACCCAGGACAGGGCGACAATTTATCGATGGGCACACACTCACTCACACACACACTATTTAGGGCCAATTAACATTTTCTTTTTTTTACCAATTTACTCTGAATGTTTTTGGACTGAGGTTGGAAACCGGAGTAAACCCATGGGGACACTGGGAAAACATGTAAACTCCATTTGGAAGTGCATACAATTATGCCCACAAAAATATTTGTATATAATATGGTAAGTATAGTAGAACAGGTAAAGAAATTATGCTTATCACTATGTAAGCAATAGACATACATTTAGCATTTTTTTAAATGACATTGATGCAGTGAAATGTAAAGAAGGAAGAATAAAGAAAGTGTGTGTTGAAGATAGTTAAGGAACATATCATCAGTTGTCTCTTAAAATGAATAACCTAATTATAAGAAATGGAACTTATTTAAAATTTCAAAATGCCTCATTTAAAAGTATTTGCAGGTGAATATTCTATTTCTTCTGGCCGAACTTTCAAGCCATTAGTGATGAAAAGGAAAAAAAGCTAGATGAGGGAAGATAATATGGGATCAAACAAGACTTGAATAGAAAGGATGGTCTTCTCTCTGTTAGCCCCTGCAATTAGAATAACAAACACTGATAGCCCTAGCCCCACAGCTTTTCTCTCCAGCAGCTTTTCTTACTCGTTTTTCATTTCCTCTTTACAGCTTCCTTTCTGCCTCATAATTCCTTTCTTATTCCAATTAACTTCTTCCAAGATTCTGAGCACATTTAAACGCCACAAGCTGCTTAGCATCACACCTGAAGCCATCCTCCTCACGTCTCCCTACAATATTTTTTATTTGCTAAAGATAAGCGCACACAATACTTATTTTACACAAAAGAACAAGTAGCCAATGGCAGAATAAACCCAATGGGGCTTTTAAACTGAGTAATTAAACTAAAGCAAAGGAGACATTCAAATGTAAAATGAGCTTTGGGGAATATGGTGTAGGTTACAGATCTGCAATCAACAGGTGAAAATGAAAGCAATAGTCTAGCTTGGGTAATTGAAATCGAAAGAAAAAAAAAGAAATAAGAAAACTGTTGCATTTCTGCTTCTTGACAGTTTCTATATTTATATTCGTGTAGCCTGGAAACTGCCTATGGCAACAACAATTAATTATGGCTCAAACAGAGACTGAAAGCATAACAAACTACAACAGAGATAAGCAGAAACAAAACAATTATTTTCAGAACCTTAGCTCCTGTAATGCAATGATTTGACACATCGAAGGCATAAATCTTGCTGTTTAATGCACTTTGCAGTGTGAGCCTTGAAAAAGGACTTGCTAAATGAGCTTATTAGGAATGGCTTATATAAACAACTACTTCACCCACTCTAAGTTGATCGCTACAACCTGTCATTATTTAGCCAGCTGTAAGACATAATATAGATTTGGTATTTCTGTAAAGCCTACCATACAGTACAAGTCCAAAAGATTATCTCCACCTATTACAATCTTTCTAAACAGTTCATGTGAAATTATATATTCTGCTGTTTACCATATACTGTAGAATTTGTGATGTTTAGTGATTTAGTGCTTCAGTGGTTATTAATAAATGGGGTGGGGGGGGTAGATGTTGGTTCGAATCTCAATCTCCAGCGCTAGAGGCAAACGTGCTAAGCACTAAGTCAAATTATTATTATTATTATAGGTGGTACAGTGGCATAGTGGTTAGTACATTCGCCTGGGGATTCTAAGTGAATGAATGAATATTTTATTATGAGAAATTAGCAGACTTATGGATCAATGTCTGTCTTAAATACCAATCCACATCTTACCTTTTGCTTATGAGCAGCAAGGTATCCATGTAGTTTTTCCGAACGTAAAAAAGGGGTACTGTGCACTGAGAAGCGGATATCCAAGGTATTTTCCCTCACATCCACAAGGCTAAAAATGTTGACATCATCTGCTTCAACAGACAACATCTCAGCAAGAAAGTCCACCAGCAGCTCATACTTGCTCCGTAATCCTCCTCTTCGCTCCATGAACTCCTTTGCAGTAATGTCTGTAAAAAACATAAAAGTAAAAAACAGATGTAAAGTACAGCATCTCCTCATTATAGTGCATCTTTTATCAGCCTCAAACACTTCACACTGTTTGCCGTTCTCACAGCATGCAGTTTTTTTAAGCTTTAGTACAAGAACCCAAACATAGCAGCATCCCAGCAAATTATATCTGCATCATGGGTAATACATTTGGGGACCATCAGGGTTCAAATGCCAGTAGAACTGTTGTGCAGCAGTCATGAAAAATGCATGGTCACGTTTTCACCCTGTCAACACATTTCACTTGTGATTAAGTGAAGTTTGCGTCTGCCCATGGCTACACTTTCAAACTCCACCTGACAAGCTGCTTCCAAAAATGCCGACTTGACAGCATGGAGGTGGCTTCCCTATTTTGTACGTCATACTTACTGCAGGAATAGCTGACTGAATGTTATGGTCAACTTTTTAGATGCTCAGTTTTCAAGGGTTGTGTGCATGTGCTGAAAGCTCTCAGCACAATCCTAAAATTAAAGATGCTTTTAAAGGCACTTAAAAGTGAAGTCATAAAAATGCCCATTATTTTTCTCCAAAGAACCATAGCTGATTGATGGAACGTGTTGGCTTGTGCGATTGAGAGCATTTTTCACCATGTTATCCTTATATGGCTGTGTCTTTTTTTTTGAAAAGCAATTATTCAATCTTAAAAGTGGCCATTAGTGAAATGTTTTAAAAATAATTGCTTCATGGAACTGCTTTTTTTAGTGCAGAAGAAAGCTTGCAAGAACACAGATGGAAAATGCTGAACCATTTTTTTTTTTTTTTTGGGTTTTGCAGTGGTTTTGTTTTGTTCTTTGTAGCTAAAGATAATAATCTGTGTTTATATATATATATATATATATATATATATATATATATATATATATATATATATATATATATATATATATATATATATAACAAATGAAACATGGGCTTTTGAATGACAGCTGCTGATGCTCAGGCTGAGGTACATGTGGAAACATTTTAGTTATCTAAAAGTAACTATACTTATACTTAAATAGTGTATACTTAAATATTTTGTTTTGATTATACACTTACTAGTTACTTTATAAGTGTCACACTATATGTGCTTTTAATTCCTTTAAATAGAGACCCTCAAATGTACACCAAAAGAAGGTGTTTTTGAGTGGTGGATGATTCTTAAGATATGACATCTTAATTTGGTGGATATTTGGTTACTCTATAGTGTGCTGGTAAGAGCAGAGCAGAACAGGTACATGTGTTTAACACAGTGTCTAATAAATGAAAACAGGATTTACAAACTACATATGATATGGTGTGTTAATATATATTAATGATATACATTAACACACCACCAGATTTACTGTCACTGCAGTGTTAGGAAATATCCACTACCATCAACATTGTGCATTTATATGTTATACATCAAAAGTGCATCTATATGGATAGTGGAGCTGATAAAATGTATAATGGATGTAGAACAAGCTGGTGCACCTAAAAAAGTAGCCAATGAGTGTATTTGCCAATGTTTAAGCAAAGACCTGGTTTTGTTCTCAGGAGTTGGTCGTCAAACCTTTTAACACGGTGTAAAGTACACATTTTACTTTGCTTTCTGTAAAACATTAATGCTTCAAGCTTGTAGCAGTGCTCAGGGTTATTTGTTTTTCTAAGCCTAAAGAAACCCAACATAAAACGCACAGTTAAAGGTTCCTTAATGGAATCGTTTGGTTCAATGGTTATATTAGCATGCATTTTTGTGGTATTTAGCAGCTACTCTGTCAATGTCAAGTACCATTTTCCAGTCATGTTTGTCTTTGCTCTTTATAATAGTTAAAACTTTCAATGCTGTGAAATCTCAAAAGACTATATTTCAAATGACTGCAACCTTTTTTTCTTCATAATTTGGCCTTTGGTTACATAACAATTACAACTTTAAGGCTCCTCCTTAATTAAAAAAATTCTGTGCAACATGATTTTGTTTAGAATTCATTACATTACAATTATGTTAACCTTATATTAATGCAAAGACACATCACAGATTGTGATCTTAAAAAACCTTGTAAATCAACTTTTATTTATAAAACAGAACAAACTATTAGATTACATAGCATAACAACATGCTCAATGTAAGATTCGGAAGACATTCATGAAAAGCCTTTTTAACATATAAAAAATACAGATTCAATTTATTTTCAACACATATTTCATAAAGGATGACATAGTCAAACCTGCAAGACGAAGTGAAGCAGAATTGTAGATGATTTCATCCCATAACTCTCTCACGTGAACCTTCACACTGGAGACAACATCTGGCCATTCACCATCTGACACACGCACCTGGAAATTATAGGTGCCGGTGGGAGCATTTTCTTTAATAACCAAAAATCCAGTCCGCTTGTTCAAGATAAAATAACTGCAAAATCAAAGAAACAAAAGACACTAAATTTTATTTAAAAATAAAAAAGCCTTAAACTACCAATGCCAAGGTCAAATGTCTAGACATTTATTTTGAACAATTTATTAATTTTTAACAGCCGGGATACATAATACAACAAAAAACTGCAAGATAAAGGTCACCTAACAGCATAGACCAGCCCTGAATCTGTTCTAAACCACGTGTTTACCAGAGTAGACTGAGCTGGTTGAAATTTAATGTTTCTAAAACACAAAATGCAAATGTACTGAAATGGAAAACCTTAAAACATGATGTGCAAGAATCACATCAGCATATCAGTTTCCAAATGCAGTAATACTATTATTATTTTTTTAGCATGGCAGTATGCGACACTGGTACAGGTAGACCAGAAACCACAGTGCTGTTGAAGTTTTAAAAGCATCTCTCTCACTGCTGCACTAAAAATAGTCTAGTAACCCGAAATTTCAACAAATCCAGTGGGTAGCATCCTAGGTGACAAAGGACTAGAAGATAAAATATGCAACTGCTTTTGACCTAACATCTACAAGGTAGACCAGTTAGGTAAATATTTTTCCCAGAATGGACAGAGTGGCCACAGCGTTTAAAAACCTTCATGAGAACTGCTTTATAGGTCTACTCGTTTCAGTGCAACATACATTTACACACCACCTTGTGAGAATGATCCACTATTTAAATTATAGCTGCTCGATGATGGTCTTGTTAAAGCAATTCAAAAGAAATTGCCTACAGGATGTGACTGCAAACCTACAAAGTACATTTATATAGTAAGTGAAGATCATCAAATATATGAATTTATAAATCAGTGTTCACAGTATAATCTAGGTCAATTCCAAAACATTTGCCTTTTGATGAACTATATTTTAGCGCTAACAAAAACTGGCATTTTCTACAAAACAACCCTGGGGTCCAACACTGCAGGATACATATTTAGTCTAAATGAGATGTCACTTTAAATTAGACACACGTTAAGAGGGTGGGTAGAACATTCTTACAAACCTGAGAGATCAGAGAAAAGAGATGGAGGCAATACGACTTAAAAGAGGGAGAATGTGTAGAGAGGAAGGCAACAGCTTTCCCAGAAGCTTCTATCACCTTTAATTAGCAGTGCTGATAACCCAGAGGGCAAATAGCTCTGCTAAGATGTGCTGATTTAAAATTCAAGGCCCTGGCCATAAAACTGACATGAGCCTGATTGCTTCTTAAAATTTTAACTTATTCTGGCATATAGCCTCCAAACTGTTGGGTGATTGCACAGATATAAGGTCTGAGAGAAGAAGCGAAAAAAAGGGTAAAACAGGACAGAAAGAGTGCAGCTCAGGGCTCAACCTCTCAAGGCTGATGTTCCTTCCATTAGTGGCCTCTTACCCAGTCCTTAATCACACAAGCACTACAGTGCTTAACATCAATAAGGAATGGAGAAGGCAACGAGAAGACAAATAGCTCAAGTCAGACTGGGAGAGTGAGACAAAAAGAAATAGTGGTGTGTCAAGTGAAGAGATATAAATTTGAAAACTTAATTGGGAAGATCTTACTTGGGATCATGTCCTTCAAAGGCATAGGTTTTGTTGTCCCAATCATCGGGATCAGGAGCATACACTTTGCCTAAGACAGATGTAGGCATTCTCCCTGTTGGTGAGCACAAAAGAGTGTCTGTACAGTATTACCTAATATATTTAAATTAATATTATTCAGTTCTAGCATAGACCCATAATTGTGCAGCAGTTAATTCAAGATCACTGTAATTAAAAAAATAATGCAGGTTTTTCTTTGCAATATATCTTGTCTGTTAAAAATAATGTGTAAAATAGCTGAATAGCAATTAAACATTATTCATTTCCAGCTTTCTTGTTTGCTTCAGCTGCTTGTTTTCTTTGTCTTTAGGCTAACCAATTCATAATAGGGTAAACTGGGTTTTAATGAAGTAATTAGTACACATTTCTTTTCATTGAGACAAATGACCTAATTTTCTCCTATTTCTAATTATAGAACACGATTAGGGACAGCCTTTACATTGTAAGCACTATTATGTAGAGAGCATAATCATGTAAAATACACTGTATTGACTGAAATATAAAGACACCAACACATTATAAATACAGGCACTTTTATAACACCCATTCTAAATCAATGGGCGTGGATATGGATTTGGTCCGTTCTTTACAACTGTAATAGATTCTACTCTTCCAGCATGTTTTTTTGCACATCTACACATCCATATGACCAGCAGTATGATTCCTATGCCCATCAATGGGAGAATGTTTCAGACGCTGGACATATACACCCAGGACAAGGCACCAATCTATTGCTGGGCAGATTTTAATATATTAAACACCGATTAGCATAGAGAGACCACACTGTTTTATTTTAAGAACAATGAGTTGCATGAAGAAAAACAACTAATCTAAAATACCACATAAACAAGCTTAAAGGTTGATGGAAACGGGAAAAAAAGTCTACATATTTTGAAAGATTTGTAAAATTGGATGTTTGTGTGATATGTTTCACCTTTTTCCCCTTTGAGGAACATTTTTTTTCTTTTATACACATCAGACTGATTTAGAAATACAGACCATTGTGGGGTTTATAAATGCTCAAGTATCACTATATGTAATTGAAAGTTTCGGAATGACAATGTGGGTCAAGCACCTGTTGGGAAGAATGGCGTTTTTGAATTTATTTATTTGTATGTTTTTATCTTTTTATATTGATATGCAGAATTTTACTGGCCATGATACATTAATGCATAATGTAAAGAAAAATATAAATTTATAATTATTTATTAATTATATACAATTAATATATATATAATTATATATTTAAAAAAATTACAGATTTTTTTTCCTGAGAAAGTAGCAATCTATATACACTATTAATAACCTATATCATTAAGCAAATTATACAAATGATGACACAATTCATTGTATCCCTTTTGCCATGGGCTTTCAAAGAAAAGTGCATAAGGTACCGTAACCATGTTTTAACTCTATATGCTGCTTTTATCACTCGTTAGTGGGATCTTCTTATAAATTATGTGTGTGAAGCCTTGATTAAGTCAGAAGCATTACTAATGCAATAAAGTGAATATACATTTGTGTGATATGTATAATTTAATAAAATAGCAAATCTATACATTAAATAAATATCTTTTATATTAAGATCTAGCTAAAATTTAAGTACAAAAAGAAAATGCATCAAAATGCATTTTTTCCAATTGGTTTACCATTTTATATTTTTTAATTTGCCAAAAAAAAAAAGGTTTTGAAATAGTAAATTGGTTTGGAAACCAAGTGCATGCAACATACTAGGGCAGGCATATCTATTTCTGTAAAGGAAAAAAAAAAAAAAAAAAAACTTGCATACTTCAATGAATAAAACGAGCAATTTTTGCAAAACTTTTCAAAATAACATTTAAAATAATGATTTTTTTTTATTACAAAGGAAATGAGTCCACATATAAAAACACAATTCTATTTAAAGTAAAAAATATTTTGTGATGTTGTGTTTAGAGGGTCATAAATACCAATGATTTAGTTAAACAACTTAAAGACTACAAAAACAAGTCTTTAAAGACTATAAAAATAAGGTGTTTGCTTTACAGCTTAAACATAGATGAAATCTTCAATCTCATTAAGTTTAATGGCAAATAAACTGCATTTATATAATTAAAAATGAGTTCACTCTGAATTACCTTAGTTAATTAAGTGTTTTGATTCACTTAATTACTTACCTAATGCCCTGATTAAACTGTTTTGTCAATTGCCTAATTTTTGGATTATTCAAGCTTCTGTAGGCATAACGTTCCTGTGTTTGTAACTGCAGCTTGGTGGTAAAAGGGCAAGTTTTTGGCATAAAAGATTGGTCATATACTGTATTTTAATTGACTTGTAAGTAATAAAAAACAGCACTTTAAAATGATTTTTTTGTAAATACAGAGAAAATACTATAAAATCAGAAAAAAATTGAATACCTTTGTGGCTGTTGATGTATATTTGTTTTTCCCCTGCAACATGAGCATGATCATTTCTGTCACCAATAATGATGGTCAGTGTGCTGGTTACAGTTTTAGGAGGTTTTCCACTGTCGGTCATGATGATGGGCAGTAAAAATTCCTTCTGCCGCTCTCGGTCAAATGCTCTTAGGGCTGTAATAGAGGCTGTGTCATTTCGGTTATCCTGCAGATAAAAGTCATTGCTGTAACGGTACTCTGGTGGAACCGAAAAGGAAAAAGGTGAACCATTTTCAGCAGCATCTGGATCAACAGCCCTAAGGAGCGTAGAACTAGAGTTGAGTCGCACCAAGTGAGGCCCAGGGACATTCTCCCACACCACTGGTGAGTATGCTGTCTCAAACTCAGGCCCATTGTCATTGACATCAAGCAAAGAGATATGAATAGTGGCAGTTCCCGTCAATGGTGGAGTGCCATGATCAGCTGCAAGGATGAGCAATTGATGCTGGGCAGTTTGCTCACGGTCCAGCTGCTCTGTCACGGTCACCAGCCCAGTCTGGTCAATTGAAAACAGATCATATGAGTCAGATTCAGAAGCTATACTATAGCTAATATCACGATTTAACCCTGAATCTGAGTCACTGGCAACCACTGTAGCTATGCTAGTACCAACAGGAACATCCTCTCTGAGGGCAGGTAACTGCAGAAAATGAGGTATAAAGACTGGAGCATGGTCATTGCAATCCTCCACCTCCAAAGAGCAATGCAAAAGGCTGGAATAGTCCAAGTCCTCCACTTTAATGGTAAGATTAAAATGCTGCTCACCTGGCCTTTCAAAATCTAGGCGCTTTTTTAGACGCAGGGTTCCTCGTTGTTCCTGCCGATGACTTACTATGTAAAACTTTTGTTCAGGGTCTCCAGCCACCACACTGAATGTTAACTGTCCATTTTCGCCTGCATCTGCGTCCTCTGCAACTAGCTCAAGTACAGGCGTGTTGGGTTCGCTGCTTTCAGGAATCCGTACTGAACAGAAATGGTCCAAAAAGAGAGGGGCATGGTCATTCACATCTGAAACTCTTATGGTAGCAGTGGCTGTGCCAGTCAATCCACCACCATCCCTGGCTTCCACCACTAAGATATAGGACTCGATTTGCTCTCGGTCCAAACCAGCCATGGCCACTGAGATGGTTCCTGTTGTGGGGTTGATGGTAAACATGTCTGCTCCATTGTTGCCTTCACTGAAGGCCATGTTATTAACAATCCTATAGGTCAGTACAGCATTTTGCCCCACTGCTGCATCATCTAGATCAGTGGCAGTCATTTCCATAACAGAAGTGCCAGGTGGGGAGTTCTCAGCTACTTCTTCATGGCAGTTGTCTGGTGCACAGGCAAAGAGGGGTGCATTGTCATTGATGTCCCACACACTAATGATGACATCCGTGAATCCAGTCAGACCTTCACCACTCTCATCAGTGGCCAACACAACAAAACGCCATATAGCCCGTGTTTCTCGATCCAAAGTCCTTTGGGCAAAAATTTTCCCTGTCACCTCATCAATGATGAACTCAGTCTCAGCTCCCTGCCCATGCAGTGAGTATCGCAGAGCCTCTTGGTCAGCATCCTTATCTGGGTCGGTAGCTGTTACCTTAAACATCAAACAGAATAGCTTTGAATTTTAGTTTATCTTAAATTATTAAAGTCTGCTTACTTGAACTTATATAATCTTAAAGAAGATATAAAAAATTTAGCCCAGTAGCTGCATTTCTTTCACTCTGGAGCTCATCCATAATCTTTGATTAGTTAGCAACAACTATGAATTATTAACACACATGCTGAGAGCTACTGATAGAGGAGGTATGCAGTTAGAACAGTGGGGCATAATCTTGATAAACCACATAAAATTCGAAAATTTAAGAAATTCATTTATTAACACATAAAAAAAAAATTGAATCAAAGGAGGGATGAAACAATACATATTTTAAAATTTTGATTAAGACAATTTTTGCAAACCAGTTTATTAACCTTACTTCTTTGTCCATATTATTATTCATATTAAATTCTAACTTCTTATGACATGATACTATCTTACTGCTTACAAATACTCATCTCAACTAATTATCATCCACTTAATCCTCTACTAGGGTTGGGGGGGGGGCGCAACTTACCTTGAATTCATGGTTTTGGACTATTGAAGAAGATCAGGGAGAACATGAAAACTCCACCCAGATTGAGATTTAAACCTGGATCCCCAGTGCTGAGAGGGGATCCAGTCAATTTGCTGCCTATTTTAAGTACTTCATACATTCAATGTAAAATACATAGGGACATTTCTTACTTCTTTAAAGTTAAATACATTTTCTTTAAAATTTGATATTTAGTAAAAAAAAGTAAATTTAGATAATTTTGAAATAAAAAAAAATGTGATTTTCATTTGTACAGTCCAAGGTGGCTATTCATTAATTTATTCATACATTCATTCATTAATTTAATCCTAAGCTACTTATCCTAAGTAGGGCGGTTGGTGCATTTCCCAGTACTCATTGCCCAAAATGTGGGCAAACATCCTGGACAGGTCACTTAATCAGGTCAGAAACAGAAACACATTTTCACACATTAATATGTGGAGACAATTTAGCATTACCAATTTACATGATTTAAAAAAATTAATAAATAAGGTGCTGGAAGTAACACACAAAGACACAATTTGGAGAACTTGTTTTAAAGTGAACAACTTTGCCACATAACACCATGATGCCTTTTAAATAATTTTCATAAAGTAAATTAAAAAAAAAAAAAAAAAATTTAAATGTCCCTCTTAAATTATTGTATTTGATGGACATAACTCATGAATCATAGTACAGTTGAAGCAGATAAATATCAAGATACAGACAACAAATACTTACTCTTCCTATTACTAACTGATAATATGGTAAATACTGCACATATTAAACATGCATTGTGTAAACAGACACGTTTTTTGGACAATTTTGCAAGATGTTGGCAAACAAATAAACAAAAATGAACTATTGTTGTATAAATATTAGGACATAGTCTTAGTGTGTAGTAAATGCCTTACCTGCAGCACAAATACTGGAGAGCCATCCAGTTCCTCAGTCACACTGCCATAATACTCATTGACAGAAAATACAGGTGCCTCATCATTCTTATTTACAACATTAACTACCACTGCAGCATAGTCCTCCCATTTTCCATCTGAGGCCAGCAGATGCAGCTTGTAGCGTTTGATTTGCTCGTAGTCCAATGGCTGAGCAATAAATATGGTGCCTACTTCAGGTTCTACATCAAAAACACCACCATTGTTACCTAATGTTATCTGGTAACGCAACTTCGCATTGGCACCTGTGAAGAGACAGAAACATGCATCTGCAATGAGTATTATGACAATGTGCAGTGTCATGCAATAAATGTAGCACTACTTTGACCAACTTTTGACCTGCAGTGTCACTTGCAAACCACAAGATTAGTAGAGTATAGATCTGTAATGCTGCAATGCAGTGTAGTTTCTTACACAGCATCAAATGCATAATGGAAGAGGATACTGTGCCCATTAACTAAACAGAAAAGGTTTGTGAAATAGACAAGATTGGTCAAGAAATAAATTATTTGACTACTATATATATATATATATTTAAAATGGGGCGGCACGGTGGCTTAGTGGTTAGCACGTTTGCCTCTCAGCGCAAGGGATTCCCGGTTCGAGTTTCCATGTTCTCCCCGTGTCTGCGTGGGTTTCCTCTGGGTTCTCCGGTTTCCTCCCACAGTCCAAAAACATGGATCAAGTCAAATGAATTCTCAAAATTTCCCCATATAGAGTGTGTCTGTGTGAGTGAGCGTGTGCCCAGCGATGGATTGGCGCCCTGTCCTGGGTCTATCTGCCCGGCGCCCGAGACGCTCTCCCCTGGATGGGCATGGGGAACCCCACCGCGACCCTAATAGAGGATAAAGCGGGAGATAATGAATGAATGAATATATAAAATGCAACACACATGCACACAACCACACCTGCACACACCCACACACACAGACAGATAGACAGACAGACACACTCTGCATTGTGCCTGTATTTTATAAATGAATTGAATTGAACATTTACAACATTTACAAAAATTGCACTTTAACACTTTATTTTCTTCATCACCCAACCGTCCACACAAAAAAAAAACCTAGCTTGAAACAAATTAACTAGGTCATGTAATTTGGCAGCTTGATTTTTCTTTCAGTTATACTGGGGCAGAGACAAAATGAAAAATATCTAAACTAAAAATTAAAACAACCTGAAATCATAAAGGTATTTTCTCATTAGAAAGATTCAGCAGATATCAAATCATTGTGGAATACTTTTAGAGAAAAATACAGTAAGAAGATAAAATACTTTACTTCAAACAAAGCAAAACAACAATTTTGCTTCCATCTGCTCACAGCATTTCAGAAATCTTGTTTTTGAGATTCTCATTTATTGTGAGAACAGAGGTTATGCAGTCTCAGAATCTGTCTACATTCCCTTTTTTCTTGTTCCTACATTTAGTAATTCTAAATCATTCTTTATAAACTTTAGGGCACAGGCAATTTGAAGATCAGCAATTTTTAATGCTTTTTACAAATTCTCACACCAGAAAGACATCTAAATAACATCTTAGCAAGTCCGCAAATTAAGAAAGGGAACATCAAATTATATACTGGTAAACAAATAGCAAAGACACGGGTCAATATGTGTCACATGGATTAAAAACCCAAGTGACCCCTTGGTGGATTTTGAGAATAAAATTGGTACACACATTTTAACACGCTGACTATTTTTTGATATCCACTGTGCAAGTGCAAACTGCTGAAAGTCTTTAAAAGACTTAACAAAAATAATTAGCAAAAGAATGAGACAGACTAACATGGAAAACTTCTCCTTACTCATAATTCAAATATTATATTTTATATATAGATGCACTTATCTAATAAAAATGTTCAAATACATACATTTGTTTATGTAAAAATACCAAAAGATTGGTATTTTTCAAGGATAAAACCAATTAATTATGATATGTGCATAAAAATCTTGTGGGTGTGTTGAGAGACAGTCACACTAATGTGTTCAAGCAAGTAAGTGGTAAACCTTCTAATAGAAGAGCTCTGTGGTTTCATTATTCTAACAAATCAAAGTCACAGTATTCTTCTATTTTGCAGTTTTCAATATATTCTGATTTAATTTGTCTGGGTTTGCTGCTGTATAATGTGCTTGGATTAAACTGCAGGACTAAATGTTTTGGACAGCTCTGGATGAAATGGACCAACATCTATAATTCTCCTAACCTGCTGTAATGCATAGTATGAGAACACCATATAATTGGGGTGTTAATTTTTAACAGGGGTGGGGCAAAACGTGAATGATGGACAGGTGGATTTAAATTACAATATGGGCAAATCTTTTAATTTACCTTAATTGTCATGTTTGTCACCCCCTCCAAGTCATATACTTTATGCCTGGTTATGTCATGCCACCCAAGGTTTACATGTCACTTTATATTATATGGCTCTATTATAAGTTTAAGAATTAAACAGAACACTAACACAACTGAAATTCTATTCAAATTATATATGTATTGACCCGATTCTTCTTTTTTATTACCGTATTATGAGTATAATAATCACAGATGTTTATCAATATAAGGGTTAAGTCTCTAATAAATGTTTGATGATAAGCACTATGACATTACATGCATATCCAGAAGCACAGAGCAGCTGTTATACAACAGATGATTCCACAAATGCATTTTATTGATTTGACATAAATAGCTGATGAGGCATGAGTTATCTGTCAAATATACTGTGAGGCTGTCTGGATCCAGATGTGCAGTTTTATGTTAAGGAAAATGAGACAAAATAAGATAAAATTAGAGTTCAGTTTCTGTGTAATAAATATATTATTGTACTACTTATTTATTAGTATAATACTAATTTCATTGCATAGTGGGTGGCATCCTATTTCACCTAATTGACAAGACCAATCCTATATTTTCATAGTTTACAGTTAATATTTTTTTTATAGGAATGGTTAATTGTATTAAAAGTAAGTAATTTGTTTTTTGCAAATACTTAACCAGGATGATTCAGTCATGGAAAAAAAAAAACATAAACTCACTTCTGTTTTACTGTTATTTTTGTGATGATACCTGTGCTGATTTCTTGCTGGTTATTAAACTCTCTAGATTTCTTGGTGTGTTCGGTAGATTGTTAGGTAATTCTGTATGTAACTTGGATTAGTCACTATGCCTCTTAAGTTAGTGCATAATCAATTATACAAAAATATACATAGAGTATACACTATGTATGCTATCAGTATACCAAAGCACATCTGTATCTGCAAGTGGTGCCTATTCTGTTCCTTCTAGCATCTTTATTACAGACTATGACCTACAACTTTATTCCACAAACTTTTATGGGGAATTAAAAAAGCAACTATAAATAATGCATGGAGAAAAGTGTATGTGCAACCAGAATCCTTCAAACCTCATATTTAAAGCCTTGGGCATTCATATGAAATCATTGTCCTTTTTATTGATAGAACAACCTGCGCTCTTCTGTTATTCCAAAGCATTGGAGAGTTTTTGGGGAGAGAAGGGAAAAACAGCAACCATAAAACTCCTGTATATGCATTGATATGATTTCAGAGCTGATGTTAGTGTTACAGTATCCCTAAAATTCACTAGATATGATCAACTATTTCAAAGGTTAGAAAATAGAAAGTCAATGTAGTTCTGCAAAGCACAAACAGAAATCAATGTAACTGCCTTAGTTTGGTACTGCCTTATGTTTACTTTGATGTGAAGCTATTTACACTATGTGCACCACTGAATTATCTTCACATTTGTATGTAATAAAATGTTGTTTTTTTAATAGTCTTTATACAGTCCTACCTTCATCATCATCATTAGCGCTGACAGTGAGAATGGTGGAACCCACATCTGCATCCTCATCCACATCGACTTCATAAACGGTTTGAACAAAAATTGGCTTGTTGTCATTCACATCACTGATAAAAACCCGCACATATGCTGTGTCTAAGGAAGAAGGCAAACACACAAGATTAAACTACTGCTGTTGATCTTCCGTAAATATGAATGCTTTTCCTTCATTCTTATCAATGTGCCTTCCTCTTGCTTCCTAAATATATTTCCATGTTTTTTCATTTCCTCTAACTCCTTTCTTTTATCAGTCTCTTTTTTTGGGTTTCTCTCTGTAATCCTTTGTCTCTGTTTCTTATTTCTATTCTCTCCTTATTTTCTCTTCCTTGTTTTCTTCATTTCCTCAAACACATCATATCTCTATCAGCCTCTCATCTTTGAATGTTTGAAGCCATCATTCGGATGAGGTAGGGAGCTTCCCTCAGGTGTACCAGTGCAAAAGGGTGCAGGGCATTCTTTCCAATAGTCCACCCTTTGATATCATATTTAAAAATGTATATAATTTCTGGTATCCTATCATAGAGGAATTTTTTTAATTAAAATAGTTGCTAAGATAATTCTCAATATGAACAATGAACAAATAAATGTGCCAGTTAATGCAGTCCAGTGGATTAGTCTAGTAAACTAATAAACAAATCACTATGTAAAAGCAGATTTTGTTAAAACAAGTATAAAAGCAAATTAAGTAATTTGCATTTGCAGCTGTTTAAAGATTTATTAACAAATTATTAAGTTTAGGCCAGGGAATTGCGATAGCTTTGGTATATGCATTTTTAGCTTGGATATCCTTTTGTACTAGACAATTTTGTTTTATTAAAAACCTTAAATTGTTGGTACTGTGTCTCTGACCAGACCTTTTTTATTTAGGCAAGAGAGTTCCTATAGTACTCTAATTGCATGAGCCCACAGCACTTGTTTACTACCTTCTGTAGTATGATTAAACCTCTGAATTATGTGACAAAGTTTGCAGGTAAGGTGTCATATAGAGATGTTATGTGTCTTTTCAAGCAGCACATAAGCACTGCTGTCCAATTCCTTTTTTGGTTTCCAAGATCTTTTCTTGACCTCTACAGTTTTGCTGAACTCCCATCTTTAATTAACATTCAGCAGTGTATGAAGCACAAGCTGAAACCACTAGGTTATCTGCTTTTAGCATTCCCTTGCCTTATGGGCATTAATTACTTTTAGATCTTCAGACAGTTGCTTAAAGAAGCCAATGGTTACTGAGTGTTTGAAGAGTCAAGAGAATTTGTAAAGTTTGGAAACTTGATTCAACTGAGAGTTTCTTACATGTGGTGACATGATTTACTAATCAAGGTCTGAGACCTTGAAGGAAAATAATCTGCCTTGGCTATGCCTAAATCATCAAAAAGCCCCAGTGTTAAATGTTCTGTCTCTCTGTCTGTCTATGTTTGTATTGATCCATCCATCTGTCTCTATCTGTCTGTCTGTCCTTACAGTATTTTTATGTAAGGCCAATGTTTTTGCTTTTAAAGTGCTCTAATGCATTCTATTGTTTTTCACCAATAGTCTTACTCGTTCTCTATATGTTTTGTCATTTTACAATTATTTTAATGTTTTTCAGGAAATTGAAATTGAAGTACACATATAACTTTAATAGTTTACCAGCCATAATAACTGAATTTAACCACTTTACATCTGTGCCGAAGCAAATGTAGACACACATTTAAGATTACTAGGTCAAATTTAGATTTTATGTCCATGTATTAAATTAAAGCAAACAATATGATTCACTTTTAACGTCATATGATTATCCATATGATTCACAGAACAAAATGAATACAAGACACTAACCCCATGCCTAAATTAAAAAAAAATGCCATGACATTCTATACCTCTACACCTGAGTTTTCCACAGTATCAGTTAAACACACAGTTATTAAGTTAGATCTTTGTTTATCTCTTTAAGTTTAAGGTTTTCTATTTAAACAGATGATTTTAAACATTATATACATCCTATATTATATTTTATATTATTACATCCATCCATCCTAAATTTTATTTAGCTTTTTGACAGTGCTAAAAATAAATGAAACACATAGTAGCACTGTATATTATACAGTGCTACTATGAGATTTATCTATTTTTTTAATAACTGATATGATTAAATAAATGCTATGTTACACATGCTTTCGATTTACTTGCACACAGACTTTATACAACAAAAAGGCAAAACATCTTTTTTTCCAAAGATGAAGTACTCCAATTCTTGTACAGCAAACTGTCTAAGCCTTCAGGGCCTTGAGTCTAGGCATTATTAATCCCAGAAGCAGAACATTATGTTCAACATGGCAATTCAATAAAGAAAACAGTGAATAAGTGTTTACCAAATACCTCATTCTTGGGATTTAAGTACTTATTAACTTGCAAACCCAGATCCTAATGGGAAACTAAATTAGTGGTATATTAAAGACATATACCACTAATTTACCCACGAAGAGGGTAAACTAATCAAGTGAAAAAAGACAAATATAATGATGAATATAAATTTGTAAAACACATTAATTTTCTCTTCTACGACGAGTTAATAAAAATAAATCAATATCTAGGCATTTGGATTATATTCGCTTGGCTGGACTAAAATAAATATATGTATCATCCTCTATCTATTGTTTTCCTACATTGTAAAATATTGTATTTATATGTTTTTTTTTTTTTTTTTTTTTTTCTAAAAGCTGCACTACTGTGGCAATGAAGTGGATGAATACAGCAGTTAAATTAAACATCATAATACAACTACACATGTATTATTTATTCCCAACGAGACTCAGACGTGTTACACCCAGGAGCTTTTACAGTGTCTTATTATTTTTCTGCCTTTTTATTACAAGTGTGGCATTTATGGTTATTAAATATTTTATATACAAATGCAATTTTATGTAAACGTACATATTTTTTTAGGTTAATTTGTTTTTAAATCTGTTAAGCAAGATTTAAAAAAAGGAATGCTCTTTCGTAGGTATTACACATACATTGCAGTATTTAATTCTACACTAGTAAATAAAGGCGATGTTATATTGAAAAATGTTATATGAACAAATAATTAACAGGTTTTGAATTATTTTTAAAAATGGCCACTATTTTATTTATTTTTTTATAGCAGGTGTTTCTAATACACAACACAAGAATAGCTGGTATAAACAACACAAGATGGGAATTATATGGATTATATTTTACAAATGCTCCAGAATATGTGAGGTAAAACTTGCACAAAAATAAAATACAATTGTGACCTGGACCTGCTAAAAAAAAATGCTTAGTTTGGCATCGATTAACAATAAAAAGCTGTTAAAGTGTTTTTTTTTTTTGTTTTTTTGAGCAGTTTTATAGAACTATTTGTTAAGAGTCATCATTAGGTTATAGTAACAACTTGTATAGAGAATGAACTATATTCCCTAATTCTGCTAATATAGCATGGAATGTACAAATGCTGAATCCAGGTTTGTGCACATGGTCACATATTTTGTGCAGCTAGATAAAAATGATGACAGTTCTGTCCTACAAGATTCACCCAGGATTCTACAAATTGTGGGAAATGGGTATTACAGTAAAATAGATAGCAAATCATTTTCAATATACTTCACTGTGACTCAGAGTTCAAGTCTGACTGGAATTATTTTTAGCTTCTCACCTTAGGCATGGTCAATTTGTGCCAGTATAGTGCCTGACCAGGTCTGTGACACAAATCACAAACACGAGTTTCTTTTGCAATTGTGTGCTAATGCATTAATACTCTGTTTTTTACAGTTAGTCACATATTCTGTATTTAAATCAATTTTAACATTCATTCTCCTTCGTAGCTATCTCTAGAGCTTAAGTATAACTGACTTAAATGGCTTTAATTATTGTCCTTCAAAAAAACAGAGAAAAAATAAAAACTTATTTAAAACCTTACTTACTTCGCAGGTTATTCACAATTGCCAGTATAAAAATGTATTTTACATCTTAGAGAATGGATTCTCAAAAACATCTTTTTTGGCGCACATTATATACCTATATAATTTAGTTACTAGAGTAATTGTCAGACATGAACAAGAATACAGACTGCGCAAATATGAAGTTTACATCAACAATAATTTGGTAGCAATTCAATAGATATTTAGAATTTCATAACTAAACTCCTCCAAAAATGGTTGGCCAGGTTTGATACTTAAATGGATACACCCAGTGACACCATAACCAGTAATAGCAGACATATTTCGACCTTTCTCAAACTACGAATTATGATTTTTACTCATCATACATTCAGTTATTAATCTGGATCTTTGTTTCTTCTCCCCTGTTTACTGGCATTTTTGATAACTGAAGTATTATTTCTGAAGTACTAATTAAGTATTATTTATGCTTTTCTCTTTTCTTTGGGGGGTGTCACAATATGATATCAATCCATGCTGTCCCTTTCCGCATTTGCATGCAAGATTCTTGCTTGTATTCTACCGTTTAGTTTTTTTTTTTTTAATAAATAAATCAATGACTGCAGAAACATCAGACTTAATGGATCGAGTATTTCTATTAGAAAAAAGGCTTTTTAAGGGACAAGAAAAAAAACTTGGCTGGTCATACCTGAGTTGGGCTGTCCATGCCTCCCTGGTCTGGCAGACTCCCAGCCATCCATAGATTTTACCTCTAATAGGTAGGAACCCTTAGTTTCTCGGTCAAACACTGTCTCTGTGTATATGGAGCCAAGTTCAGGATCAATGCGGAAAAACTGGTAGTCTCCACTGCGGTCATTTAGCAAGGAATAGGAGATCTGAAAGATGGAACACGGGGGAAGATGAGTACTTTAATATGAAACAAAAGAAATGTTGTGTGCAAGCACAAACGGTGTAAGCACAAGCACATAAGGCTTGGCAGGAAAAAGCCAAGTGGGAGAAGAGTGAAGAGGAGGGATGGTGCCTATGATTAATCTGACTATTCTTACATCTGTCTGAACTTTACTGGGTGTAATTAAGTTGTCTAAAAAAGCAAGCAGCCTTCCATCACAGCTTCTTCCCAAGAACTCCCGAGCCACTATGTTTTCCTTTTCTTGCATGCTTTAACCAACCGCTAAAGATGTACTGACAGAATACAAGGAGGTAAAGAAAAAGACCTATTTATAGCAAGTTGTAAGCAGTCAGTAATAGTTTATAGGAAAAAAAGATATAGATATTGTTTTTGCACAACTCTAAGAGCTTTCACTAGTAATTATCACTTTAAGTGACCTCGGCATGATGTGTGTAATAAATAGTGCCCTGTCGACTGAATTAGTCTTAAGAACACAAACAAAAAGCTGAAAAAAATGTAAATGGCATAATAAAAATGTCCCAGGGGGTCAGTTATTGATACAAGCATTAGGCTCCAACTGTTCTAGTGAAATTGGCATGCATAGAAATATATTAGCATTCGTACAAATGGCACTCATCATGATCTTGTATGTACCATTGTATGGTATTTGTAATTCAACATGCTTCCATTGAGATTATTTTATTTTTTTTTGCCAGAGCAGTAATACAGCTGAGGGTTTCATGCCTCATATCATCACACTTGGTCATGCCAACATCAATCCTTAAAATTACAAAGAAAATGTGGTCAGAGATGTAATTATTGGGCTCTTTCTCTGACACAGTAATTCAATACTCAAGTAACAGTTGTAAAATTTGTTAAGCATAGATATACTACGTTTAAAGAATGATGCCGCCATTCCCAGAATTGTACTGTAAACGAATGGCGGTAATGGATGAACAATTCTGATAAATGAAACTGAGAGAAAGCTATTTACTCACATATCTGTCATTACTCATATTTCATGGGGAACTATGAGCTATTGTGAGTTAGTTTAGAGCCTTTTTGTATCCCCACCTCTCAAAACGGCATTATCATTCCTTCAATATGAAAGAGCATTATGGGATGGGAGGCTAGATTTGGTAAGTCATTTTAAAAATCTTGTTTTAGTGCTGCTTTATAAGGGCAAGAAGAATATTAACCTCTATAACATCTATGCTGTTACTTTTTTCATGTTACGCCAAAATGACACTGTAATCATTGCAGTTCTTTTTTTCAGTATTATGGCCTAATGTCAATGTGCAGAAACACACATACTTTACACAGTTTCATTACAGCATATTCACATACTACTTTCGTGGTGCATAAAACACCATCACAACTACTCATGTTTAACGGGTGGGAGAGTGGATTGGGAATTTTTTTCTGTGCTGCTTCAGCAGTAACCCCTACTGTTTATTCTAAGGCACTGGAGGTATTCATTACCTTCATAAATTGCTATTTAAGAACTGATGTGCATTTAGGATTTGAAAAAAAAAATGTGATGATATAATATGTGATTATGAATTTTACAACTTTCAATTCCAAATGCACCATGAAGAATTTAATGATCTTTTAATAGTGCTGAGTTAGCAAAGGCAGTGATGTTTAAATAAGGATGATTACAGAGGCCATAGAGAAGAGCTTAAGTATAACTGTATCTTGGTGTTATATGATCTATAAGGTATTATCATCCTGGATCATGGGAACATTAGGAAGAAAAGATGTTTGGAATATTTCTACTAATGAATACATTTTTTGCATAAACCAAACATATTTTATTGCTCTAAATCTGTCACAAGATTAATGACACAAAAAAGGACCTTTGCTCCTGTACAATTTTCTCTTTGTGCCTAAAGCAGTTCTGTTCCATGGTTTTTTTTTTCTAATAACATCCAGTATTCTGCACCTAACTCCATCATGATCCAGAGGAGACCTTCCAAATGATGCTGACTATGACTATTACTTGCTTTGAAATTGAATGCAAAAGTTTTATCTGTCAGATCGTGACAAATTTTACACACCTGTGGATATGTGCTTTGTGATATATATAACACTTAGCAAAGTAATGAAGGAGGGCATTGCTTTATTACCTACCTTTCCGTTTAGACCCAAATCAAGGTCAT
Source organism: Corydoras sp. C115 (assembly GCA_019802505.1). NCBI lineage: Eukaryota > Metazoa > Chordata > Actinopteri > Siluriformes > Callichthyidae > Corydoras > Corydoras sp. C115. The sequence goes on along the minus strand of JAFMOC010000037.1, from coordinate 2,863,983 downwards.
TGGCTGATACCTGGAGTACCATAGTGCCGATTTCTGCCCCCTCTGTCACAGATGTCTCGTAAATGGAGGAGGTAAAGAATGGAACATTGTCATTAACATCTAGATGGAAAAAAAAGAAAGTAAGAAAAAAAAATGTATATAGTATAAATAGTATAGTATAAAAGGATAATCACATTTTTATTTATACTTCTTTACTTACTGTTATTTCATATTATGATTAATTTATTAAAATATACATGTCACTGAATAATGTTGGTCAGTTTATAGTAATTGTGCCTTCCTGAATTACACCAACCTTAGCCTTTGGATTGCTGCATGATCTTGTTTGTTTTTTTTCTCTTGTAGAATTAGTAATAATTAGTCATGCCCCGAATTATTAAGAATTTAAACAAGAACTAGAAATAGAAAATAAACATAAAACCTTAAAATTCACCAATTGTTATTTATACATTTAGGAACATGATTAACTTTTAATGTTTTGTTAATGAGGTACATAATGAACTAATTATTTTAAAGCCTAAAGCACTACAGTTACTTCTAGCATTAACATGTTTTATTTAAAAATAACAATAAAAACAGCAAAATTCACAAGAAATATAACCTTTTTTACAATAGCTGACCCTGGACCGCATAATAGCTAATTATTTGGAAAAAGCTGCATGACTTACATACAAGTGCTGTGCAGATAATAAAAGAAGACGAAATATATCCATCATTTACGAAGGTAACTTCAGACATATATTTAAATTTATTTAAAAATTCCATAGTCTGAAGAGCATAGTGGACTTGTAATAAATAAAATGACTAACAAAGAAAGCACACAGTATATTATAGAGTATTATCAAGTACTAACTTTTTAAGAAATTAGAGTAAGATGCAAGTGTGTGTGTGTGTGTGTATGCGTGCTTGGTTGGTATAAAGGAAGCTTAAAAGCAAGACCTTTAATGTGTTAAACAATACCGGACACTAATAACCATTTAATTTATTTGAATTTTTTTTTTCTCAGAGCCAAATGCAATAATACAAGAATTAGGCAATATCTATCCATTATCTTCCACTTTATCCTCTATTAGGGTCGCGGGGGGGTTCCCCATGCCCATCCAAGCGAACGTCTTGGGCACTGGGCAGACACCCAGGACAGGGCGCCAATCTATCGCTGGGCACACACACACACTCACTCACACAGACACACTCTATACGGGGCATTTTGGAGAATTCAAGTGACTTGATCCATGTTTTTGGACGGTTGGAAACCGGAGAACCTGGAGGAAACCCACGCAGACACAGGGAGAACATGGAAACTCCACCCAGATTGGGATTTGAACCGGGAATCCCTAGTGCTGAGAGGCGAACGTGCTAACCACTAAGCCATCGGAATTAGGCAATAGTTGTTTTTTTTTTCCCATTATAACTTTCACTATTTTTTAATTCTCTCTATTTGCTACTGGTTATGCATTTAATTGAAAAAGACAGGCATAAATGTGCCAAAGAAAGATTGGCAATGGTTCCCACAAGCTGCCTACATTTAGAGGAAAAGGAGCAGTTAAAGCGACCTCATCATATAACTCTTATTGGATTAATATTAGGCCAAGGATGAGAGACTGATCTTCAATCACTATTAGGCTGCACTCATAAATAGAACAAAGCAAGAGATTCATGCATGAGTGAAGCCGATTATTGCTGTGGGGAAGCGCCAGTAAATTATATGGGATGGCACAGAGATTTCCTGGAGCTTTTGAAATGCAATGTGATGCAGAAACAGGGAAAGGGCTAACCAAGTGATGAAATGTGGGCTATTTGAAATGATAACTACTAAGCTTTCAAAACAGGGTTAGATAATTTTAAGATCTAAGTGTACCAAAGTGAATGTAAACAAGATATTAAAGTAAAAAGTGTCTTAATAAAAAATAATTAAAAATAAAATGATTTTAATGAAATCGATATTGGGGTTTATAATAGCTGATTTCATTGTACATCATTTACATTATTCAGCTGGAATAAAACATTGTTGTACTTTTACAACTATGATTAAATTATTGTTAGATATTGTTAGATGTCGTTTTAACAGTTTCATTCTCTGCACAGTTTTGCAATTGTTCCAGGCCCAGGGTCGCAAGGCGGTCTCCCATGAACATCCAGGACAGTACATCGGTTATATCAGACATGTCTGTAATATTTTGTAATTAGTTAAGTAATAATCTGAGCACAATTTACATCTCATTATGTTTTGTTATGTTATATAAAAAAAGATGCATTTTCCTAAACATCTCATTTCCTAAGTACGAAAAAAAACCCGAAAAATGTCTGAAGTTTAAAAAAATCATGTCATTATTTACAGTGCAGTTAATTTCAACAATGTATAGGTTACTGATGTTTTATGTTTTAGCTGATATTTAGTTATATTCAAAACAATATCAGCTAAAATTATTTTACATATAAGTTTTCAAATAAGACAGAGACATGTATTACACTTTAACTTTACATCACTCATTATATTATTCATTCATTCATTATCTTTCGCTTTATCCTATATTAGGGTGGGGGGTGGGGGGGGGGTTCCCCATTGCCTATCCAGGGGAGAACGTTTCGGGTGCTGGGCAGGACAGGGCGCCAATCCGTCAGTGGGCACACACTCACTCACACATACACACTCTATATGGGGGAATTTGGAGAACTCAATTGACTTGATCCATGTCTTTGGACTGTGGGAGGAAACCGGAGAACCCGGAGGAAACCCACGCGGACACAGGGAGAACATGGAAAATCCACCCAGATGGGGATTCAAACCGGGAATCCCTAGCACTGAGAGGCGAACGTGCTAACCACTAAGCAACCATGCCGTCATTACATTATTTTGTGTCATAATATTTTATAAAGAAAAACAAAAATTTTTTTTACCAAAACCGCACATTTCGCTGATTATAACACAGAATAAGCAACAGAAAAGAGCACAGATTAACCACTTACATACCTGTAAGGTTAACATACACAGTGGTAAAAGCTGCCAGTGGCACAGCGGCGACATTCTGTGCTCGGACCCTGAGCATGAAGTTTCGTGTTGTCTCATAGTCTAGTGGCTCAGCCACCAATATGGATGCAGATCCATCCTCGCGGTTGGGTGTCAGATAGAAACGCACAGGCATGTTTGTCTCAGGTACCATGCCATCTTCTAAATTATAGGTCACTCTGGGGTCACCCAGTAGAGATGTGGCCTTCACGGTCTACAGGTTACCAATTATTTATGAAAAAAAAATGTTAATTAGAGTACAGAAATATAAACAAAATGTCAACTTATTACTCTAAAACCCCAGAAAACTTTTCTAATCTTATTTTAATACTTTTTGGCCACTCATTTATACCAGTCATATTTTTAGCATACATATAAATAAACATATATAACATTGAATACACAAGTCCATTGTTTAATCTTGATACTATAATCATAATTATGGGTAAAACTAGGCATATTTATAGGGGTCACAATGTTTCAAGCAGAGTTTTTTCATTGTTCATAATTAAAAATCAGACTCCACTACATCCCCTAGCTGTCACAGGGCTAGGCATGCTGGTAAATATGGGCATGTCAGAGCCAAGTGCATGAGACAAAAAACACAGAGATAAATAATAATTAAATAATTCAAATAATAGTTTGAATAATAGTTCTGAAAATAGTGCTGAAAATACATGCAAGAGGGGCAAGAGGGGTGCATCAAAAGCTGATGTAACTAAAGTCAAATGCAAATTATGGTAATACACTGTCCCATCTCTAATGCTCAGGTGCACTCTTTTAAATGCTTAACACTGAAATCAGTAATTGGCTTTAGTTGCAGCCTCAGGTACAACTAAACATAGGTGCATTTGAGCCCAATTATTGTGCCAAAGAGCAGCACTACAAGGGTGTCATCTTCATTGCTAGAAAAAATGAATAAAGATTTGGGAAAAAAAAAATGAATAATGATTTGAATAACTGTAATGTCCTATAACAGAAACAGGTAATGACTGAGTCTGATAAATAAAAAAAAATCATATAATTAAAAAAAAAAAAAAAAAAAAAAATCAATCTCATCTGTACTAACCCTGATTGCAGTAATACTGGCATGTGGCAATGGCAAGTGTTTTCATGAGTAAAAATAGAAACTGAAAAGAAAAGTTTACAACTGTCTGATTTCTATAAAAGTGAACAGTTGTCAATAAGCTTTTTTTTTTTGGAGGTCAAAAATAAAAAAAACATGGCTGTTGGAACTAACTGACAGGACATGACAGTTTAGTGTCTGAAGGAGAAAGCTTCTGTCAAAAAACTAGTATCAGCATCAATTCCTCTGCTGACTTTAGACATAGTTCTCGATGTCAAATGCAGCTTATAAAAAGATTTGTGTATTTAGATCTGATGCTGACTTTCATTACATTTAAAAGAGTTAAAAAAATGTTGAATGACTAGATATGTTAAAAATAATTTATTTGTTTTAGATCATGCAATGCATAATGTTATATCAGGAAACTAATAATAGATATGTAAAAATAAAAGTACCATATAATATTCCTTTAATATTTTAAAATAATGTACATTCATTCATTCATTATCTTCCGCTTCATCCTATATTAGGGTCGCGGGTGGGTTCCCCATACCCATCCAGGGGAGAACGTTTCGGGCGCTGGGCAGATACATCCAGGACAGGGCGCCAATCTATCGCTGGGCACACACACACACACAGACACGCACACAAGCACACTCTACATGGGGCAATTTGGAGAACTCAATTGACTTGATCCATGTTTTTGGACTGTGGGAGGAAACCAAAGAACCCGGAGGAAACCCACACGGACACGGGCAGAACATGGAAACTCCACCCAGATGGGGATTCGAACCGGGAATCCCTAGTGCTGAGAGGCAAACGTGCTAACCACTAAGCCACCGAGCCGCCAAAATAATGTACAATCTTTATAAATTGATCTTTAAATAAACATTCTTTACATGTAAATAGTACAGATTTTTATTGCATATTTGCATGGTGGTTTTCAAATCTGCTTATTTATTTTGCATTACTGGACTGATCTACAAGTCTACAACTGCACTATTTCCATCACTATTACACAATTAGATTGTCACAAAGTTTCAAGCAGACTTTTTTCATTGTTCATAATTAAAAATCAGACTCCATTACATCCCCTAGCTGTCACAGGGCTAGGCATGCTAGTAAATATGGGCATGTCAGAGCCAAGTGCATGAGACCAAAAACACAGAGATAAATAATAATTAAATATTATTATTATTATATTTATTTTGCATTACTGGACTGATCTACAAGTCTACAACTGCACTATTTCCATCACTATCACACAATTAGATTGTTTTCTATTTTTATTTTTTACTTTATTTTATATTCACTTTTACATTTATATCTCTATGTCTATATTTTTATGTCATATTATATCTTTTATTTTTTACATTTCTACCTCTATGTCTGTTGCTTATTTTACTTGCAAGGCTGGTTGCCTTGAATTTCCCTCTGGGATCAATAAAATATGTATGTATGTATTTCTATCTATAGTTGTTTATCTGGTTAGGGGTCATTATATAGTGATTTCTGTTTTGAATTGAAGGATTTTGACCCATTGTATTTCTATAACATTTTTCAAAAAGCGGACAAATAGGTCCCAAAAAAATATTAATAATATTAATATATAATATATATTAAATAATAAATATTAGTTATAAATAATAAGTAATAAATAATAATAAATATTAGTTCATTTAAATTGTGTATAAATATAGGCAGAATGAAATTAACAATAGTCTTTAAAAAAGGATAAGACAAGTAAAAATGTAAATGGAGATGCCTATAAAAAGTGGGGAAATGCAACCATATATTACTAATCATATAAAAAATATAGATTCAAGTTATATAATAGTCCAAAATAATACATTTCTTGCTTTACCAATAAATAATATCTTCATTTCATTGGTCTTAATCAGAAAATGATCTAAAATTTCCCACCAGCAGTCTTGATGAAATCACTTTTTGTGACCTGGATGACTGCAAAATCATTGTACATGATCCATTTGTATGAAATGACAAGGCAGATGATTCTTACCACAATGGGAGTATCTCTGACAGTGTTCTCTGGTATGACCACTTCGTAACTCTCTTTCTCCCACTGAGGAGGTTGGTTTTTCACATTGGTAATCGTGACCGCAAGCTCAACAGAGCTACTCCGGTTCCCTCCATCTGTAGCTATGATCTCTCTGGTAATGTAGGTTCTCTGCAGTCCAGACAAAAATGACCATGAATAATTCCTGTGTAGTCTAAGAGTATGTTCCATACTAAGAATTTACTTAGCTCTGGTTTTCAAATAATGTAGTCATGTCTTAACCTTTAACTTATTTTTGTATATTTAGAATGGAGATTTCATAGTTTGCCTTTGTACCTTTGTAATGCATGACCTAATTAGTGTGTTCAGTAAGCTGCTGAGTAAGTGTAAAGATCTGCATAGTAAAGTAATCGTTCTAAAATAGAAGTGTTTTTTTTTTCTACCACTAAATTGACGATAAAGTTTTCTTTTACCCTTTTAAAAAAGGCAGAGCATTCAGTCTTTCAAACCTTTTACTTATTTTGAATGCACGGTGTCAAAGGCTAATGATGGAACTAAATGTTTAATCATAAGCTGAACTGAATGTTTGCATTTATAATAATTTGAGCTCAGTGGCTAGACATTTCATTTGGATATGTGGACAGATTTTTTTTACCACAGAAAAATGGCTATTTCAGTCATATATAAATATATTAGACTGTGTTTATGATGTCTAATGTGATGTAAGCCACAGGAATTCAAACTTTTTAGACACACATGCTTAATCATACACCATTCGTAGTCATGGAAACTGTTCCCGAGATTGCTTTTCTGAGGTACAATCATAAAAAAGTATTTAATTTTCTCTTTTTATCCCGCTCACACACACACACAAACACATTTTATTTTATATAATAATTGTGTAAAATCCTGGAATTATCAGCACCCTTAAAGATAATAGGCATGATTAGCTTTTTGAATAAAGAGCATAGGCTTCTCTTACTGTTACAGAATTATATTTTATTGTCTGAATCTTGTTCCTACTATTTTATTTTACAAATTGGTCTTTCCCAAAACCCACAGACACAAGTATTAATGTACATGGAAAGAAAACCTTTACTAATATTTGAATTTAATTTGTTTTTTTTTGTTTTAAATTAGTCCCTGTTTTTTGTTATTTTAGTTGTATTCAATTTCCACCTTACTATCACATTATACTATTAACTTGAAAGTTTTTTTTTTTTTTTTACAAACAGCCAGTCAGCTACATTTTTATACGTTTTGTTGTGTTTTGTTTTGTTAAGTGGGTATTTTAGAGAAATGTCCCCTCTCCCCCCCCATTTTTATATGAGCTCACATGAATTTTATTCGCTAATATCACTGTGAATGTACAGTGAGTAGTAAGTGTGGGCATGGTAGCTCATTGGTTAGGGTGTTGGGCTATCAATCTGAAGGTTGCGGCTTCAAATCCCAGTTCCACTAAAGTTACCAATGTGAGTCCATGAGCAAGAACCTTAACCCTCATTGCTCCAGGGATGCTGTGGCCAACTCTGTGCTCACTTTGTAAATCACTTTAGATAAATGTGTCTGCTAAATGACCAAATGTAAGTACTGCACCTATATTACTGAAAGCATGGCCATTTTGCCCTTGCTGGCCCTGGAAGTGAAATTCCAGGATTTAAATTTAAACTGTCTTAGTAAGATGGAACAAATAAAAATATTTTAAGGCTTCACTTATGGTTTCTACATTATTTTAGAAAAAAGGCCATTAATAGTTTTGACAGCTGAGAACCCTCACCATCTACAATTTATAATGCCATGGAAACATGTTAGTATGAAAAAGAAAAAATATCCTGAAACATTACATGATGCAGTAAATGGCCATCTACCCATCCATCCATTATCTTCCACTTGTCCGGGGTTCAGTAAATATTTTTGACAAAATAGGAATAAGAAGTTTTGGAAATATACAATGTGATTTCTAATGTACAGAATCAATTTGTTGCAGACAAAGTCAAATAAAAAAGAATATGTATTACTGTACATTACTGTAAGGAACATTTGTTAGCTTGTGCTTGTTTTTGATCACAAACATCTTAAAAAAAATTTTAGTTCATGTCTGTTACTAAGCAACTGATTATATGCAGTCATTAAAACATTCACACTAAAAAAAATGGTGCAAAGAACATGAGTTTTAACTATAAAGTGTCATATTATAAAGACGGACCAATGAGATGAGAAAAAGTTTGAGTTCACTGTGGCCACAAAGGTCAACCATCCATTTGTCAAGTGGTTTCAACAGACCCAGGTATTGTTCTAAGTATTTTAGGGATAAAAATGTGTTTTTTTTTTTCAAATTAAGGTCCATTAAGAGGCATGCTCTGTCCCACAATTACTAGTGTAATGTAAGAGAATACCAAGGACAGGTCAAATGGTTACTGTAAAGCATAAGCACATATTCAGACCTAAATTCCTATCAGAGGCATTTCAGTATGTCAAATTTACAAACTTATTTATATATATTAGTTTGGTCTTTGCTTTTAACTTGTACATCTTTGTATAATATGTAGTGATTATTTTTGCTTAAAATATTTTAAAACATATGTGTGTTCCATTCTGTGAATTTGATGGTCTACAAACTGTTCCTGTGCTGTTAAAAGGTCTAAAAACAGTTAAAGCAGTTCTTTTGTCACCATGAACGTTTTTGCATCTCTGTCTTGTGATGAATGGTTTTTACATGCACATACGGTGTTGTAGTTGTTTGAGGGTCTGTTGTATGTTAGTTATCTCATTTTGTTCCTAAGATATCACACTGTAGTGGCACAACCCAAACCATCCACAGGTCAAAATATCAAGCAGTGCCCTTACACAACCCATTTTAAAATATTTTCTTCCCCAAGGGTAATAAAAAATCTAATAAATTCCATGTGAGTGGTTAAATTGTGTTTGTGAAATGTGAATTTGTGTGTTTGTGTGTTTATGTCTGTGCACACTGACCTGAGATATTGGTTGGTTGACATAAACCCAGCCTGTCAGTGGATTCACTCTCAGGTATTCAGGCTGTTCTGTAGACATTGAGTATGTGATGGCAGCATTGGTGCTATAGTCATCATCATGTGCGGCTACTCGCAGAAAACTGGTGCCAATCATAGTGTCCTCTCGCAGAAAATCTGTTGAAATACATTTTTTTTGCAGTAAAGTATTTACGGTAAATGTGTAATCAATACAAAAATGTACAGGCTGAATTGCATGATATTACAGTCACTGCAATATATAAATAAAGAATAAGGCTCTTACACTCATATCGCAGGTTCTCAAATTTTGGGCTGTTGTCATTCTCATCCATTATGAGGATGTTGAGTTGGCATATGCCTATGAGAGGATCTGCAGCCTGATCTGTAGCAGTAACAGTGATTGCATACTCCCTTTGCCGCTCCCTATCAAACTTTCTTGCTGTGACAATTACACCTGTGGAAATAGAAAACTTACCAAATAAACAAGGTAAAGTGAGGTAAGAAATAATAATAATAATAATAATAATAATAATAATAATAATAATAATAATAATAATAATAATAATAATAATAAAAACAAGCAAAATAATAAATAAATTAATAAAAACAAGCATGATAATTTTCTGGTAGAACTACAAGCTAATTATCTAAAACAGTTATTTTAATTTGATTGGTTGTTGGATAGTAAAGCATCATATATACTTGAAAAGGATAGGAGAATGAAATTGAAATTACTGGTGTGGTAAAGTCCAGTATGTCAAAAAGATACTGAAAAAAATACTGAAATCTAAAGTGTGTATTTAGATACATTGTGCATAAATCAGAGTTTGCTTACAGTGAATCACTGTAACAATATAATCACTAAAAAAACTAAATTAAAGATTAAAGATTAAAATTTTATAATAGTATATATCCTGAAAACAGCATTGTTTAATAGATGACCTGTTTCATGATCAATATTGAAGGCAGGGACTGTGCTGTCTTTGTGCATAAAGCCATATTTCACTTTCCCATTGGCTCCTTCATCGGCATCGACTGCATGCACCTGTAGCACAAAAGTCCCTGCTGGCTTATTCTCCAGCACAGAGGCCATCTCCTTATACTGCTGGCACTGAAAATAGAAAATAGAGGATAGGTACAACAATGTGAAGATCAGAAGAATCTGTTATATATATATATATATATATATATATATATATATATATATATATATATATATATATATATATATATATATATATATATATATATTAGATTTGTCAGTTAGATTTGTTTCACTGACAGTCATTACATAGCAAGTGAGGAGCAGATCATTCAGCTGTAATAAACTCTAGAGTAGCCAAATCAATAAGTGAAATATGATTGCAGATGTGTGGAGTGTTGAGAACTGAGATGAAAAATGCAATTTGCTGTAAATACATGCATTGGCTCTGTCTCTTTTTATGTTTAAATCGTCAATAAGTATATCAACAGTGTATGTTCTTCCGAGGTAAAAAGCAAAGCATTTCAAGCAAGAGTAGCCTGCAACACACCAGCATATGTTGTTCTTATAGCAATTTGTTTTGCATTTCATTATGCAGTCTAGTTTTATTAACATTTTCCTAATGTTCTGTAGCATTGTTTCATAGATTTATTAAAAATCTAATTAGTAAACAGAAGTAAATTAAGAACAATGAAAAGTAGCTCCCAAGTCACATTGGCAACAGTTCAGTGTCATTTAGTAATTCAGAATTAATTAGCAACAAATGCACTAGCTAAATTTGCTGTCCCCATTTTCCTAATCCCCTTGCGAGCTTTTCAGACTGAATTCGGCAGTCTTGTCTTGTTATTAGGAGGCTCTTATTAAAACAAATTTCAAGCAGAAGCCCCCAAAATTCTCTCACTAACTGATTTCATTTTATGACTAAAATCTTTAGAACATTTCCAGAGATTCTTTTATATTTTTATTATTTTATGTTACAAACATCTATTTACAACTTTAGAGAAACTTATTGATGTTTTTATAGATCTTATTTTCATCTAAAAACAGAAACTGGAGGGGGTCACACAGTGGAGAAAAGAGAATGAGAAAAAAGGGGGCACCAAGGAAGCATGAAGGCATCTTCCTCCTGATGCATCACAGCATGACCCAATGAGGGTAGAAAAGTCAGCCATCATCCAGAAAACAAGAAAGGTAAAAAAATAAAAAGAAAGTAAAAAATAAATAAAATGGCTTGAAAAAAAGCTTTAAAATATCAGGTGTGGCTTGTAAGGAAAGATGAAAAATACAGTATGCTTGTTACAAAAGAATATAAAAAAAACTCGACCTGGGCAATGCTTCTTTTATGCTACAAAGTTCATCTCAGAATTTTGGTCTGTTCCCAAAAGAGCAATATGAAAGTAATTCACCTCAAACAGATTTAGGTGAAGCAAACTCAATCTAAATATTTCATAGCCTGACATTTAATGATTAAAGTCTCCCCACCTCATCAGCATCCATTTAAAACCTTCAAAACTGTTCACCTCTATATAATACAAACTTCAATCAGGAAAGTAAGTACAGGATTATTTGGCAGATATTTCACATGCTTAATTAAAAAGGTCCAGAAATGATGTAGAGGCTGTGTAGCTCAGCTGGTTAATATCTTATCTCATGGGAAGCTAGTGACAGAAGATCTGATAAAAAAGAAGTACTTTAGAAGGAAATATAAATTAATAGACAAAAAAATTACTATCTTTTGTTTCAAGTTTTTAGTTCATTTAGTCCAACTTGCATATAGTGTATAAAGACAGAAGTAAAGCTTCGACATGTGCAAGAACCTCAATGAACCTCAGACCACAATTTTTGGTAAACCAAGGTACTATGTCAGAAATATGTACCTTCTCAAAGATGGGCTTGTTGTTGTTGACATCATCTACTCCCACAATAACTTGGGCAGTGGATGCAAGGGACTGAGGACCGCCAGATGCATTGTCATCTGTAGCTGTGATGTTCAAAATATATTCCATTCCTTGCAGTTTGGGTGGAGGACTGGAACGGAGTCTGATCAGCCCTGAAAAAAATTGTCAATATATACATTTTTTTTTTACATTTAAAAAATGGATACTAGAGAAAGCTGGTCAGCAGCAACTTTGAAAATTGCATTTTAGCAAAAAACTCCAGATCAAGCACAACCTATCTTACTTTTAGATTTCACTGTAAGCTCTACTTTATCTAGTGGGATTACATACAATTGAATTAGGAACAGCAGTTCAATTTCACACTAATGAAATATGCGCTGCATTCAACTCGTTTCCCAAGAACATATTCTCATCTAATGGAGATAAAAGCAGTTTATAAACAGCATCAACTAAATTGTCTTGTCTTTAAGGGTAGAATAAATTGCTATATGTTCAGCATGCCAACTTGCAGATGCCTATTTTGCTTCTAGTACTTGACATCACTTTGATGAATTTTGCATCTGAGATCTGTGGTATTTCAATTCATCATATTATCTGTTTTCTATCTCTCTAGCCATTTCTATGTTTATGCCCTTTAGCTATTCTGCATATACAATTTATACATCTGACCCACTGCTCCATCATGATATCCAGATAGACTTAAAGCACAGTGCTTGTATTTAAAGCTAATCAATGTATAACTAACACAAACTACTTTATAAATGAGCATAATCAGAATATTTTAATTTAAGGATAAACAAATTTTATAAATTGTCGCATGTGTAGCATAAAAAAAATGTGTAGCATAAAAAAAAAGTCCAAAGTTCTGATGAAAGAGGTTTTCAATGCAGAAAACACCGGGGAAAGAAATACGCGCACAAAAAAACAGGGATTACTTGATGTGACACTCGAACAGGAAACACAGCAGAAAATAACAAATAACAATTAACTAATTAACAATAACTGATTACTAACATGCAGAATGAATGAGGTGGGAAAAAAACACACAGGTGCAAGACCAGCTTCTTACACAATAACTATTTTGTAATTTATAGTGTTCCCTAATTGTGATAGTAATGCATGCTAAGTCTGAACTGGAAAGCCCATATTTTTTTATTGTATGTGCTATTTCAATATTTAATAATATTGTTTATTTAAAACCAAAAACATTTATTTGTAAAAGTTTCTCTCTCATATAACTTTGCTCATAATCAAAGCCTCAGTTTAATACAATACTGTTGGCCAGGATTCTTTGGTGGTACCTTCAAACATTAAACATTAAATTTATACAAGTAACATTAACCCAAATTATTGATAATTGAATAAGTCAATTTTTGTCACCTTTAATTTCTTCAGAGTAATGTTTACTCTGAATGTTTACATTGTAAAAGTACAATGGTTTAAAATATCCCAAATGCATTTAATTGTCCATAAATATAAATTCAAACAATATCCCAATACCCTTATAGATATTTAGAAAGTCAGCAAAAGTTTATCAAGAATATGAGCTGTCACCACAATAAATCATCTTAACTCATCCTGATGACAGAAGGTTTCAGAATTAGCAACCCTTAAGTCTTTGGCATGGATATGCATCACTCTGCCCAGTTTCATTATATAATGTGGGTTCAAGCTTGATAAACTGGAGGCTGACTGTTTGCAGTTCACTTTTAAGCAATGTTAAAAGGAAACCCCACAGCTCCTGACACAGACCTGGCATTGAAGAAATCATGTTCAACCTAAAGACCCACATTGATTCTAATGTGTAGTGCTAGGCCTTTTTGGCAAAGCTGCAGGCTGCAGAAATATAAAATCAATTCTAATTCAATCTGAATTATATCCCCACTCCAATGTCAGTGTGCAATAATATTTTGAGTTTTCCTGTTTGCATAAGCGTAGATAAAAAGGTAGAGGATAGGCAGATGGATATTTAAGATCTGAAAAAAGCTATTGTCTAAAAGGCATCTGTTATTATTTGTGACCACTGGACAGAGACACAACCATAGACATTAACTGTAATATCTGAATCAGATATTTTATGGTGACGAATAATATTTTCTTGCAAGGTTTTACAAAATATTGTGGGAAATTAACTATTCAGACAATCATTGCAAGAGTGTGTACAAGTTCATGGTTGTAGGTTTATCTTCATGTATGTTAATAGGACCTTGCTTTATTAGTGGTGGGTGACCCTACATGTAGCAGGATGTAGAGATGATGTAGCCAACACATATCAGTGCACATAAAAGATGGAAACGATGTTTGTCTACAGGGCAGACAAGGAAAAAGTCACTTTATATGAAAGAGGGTACTGAGAATGGCCATTGGCACTCATCCTGTGACAGGTCCAATCAACATCTCAACCCCACAAAACAACTCAAGCAGCGAGGAACATTGTATGGAGGTCATTGGGAGATTTTTTTTTAAAACCACCTATTAATTGGTTGTTAGTGTCCATCACTTTCCACAACTTCTATACCCAATGACTTGCCAATGACTGGTAAAAACTATATAGGTTTTAAAAAAAAAAAAAGTTCAAATGTCTCAATGCTCTATTAAAAATATTTTCTTTAAACGTCACACATGAATATCCATCCATCCATCCATTATCTTCCGCTTTATCCTATATTGGGGTCGCGGGGGGGGGGGGGGGGGGGGGAGGGGGGGTTCCCCATGCCCATCCAGGTGAGACGTTTCAGGTGCTGAGGTTCAGAAACACCAAGGACAGGGCACCAATCTATCGCTGGGCACACACTCAATCACTCACACACACTCTATATGGGGCAATTTTAAGAACTCAATTGACTTTATCCATGTTTTTGGACAGTGGGAGGAAACCGGAGAACCCAGAGGAAACCCACACGGACACGGGGAGAACATGGAAACTCCACCCAGAGGGGGATTCGAACCGAGAATCCCGAGCACGGAGAGGCGAACGTACTGACCACTAAGCCACTGTGCCGCCCCACACATGAATATTAAATATATTAATATGATCAATGGTTTTTATTTGAATTGAATCAAAATCTTTGTTTGGGGATTGAATTAAGTTCTATATGAGCATTTATTTTACTCGATGTCAGACCAAGCAACGCATGACATATGCGAATAGTGGCTTGAGATTTATTAAGCTTGAGCTTAATTTTTAAGCTTCCAATTACCAAGCAGTGGCAACAATCACTGACCAAATATTGTTTCCATTATATCTATACAATTAATAAAGAGGGTGAACACTGAGGATTTGGCGTAAAAAACAACAAAAATTAATCTTACGAAAACCACTTTCAAACAAATCTACCCATTTTTAATCAAGGTAATAAACAAAAATAAAAACAGATGTAAAATACTACCTCATAAAGCTTATTTTTTTAATCCATTTTATTTATTTTTTAATTCTCTCAGTTTACAGAGTAAAGTTTCATTTAAATAGATAAAGGTTAAAAATGTGTAATATCTTCTTGTCCATGAATGCACCCAAGTCCCAAGGATGTATTTCTTTTCTTTTCATCATTTCACACCATCTTTTTTTAATCTATTTGTGCATGTTCTCCCAGATTGGGTTTACTCTGGATAGCCTTCCAGTCTCCCCAAAATGTGCTGTTACATCAGTTGCGCAATTCAGATTTCCCTTATGGTATTTAACAGCCAGGTTTAAATGATGGATTGCAGTGTGAATATAAATTTGACAAATTTGATGTGTAGGTCTATCAGAAGCCCTATAGGTTGTAAAATTAAGATTAAGAAATTATATTTAATGATAATTGTAGAATGGTCATCAAGTGAAAACATCTAATCAAACATGCAGAAAATGCTTGTGTTGCTTGGCAACAGTCCAGTCATATCTGTGTTGATGGAGCCAAATTAATGATTAAATAAACAAACAGTATTTTGCTTCTTACCACTAAGTAATCAGTGGCACTCACATAACTGTTTTATGTAACTAACATCACAGTCAAAATCATTTTAAGAGTGCTGCAGTGTTGATGCTGCAGATTTGCCCTCTATACAGTCAAGTTAACATGGACAACAATGTATAGTACACATCTTGTGATAAACATTGGAACTTGTACTTACACAATGCTTTAGTTTATTTGCAATTGCAATTGTATTTTGTACATCAGAGAGATGTATGTGCTTTTAACTTAACTCTGTTAGTAGACTTTAAAACTAAAATTTAAAACATTAAACATAGATAAGTGAAATAATAATAAAAAAATCAAAGGGATAAAAAATTCCAACAGGTGCAGTGTGTTGGAGATGATCAAGTAAATTTTAAGTGTAAACGTTTATATGAAATATGAAATGTCTGGGTGTCACACACCTGGGTGCCATCTTTGTATTTATGTCTTTAATAATACAGCTTATTGTCTATCCAGCCAAATCCCTAAAACACCCCTTACACAAGAAAAAATATAATTGAAGAATTACTGCAGCGTTTTCAAAGAGCATCAATTTTTAAGTGCTGTTTCACCAAGCATGAAACCCAATTAAGGGTACACAATCTAATGTTGACTACATATCAAAAAAACAAATGACCAATCAGAATAGTGTTTGTCTTTTGCGAATGAAAAATATTGGTAGATCAATCAGCTAACCAACATGTTGGTTATCTGAGATCTTTTATAATTACATACTACCCTGATTAACCCATCATTTACAGGCACTAACCATTCTACACTATGAGCTGTCCAAGACACATAGCTTTCATCATTAAACATTAATTTTGACTGCCAAAGAAACAACCTTGCACATCCCGGACTGTAATAAATTAAGAAGCATTTCACTCACAAATGTTGTGAGTATCATATTTCTGTCCACTGAAGCCAACAGCAGTGCTTCCAAGGCCAGTAGTTGACTCCTAATGGCAATTTTAGAAGTTTAACAGACAGTTAACTTTGTAACCTTGCCCTTTTTAAAAATAAAAAAGGTTTGAAAGGTTTAAAGGGTATATAATGTTAGGAGCTTTAGAATAAATTTGCTATAGCTCCTAGAACTGTTGGAAAAAGTACACCCTATACTGTGGATATAATATCAACTATGCCTCAGTGCATGAGCATGAATATAAAGCTATGGTTAGGTAAAGCACAATTTGACTGGCCTGCATAGACCACCAAACTTAACATAAGTGAACTTGTTTGGGATGAACTAGACTGACGACTCCTTGTTGCCCAACTGCAGTGTCTGATTGATCAATTGCTCTATGGGATAAATGAGTTTCTACAGACCTTCTCCCAAACTTGTTTTTCCAAAACAGTAAAAGTGGTTTGAGATGCTAAAGGCAGACTGACTTAGAATGTCCATATCAGAAGTCCTCATTTTTTCACAATATTTGGCAGTACGGATGAGTCAATTTTCTCCATTGCCCCCTTGTCTTGTATTGCTAGTAGCAGGCTAGCACCAGAAAAACCTGCCAGGTCTGGGTGTTGTTCATCTAGGTTATGCTTGGTCTTCCATGTTTTCAGACTTCCGCCACAATTTCTGTCATAATACTTCCTTCAATATCTGTATGTCATTTTTGACCAAAGTCATATAAGTATTATGTGGTTCAGTTCTGCTTTGGCCATTTTGTAGACTTGCTCATTGGTCATCAACTTCCATGGGATCCTTAGATCCTTTTACTTAGAACAGGATGTTATAAAGCTGTATCTGTAATGTTTAAGTGTCCCAAAAAAATCGTATTGTGTATCTTGGTTGCTCCTCTCGATTCTAAATAAAAATCAGTTATAGTTTCTGTCTTCTATGCCTTGTTACCCCACTTAAGGTTTAATTCTTCATAGTAAATCTTTCGTAATATCTGAATAATGTAACAAGATAGAATGAGCATTTTCCTCACTGTCTGGATCAGGTCACCAGTCTCTCTCTGTGTCACACTCGATCATTAATTATTTTTCTACACATTTAAAATTAATGTCCCTTCATTCTTTCCTTATGACTCATTTAGGGTCATTCAAGCATTCATTGGTCATGACTGCCAATGATCTTGTCCTAGTGACGGTGCCAGTGAGACGATCTACATTTGGTAAGAATCTTGATCTTTTACTGGCTTTCTCTGCATTATGCCGAATTCTTAAGTCACTGTCACAAAACGCACCATCTCAATCACCCAACCTGTAGGCACGGTTTCCATATTTCAAAGTTCCAGGATTGAAAATCATGTTGTACAGTACTGCATTAAAATCACCTTGGAGCTAAGGCTAACGCAATAATACAGTACTTTTACTGTTGTGCATGAATGTTAGTATATCATATGCCTATGGTTGGCAGTTTTTGTTTTGTTAGGTGCCCCTGTAGACATATACGTACCTTTAGATGACCTGACAGACTCTGTTTCTTCCTTCATACCAGTCTTTGGCTCAGCCCATGAGGTTTCACCACTATATCACTCTACAAAATGTCAGACTCAGGCCCTATGCTCAGTGTTACATTCATCTCTTATACTCCCTAAGGTTTTGGTTAGAATCCTATTGCTCATGTACACTAATCTTGTCCCAGAATCACTCACAGTCTTTATGTTCTTTTGGGTTTTCTATGCATTTTAGGGTTCCCCAGCCTGTTATGAGATTCTTATTTATAATTATTGATTAATCTTAAGAAAGGTAATTTACTTTTTTTTAGATTATAGTTCTTATTCTATTAAGATAATCATAAACAGATTTCTTTGTTAAAGCTAGGCAAACAATTGAATTATTTATGTGCAAAACCCAACATTCCCAAAATAAAAAAAATCTAATACACAGAATATGCAGTACTTATCAATGAGGTGAATTTTTCAGTGCTATTTTTATTTATTCATGTATTTTCTAAGCTGCTTATTCTAATGGAGGTTACGGTTGCTGAAGGCTAACATATTGCTTTTTAGAAGAAAGATGGGAAAACCCTGAAAATGTCCAATTCAGGGCAAATCTTTGTACTATAGGAGAAAACCCACACAGACATGAGGAGAGCACACAAACACCTTTAAAAAAAACTGAACCACCTATGCTGGGAGTCAACCTCAACACCTGCTTGTTGATAGTGTTGTTAAATAAACCATTATGGCTTTTAATAAGTTTGCCACATAATTGTCACCCTATCACAGCATTATAAAAAGAGTCCAACAACCAACCAAAAAATAATATTCCAAATTTTTAAATTTATTAAATTTATTACAGCTTTAAAGACTTAGAATGTTACTCTCATGCAGGTGTTAAAAAGGTTAGAATAGGGTTATATTTAGTTGGCTTAGATAACACTAATTGTACACAGGTGAAACCTAAAATACAACTAACATCATGGTTGTCCCAGAAATAATTTGCTTTCAAACAACTTTGGAATCACTCACAACATTTAATTTATTTTCATTGTCCTGATTAATCCTATACACAGGACTAGTAATATGGGGTGAGGTTCCTCATGTCCATCCAGGGGAGAAAATTTTAGGCACTGGGCAGATACACCTAGGGCAGGGCACCAATATATTGCTAGGCGCACACACATAGACACACACTATATGGGGCATTTTAGATTTACCAAGAAATCATGTTTTTGTATTGTTGGAGGAAACCAGAGAACCCAGAAGAAACCCACGTGGACACAGAGAGAATATAGAACCAGATTGGGATTCGAATCTGGATCCCCAGAGCTCAGAGGCAAACGTGTTAACCACTAAGCCACCATGCTGTCCATTCAGAACATTCTGATGTTTTATTATTATTTCTTTAAACACAGTTCCAAATTATTGCAATATATGTATAAGTGATTGTTGTCTCACATAGGTAATCAAAATATAAATACTCAAAACTGATGGCTCACCTTTCTGATTGTCAATAATAAAATTCCCTTCTTCATTGCCAGCTGAGATTCTGTATGTGATCCCATCGCCATCTGGGTCCTTAGCCAGCACTGTTGCAATCAACGTATTTGGCCCAGCATCTTCAGAAACGAAAGTACGGTAACTGGAATGGACAAACACACACGTTTTATAGTGTTATTATAGCGATACTTCATGAATGCCACTCTTGTCACATTACATGATGAAACACTCCATTATACAATATTTTGTGTAAAATAATTTATATATTACATTTCACATACATATACATATATAAACACTTGCACATGTGTGCGTTTTCTTTATTATATTCATTTTTTTAAAGTCCAAAATGTGCTGCAGTATGTTAGCTGGATGTTGATCAACAGCAAAGTCTGAAATTTTGGTGCAAGTATAAAGAAAATAAAATCAAGAAAAAAATAAACATATTATTTCACTTGGAAACCAAAAAATGTCTTTATTATAGTATAAAAAGCATCCAATATGTCTTGAAACAAAGAAAACCAAAAGGGTATGCAAACTTCGCCATGGGTCAATTAAGTGAAAGTACTTCAGCATCTCACATGTAGCTCTGACCTTATCACCAGCTAATTACTCACCCACAATAGCAAGCAGTTCACCATGTCTATCTCACCAAAGCCATTTAATTCCCCACTCAATAAACACTCCTAAGGATGGAAGCAGTCCTAAAGTATGTTCACAGTACATTACTGTAACAAAACTATCAAACAATTGATAAGGAATACACTGTCAGTGATAAGGAAAGCTCAGCTGTGGTACAACACTTTATACTATACACATGTCTTCATCCTGTTCTGCAGTTTGTTTTCAGGCACTGACAGCTCTTAAATGGTAAGGGATGTTATATTGGACAGTACTGAAGGCATTTCTGAATGTAATAGTCCATCATATCTGCTAAAGGTCAAGTGCAGCTTGTATTGCAGAGTGCTACATGAAGCAAGTAAGGGGTATAACAAACAACAAAAAAGTGGTTTAATTCTGTTAATGTGCATATTTTAGTTTTAATAATAATGCATTTTATTAAAACTAGTTTATTAAGATAAATTGCTCTTATTACTTGTTACTTGTAAACTATGATTGTGGTAAATAAACTATTACTTTGTGGCAGATACCTTGTACTTAAATTGATACATGACTTCTGAAGGCCACTTACAAATGACCTAACAAAACAAGAAAGTTTCTATAGATGTATTCCACACCATGGCTACATTTCAAATGCACAGACCAAGCAAGGTATTTTTAAAAATGTAGCCATGGTGTGGAATACATCTATAGAAATTGTCATGTGTTATGCACCTTAATGTACAATTATTCTCTCTTTCTTATTAGGTCATTTGTATGTGGCTTTCAGAAATCATGCACAAATGAACTTTAAGCAATTTAAGTGCAAGATGTCTGCCACAAATTAATAGTTAATACCAAAAAGGTATTTTTATAAATGTCGCTGTTATATTACTTTACATTTATCTTACATTTTTTTCACTTTTGCCATGACATATTAACTTCTCAGTTTTTGTATTCAACTGAGCTGACCTTTACATACTGAAATTTTAAAATGATAAATGTATATCTTTCAACATCTCACTACTTGGATTTCCTTTGACTGGGAATCCAATGCACATATATACCCATCTCTGGATAAACCTCATTTAAGAATATGTTTATTATTTAAAGTCCATCGTTTTTGTTGTTGTTGTTAATGCAATTTGGTGAAATAGAGGCATGCACCTCCACCAGCTGCAAGAAGGTCCTGGTTATGATTCCTGGGTGGTCTGTCTGTGTGGGGTTTGTATGCTATCCATGTCTCTCTGGTTTCCTTCTACATTTCAATGCTATTATTTAAATTACAAATACAAAATTTTGTATCACCATGACTCACTTTTAACAAAACTTGAGGAAATAGCCATTCAAAACAGTATCCAAATATGTTAAATTCTGTAAATGAATACTAACTGTGCAACAATTTTAACACAAAAATAGAAAAACAATAACAGTTTCATAGTACTGTTTTTGATATAGTGCTTTTTCGTTGCTTTTATTAATATTCATTGGACGTGCTAGATTTGCAACTGTTTCTTTTTTCTTCTTTTTTCTTTAGCAAAAAACAACTTTAACAAATAATAATAATAATAAAAAATTCAGTGTTATTATTTTACTGAATTAATGTAGATATTAATTTACCAGAAAATTATACTTTCTATTATTTACAGAATATTTAATTAAAATAAAAATATCCGGGTGGCACAGTGGCTTAGTGGTTAGCACGTTCGCCTCTCAGCACTAGGGTTTCCCGAATCCCAATCTGGGTGGAGTTTCCATGTTCTCCCCGAGTCTGCGTGGGTTTCCTCGGGGGTTCTCCGGTTTCCTCCCACAGTCCAAAAACATGGAACATGTCAATTGAGTTCTCCAAATTGCCCCATATATAGTGTGTATGCGTGCGTGTCTGTGTGAGTGAGTATGTGCCCAGCGATAGATTGACGCCCTGTCCTGGGTGTATCTGCCCAGCGCCCGAAACGTTCTCCCCTGGATGGGCATGGGGAACCCCACCGTGACCCTAATAGAGGATAAAGAGGAAGATAATGAATGAATGAATGAATAAAAATATGCATAATTAACAAATTCAGTTTTCTTAACTTAAATGGTAAATTGATAAAGTTTGCAAAGCAAAATTCTACCATAATCAACTGTCAGAAAAACAAAGTTGAAGTAAAAACAGTAAAATTATAAAAACATTATTTAACAAATATCTAATAATAATAATAATAATAATAATAATAATAATAATAATAATAAAAATACATTCAAATAAAGAATGGACGGTCCTTGGACTATATATTTGAAAATGTACACAGAATACTCCTACTATAAATCTACAATGGTGTATAAACATTTTTCTTCATGGAGCAAAATAAAGCAGTGAGATTACAGAGCAGTTATTTTATATCTATATATATACTGTATATATATTATATATATATACACACACACACACACACACACACACACACACACACACACACACACACACACATTAGATTCTATAAAACATTTCAATTAAACAGAAGACAAACGCTGACCACTGTAAACACATGTTTACAATGCTAAGGTGGAGTGAAAGCTTTTAAACATGTCAACCAATATAAGTCAGTTCTGATGGATGACTAGTGCAAGAAAGGTGACAGGCGTTTTTATAAAGAGTGATGTATCTTGTTTTTTTAGTGGCAGCCATGTCAAACACCATATAGTTGTCACTAGATTCAGCTCTTAAGCTGAAATGATTTTGATTCTTCATGCTGTTTTCAGAACACCACAGGAAATCCTCAGATGTTTACTTTGCACTTTTATTGAATGCAACTTCACTGAATTTGTCACTGAAAACATTTAGGATGGAAACTTTATCTTGAATTTGACACCATGAGACTGTAGTTTTAATCATAGATAATTTTAATATAAAGGCCACTATAAAGGTTTTTCCACACCAAATAACATAGTTGCAACTACAGCAGTAAAGGGCCCCCTCTATTATCTTTAGTGTAATTTGTTACTCAAGAAAAAGCTATTTTACTGTATCTTTACTACACAAACCTTAAGACATGGACTCTGATTGTAATACAAGTAGGAAAATGTAAGTAATTGCTTTAGATCTCGAGTGAGCACTTGTATTCAAATTTCACTTAAAAAATCAATACTCAAACACTTTATTCATACTTTACTAAATCATCATCAGCAAGTGTGATCACCTTCAGATTTTGGCATTTTACTAGTCTGGGGCTTTCAGATGTTTGTTAACACAACACACAGGAGGAAAAAACAAAACAAATCTTTAGAAATAATCTTTAAAAAAAACCACTTGTTGCAGCCTATCAATAAGGAAAGAGTCTTTACTATTTGAAAGTTTACAATCCTCACAGAAAAGTCCTACTCCTACTAAGTCACTCAAGTCACTCAAAGACCAGACAATGCAATGCTCAGAGAAATTGAACACCAAAGACTTTAGCAGCTTCAGTTAGCATTTTGAATGTTCAAGTTTATGATAGTACAAATAAAAATATGTATATTGTAGCCACACGATCTAGGCAACATGCAGTCATTGAGTCAACTATAAACCATCAGGCCATCAATTCAACAGTTTAAGCTTGGTTGAAACTGGGTCAAGCACACAAAAGAACCCAAGTACCAAAGAATGAACAGAAACAGATGGACTACAATCTGTGACTGTAGAATTACAAAGTGCATCTTTTGTGTGAGGCATGTTAGATGTGTCTGAGGAATGGCACACCCAAACAGATGAGACCAGAGAAAGCAAAAAATGAAATATTAATGCCTTATTAAAAATAAATATACATTACAACAATGTAAAATCCCTGGCGTATTTGTTGGATGCATGTCACCTTTACTACCACACTGATGACTGCTTACTCTATCTTGGATGGGCCAGACCTCTTACTACTAAAATAACAATATAAAAATAGCCAAAAAATATATAACTAAATAAATGAAAAAGAGATAACCTTAACAGTCCTGGTTCCAGCTGAACCAACACAGATCATGCTGAGATGCTGGAGGATCCCTCTCCCTACCAGCCACTAATCAAAGTGCTGCCCACTGGGGAAAAAGCCTTACGTGCTCACAGCCGTGAGAGTGAGAGCATCTTACTGTGAGGGGAAGCTGTCAACACGCCTGGCCTTAGAAATGCAGACAAGACCAAATGGAGTGGGGCCAGTCCAGATAGCGGACCTTGCAGCTTATGGTGCACCTTTTCCTTAATGAGCAGGCAGCCAGCACAGTCAAGTACCAGCATGCACCAGCCATTTGGGTTACCCTTACCTGGCCTGCTAAAACATTGTCCTACAGAGTGAATGCGTGCAATGTTGAGTGAGGAGGGGGAATGCATCTGTGCATCGAGCAAGCCTTGAGTGAACATGATAATAAATTTCTTGCTTAGTGCTGAAGCTAATAAACTGATTGGCTTCAGGTGCAAAGTCATCAGCAACAGATGCAATCACAGAGAAACTGTAAAATCTATATGTTGAGTAAAACTGATGAAATATACAAGTGCAGAAAAAATATGTATCTAATAATGTGTCTACTGAGCATAACTTCAAGACTCTCCGTTCACCTTCTGCCAGCAATCCATTTAATGCTAAATTAATTAGTGCAATGCAATATAAAACATAATGACAGATCCTATGTAAAATCTCTTCTGTAACTCACCTTACAGAACACCGATACTAATCATTGTTTACACTGACTTGTTTATACTCATTACTGTGCACACTGGGTTTCACATGTGTCAACACAATGTAACAACCAATCCTCTCATTTATTATCACTTAGCATCTCTTATTCTTGTTGGTTCCATTATTTCTGGTTCAGATGTGCTGGTCCAATGATGATGCATTGTGGCAACATTTCAGACTGAGTGACAAAGCCAATTTTTGGTCTTAGTGGAGGAGCACTGGCTTCTCGTAACATTAAATTAGTCTGGCTAAATAGAACAAACAACAGAAGCAAACATTATCAACAACTCAATTACTCTGCTGACATGAGCAAGTTTAGATATTAAATAGAGGAGGAGAATGGTAATGAATTGGCTCAGGACGTACTGGGATGGGTGTTTAGTGACAGCAGGTCAGATGAAAGTAAGTTGATACATTAATTATCAACTTGCATCTATATTTATTTTTGTTATAATTACATCTGAGAGGTTGTTATGATACTTTCACACATTTTATTACACTTACATATACTTAAATAATAGTGAGCTAGAATGAGGTAGAACTTTGGATGGCAGCTCTTTTTAAGGTTGGTTAAAATGTAAAATTTTAATATCGCAAATTTAGTGTTCATGCACCAATTGTTTACATTCAGAGCATTTAGCACACACTATTAGACAGTGCAACTTTAAATATTTATTTAATAAGTGTCACATGCCAGGCAAAAATATCAAATGTTGTATTTATTGAGCATAGAAACAGACTTTATTCACATATTAAAAGCAATACAACATGATGACAGGGGTAGCATTCACAACAGTTTCCTGTTACTGCTGCAACTCCTTGCCAACTTGTACAGTAGCCTACCAGTCAAGATTTGGACACACTGCCTTCTGACTCCTTTATCCAGATTTTACCATTTCGATGGATTTTGTAGTTTTACAATTACAGACTATAATGCATCTGATTTTTAGTTAGTACCCTGCTGGTTCTCTGTTCTCTATTGGTCAGGACCACAACAGAACAGGTATAATTTCCGTGGGGGTTTATTTTTTAGTTCTGCAGTGAGGTTTTTTAGTGTAGTTTCATTTAAACACCTCAGTGACACTGTTGGAACGAGACTAATGTAACAATCAAATAAGACTTGCTCTGTGGTGGTACTATTGGGGTTCAGAGAAAAGGGGACAACACAGAATGTACTGCATTCTTCAAATAGAGGGACTACAGTCTGTGATTGTAGAATCACAAAGTCCATCTTTACAGTAAGTGGAACTAAATGGACTGTAAGTGAAGCAAAAATGAGTGTCCAAACTTTTGACTGGTACTGTATGTAACCTTCAATCTCATATAGGCTGTACATTGACCATTAATTGAACCTCCGGCAGGTGCATTAATTATTTTGTACCATCAATTGCCCTTGGTTTTATCGACCCGTCAAGTGTCATCCATTCCTCTACACCCCTGCCACACCAAGCGATAAAGACCATCCAGAAAGAATCAAAGGTTACTGAAAGTACTTGAGCAGGACTGTTGCTTGCAGTTTACCACATTAATCATTAAGTGGGTAACTGTGAATGCGAAGCATTAACAGCAACAGTCACATTACACAAGCTATGCAGTCACTACATAACCATATCTATTTCGAAAAGGGTACCACATTCTTTAAACCCATAACTGGAATTGTTAAAAATGTTCAGAAGTGGGCCACATGAGATTCCATTCAATTCTCCTTTTTATTTACTTTGGCATTGGTAAAGCAATAATATACAGAATCCCCTTCTTTCAACATCTATTTTCAGCTTCATGCATGGCTGTGTGGACCTGCCCCATTGCCTTACTGCTCCACTGAGCTTGCTGCCAGAAAATTGACCATTAGTATAGTCAATAAACACTGGACCTCTGGCTAAAAGTCAAAAATAGCAGAGAACTGTTTAGCTTGTTCCAGCAAATCTATTACAGCAGAATGACACACTAAAAAGGCCATATACATGTTTTCAGTTATATAGAGTAGATATTTTTACACTTAAAGGCCATAAAGTGGCCTTTCAGAGTGCACAAAGAATGAAGAAATGTTAATTAACTATTGACTGACTACTGTGTCTGATTTGGTCATACCAGTCCAACACACATTAACACATCACCACCACATCGGTGTCACTGCTGTGCATTACATTTACATTACAGTTACATTTAGTCATGTAGCAGACACCAAAGTGACTTACAAATGTTATGTGCAGAATAATCTATTAACCAGATATGTGATGGTAACCAAACATCTGTTTTCTGATGTTCCTGTTGGGTTTATGACTTTTAGAGAACAGAGTGGAGGTGACTACAAAAGTATGAAAACAAACATAACTTATGTGCTTTCTTAACTACTCACTTGTATTGTTTTCTTTGGATAAAAATGTCTACTAAATAAAAATATAATATGTAAATGGAAATGAAGACTATAGTAAGTGGAACTAATAAAATGATGTGACATTGTAGTTCAAAGTCACATGGCCTGCTTAGCACCTGCTATCTGGAATTTATTGTTTTATGTGCTACCTAGCCATTGTCAGTGATGTATTTAAATGTTATTTTGCACAACTGCACTGAAAAAAAGATGTGGTTATGGTATTAAGTGCAGCTAACATTAACATTAAATGTTGTTATTCAAAACATATAAAGGAATAGAGTAAGAATCAGATATGTGCACTTACATTGCCTGGGAGAACTCCGGTGGCTCATCATTGACATTGGCCATACGCAGACGGACTGTGGCTGTGCCTGTGCGAGGCACCTCGCCTTTATCCACGGCCATTACAACAAACTCATATAAGTGGTTTGGTCGCTCATAATCTAGAGGAGCTGCCGGAAAAATGGTGCCGTGGGGAGAGATGATGAAATCAGAGCTTAGAGTGTAGTAGGTGATATCAGCGTTCTGCTCGGAATCACAGTCACTAGCTGACACTATAGTGGAAAGATAGAAGAAATAGAGTAAAAGGTACAGAGTGTTTCAGAACAAAGAAATAAAAAATAAAGAACAGGAGAGGGGAAGCTCTGTTGAAGGAAAGGAATCAACAAAAAAAACAGGGAGTAACAAGATCAAGAGCAGAGCTCTTGTGTAAGAATACATTGAGCATTTTGTGGTTTTACCTGCTTAATATTTGATTCTTGCAAAGTGAATTTGACATGCAATCAAAAGGTCTCAACCTGAGAGGTTCATTGTATCTGACATCTAATGCAGAACACAAATAGACTGTGGACTTTCAGTTTACTATTTTAAAACAAAAGTTGTATATCAGCAGGCAGGCGGATCTTTTATAAAATAAAAGTAAAAAAAAAAAATAAAAAAAAACACAATACACAGAAATATTTATCCTGATTCTGCAGTAAAAGTAGAAGCTATTCTGCTGAATTTTATATGATAAATTATGGGCTTCTGAGTTTTGCTTTATTTATAACTTTGTGGCATAAAAGGTTAGATGTTAACAGCTGTCATTAAAGACTACAGCTCAGCATAATTATTTTCCCCACTGGCCCATTTCTTATCATATGAACATAAACTGGACTGTAGACAACAAAATTGCAAAACGAGTGCAATCATAATGCTTTATAAAGTATTCACAGTGCTTTATACCATTTGTTATAAGCTTCCTGTAAATTACTTTGGTATATATAATCAGTCATAAAGTATGTGCCATAAAAGTTTTAATATGCAAAAAAGAACAAAATGCCATAAAGTTTTAATATGCTAATTAACATAATGCATTACCATGCATTTGGATTTCTCAGCCATCCTTGTTTAATACAAGATGACCCAACTACAGTCTGTACAAATATTTATAGTGGTATTTTATTGGTTGGAATGAGCTCATATTGAGACAGTCTTCTTTACAGAAGTTAAAAATAACAACACTTTGCCTTATGCCTGTATAAAGAGCTTGTAAGTCTTTATAAGCAGTTATAAGCACATCATTTTCAGGAAAGGCATTGTGTAATAAAGTCTTCTGGCACATTCATATAACACTTTATGAGTGTGTTATGAACATTTATGTACATTAACAACAGGTGATTATCACAAATGTTATAAAGCATTAGGAATACTTCATAAAGCTTTATACGTGTGTTTATAATGCATGATGAATAACGGATTGATAGAAAGTCCTATCAAGCATCTACACAAACCTGCAATATGAATATCAATTACAAAATCAAAATATCTGGTGAAATAGCTGATAATTTGATGACTATTCTAGATTTAAAAGGCATCTTTATAAAGAAAGGTGAGACGTGACTTATCAAAGTTATCCTCAGTACCCATATGTATGATTTACTTTTATTTGCCTATTTATGTAACTCCCAAAAA
Organism: Corydoras sp. C115; assembly: GCA_019802505.1. Lineage (NCBI taxonomy): Eukaryota > Metazoa > Chordata > Actinopteri > Siluriformes > Callichthyidae > Corydoras > Corydoras sp. C115. The sequence continues at coordinate 2,834,580 of JAFMOC010000037.1, read as the reverse complement.
TTGGATTTTGGGTTTTAAGTTATATTACATGCTATCTTATATGCATGGTTGTTGTGCTGGCCAACCTTGTGAAACACACTTTAATATACAGTTCTGATGTCCATGTAGGATTCTGTGCTCCCAAGTCTAATAAGATTACACTCTGCTCTGGATTTAGAAATGAACAATTTATGCTCACCAATCTTTTCAACATGAAAATCAAACATTAATATCCTCAAACTGCTGTTGGAATGACCATATAGTGGCTTTAAATAAAAAAAGGAAGCAGGGGATTTTGTTAAGGTGGGGTTAAGCCTCTTTTAGAGCTCACCACAGTTCTTCTATGGTCTTTGGCTCATTCTTGCTCTTTCTCTACATGTAATTACACACTGACTTGATTATGTTAAGATTAAAGCTTTGCCATGCCATCTGCTATAGGATACATTTTTCTTCATTACATTAGATTTCAATGTTTAGGACCTTAGTGTATCTGGTCAATAACATGTTACAAAATAATTCTGAAACTAATAAGATGTCAAAGATACAAGTTTCTGTCTTAAGCCTGTTTTGGTAACAATCTCTTTGAATCTGGTATTCATAAGGCATTGGAAGTGCATTCAGAGCTTCGCAAAGTATTTATAACTTGTCATAAACCTCTGTTGATGTACATAAATGTTCATAATTACAGTTATAAAGTGCCATAACAATATGACATGTGTGGCAAATCGTAATAATGCAGTATAATATAAACTTTGGATGCTCTTACTAAATAAAACATTATTTTAGATGACTTTACATTTATGATCTTTTATTAAGTATATACCAGTAGTGATTCAGTCTCCTTTATAGACTTAATAACAACAACACTTAAAAAATAACACCACTTTACCGAATGCCTGTAAAAATAGCTTCCAAACTTTTAAAAACAGTTATTAGCACTTATAGTCACTATCAATGGAGAAATGTATTAAGCACAGATGTTACAAAGCTTCATAACAACAGTTTCTACAAAACATTAATAAACAGTTAAAATTTTTATTTTAAAATAAAAAAAAATGTAATGTTATAATTCTGAGATAATGAGTAAACATTCTGAAATGAAAATGAAATGAAAAAAAAAAAGATTTATTAAGGCTTCAATAGGTTCCTTGTCATAAGAACGCAAAAGATATCCACCTTTTGAGAAAATATAACAGGACAATTAAATCTTCAATGCAATGTATTCTCCTGCTTTAATCTTTATGTTGATTCTTTAATAAAGAACTACAAACATAAAAAACATGAAGATGATAGCTCCTATTTCTGCAAAGGACATAATATTTTATTTTGAGTAATTTATTTTTTAAATGCGTGTAGAGAATTAAAACTACATCAGATTTAATTTAATTAGGAATAATGGGGATTGCTTTATATAAATAACTGTAAACTTCATTGTAGTAACTTAACTCTTATTATTCAGGAAACAGCTATTCTGCAGATTCTTCATATCAATTTTCTCCTAATTCATTAAAGATGTTTGATTAATTCCCTCAGTCTAAAAAAATAAACTACAATTGCAGCACAGAGTGTGTTTAATTAGGGCATGTTGTACATTTTGCACTCAGTGGATAATTTTCAAAAAGCACACACACCAGCACACAGATGCTGATTCATTTACACCTGCTGAGCACAACTAGGACACCTGCTTTACATATATCCATTCCACATCCCTCAGGTTTTTATTAGTCTTTCTCATATTTTACAAAATGTGTTTTCCACATGGGTCACCTTTATCCTTACAATACACTAAATATATTTTTAGATATTTTCCAAGATTTTAAGTCTTAATGCTGTTAGTTAATTCTCACCAGCAGTTTTTCATTTATTTATTTATTTTTGTCTTACTGTCTTTTACACTGCTTGGGTTGTCTATTTCCTGGTTTTCTTGATTTGTTTTATGCTTACCTTCCTATATCTGGCTTTTAAGGTCTACTTGGGATTTCTGTATCCTCAGGCATTGTGTTTGACAAGTGATACAAGTATATTTGCTATACTGAATACATACAAAATAAAATTTTAAATACAATTTACAAAGAAAAAAAATCATGTCAACCTGCTGTTAAACAAAAATAGATAGAAAAATGTTATTTTATGTTAACAAGTATGTTTGTGGTTTTGAGAAAAAAGAAAAGAGAGGGGCTAGAGGGAATTCAACACCATGTTTTTACTACACTTATTAAGTTGGTTCAATTTAAAATATAGATACCTTTTGTAGTTCTACAATTACAACTACAAAAGTGTAGTCAGTGTGATTCCATACACACTTTGTCAGTGTCACTTTGACCATGGGTAACACTCTTATTACTGCAGTGACACTGACAAGTAGGCATGTTACTCTGTGTTGGACTGATTTAATTAATTTAGAAACAGCAGTCTAAACAATGTTGCTATAATTTTGTGTACTGCTGCAACAGAGACAGTAGTAGTAAAGTTAGTGTTTATGTTATTTTTATATATTCATCAGTGTTTTTAGGACAGAGAGGACAGGTTGCATGTTGGTGGTGGATGGTTGGAGTTGTTTTGCCTATTGCCTTTTGATAGGTTTCTAAATTACTTACAAAATGAAAAAGTCCAGTGGCTTTAAATATCATTTACGACTTCCAAGCAAACTGTAAACCCGAAGCCTTAATTTAATGTTATAGACTTTTAAAAATGTAAAACAATGAGAATACACAAGCATAAGAAAAACACATCATAGTTGGCAATCTAAATTATCAAATAGGCTGTATAAATTAGTCTACATAAACCAAACCCAAAGTGCTTTGCATTTATCTTTAATCTCCAGTTCTACCTCTGTAGCTAATGGGTTTTAAAACTGCAGGTCTTACAGAAAGTTTGGAGGTTGTATCATGCTTGTTCATGTGCAATAAGTGTAGATTCACCAAGTAATGCATTAGAAAACAAATCCTACCCTGAAGGAGAGATGTTGCTGTAGTTACAGTCTCTGGGACACCATCTTTACTATAAATGGATTGCAGAAATTCTGGAACACAATCATTCTCATCTGTGATGAGAACACGTACCTGGAGGATAAAGAAGCAACAACATTTAGGGTTGAGAGTATAGGTTAAATAACATTAAAAATAAATAATAAATATAATAAATGTCAAAAATGTGTAGCGGGACCAGATTATGAAAAAATGGACCCTGACTGATAGGGAGCCAGAAAGCATACAAAATTATTTATTAAGTTTTATTACTTTAACTACATATTCAATACATCTGACTTTAGATAGAATGTCCCAGTGATGACCTAGCCAAATGTGTTTTGGTAATCATTGTAAAGTAACTTAACTTCTTTACTCTCATTCTTACCTAATCAACCTATCAGTCATATATGTATGATATATAGGCTATTTTATATGTCATGGCTTAGTCTTGCTTATATATGCTTATATGTTAACAATACTTGACATTACATCACAGTAGGGCAAAGCCCATTTTAGATATTGCTGAATATTTAAGAATATAATTGCTGGTAAATGTGAAGTCAAAACTTTAAAAACATCATTTAAAAACTACCATGATCAGGTAAGCATCGATTTAGTATAATAATAATAATAACAACAACAACAACAACTATTATTATTATTATTATTATTATTATTATTATTATTATTATAATTATTGGTAGTAGTAGTAGAAAATGGGATTTTCAAATATGGTCACTCATTCTAAAAATAAATCTTTAAGAATTATTATAATTGCTGAGAGGTGAATGTTCTAACCACTAAGCCACCGTGCTGCCCGTCCTGGGAAACCAATTACTATAATCTTTATTAATAATATTACCTCCCAAAGATCCTGTAGCCCCGTGTGTCTGAGACTTAAATATAGATCGAATCTGCAAGCTTTAAAAGTTGACTGCAAAGTTGATCAAACTGCTAAAAAATATATAATAATCCCCAAAACTGCAACATTATTTTAAAACATGCTGTATTGTAACAATTGCATTTAGTTTCACATGGAATTATTTGTGCATACAAGAAAAATGTTGTAGTATTAACATAAATATTTAAATTTTCAACAAATATCTTTAAATGTCTCTGAGTATGAAATGTGTGAGTGTGTGTGTGTGTGTGTGTGTGTGTGTGTGTGTGTGTGTGTGTTATGGCAGTTGTTAAGCAAAGAAAAAAATAAAAATAAAAGGGGACACATGGGGTGACAGAAAGGTTATGAGCTGCCTTAAGGTAAAACATAAAACTAAGCTTTCCCTTCTGTCTCATTTTTCATATTTCACCCCGAGACATGAGATTACAGATCAGACAGATCAGAAATGCAGCTGGCAGTCATATCATTCATCTTGTATTGTGCTCATCAAAACTCTCTTGGTGTTTGTGGTTGGTTACACTACGGCATTTTATTTTGACATCCTAATGCCTGACCACATGGCATTGTGTTCTATTGCCTAAAGGCAGGATATACCAATGGTGTAGTAAGCAGCACATATAATGCTTAGTCCAAATAGAACATTTACCTCAAGGGTCATTTTATTGTGAGAAATACACAAATAATGTTTTACAGTGCTAAGTCCTACTCTGGCCATCTATTTATGCTAAGTGACAAAAACATGGCACAGAAAGACAAACAGCAATACAATATGCAATTTACATTAATTATAGAACAATTGACATTTAAGATGCTTAACATTAGCTCCTTGCTCACTAGACATTTAAACATAGCTATTAAACTATTTATCTAAAAAATAAGAAATAAAGTTAACAGCCAATAAAAGTTAGTCTTTAAAAGGCAAAATTAAAATGTAATCTCTTATGTTTTCTCACTTTGTCATTAGCTACATGAAAGCATTGCCAAAATCTATTAAAATATTATTAAATATTGCAAATTTGCAGCGATGGATTGGCGCCCTGTCCTGGGTCTATCTGCCCAGCGCCCGAGACGTTCTCCCCTGGATGGGCATGGGGAACCCCACCGCGACCCTAATAGAGGACAAAGCGGGAGATAATGAATGAATGAATTGCAAATTTGCAATGAATTAAATTCTTCGACCATACAATATATTACTATATGTCACAACCTGCCGCTGATGCAACTTAGACGAACAGGCACATAAGGGAGTGAAGGTCTTATTGAACCTAAATCACAATGCAAACAGAATACACGCTTTGACAACAGATGCAATTTGCAACGATGAAAGACAGTCATGCGATTTAAGGAGGGCTTAAATGCACAAAAGGAACACATGTGACTGGCAGACACAGGTGTTCAAATCAACAATGATTAATGAACAAACTAGATAAGATTAGATTAGATTAGTAAGACTTTATTGATCCCTTTTTGAGGGTTCCCTCAGGGAAATTGAGATTTAAGAATTTTAAAATAACACAAAAAAGGGCAACCAAATGAACAAAAACAGTTTATGTAGGAGAGCAAAAAACACATTACTGTGAAAACATTTAAGGAATTTTTTTAATTTATGTTTGTGACGCACAAGGCCAATAACCACCAAGGAATGTGAAAATGTGTAGTATTGCTCATGAGTCTTGTGTGGGGTTATTGTCATATAAGTGAATAAAAAAAAAGCATGAAACTATTCATGAGATGAAGAAAATGTACTCTTCAAAGATGGAAAGCGCTATCCAGAGTTTAATATATAGAAGGAACAACAACAAATATCCGCCTCAATTTGTTGGGTGGCATCAGTGACAACAACATGGATATATATATATATATATATATATATATATATATATATATATATATATATATATATATATATATATATATATATATATATATATAAGGTGCCACTGGCACAAATTCATATATTGAAATATAAGATTGCTTGTTGCCATCAAGGTGACATCTCGTGAAGAAAAATCCATGGCCAAGGGTTCATTTTGCATTTGCTACATCAGTGTGAGCTTTTTTTGACACGGAACTTTGTTCTGTGCACCGACTGCCCTTACTACAGTTTAGATCTGACACATACTGAAAATCTAAGTGGTAATCTGAACCTACTCAAATGACTAGAGTCTCAAATTAAGTAAGGTTGGTCAAAACCTCAACTTGCAAATTAATACATTTAAATTTACAATGATGTCAACAAATATATAGCTAGAGTAATGTGCTGTTTTACTGTATAAATGTACAAAATATAAATCACGTTAAGTAAGTCACACAAGTAACTTTTTTATTGTTAGTTAAAAGAATAGCTCACTAAGAAGTAGCAAGTTTTGCTTTTTGCATTATACCATTTATCCACTTTTTAAAATTGCTAAACTGATTTTAAAATTAAAATAAGTTTGTAATTCATTTATTTCATTATTTGGGTGAACAACTGTGTGTCATTAAGTCATTAAATATTTGTTAAAGTCTTATTTAGTTATACTTGATTGAAGCCTCCATTCAATCAAGCTCCTGTTGTTTTTTTAATAACAAAAGGTCTTACCTCTGCAGCACTGCTGAGGGTATCTTGGTTTTCACTAGCCCTCACAAGGAGCAAGTAGCGGTGCTGGTCAGTCTCATAATCCAGACTGTGGGTCAAACTGATCTCTCCAGTCTCCTGATTGATACTGAACAAACTGCTAGGGTTGATGAGCAAGGTGTAGCTGATGGGCTGCTTTTGAAAGGATAGTGCTGGTGTTACTAGAAAACTGAAAAAGAAAAGGAGAGTGGGGTCATAAAGTAAGGAGGTCAAGGCAGCTACCAAAATGAATTAAAGTGTGTATGAGCATGCTGCCTCATAAAACCAAATTGATGTCCATACAAAAAAGGAAAACAATCTTTCTCCTTGACAAAAAACAGATTGCACATAAACATGTCATTGAAAAACTGCCATGTGGGAGAGATAGAAGAGCACAGATTTTGCTAATGAAATTTGACACAGATAACCCCATAAGCAAGTAGTTCTCTCACCAATAATGTAGTAACTACACCCAAGAGAAGCCCATTTATACTAGCCAGCCTTTCCTGGGAATGCTTATTCTTAATCAGTGTAGGCCAGTGGGTATGAGCATAGTCCACAACCATCATTTCTCTATTAGATTATTGTCTAAACCAATTGCTGTGCACAGACTGCAGCTGGTGATGAAAGACTTTATCAGCCATCAGCCAGGCCACAGAAACATAGCTGCCCACATGAGCACCATCAGTTAAAGGCTTTGACAAGTCATACAGAAAGTGAGTGCAGAAAACAAAGTAAAAAAGAAGTAAGGGTTACAGCTCCAGCTCCAAAACATACTATGACATCAAGCTATCAAGCTGAATCAGATAAAGAAACAAATATGTATTTGTCAAAGTATAATAATAAAAATCAACAATACAGTATTAATTTATTGCTACTTCTTGGGAGGTTAGAATGAACATTACAAAACACATTACATCCTACATCAAGCAGATTCCATAGTTTTGGGGAAATTTTGACAGCCCAGACATATTACATTTTCAGGATATCTTTTTTGTTATCATAAAAATGTCCACATATGTCAAAAATGTTAAAAGTTTATGACATCTACATTTAGTCATTTAGAAGATGCTTTTATTGAAAGTGACAAACAAATGAACACATACACCTGCAGGTGAGTGTAAAATTGTATTTTTTACAAGGCAGTTATTTTATGATCATAAGAACGATCAAAAGTTTAACAAATATGTTTAATATTTTTCATTCATTCATTATCTCCCACTTTATCCTCTATTAGGGTCGTGGTGGGGTTCCCCATGCCCATCCAGGGGAGAACATCTCGGGCACTGGGCAGATAGACCCAGGACAGGGCGCCAATCCATCGCTGGGCACACACTCACTCACACAGACACACTCTATATGGGGCAATTTTGAGAATTCAATTGACTTGATCCATGTTTTTGGACTGTGGGAGGAAACCGGAGAACCCGGAGGAAACCCACGCAGACATGGGGAGAACATGGAAACTCCACCCAGATGGGGATTCGAACCGATGGGAATTCCTATCGCTGAGAGGCGAACGTGCTAACCACTAAGCCACCGTGCCGCCTGTTTAATATTTGATGAAACTTTAAAATATAATGTACTTACAGAATTGTAATATTGTATATGTATTTTTTTTCTCGGTGTGTGCATTCATATGAATGAGCATGTATATAAGCACATGTTTTTACTTACGGATGACCTTCCAGTGTATTTTCTGGAACAGAAATGCTGTACGATGCATTGGTAAATTGTGGTGCTCTGGATCCAGCTACCACGGACACAATAGCAGGAGGACTGCGGCTGCCTAGCCGATCAGCAGCCAAGACTGTCAGTAAATATTCTCTGTCTCGCTGCAGAGGCAAGCCAGTTGTCCGCACATGGCCTGTTTTTCTGTCCACATCAAAACGGCCATCACCTCCTGCATCAAACATATCAATATACACTCTTGAGGTCTCTACCTTTTTTTAAATCATATTTAAAATTGTGTTATGCTTTATACCTTTATACCCTGTGCACCTACTCAAGTTGTATAAACAATTTCTTACCATCAGAAAGGAAGTATTCAACCTCGCCATTAAGTCCTTCATCTCCATCTCGCGCTGTAAGCTTGTAGACCAATGAGCTGGGAGGAGCACTAGGAGAAACCACTGCTAGGTAGGGAAATGGCACCATGGTCCACTCTGGAACATTATCGTTGACATCCAGAACAGTTAGTTCAACTCTTACAAGATACCAATCTGGACCTGCAAAGAGAGGGCAAATATGAATAATTTTATTTTATTAGTTATATTATTATTAATTATTATTTATATATGAAAGGTGACTAGTAGTTGTGCAACACGTTTTTGAACATTCTAGTATATCTGCTAGAGTGATTTGATTAGGTTAAGACTGGGTGACAGGGTAGACCATTCAATTACACACTACACTGACTTGTCCATTTCTAAATCCTACTTGCACAGATTTCAGGTGGGTTTGGGGTCACTGAAATTCAGCTTCAGCTTGAAAAAATAGTATGTGATGTATCATACCTTAAGAAGTGCAAAACATGACTAATCAAACATAATTTATATCTTAAAATATCATACACTAAAACAAACCTGATTATACTGCCAATAGCGATGATGGACAGAGTCATGTAATGCCCAAAAAAGGGTATCATTTGTATTCCCAAACTTTACACAAAGACCCACATTCCAGTGGTGTCCCCTACTTTTCACTTAACAGTGGACAACAGTCAAATTATCCTTTTGGACACAAATATACAGTATCTGCACCCTCTATTCCCCATTCTACATATCTATGTATTGCATATATACATAAATACAATCAGAAGAACACACGGCAAGCAAATTAATTATCTCTCATGCTTATTCAGCACCACATCCTATTCACTGTTTAGATCAGATAGACATACATATAAATTAAACTTTTTTAATTCAATTAAATAGATGCCAAAATCCCTATTTTAGCCATTTATTCTATCATCCATTCTCATTCATTATCTGTTTTTTCCTTAATATTTCCAATTTATTTAAAGTTTTTATACTGTATGCCAGCAGTTATGCGTGGGTATGGCATGTTATTGTGGGTTCTGTGATTGCAGTTGGCATCACACTGATTACCACAGACAGTAGCACATCTGCCATTTTTCTTTGCTGATCGATGGGGAACAGAGAGCTAAACATATGCAGTTAGTCTCTGTAGGGTATAGTGCTAATATATAAAAGAGAAAGGATTTTTTTTTATAACAAAACAAAACTCAAGAAATAAAAAAAAGGAAATGAAAAACAAAGAAAGGTCTGGTGTTATATACATATACTCAGATTAACATATGATGTTAGGAAGAACATACCAAATAGCATTTAAGATCATAGTGCAATAACACTAGCTATATCTTTCTACCTACCTACCTTTTTTATGTGCTATATAATATAATTGTAGGTGCTAATTACCAGGTAAGATGGAGAGAAACTTCAGCTAACACCACATGCAGAGAATTACAAGCACTTCCTCTTTTGGTGTGCTCATAGACAATAGATTGTTTGCCAACACTGGACTTGAGACCTAGAAGCCCAGATGGAAGTGTTCCTTTGCTGATAATCATTACATTCATGAACTAATCAAAGTCTAAAGCTTTTAAATCTTGCTAGACGAGTACAGCATTGGCAGCATTACTGACTCTGCTGCTCACAAAGGAAAACAGCTGATGGTGACTTGAAGAGATAGTGAAGCGGGTGGAGCACAGAGCTTGGTAAACACTCTTTCAAAGCACCATTGTATGGCTGGCTGTCATTCTACAGCCTAAGGGTTACACCAGGATAATAATCATGCTTTAGCTATATATATCGTTAAGGGCAAAAAATTCTTCTTTGCTTCCGTTGCTAGGGAAATTGTTAAACCATGCCTGGATGTCTGAAAGGAACCATAAGAGTAGACTTGTAATTTTTGCTTTAGTCATAGAACAACACATTTCAACGCCTGTAAAGAAAACTTAAGTCATTGATATGCTGCAAATACGATATTAAGGTTATTATATTATTATTAAGATAAATTATGGTTGTAATTCTTATTTTAATACTTATGACACTGATCTCTATTAACTAAGTTAGTAGGCAGTAAAATATACAAAATAATGCATTGTCACTTTATGTTCCAAAGCTATATGGCATATTGTTATTATACACTTTTTAAATGTGATTATGAACATCCATGTACTACTGAGGTTTATAAAATAAATGTAATTAAATAAATGTGTTTATAAAGAATTATACATAACAGATTTTTCAAAAGAGCTTCCATTTTCTTACTGTGTGTGGGTAGTTGTGTGCATGTACAGTATTCACTATAGTTTCAAATAACTTGTCTTTAGAAAGTAGTCCAAAGCAGCTTGCCATCTAGGTTCTTGTTATCTTTTATTTTATACAATGGATGGATGGATTTATACTTACTTCATTGATCCCTAAGAAGTCTATATGGTCACTAAGTTATGTTTCAGTACACAAAGCAAAAAGTCAATAGAAGTGTCATGTGAGTGAAAGAACTTGACTGTCACATAAAGCCCTGACCTCAACACCTTTGCAGTACACTAGAATGGGAATTGCAAGCCAAGCCCTCTTATCTGGCTTCAGTATCTGACCCCACAAATACTCATCTGAATAAATAGATAAAAAAGTATAGGCTGCAGTACCTACAAAAGTGAGGACTAACTTAGAATGGGATGTTACATAACTCCTTTAGGCTTATATGTGGGTATGCCAATACTTTTGCCCAAATAGTTATATATTGAACACTATTTGAATATTTCCACCAACCATGAATCCTTAAATTTATTCTTGTGTTCTTCTCCACTTATAATACATTCATTAACCTTCACTTTAAATTAACATACCAATGTAGTGCAAATATTTCTAATTTCACTTTAATTGAATTACTTTTTTAGGATCTTTTTTCTTATTCTTATTTTCTTATTTTATTATCTTATTAAATATTATCTTATTTTCTTATTTTCTTATCTTATTAAATTCTTATTTTATGGCCATATATTTTTCCAGTTTCTAAAAATAAATAAATAAATAAAAATCACACATAGCAACTTCAGTTACAGTTGCCTTTGGCACTCTGTCTGCCCGCTCCTGTTCATTTTACTTGTTGTAGCCTATCCCGGACCACCTGCAATACTCTCATCATTTCATCACACGCTACATGAAAAATTATTTTTCCCATCCAGAGCTCAGCATGTGAACTAATACAAGTCCGAAGTTTTTTGAGCTGGAAATAACAGCCCCAACATGCTAAAGCAAGAGTAAAGACTAAGTAGAAAACATCAAAATTAAACAGGATTACGAAAGCAATAATTCTCCAGAGCCTATTAACAATTCATTAATTTCTTCAAATACTTTTTTGGCCACTCTTTGAAACTCTCTGGGATTTTTTCATAATCGCATTATACTGGGGATTGTTTTTCTCTTCAAGCATTAAAATCTATATGTATATATGTATAAATTTTAAAAAGATAGGAGATGATAAACAGAGTGGCAATGGCAATGACAGTGACAATAATATAATGCCACTTCTGTTCCTTTTGTCTTGTCAGAGACATGTTAAATTATCTCACAGTACATTGAGTTTAGAAGTGTATAAATGGATACATTTATAACTCATGTTAACTGTTTTGTTGGATTACTTAATGAAATTAATGGGGTGATACAGCAGTTAACATTTTAACATGGCTACAAAAAGGTCCTACATTTGGACCTATATGAATATAGCCATTGAGGTCATCCAGATATTAAACCCTTAAACAAACAGAAATATTTAAGAGTAATGAATTGTTAAAAGAAACCTAGTTATTAAACATTTGCATTATTAGTCATATATTCATTCTTTTTCTAAACCGCACTGTAATGGTGGAGCCATGATCAAAAATAGGTTTGTAGAAAATAGGGAGCGCCAGGGAAGCAGGTAAAGGAATCAAGATCTGTATTAACTGTGAGTCTGTGTACCAAGATAAGAAGAATAAGACTTGAAGAAGAGGGGGAGAGAAAGAGTCTAAGCTGCAGCATCAAGAAACGCAGAGTAAAAAGTCCTGGGTGTTAATTGACTCAGTGTCCGTGGGTTTACATGGCAGCCAAATGCTGAACTTTATTAACAAAATCATGTTTTAAGTCTTGCACATCCTTTCTCAAGTTTTCATTGCATCTAGGCATGCCATACATAGTTCTCAAAAAAATCGGGGATGCTGAAGCCGATTCCAGAGATTGCTGAGTAAATACTAAAGAAACATACACACAAGCACATCTTGGGGTAATTCTGAACTCATTCAATTTCAAATCCTTTACTGATCAGTCACAAGGAATGCCGGACCTTAATCCAGTGTTCATATGGTGAAGGATACTCATTTGCACCTTAAAGGAATTTAGCATTTCCAGTCCTTCTGACTTGAAAGCAAACTCCAACATAAAGGACCACTGGCAAAATGAAGGGCTTAAATGTAAACAATAACCAATGAGAAGCAACAGCTTAACAATCATCAAACATGAAACACTTGAGGGAAAACAATGAAGCAACTGAACAGAAGGAACAAGAACAAAATATCAAAATGATACTTATTTGATTAAACCATACAACTAAAGAAAGGTTTTTTTATGTCAAAGATTGTGTATTTCAAACATGCAATTTCAACTACACAAGGCTAGCACTGAACAATAATATTCAACACTTTATTTTAACTCAGCTCAATTTTAGTGTTTTATTTAGTCCTATTGTCACAGTTGTAAAATATAACCATGCATTTTGCATGATTGTATATGTCCAACTTGAAAACTGTGAAAACTGTTTTCCCCAGCATGACTGTGCCTTGGTGCAATAAGATGAAAAAACTTGACTGACTTGAAAAGAGCCTTGACCTCAAACCCACTGAACACTTTTGGAATTAATTAAAACAGAGAATATATACCAGGTCTTCTCGTCCATTATCTGTCTAACCTTACACAATGCTTTTCTTGATGGATTAGCAAAAAATCCAAGACATACTACAAAATCTTGTATACTGTCTTTCTAAAGAACTAAAAGCTATTATGATTGCAAAGAGGTACCCAAAGAGCTCCTGTGGGTGTAGTGTGTAGGTGTGACAATACTTCAGTCCATTTGGTGTTCTATTTAGTGCCAAGTCAGAAATTTATGATATCCAAAGTGTAGATATTTTAACTGAAATCATACTAGATGTTTGGAATAATTACTATTAATTTATTTTGTAATAGTGATAGACACCTTGTTACTCTTCTGTGTGATGTGAAATCATTTCTTATGCCTATGCATGTTTCCTGCACTAGCCTCAAGGATGGTTAAGAATGACAGTGAGCTTTTTTTCTCTGTAATGCATGTAATAGGAGGCTTAACCTGTCTGGGCAATTGCTGTTTTTTTGGTGACAGTTCAAACAGAAAGACTGAACCTGCCAGAAAAGTCCTGTTTGACTTCCATTATTGCTGTAACCTAACAAGCTAAATCTGTGGAGCTACAACTAAAAGAAGAGCAGTAGAAAAGGGCCATTACGGATATTTGACACTGCTGGTTCAAGTACAGACATTGGCATCTTTTACAATATAAGGCCCCTAAGGTATTGAAATCCATCTTTTGGTTTTAAGTATTTTATAAACCAGCTCACTTTTCATTTTCAGGACCTCATTGTGTAAAAAAAATACCTCTTTGAATTACTTTCCACAGATGTACTTTTTAAAGGACAGGACAAAGGAGCCCAAAATGATATTTTTTATCTATAGAAACTAGAATTTCTCAAAAGGCTAACCATAAAATACAAACTTACACTTGCACATCTTTAGAAGTTTTCTTCATGTAAGCAAACAAACAAGATCATATTAATCATATTGTTAGTCTTATTTTAATGCACGTATATATATAATATTAAAAATGTTTTGTGCAGTAAAAATTTATCACCATTACACTTTTAATGGTTACAGTTTCCTGTTTAGCTACCCTTTTCCTGTTTAGCTTCCCTTTACTGTTAAACTTGAGGGTTCTGGTGACAATTACATCAAGACACTATAAAATTCGAAATGCAGACCAATTCCCTTTCATAAACTAAAACACAACATTACTGAGTGCACTATGATGACTATTTCATGGTTTTACAAAAAGATACAAGAATGTAATTTTTTTTAAACACTCTCAGTCCAGGATGTTGGTTTGATCTTTCAATTTTAACTGCTCACTCACCATATAGATGTCTATATAGACATCAGAAAGCAATGGAAATAAAAGGGATTAAGAGGTCTTTGGGAGCTTTTTGTCCAAGATCATAATAGAATGGCACAGTCTAAAAGAAAACAATGGTCTTTAGAAAAAAAATATTTTATAAATAGCCATATGATGTATGATGATTATATATATAATATTTTTTTTCTAAAGATCATTGTTTTAATATATATATATATATATATTAAACTGGTGACATAGTTTTAAAATCCCATGATGGACTGCTGATAAAGGTTTATTGTACGTCCCACTTCTTCCTGGCAAAGCCACTGACTTTATCAGCAGCAAGAACAGTCCAGACAAATCTGTTTCAGATTTCATGTGTACTACACTTAATCTGGCTCTGTCAAAAAGAAATATTAACACCAACCAAATCTCAGCAAAAATCACATCACTCTGTCTCTTTAAATGGGTCATCAATAGAAATACAGTCATGCAATAAAGTGGAGCAACATGCTGCAGTGTGATTAAATCAGCTTTTCTCATAAACATAATCTTGATCTTGATAAAGGTCTGATACTTAATTTAAATGGACAGTCAGCAATCAGAACATTTACAGAAAATTATAGTATTCTATAAAAATGTACCAATTTAGCTATAATACATCTTCCAAGAATTAACACAAGTCAATCTGTTTCTATTATTAAAAAAAATAATAATAATAAAAAATAAAAATATAAAGTACTAAACTAAAACATGACTAGCGAAAATTAACATTTTGATATAATTTAAATATGTATATTTATTTATTTTCTTATTTCAAAAAATGAGTTATACTTCAACAAAGTTTATCTTCATCACTTGAATTCTGATTAAAACCTCTTTTGTCCTGGTGTGCTAAATTGCAGCGAGACTGCATTGCATAATGTTAAAATGCTGATTGCAATCAGGCATTGAGAAGAATCTTACAGACAAGCTGTTGTTTTAGCCTGTAAGCCTAGTTAATGCAATTCAAAACTTTGGCCCAAAATCACATAAAACAACTTTTAGCACTAAAATCTACTCGCATTTTCAAACCCCAAATGATTAGATTTGGAAATGCAAGAGTGCATTACCAAATGGCATTCTGTTTGTTGAAAACAGGTATATTAATGTCCTCAAGGTAAAGGACGCTTCATTAATCAGCAGCATGCCAGAGATCTAACAGCTGAAAGACGGATCAAAAGATATTTTTCCGCATTTGTTGTTTTCTCAGTCTAAACATAAAACAACAAGAACTCCAATACAGAAAAAAAGCTGGAAACAGCTGAAACAAGAAAGAAATATTAGGAGTCATGCTTTTCTTCTGCTTCAATACAAGGCAAATAAACAGCAATGTGTAAGGCTTCCAAGGAGATTATGACAGGGATTAATAATGTGATGGGCAATCACAGGATGAAAGGATTAACCATAAAGCTTTTGAAGTTAATTTAAGTGGGAAATGTGACTTGGAATGTGCAACACCAATAATTTATTTATTTGTTTAGAATTCAACATTATGATACATGACAAAATGGGAGGCAACAAGAATATAGCCAATACGTTGAGATATATAAAAGTATATTTGTGTAATGACCTTTAGATTTCTCTTTGCCGTACTCCATAATAAAACCATAATAAAAGCAATATAATTTATTTCATTTAGTGGAAGTGACCTATTTTGCCTACTGTATTCACATACAGAGGAATTTGTCCTCCACATTTAACCCATACACACACACACACACACACACACGTGAAGTGATCACATGTGCCCGGAGCAATGGGCAACATTGTATACATCACCGGGGGAACAATTGGTGTTAGGTGCCTTGCCCAAGGGCACTTCAGCCATTGTACTTGGTGGGACCGAGGGCATTCATTTGTTTCCTTAACTATAAGCCTTTCACAAATCTTTCACAAGACTGCCCCTGCCTTATATACCATGCATAGCACCAGATGATACCCTTACTACTGTGCTAGCACTAACACGTTTAACCTACAGAGCATGTGAAAAAAAAAATAAAATAAAATAAAAAAAATAAATAAAAAAGGTTTTGCTTTACGATCCGGTCCTAAACTTATAGCTGACAATGCTTACAGTAGGAGGAGCAGACAATCCTCACCAGACAATCCTTCAGAGCAGTGCCTATAAAGAGAGAGTTGCGTCACACATGCCAGAAGCACTCGGCTTCTATCTCACCGGCAGTGGGTTAGCGGCTTATCACTTCCTTTCAACAGGTCCAACAAGACCTACTAAACTCTGTAAAATTTAATTAAAGGTACTGACACAAATACACAATGTTACCATTAAACTATTTTTTAAAAGTCATTTTATGATAGTCAGTGTATTTTTTTTTTTCATTATTTATTTTTTATTGTTCTAGCTGAATACATAGCCCATAAATATTTATAATTTGGCTTTTAAAATGAATCACATAAATGTGATTTGGCAATTCATAACTTACTATATGTAACATGAACCTGAATAAACTACAATCATAAGCACATACTTCTGTCTCAGGGTGATAATAGCTAGAATTTTTGCATGACTTTTATAAAAGGTTTCCTCTAGAGCTATAATTACAGGCATTCATAGAAAAGACCAATCAGACGATAATCATCATCAATATCCATAATGGGGGTTATAATCATGAATATCACTCCTAATAGAGGCATCTGCTCAGTGATGTAGATGTATTATAGAAATGGATCATAAAACATTTTTCATATTGATGCCATTACATACAGATCCAGATAAAACCATATGACTGCCACAATGCTTTACCATATTCTTTGTAATAAATATTTAAATTTATTTTGTAAGCACATTTTACAAAATCTTCCAAAATATTATTCCATGAACAACATTTGCTTTGTGTGTGTGTGTGTGTGTGTGTGTGTGTGTGTGTGTGTGTGTGTGTTTGGGGTTGGATGTGGGGGGTCAATATAAAACTTTATCCAGCTCCAAAATAATATTTCTGTGGCGTTCCTGTTAGGGTTTTGGACAATATATTTTGCACACACATGCGCACGCACACACAGGCACATGCACACGCACACCCTGAAATTGTAAACAACTGACAATGTAAACAACAATCATGATTGCCGGAACAAGAGTTTGTCTAAGTGGGTGTATGTGAAGGGTCATTGATGCTAAAGTATAGATTCATAATACGTATAAACATATGATGTTGTCAAGGCAACATCTTTTTTTTCAGAAATTCTATGTTTGTTTAAGAAGGACAACACCAGGCCTCATTTTACATGACTTATACGTGCTTGGATTTGTTGACATGAAGTGCATGTGCTTTACTCTACTGCCTTCTGTCCAGATCGGTCTTAAGAATATTCATTCATTCATTATCTCCCGCTTTATCCTCTATTAGGGTCGCGGTGGGGTTCCCCATGCCCATCCAGGGGAGAACGTCTCGGGCGCTGGGCAGATAGACCCAGGACAGGGCGCCAATCCATCGCTGGGCACACACTCACTCACACAGACACACTCTATATGGGGCAATCTTTGAGAATTCAATTGACTTGATCCATGTTTTTGGACTGTGGGAGGAAACCGGAGAACCCGGAGGAAACCCACGCAGACACGGGGAGGACATGGAAACTCCACCCAGATGGGGATTCGAACCGGGAATCCCTAGCGCCGAGAGGCGAACGTGCTAACCACTAAGCCACCTTGCCGCCGTCTTAAGAATATATGGCACATAAAGAGGAGAATCAGAGATTTAACTGCATATTAAACCACAAATTTCGGGAGCAACAAACTCTCAGTTGAAAAAAACAAAACAAACAAAAAAAAACCCCACTCACAGTAAAGGGTAAATATGAATATATGTAAGTATATGTAAGTCTTTTACAGTGTCCCACAAATAAAGTTTTAAATCTCAGCGTTTTAAAATTTTAAGATTTAAAATATATATAAAAGATATATAAAAAAAGCAAATGTGACTAATTAAAAAATAATAATAATCCAAAGCACAAAATGAATTTCAGTTGTTTTAAACACAGGTTTTAAGTAAACCTTAACTTATGCAATTTACATTTCTGCAAGTACAACACAGCTCAATTGAAAATACAGCTTTATTTATATTTTACATTGTTGTTGTCCCAAAGATAATGCTAAAAAAGGAAACAATAACACTTAAATAATATGAAAAAATGAAAAAACCCAGGCACTTTAACAGCACACCTAAAGCTACACCGGGATCTCCCATAGTTATTTCCAATTCTAAAACAAAAGCACACTAACATGCACACATAGTTCTTCTTGACAGTAAGCATACACATGGGGTTTAGACATTTTAGATTCAATTACATCAGGCTCACAAGAAACCAAGCACCATGTTGTTGTCCAATTTAAAATGACAGAACAAGCATTCTGTGTCACCCCAGAAAACAACCTCATATAAGGTATAAACCAGTGCAAACAGAAAACAGGAATATCTAATATTGTAACTCATAATTTTGGCAGTAACTCATAATTTTGGCTTGGTTTAACTTATAAACATTATTACATTACACCAGCAATCAGTCATGGTTAAAATGTAAAAACTATCAGCAGATAGTGACATTATTCTGATTATCACATGGATGACTACAATGCCACCAAATCAAACACTGTTGCCACGCCATGCATGATTTTTTTAAGGTAATAGACAGGTGAATCGTTAAATATTGTTTTGGTAAAACTGTATGTAAAAACCTAAAAAATATTTTTAAATTGCAAGGTTTATTTTATTTTCGTATTAATGTCTAAAACATTCCCAGAAACTATATGTAAATTTTGAAAATGTTACAACAGGTTTAATAAATGCCTTTTTCAAGAATATTTTGCTCATAAACTACTCAAACACTAAAAAACACTATTTTTTTTTTTGTTTTATCAATGCGATTTTTAAGGTCAATAATGTTATTTCATTTAAGCAATTTTAGTTTATTTAATGCTATCTTATCTTTAAATAACATAACCTTTTTTTTTACAGTATGTGTGAACCAGGGCAGACAGTGGCTTCCACATTATTACAAGAAATTTAAATTGAACAGTGCATTAAGATTGTTTTTCAACTACAGAAAGCTTTTAAACCATGGGTATATTACCTCTTTTTAAACTTTGAGGTGACAGTCTAATTAAAGTTAAACAGAAACATGTGAGCAAACAGACCAACACAGACACCCCCAGACACACACACAATCTTACTAATGGAATACTGGCTTATTTTTGACCTCTTGTTAATATAGCTTGGGCACTCAGCACCATGGACAGCGTCTTAAACAACAGCATGGTATTAGTCCGGTTTTGGGTAATTGCAATTACAATTAAAATGCTCAGACAATTAAAAATGCATTTAACAAAAACCGCCCACAACAATATTCACAAACATAGACTTAAGGGAACATGAACAGTTACCCTAGAGACAAGAAGAGTCATTGTGCATGCAAAGATGTGCTATGCATGTCCTAATAATGACAAAACTAATGCAAAACATTTGTGTATATGATGTGGCCATAGGTGGCCAATGTGGCAAGATCACTAGAGTGACTGTTAGTAACTGTTCTTAAATATTTTGACGGCATGCGGAAAGAGGTTATTTTTTCATGAATGCACTTGATATGATATAATAAGTGTGTTATGCAAAAGAGATTTTTTTAGTATTTAAATTTGTTGACTTTACCACTATTAATCTGCTAGTACATTGCTGGTTTAAGCAGCAATTTTTGATTATAAAGTATAATGTAGTTTAAACTGTATGGTTTGCATTGTCAATGTTTTACTATTTGCTTGAATAGTTTGCAATATACGTAACATATATTATTATATCTTATTAATGAATGTATTATTGGATTGTATTTATGACAACAGAAAAAAAAATCAGTGCTCTGAATTAATAATATATTTTTTCATAAGTTTAGTAGACACTCATCAATAACAACTATAATAATAATAAACAATATCACAATTGTTTTGCCAAAAAACAATATGACCCACATTACCAAACAATGGAGCATACTCTCATAAATTGGTAATAAATAACTATTGTATTGTATATGTGTTTTATCGATGACAACTAGAGGACTATTTGTTTCATCTTGCCACAAATTTATTATTATTATTTTTTTTTTTTATTTTTTTGACATCTTTGACCTTATAAGTCTCCTGTTGTAGTTAGATATGCCAAAATAATTTGTTTATAAAAACCAGGTGTCTAAATATTAACCCAACGATTTCGCAATCCAATGACTAAGAGCTATTTCAGTCACGATGCTAAGCTGCAAAATATGTAACACAAGGGTGTGGTATCTCAATGGTTAGGGTGTGGGGCATTAATCTAAAGGTTGAGGGTACAAATCCCAAGGCCACCAAAGTTATCAACGTTGGTCTTCAAGCAAAGCCCTTAACCCTCATTGCTCTACAGGATGATCTGACTCCAACCATCAAGTTAGTACACTTGTAATATGAACTCACATTTTACTTGTATAAACAAGCAATTCTGCAAGATTATGTTTTATCTTTGTTTCATACTATTTCTCCCAAGCAATTTAAGGATAAACTCTAGAAATTGACAGATACTGAATTGAATGTATTTTTTTTTTGGAAATGCATTACTTACAGCCTGGTAAATAGTATAAGCTCACATGTCAATCTGTATTGTCATCATTATTGTAATCTGTCTGTATGCTTATTGTGAAACAAAATGCTTGCAATTTAATCCATCCAGGATTTCCTTGGCATGTTTTAATACAATTTGATACAAAATGAATGGAAACAGTCCTTACCTCTTGCCTTCCACCGAAGGACTGGTGAATCGCGCACAAACCACTGTTTGCTGAAACCTTTTTTGAAGCTTTTCCGTAAATACAAACACAATGTAGTGCATGTTGAAATGTGTCAGGCATTTATATACTGCCTCAAGCTTAAAAAGCTTTCACAGAGATAACCATCCCATGTACATGAGTGTGAAAGAGAGAGATAGAAAGAGAGAGAGAGAGAAAGAGAAGAGCGAGCGAGAGTAAGAGAGAATGAGAGAGAAAGAAATAGCGAAAAGAAAGAAAGAGAGAGAGAGATTGGAAAAAAAGGCAGTTTGCCAAGGGTCTTGAGTTGCTCCTCTGTTCTGGTAATATTGCATGGCACAATACCAACAAACACACTGAGGCAGCTGCAGCTGAGGACTCCAGCAAGCGCCCAAGTATCAAAGTGGTCCAGGTTATACAGGATTATAATACACACACATACTTTTCTCCAAGTCTTTCTGTTTTTCAATCGTGATCATGATGATCCCTTTTCTTTTTCTATCTCTTGATCTCACTACAGGTGTGCAAGAAAAAAACGATGGAAAACAGCAGAGGTAAGTTTTTAGTTAGTGAAATAATAACAGCAAGACTACAAAAACCAATGGCAACAATGCTATCTGAACTGTAATGCCAGAGCAAAAAGAGGAGAAAATTCCCTTGTTACAGAGCAGTCGGCTCATATACCTGTCACAGAGATGGACTGTCCTTTTTTATTCAGCCTCAACAATGCTAATTCAGTCATTAGTCTAAATAAGGGATTAGCCTCTAGCAGGACTATTTGGGAAGGGTGGAATAAATTATTGAAAATGGTCATTATAATGTTGTAATGAGACACCAAGGGGATGCAAGTCAAAAAAAAATGGGCTAAAACAATCCTGCAGTAGTTCTTACAGTATTGGTTTGCCAATCTGTCTTTCAAATTATAAAAAATATAAAACAAAGATTTTTTGTGACCCTGTATGTCTTAAGCACAGAGTGCATTATAAAAAAAAAAACCTGCACAAAAGGCAGATTAAAAAAAAAAAATATATATATATATATATATATATATATATATATATATATATATTTTTTTTTTTTTTTTTTTTTTTTATATATATATTATATTTTCTGAACTGTTGTACTTGCCTTGTTAGTGAGGTAGGTGGGGTGAGAAGTGAATTCAAGACATGGATTTAACACAAAAAGAATATAAAACGGCAGTGGATTTTAATACCACAAGATATTTTGCATAAACCATACACTCTTAACTTGGGCACTAGGAAGTTTTTACTTTTGTAAAATGGTACAATATGTACAATATGACTTTGAGTGGAGTATTTGTACACGCATTCACATTATATGAGACTATATGACTTTATGAGAAATGCTATAGCTGGAGCCATGGGACTGAAAATTGCCTCAACAAAACACAAAACATAAACACTAATGTACTGGCATCAAATATGCACATGTACACTTAGGAGTGTTTAGCACTAGGCTGCGAAAATATATTAGAGCTTTAAACCGAGATATATGGAGCTCACATGGTGATAAATGTCACATGATGTAACATGTGGAACTACTTAAAATGGAAAATGAAAACAGTACATCAGCTGCATGCATGCTATCCATTGCCAGCTCTGAAAGTATTTCTGACAGAATCTGGCAAATGACATTTTTTTTAGTTTAAGATGAGTTTTTTTGTATATTTACGAAGAGTTCTTAAAACACTATTATGCATGAAATATTTTTTGCTTTCAAAATCAATTTACAGGTTGACGAATGTGATTTAACACCACTGTAATAAAAATTGTGTTTTAAGCTCCTCTTATTATTTTTTAAGAGGATATGGAACTAGCAAAGACAACAGAAGTGTAATATACAACCAAAACCATGGGGATGGATCTGTTGCAGTTGTAAAAGCACATGATGCCAATTAATGATCGATGAAGTGGACTTGAAGTGCATTTACAACCGCAACAAATGTCCCCTGGTTGTTTTTGCTGGGGTTTTTTTTTATTTATTTATTTATTTTACACAAACAATGGTGTTTCTGCAATGTGACGGGTTCCGGTAGAGGTTGCCAAGTTTAAACTTGGTGATAGATGTAAGATATCCAACTGTGGCCATTCTATATCAAGCATGGGGTAAGAAGTAAGATTTTGAAACTTGCGGCAGATGTACTTGCACAGTGAGCCACAGTAGTTCCTGCATACCTGGTGGTTTAGGTTCTTCCATCTTGGACAGTTCTTGCAATCAAACAAATTTTCCTTTTTTTTAAATTTTTTTTTTTAATGTTTCCACTGTTAGCCTGGACATCTCCAGCAAAGATATGTGACTTCATTGCTTGAATTTTGGTAAGTTCTCCAATTAAAAAATGGGGGCTTTAAAACTTCATCTGTGTAAAAGCTGATTTACTATCATTTACACAAATAAAACAAACTTATTGCATGCTCAATTCACAGGTTTACTCTTTAATGTAACAATAAACTGTATTTATGTATAATAGATACTTTACTGCTAATTAAATACAACTTTTACTAATCATTTAAATTATTTCTCAGAATTATAAGCAACACTAAACAGATCTTAACTTAAACATTCTTTAATGTAAACAAATTAAGTAATTAAAATTACTTTTAAATTGTATACCTCAGTTATTGTCTCATATTTAAAATAAAATAACATATGTTGTTTAGCAGCGGCACGGTGGCTTAGTGGTTAGCACGTTCGCCTCTCAGGACTAGGGATTCCCGGCTTGAATCCCCATCTGGGTGGAGTTTCCATGTTCCCTGTGTCTGCGTGGGTTTCCTCTGGGTTCTCCGTTTTCCTCCCACAGTACAAAAACATGGATCAAGTCAATTGAGTTCTCCAAATTGCCCCATATAGAGTGTGTTTGTGTGAGTGAGTGTATGCCCAGCGATAGATTGGCGCCCTGTCCTGGGTGTATCTGCCCAGCGCCCGAGACGTTCTCCCCTGGATGGGCATGGGGAACCTAATAGAGGATAAAGCGGAAGATAATGAATGAATGAATGTTGTTTAGCATGTGTACTATAAAAGGTGCAATTTATTAATGAAGCAGGGATTAAATAAATTAGTTAAACATCCAATGGACAGCACTATACAGTACCTATATTATTATCATGATCATATACTCGTGTTTTCCATGCATGATGTTTTTATTTGTGCAGTTTTTCCTAAGCATGAAAACTATCTTTTTTTCCTTTTTTTTGAAAATGGTTAAAAGAACTGACAGAGAGAATACAGAAAATGCTCAAGAGATACATCTAACAGATAAGAAAAGCACACAACCAATGGGATTAAAATTGGTAAAAACTTCCAATTTACTTTGTCACAAATCATTTGGAACCCCTGAGCTTTATAAGTATGCATTCACTGAGTGCAAAGGGAATACAAATATAATCGTGTTTGGGACTTTAACACTGCTTGTTCTGCTCTGTAATCCCAGCATGCAAGTTTAACATTACAGGATTCCTTTCATCAAGAACAGAATAGTAATTTCTGGATGTTTTAGCAAAAGCAATGTTCAGGGCTTGTTCATAAGGATAGTCTTATGATATATACATTATCTAAGTTATTCATTTTCTTATCTTTTTAACTTTTTAATCTCTCTCTCTCTCTCTCTCTCTCTCTCTCTCTCTCTCTCTCTCTCTCTCTCTCTCTCTCTCTCTCTCTCTCTCCTTACTGCTTTACAATCAAACTACCAAAATTACACTCCTCCTTTATAATTTTGCCTTTGACTCCTTGATCTGAGCAATGCAGCAAACTTCATGCTTCCATGAGTCACAATCTTGTATTGTCTGCTTGTGTTTGTGTGAGCATGTTTGATCAACTGTAAATTATACAGTTGATGTGCAAAAATGTGAAAGACAGTCAAAAGCTTTCATGTGTGTAATTACACTTAACAAGCCGCTGAGAACCTTTTACTTCCGTAGTCAATTTTGGCTTGATTTACTTAACAAGTATTTCATATGAAGCCATGTCATGTTCTACTTTGGAAATTGTTTATAAATTCTTTAGGAATATACACAGTATATATTTAGTAGGCGGCACGGTGGCTTAGTGGTTAGCACGTTCGCCTCTCAGCACTAGGGATTCCCGGTTCGAATCCCCATCTGGGTGGAGTTTCCATGTTCTCCCCGTGTCTGCGTGGGTTTCCTCCGGGTTCTCCGGTTTCCTCCCACAGTCCAAAAACATGGATCAAGTCAATTGAATTCTCAAAATTGCCCCATATAGAGTGTGTCTGTGTGAGTGAGTGTGTGCCCAGCGATGGATTGGCGCCCTGTCCTGGGTGTATCTGCCCAGCGCCCGAGATGTTCTCCCCTGGATGGGCATGGGGAACCCCACCGCGACCCTAATAGAGGATGAAGCGGGAGATAATGAATGAATGAATGAATATATTTAGTATACATTTATCTTTTTACCTAATTAAAAGCACAAGTGCAGAGCACAAGGCTGTTTTAAAAGTATAGCCTTCCAAATCTTAAGATGTAACAAATTGCCAAGAATGTATAACAGACCGTGTTTGTGGCCCACACTATGACACGGGCACAAATAATGCATTGTTGTAAACAGAATTAAAAAATATATCCATTTTGCAGATACATCCGATGACAATCAATATAGTTTATCTCCATGTGCAAACCTCATACACATCTAAATATATGTATAAGGATACAATTTGAAAGACTATGTGAATAGTGCCCAGAATGGTCACTGTTTTAGAGGATTCCACTGAACACCCCTTGTGTACAGCTGCACATATGTGTTTATGCATCCCTGTATAATTTAGAGCAGCACTGATTACACCAGCTGGTGAAAGACAATTAGACAGCAATTTTAAGCCCCCAATAAGGCATTTCTGGACCTTGGCAGCACGTTGGATATAAGGACCAGCTCTGTAAATACCCACATTTGCCTAACAAGATCCACAAACACACAAGAATGCACTTGCCAAAAACAAAAACATTGCATATTCCAAATTCCCTTGGGTCTTCTGAATGCAAACTTACTGCATAATTGGATCACAGTTATTTTAACCTTTAGAGAACTAGCATATTGTTAAACTCTTTTTAGTACTTTTTTACTGTTTTAAATTATTTTTGAAAACCAGCCTCTGTTACTTAACCTGACAAATTAAATGAAGAATCAAAAATAACCATAATACATGTTTAAATCTAAAAATTAAAGAATGTAGCATTGGTAAATCATCAAAATCCTCTTCTAGGGTTGCGGGGGGGTTCCCCATGCCCATTCAGTAGAGAATTTTTTGGGCACTGGGCAGGGTGCCAACCCACCCAGCTTCAGAATTGTTTCAGAATCAGTTTGATTCTCTGCCCAGGCCTACACCATGGTGCTGCTATGATCTCATAGTCTTGGTTCTCATAGTCTTTGTTATCACCCAATGACACAACTAAATGTCTGTATATAGTCCTGTATATACAGTTTCTGTGTAATGTGGATGGAGCCACACTGTTCCCGTAGGTAGCATGCGGGTTGCTGATGCATATAGTGGCACAGAAGCACCTGTAATTCGTTACAGCTGCAGGTGCATCTAAAGCCAATTATGTTCCCTGCATTGAGCTGTCAAATAAGCTTGCTGAGCTTCAGTTTGATGCTGGGACATCACATTATCATGCGTTGCATCATTCCGAAGGAGTGCTTTCGTCTTTTCACTGGGTAAAAGGTGAAGACGTCCTAGTAATCAAACCCAGGGCATTCTGGCTGTTAAGTGACCCCTGCACCATCTTGCTGTCTAACTTCTGTATCTATGTCCTATTATTTGAATGAATACTAATGATAAATGCAGGCAGGCGGTCTGAGATCTCAGCATGTAGTCACAATTAGTCAAAAAAAAGGAAAAAATGATACATGTTTATCTATTCATTAATCTTTTTATAAAAAAAAAATCATTTTAGAGCTTTAAAGAGGATATAAAATATGTGGTAATTCATATAAAATAGGCCTCTGATAAATACAAAATTCATTTAACAGTTGTTTTTAATCACATACACTTTGGGTATAAATTTCTAATTTTCTTTTCATTCATTTGTAAAGGTTAGTTTGGTTTTTATGTTTTTCAGAGCACAGTGCACTTAATTTGCTGTTTACTCGAACTATTTGTACCAAGAGATATTCCGTATATTACAGGTGTTTGTGTCACATTGATGTGAATATACACTGGAAGTATATAAAACAATAAAAGAATATAATGTTTGATATTTATTTTGTCATATTTCATATTGTTACAAAGATGTCATGTCTATTGCCAGGTTCTTGCTTTCCTTTTTGAATTTGCTTTGACACTCTGAGGGCTTTTGATACTGAAAGACTCTTCTCACATGTTATTAGACATATGCTAAATAATACATGAATCTCACTCAAAATGTAGGACACATTGGAAAACATTCTCTGACTAGACAATTAGAGCAGTGTCAGGGTCTTACAGGAGTGGAGGGGGGGGGGGGGGGGGGGGGAGTCAGTGGCTCTTCGCTACATAAGCTTGTGTAGTCTCTTCTGTGTGGTGATAATATTTTCAGGTAAAGACACATTACCGACAAGGGTAAGGATAAATGCTAGAACCAAGTTAGTTTTAATAAAACTTGTTTACAAGAACTATTTTAGCTAAATAACTAAAGATTTTTTCTTTTATTTTAATTAAATGCATAAAGAATTGGATAATGTCCATAGCAACAATATGATGATTTATATGCAGTACGTATCATTTATGAAAATCATTAACGATATATTAATGTTCTAATGGCTTTAAAATTTCTTAATATAACTTACACATTTACTTTTATTTTTTTCTCTATTTTAAAAGAGAAGCACAGCAAAGAACATCAACTTACAAGAAAACCAATAGCAGAAAAAGTTCATCATATGAAACCGTTTATTAACCTTGAGTTTATCAGTGCAGTTACTATCTGAATTTCCCTGACATTTGGAGCCAACCACAAGACTGTGAAATCTAAAACTGCAGACAATAAGCTGCCAGCCAGAAGTTGGAATTCTCCCGAAGAACAACAAAAACTGATTAACTAGTGTGCTTATTAGTGCTGTCTAGGCCATTGGTGCATATATTACTTTTACATGTGATTGATGTTGCATTTATTAATTCACTATTATCTTCAAAATAATATTATATTCACTATTGTTATTATCTTTCGCTTAATCCTCTACTAGGATCACGGGGGGACCCCATGCCCATCCTGGGGAGAATGTTTCAGAATGTTTCAGGACAGGATGCCAATCTATCACTGGGAACAATCACTCAGACACACAGACTACATAGCAGCAATTTAGAGCAGTCAGATTTTACATTTATATTATTTTAAATGAATTGTTGATCAAAGATGACATGTCGCCTTGACCCAGACACATCAGAATAGGTCTACCTCCATTATGTTTTACAGAGCTTTTGTTGCTTTGGGTATACCCTGGCTCGTTCATTGCACTCTAGCGATGAATTCTGCCTGGTGCTTTAACCTCACCAGTTATCACCACATATTATTCACCAATTCTAAATGGAAAAATCATCCTGACACTGTCTGTAATGCTAAAACATTTAACATATTCAGTAAAAAAAAACTCAGACACATCTTTCCAGGAAGCAAAAATCTAGGCATTAAAAGCAGATCTGCAAATGTTCATGATTAATAACACTGCAGCTCAGTTAGCAACTTACTGACTTGTGTTGTTGTTTCACTTGTAAGTCTCTTTGAATGAAACCATCTGCTAAATGATTAAATGCAATGTTATACATGTTGCAATGCAGTGTTTTATTTTCTTCAGAAATAAAATAAAATGTATGTTGTCATCTCAACCATAATCTTTGATGAACTGTAAATAGGTGTAAATGTTATTTTTATAGAGCTGCAGCTTTTCCCAAGAAATCCTATTTGTTCATGTTATGATTTTTACAAACAGATCAGGATTACGAGCTACAATCACTTACAATAAAATGTATTATTGTTCATTTCTGATTTCCTGCTTAGATCATGTTTAACTTTCTGAATATCACAATAATTTAACAAAGAGAGCTGTTTCTGTCTTTAATATGAATTCATATGTCCTTAAAAGTACATGTATTATATTTATTGATCTGTTTTGGCAGTCACTACAAAACAAAATTTTGAAACAAAACTTCCAGCAGGACAATGGCACCAAACATACTCCTAAAGCAACACTTATGACATTAGTGGTTTAAGAGGTCAAACATAAAGATTGCTGTTCACCAGCAGGAACCATCCTACTTGGGCGAGATGGAGTAGCTTTGCCTTGCAGAGTGCATAAAAATCATTCAAACTTAAAATTCTTACAGACTTATCCTTTTTCAGCTATATAAATGCTCCACAAAATAGTAGGGGAGTAAATAGTTACTGTTGTCTGTTGTTTTGTCATATTTGTGGTTTGTTTCACAATTAAAAAGTTATAGGCCTGTTCTGTAAATGAATTGATGCAAACCCTCAAACAATACATTAAACTACCTTTAGTCATTTAGCGGATGCTTTTATCCAAAGTGACTTACAAATGAGAACATCACAAGTCAGTAGTTATGAATTCCACACTGTGGAACTATCAAACCTGATCATTATATGATCCTGCACCCCCCCCCTTTTTTATTTTATTTTTTTCTCTACAACAGATATTTGTTAAAAAGATGTGTCTTTATTAGTTTCTTATGGAAATAATGCAGAATAACAACGGGTGTTCATATCTGTGGCCTCAACACAGTAAAAGTTTGTTTGACAAATGTAAGCACATGTATATCATTAAGCTATAGTAACTATTCAGAAAGATTTTCATTCATAAATATAATATTGCAATTAAGGGTAAAGTGACTTGACATGGGCAATTTGCTATTGACCCCTTAACCCTCTGGCACAGCCAGAGCCATTTTGAATCGGAGGATCCAGAGGAAAATGCCCCACAGATTAAATAGTGCTTGATTAATTAAAAAAAGGGAATATTTAATTCTCCTTAAGGGGGATTTTGATAACAGTATCATACTTTACTGCACTGACCATCACAATCAAGGTGCGCTCAAATAATTTGTTGTTGCATTCTATTCAGAAACAGTTGTTGACTGGGGCCCCAGGCCAGCTCGGGGCCCTAGGCAATTGGTTGGTTTGCTTCTCCAGTTCCAACAGGCCTTGGTACAGCAAATACAGAGCTAGTTTCTCCCCAAAGCATTAGACATATCTTGAGTCTGAATATGCTTGTATAATAATGATTTTTCTATGTATAAGAAAAACAGATGGTTGTTGAATTTTTTAGCTTTTACTGATGTTTTCTTTTTTGCACCAATGTGGTCCAACTGTCAAAACTATAGTTTCTAATACTCATTAAAAAAAATACACACACAATCAGAATAATGAGTTCATGTCTAGAGGCTGGCACACTTCTTGCCCTGAATCGATATGAATCTCCCCCCTGCTAGTTACTAGTGACCAGGGTCAATGCATGCATCAGGGGCTCAATCAATGACGAGCATTTCTCTACAAACACGTTAGTTAAAATAAAACATTTAGTCTTGGGACAGAGCATGCGCTAATAAAATTGTGTAATGGGTCACCTGAACTCCCTGTTGTCACAGATTCAATACTGCCAAAGCAAACATTTCCTACGAACTGTTGCTGCTCTGTGGCCCATCTGGCTGTGCACATTCAATGCTTATTCATACAATTACTACAAAGGCACCTTGAGAGCACATTATAGAAAAGGCAACACTGTTGAGGCACCAGTTCTTTTATCTAGTAAATTAGGAATCAGTTACATGGAATTGAAATGTCAGAGTAATGCGAAACTATATTTAATGGAGTTTTAGTTGAAGCTTTGAGGCAGTAAGATTTGCACCAATTTACTGATACAGTTGGCAATCACAAGCATAAAAAAGCAATTATACAGACACAATTTAAGTATAGTCTGGTGTTCTAAAATTAATAAATTCACAAGTTGATGACCAAGAACACTATAACGCAAAGGTAAATACTCTGTGCAAAGATCCTCTTTTATTGTCTGAGCACAAACAAATGGAGTTATTTAAAGAACATAGCACTGGAGCAGTGGTTAGGGTGATGGAATCAAGTCTTAGGAAGTCACCACGTTTGGGACCAGAATCCATAAAGAAGTAATTGCTTAAGGTGGAAATCTGATTAATGATAGCTTTGATAAAGATAGTTATTATATGATTCTGATACGTCATGTAGCCTTACAGTTCCAGAACGCTAACACAATTATGTGCCATGTTCCTGTATGCAATTTTAATGTTATTGTACTTCTGTGTATATAAATTCCGTCACTGAGTCACTATCAGTGAATAGTACAAGTTAAGTACTTTGTCCAAAATGCGTATTTAAATACAAACTAGTTAAATGTGAGATGCAGCAGCACTCATCTGAACCTGTTGTTTATATAATTTAAATGGCAGTTCTAACAGATTTCATGTTATTGCTGTAATGGTAAGAAAACACAAAATGACAATGTGTTTAGATTTCATAGACAGTTCGTTTTTACACTACATTTGTCGAATTGACTTATAGATAGATTCTTCTGATAGCTGAAAGACAACCTCACACCAGTGCCAATGATTTCTTCCTCTTTCCCAAATGCCATTTGCTTCTCATCTGTCCTACTTTAAAACCACTCTCTGTCCATCTATCTGATATTACTCAGGATTGGTCTTGCACTTTGCTGGCTCACAGATTGAGTCCCGCTATCAGTCTGCGGTAATAACTCGCATGCAATAAGTGCTTTGGCTGTGTACAGTGGCCAGTCCAAATGGAGCTGACAGTCAGCAAATGGAGTTCATCTACCTCCTTTCCAGCATACAGAGGAGTTTACAACACAGACAGTTATGCCTGGGGCTAAAGGTCTGTATGAGAAAAGAGAAGTCTGCTTATATTTTTAAAAATATATTTTCATACCTGATAGAAAATACAATGAAATAAAATCATAGATCGACCATATAACACCACACTCAGACATACATACACACACACATATTATATATATATATATATATATATATATATATATATATATATATATATATATATATATATATATATATATATATATATATATATATGCAACTATGTATATGTATGTATATATATTACTTGTGTATACTATGTATATGTATGTATATGTATTATGTGTGTATTTTTTACTTGTGTATTTCATTTGCCTCTGTGTGTGGTTTGATGTGTTTGCAACAAAAGGATGAGTATGTGATTTTACAGGCCACAGCAGAGATTTTGGGAATGTCTGCAGAGGAAATGGTAATCAGTTAAATGTGATTTCTGCCCACGCCCAGCCAACCAAAGCTGCAGCCTGTTACTAAATACAATTGAATCACGCAAAACCAATAAAAGCTATAAAAAGGAATAAAGGGTTTGAGTAAGAACCAAAATAGAAACAAGGGTGAGCTAAAATGCATTTCTGAGCAGTTCACACATCTATGTGCCTTACACACATGATGCAAAACAAAGACAAAGTTTAAGAGAAAGTAGTGACGCGTACTACATGTGAATTTCATAGTTGGCTTCTTACTACATAATACGCAGTCTGTATTCTTTGAATGTCAAACTGTTGCAACAGTTTGACATTCAAAGAATACAGACTGTATATTCTTGGGCATGTGCTTACAAATAAGTTGTCTCAATGCCATTATGGCTGAACTAACTCATAAAGATAGGGGTATTGTTTTCCTTTATTTTCCAAATGCACCTTAGCCTAATTAAGTTTGAGGGAGTGCTGGAGCCTATTCCAGCTCTCAATAGACAAAAGACTGGAAAAAGCTTGGGGTAGATCACCAGTCAATAGCAGAGAAGATGCACATTCATGCACACATTCGTACTTCTTTCAATACAGTCAATCTCCAGTTCACCTGTCCTACGTATCATTGGACTCTAAGCACTCAGAGCACTCATCCTGTTCTGTCCTGCCTGAGAGATTAAACCCAGGGCACGTTTGCTGTGATACTGCGTACTGTGTATGTACAATTTGCAAGTCCTAATACTAATGCTAATCAATACTTTTAGTACTTCTAAATGTAACAACTGGTGGTGCTAGAATGCTTGAATTGCCCTCAAGAATGCTGGTTGAAATATCTCAATGCACCATCAGTGAGCCAAAATTGACATTATTTACAAGCAAATATATACATGCAACTTGTATTTGGAAAGATTCTTTTTGTATAAAAACATTAACATCAATAAAATAATGATGAGGGAAGCCTAAGAACAAAACCTCTGACAACTATTGATAGATTATAATATTCAAGGCAACTGTTCTTAATGATTTTGTCATTAATTTTAATATACAAAATGTTATACAATATAATTTCCTCAATATTATGAAAGTATTGAACATATCCCATCTGATATTTATTTATCTAGTATATTTTATTCATGTTTGGTTTAAGTTTAAAAACAGATTTGTCAATAAACTGTAAAAGGTCTTTGGCTGTTTCTTCACTTTTTATACTTTCCAAATTGTTATGGGGTCAGACTAATGGGTCATTGCCTTTGACAGCAGGTAGGCAACTTAACTGTGTGTTCACACCTCAAGCCACATGAAATTTCAAAAAGTTGTAAACAGCTAACCTCCCATAATAAAAGTAGAAATGTTTTTAATATCATTTTTAAAGGGGTTTTGGAAAGTATGTTCAGAGTTGATATAAACACGAAATAATTAATTACATTTTATTTTTCTCTGGAGTATTTGTTGCTAAGTTTTTGCCAAAAATAATTAATGTTGCTTTATACGATTTTACGCAGGTGATTCATTATAAAAAATGCCAAGGGAACTCAGATTACCTCAGTACCTTACCTTAGTACTTAATTTTCAGTTTATTTTTGAAATAATGGAACTCATCCTCCTCCTCCTCCTCCTCCTCATCATCATCATCATCATGTTTGGATTAATCCTCTAATAGGGTCACATTGGGCTTCCTATACCCATCCAGGGGAGAATGTTTTACACTGGGCAGATAGACCCAGGACAGGGCACGATTACATCACTGGGCACATGATCACTCACACAGACACATCATGTAGGGGCAATTAAGAGCTGTCAATTCACCTGGAATCCAAGTTTTAGGAAACCAGAGAAATTAAAAACCGTTCCACAAACTTTAAAATTTGATTTTGTGGTTCTATAATTACTCTCATTATTCTCATTCCAGCAGTGCCATTGCAGAACTGGAAATAAACCACTGCTAAAATTATACCTGATCTCTGATGGTCCTGACCTGAGGACTGAGAATCAACAGGGGACTAACAAAAAAAGAAAACAGATGTTCTACAGTTTGTACTTGCAAAACTATAAAATCCATCTATACGGTAAGTGGAGAAAATAGACAACGGAGTGGTGTGTCCAAACCTTTGATTGGTACTGTATATAGTTTTATATAGCATTAAAACTGTATAAACACTACAGGAGCACTTCTTCAATTGTGATGTGGAATTCAATTTGCATGTGGAGTTCTGTTTTGCTCTATATTCTCTATGTTCTATATTAGTTAGACTATATTGCAATTTAGTTACAAATCTGATATAGTGTAATTTTAATGAATAATTGTACATTTTATAACATGAGCCTTCGAATACAAAATACAGATAATGAATTAGAAATGGGATTTGCTAAAAGAGCAAGAATGAGCTTGTCTGATTTAGTCTTTTTTCTGAGTACCTCATATAACATGTCTCTGTTCTATCCCTTGTTCTTGTCAGTGATCAGTGCCCATTGGGATACTCATTCAATTATGTCCTTGTTTCCAACAAGTCAGAAGAGAACAGTCTTTCTCCCCCTGCAGTCTACCATTCTCTCCCCAGCAATGGTCATTAATAATGCAACTCTTTTCTCACCATCTTTCCTCTAGATGATTTATCAATCCACATTTTCAATATTTGAGCTTGTGATCTGTGGAAGCCCCTTGCTGTTTTTTTTATTAATATATGCAATGTAGTGTATTTACTTATTGTACTTATTCTATACTGCATCATGCACAGTTTCTGTTTGCTTTGAAGAAGACAGTTCTGTATGACAGTACTCTTGAATAACAGCTTTTAAGTGCATCTCTCTCTCTCTCTCTCTCTCCCCCCCCCACACACACACACACAAACACACACACACACAAACAAAGACACACACAGACACAGAGTTCAACAAAAGATCACCAGTGAGCATACAGGGCATACTTTCTTTCGAACACAAAACCAACCTTGTCAGATTCACACTCAAAAATAAAATAAAAAATAAACAAAAAGGTTGTGGAGCAAGTTTGGATTAAAAAAAAATAAATCTGCAGATCCAAAGACACATTCACAATTAGTTAAGGGGTTAGCAGTATTTTACCCAAATTGACAACAGGCTACACATTTCCTGAAGCATGTGGGAGGTTGGCCTGTTATGTCAGCTGTGTAAATACTGATACACAGTTCTTTTTTTTCACTAACTGCATTTTACTAAAACTTTGCACAAATAAAAGCTATTCCTAAAATTAACATATCAAATGACACTACTGATATCTTGGACAAACATTAACTTAATAATAATTATTGTTTGTCTTTAATAAACATCCAGCAGGTTGAATAATACAAAACTTGAAAGTATTATTATAAAACCTGCAAGAATGCATGCATTTCAAAATGTACCTGGAAATAATTTGGCGGACTGCAAAAGCATTAGATGAGATATAACTATACCAACAGAAAAATAATGCTACGTATGATCTGGAATGAAACTGCATTGTTCTTGGTTTCTGGCCCACTTGCAAGAAGAGAAATGACTATGAATATTTTCAAGAAAGGGTACTTGAAGAAAATATAAAGCCATTACTCCCAATTTGATTTTAAACTGAAGATGTGAACCAATCAAGAGGATAATGATAAAGTACAGAAGCACATCATTTAGAGATCGGTTTAAAAGGAAGATGCTAGATCTAAATCCCACTGAAATGTTGCTTGGGGATTTGAATCAGATTGAGGATATAAAACATTGCACAATCAGAAACAAGCTGAATAGTGAAGTAAAATTGCCTATGGTGCTAAGACTGTTGGGCATTTAAAAGTTCAGAAGGATTTGCTTTTGTTTTAAATCAAATTATTAGGTATTTTTTTTATTTATAATGATGCGAATATGGCGGCACGGTGGCTTAGTGGTTAGCACGTTCGCCTCTCAGCGCTAGGGATTCCCGGTTCGAATCCCCATCTGGGTGGAGTTTCCATGTTCTCCCCGTGTCTGCGTGGGTTTCCTCCGGGTTCTCCGGTTTCCTCCCACAGTCCAAAAACATGGATCAAGTCAATTGAATTCTCCAAATTGCCCCATATAGAGTGTGTCTGTGTGAGTGAGTGTGTGCCCAGCGATGGATTGGCGCCCTGTCCTGAGTATATCTGCCCAGCGCCCGAGACGTTCTCCCCTGGATGGGCATGGGGAACCCCACCGCGGCCCTAATAGAGGATAAAGCGGGAGATAATGAATGAATGAATGATGCGAATATAGTATAATTTGACTTATGTGGTTATTGACAGTACATTGCTTTAGAGTAGCTTTACAATTTTCTATGCCAGAAACCACAAAGAAGAATGTGTAATTAAGTGCAGGTGGCAAGGAAAATTCCTCTTGTTATAAGACATCCTCCTTGAGCAGCAGGGCAAAGTTATATATTTATATACTTTATAACATGCATTAATATTGTTTGTAATTTAAAAAATGTGTACTATACCATTAGAAAAGAAATGTTGCAGTAATCAGCTAAAATAGACGGTCTCTAGCATTTTTTTCATGTTCCTTTGAGAAAATGGCAATAAGGCACTTCTGATTTGGGCCTTTAGGAAAATCACCCAAGCATTCACAAGCTGTTAAGCCATCAGTTGGGGATCGATGACCTCCTCACCCACTGCATTGCACTAATATTTGTTGGCGTGGCAAACTTGTAGTTGTACACATACACATACACATGCACACACCTGAGGCAGGTCCAGCCCAGTGCCTCTGATAAATAGTTTCATTAAAGGCAAATATCTGAGCCCTAATCGAGTCTTCAGTCTCTACAATGATCGTAATTCTTCATTACCTGTAATCCATGACCAGGCAAGATTCTGAAGTGTACATATGGGAGTGTCAGTGTGTAAAACTTGATCTGTTAAAGAATAGCCTACTAATAATACTTGAACTCTGTGTACTCTGTATACTTATTGAATCACTAAGAATTCACAAATTTCATGTCCATTTTAATGTCCTAAATTATAAATGGAATATTAAAAGTTAGAATGCAACATTGTACATTATAAATGTATTGTAGTGATCAAAGCCTAAACAATTAATACTACTACTACTACTAATAATAATAATAATAATAATAATAATAATAATAAAATAATAATAATAATAATAATAATAATAATAATAATAATAATAATACATTTACACAAAAATAGTTCTTATCATTGTTATTTTTAAGTATATTTATTTAAGTGGTGTATTTTACAATAGCTTGGTTTTCGAAGAAATGTGCATTGGAGCCAAACCAAACCAAAACCTCACTGGAAGAAATTTTGTAGCTATATTATAAAACATAATCTGATATGAATCTTATTTATGTTTATGTACGACGAAACTTACAAGTAGGTGCCTCTATATTCAGACTATTCTATGCACAGCTTTTTAAATTAATATTATAATTAAGTACTCCTTAAATTATTAAACAAATGGTTTGATTGTGTTGATAGTACTGTTTTAATTTAAATTTAAAAACATCATGTTCTTTCAGTCCAGTGCACCAATTTTGTATCTAAATGTTACACTCAAAATAAATAAATAAAATATTTTCCTCAGCAAACACATGTTAAAGCTGAGACCAATATGACACCACTCATCCCGCAGGATTCTGCACTTCTGTTTCCGATAGGGATTTGAGCAAATTGATGTCACGTTCAGAGTGTGAACTATGTAACATATGTTAACCTCTGCTGAAAATACACTTTGCTTCCTGACAACATGACTGTTTAAGCAAATACAGCCCATGTTGACAATCTAACTCTCCTTGGTGAAATGCTGTTTCCTGAAGCAATTACCCATGTGAGACCCAATTCCCATATTTACTATTTTTTATTGATTCATTTATTCATATTGGTTACATTAAACAATCCAATGGTTTATAATTTCTTTTGAAAAATGCAATAAAACTAACAATAATACGATGTAACACCTGCAACGCCCAAAAACAAAAAGTGGTACTTGCAACTATACATAAAAGATGCTATAAATTCTGCATCTATTAAATAATCTTACACATAGTGCCTATCCATTATGTTCCATTTTGCTTATTATTCCTAGTTATTCACAACTGACAATAACCATTCTTTGTGTGTGTTTTCTCAATTAACTTCACAACAACTCCTTACTCAGGCTTAAGATTTGCCATCCCAATCCCAGACTCATCTCCATCCAAACTTACTTTTGATGGAGCTAATTATCCCTATTAACACGTTCGCCTCTCAGCGCTAGGGATTCCCGTTTCGAATCCCCATCTAGGTGGAGTTTCCATGTTCTCCCCGTGTCCGCGTGGGTTTCCTCCGGGTTCTCTGGTTTCCTCCCACAGTCCAAAAACATGGATCAAGTCAATTGAGTTCTCCAAATTGCCCCATGTAGAGTGTGTTTGTGTGCGTGTCTGTGTGTGTGAGTGTGTGCCCAGCGCCTGAAACGTTCTCCCCTGGATGGGCATGGGGAACCCCCCCCGCGACTCTAACATAGATGCAGGTTCCAATCTGACCACCTGGCCACCAGCAACCAGCAACCAGCCAGGTCTCCATGATTTTCTTTAAGACCTGGAGAAACAGTAATACATCATCATGTGGAACCACCCCATCGAGTTAGGAGCCAGTCCAGTAATAGACCATAAAGTAAAGGTCTGCTTTTGCAGCGGGATTTGAAAGTGCTGTTTTAGTTTGGCATGTAATGTTAGCGGGGCTTGGGTCTGGTCCTGTAAGTCCATGAAGGTCGTGTTTAGGCTATTTAATGGCATATTATAAGCCATGGATTTTTCTCTAATGAAGATGAACGCAGACATGAAATTACCAAACAACTGGCTTGATTGCCACAACAAAAATTAATTATATTTTTATAATTGATGCTTTTTCAGCACCACACACAATAACACACATATATAATGGGTATTTTGGCCTCCCACTACAGGTCTCCCCCACTCATTAAAACACCTACCACACAGACACTCACATAAGCCATAACATTTACCAACAGATAAACAGTTACTCCCTTAATGTCACAGTGGTTTATTGTTTTAACGCGGCGCAAATTCTAAAGCTATATTACATATGTTCAACTTCATTGCCGAGCATATAGAAGGACAAAACAGAATTAAAAATAAATTATAATTGGGAATTATCAGCTGACCCAATCTTCATAGTATGAAATCAGGTAAACATTAAGGCTCTAATACAGAAAAAAAAATTGACATATTGTTACAGACAAAGACTCAGTAATAAATAAAACCAAATTTACTACTAATGGAGGCGGCACAGTGGCTTAGTGGTTAGCACGTTCGCCTCTCGGCGCTAGGGATTCCCGGTTCGAATCCCAATCTGGGTGGAGTTTCCATGTTCTCCCCGTGTCCGCGTGGGTTTCGTCCGGGTTCTCCGGTTTCCTCCCACAGTCCAAAAACATGGATCAAGTCTATTAAATTCTCCAAATTGCCCCATATAGAGTGTGTCTGTGTGAGTGAGTGTGTGCCCAGTCATAGATTGGCGCCCTGTCCTGGGTATATCTGCCCAGCGCCCGAAACGTTCTCCCCTGGATGGGCATGGGGAACCCCACCGAGACCCTACTAGAGGATAAAGTGGGAGATAATGGATGGATGGATTTACCCCTAATGGAACGAACTGCAATTACAGAAGGCAAACAATTAAACACAGTATAACACACAGTCAGATTGGGTAAGTAAGAACTTACTTACACTGTATATACTGTTACGGGAGGACAGTGTTTTATTAAGATGTTTTTTTTTTTTTTTTTTTTTAAATCCAATCAGAATTGCTATGTTCTAAATGGCACAATTAGCTAGTACATACAGTACTAGATTGGATCCTGTATGTACTTCTTAGTCAGTGCAGCAGTCAACTTTTCCTGTAATCCAGAATTTCTTTTTTTACTGAATCCAATCAAACTTAGTGAAACTACCTATGCTATATTACCAACAGGTTTTGACATAACATGTCAGGCCACCACTATAAAAAGGTTTTTTTATTAGGTGTGCTTTTTTTCTGGTTGTAGTTTTCATGACACTCAACTTGCAATTTTTTATTGCTTGTCACAGGTCATCCTAGAACCTATAGTATTTTTTGATACTACAGATCATCACATTATTCTCATGGTTGCCTACTGCATTTGTCTACTATGTAGCATGTTTACCATACAGTCAAATAATTTCAGATCTATTAATAAAACAAAGTCAAGGATAGTGAATGTATTCACAAACTAAAAATGACAGTGTTGGGCTTAAAGAAGTTTACACAATCATTTATTGTCTTAAACCCTATTTGTGGCAATGCTGGGAGGGTAAGGTGGACCCAACAGCGATGACAGAAGGTCTGTTTTCCTTGTAGCTTTATTAAAATAAATTCTATTTGTCAGCTCTGGGATTCAGGCTAAACTAAATGTTAACAGTCTTGGTTTTGGTGTGTTTGTTTTTGTCCACAAAGGATTTAAAAGAATAATCAATGAAGTACAGTATGGTACATCTCTGTTGCAATCAAAAGTAAACTTGCTCTCCCAGCTAATGATCGCGAAAACTTTGCTGCATGTGCAAAATGAATGCGAGCAACTACCAACAAAACACGCTTTTCGATTTTACACTAACGAATCAGTCTCAGCTTGATTTAAGCAGCTTGACTGCTAAAGCCTGAGTTACACCATTCATCACCTGCACAAAGGCCTCAAGACAGCAGGAAGGAAGAATCACGAGACAGAGATGTGTTCATTAAAGACTCACAGTTCCCTAGAAGCTACTGATTGTGGAGCTAGCTAAATATTGCTTTAACTCACCACTCATCACTGGAGCCAGAGACACATGGAAGAAAAACAGGAGGGAATAGAGCGAAGCATGCTGTGATCTGTCTGTCTCCTCAAGGGGTGGATGAGCTGGGGTGCCAACCTACAGCTTGTCCTCTTTCACACCACCTGATGTGTGCATCCAGCCGGGGACGCTAATTAGCAGCAGTGGCTAATGGGTTTGCTGGACCTGTACAAAGACTCATGCGACAGCTACACACATCTTAATCACACAGAATTCTCCCAGTGCGGCAGGTAGAATTAATTAATAGAAAGTAAAAAGTTTGAAGAAGAAAAATGGCTTATAACGAATAACAAAAATAACAAAAGTATCAACATGGTAGTTTTAACATAGATTGCAAAGCCTAAGAACAAAGACTATATATAACACATATCCATTCATCCATTCATTATCTTCCGCTTTATCCTCTATTAGGGTCGCGGGAGGGGGGGGGTTCCATATGCCCATCCAGGGGAGAACATTTCGGGCGCTGGGCAGATACACCCAGGACAGTGCACCAATCCATCGCTGGGCACACACTCATTCACACAGTCATGCACACATACACACTCTATATGGGGCAATTTGGAGAAGTCAATTGACTTGATCCATGTTTTTGGACTGTGGAAGGAAACCGGAGAACCCGGAGGTGACCCACGCGGGCACGGGGAGAACATGGAAACTCCACCCAGATTGGGATTCGAACCGGGAATCCCTAGCGCTGAGAGGCGAACGTGCGAATCACTAAGCCACCGTGCCACCCTATTACACATATCACATACCAAAAATCACAATTAACATTTAGTCTTTGTTTTACCCTTATCTGGTTTACTCATGCATACACCCTTCTGTGAGATAAAGTAAAGCTAACTGTACTTACATTTTGTCTCTAAAATGTACATAATTCATGATGCCAAATGATTTTTAAAGCTGCCCCATCTGAATGTATAAATGACAGATTAAAATAACAAGTAACAACAAAAAGTAGTCAGTGAAATCACTGTGGATATGGCATTATCGATATTTCTATATTTACAGTAAATATTCACATTCACACAAGTAGCAATCAATTATATGTTAGATTATATCTAAAAGCCAGATGGAATTAAAGCTTCAGTTATAGCAGCAATTTACAGCATGGAATAATGACCATAGACCACATTAATATAATTATAAAATAAGAGATACCAAGTTGGTGGTTCTTATCTTATAATCATGTGAATGTGGTCTATGGTTATTATTCCATGGAATTTTAATTCTGATCCTTTCAGGATAAAGACTACATAAAAAAAGTGTATAGCTAAATTTGTTTATGTATTATATAGCACTGGAGTGTGTATATATATATATATATATATATATATATATATATATGTTTAACTCCAGCACTACGCATCTTTAATGAATGATAATCTTAAGAAAAGCAAATAGATAAGTTTGCAAGTGCATAGTTAGAAAACAAGAGTTGGTGAAGCTTTTGCTGATTACTTTTGATATGACAATGTCTGTGTGTAGGAGATGCAAAGAAATTCATTATTCAGAAGTTGGAGAAATATCAGAGGAATTTGGAGTGCAAATTAGTGAACTGAATATTAGATAAGAATTGCACTGTACATGCAAAATAAACAGGTTGTAATCTAAAAAAAAAGGTTTGAGAAATGCTTATGCCATTACTTTAAGGATTAAATGATGCAATCGATTATCCAGCATGTCATGATCATCTGTGTGAAGTGGTCTGTAGTTTAACTTGTGTGTGGTAGTATGTCTGTTCTATAATAAGTAATATTTCCATTTTTCTGAGATCAGCGTATAAGCATCAACAAAAAGATAGCATGTGCCTAAAGCTTCACAAGAGATGATGCCAATTTGTCAAGCTAGAGGAGAAAAGTGTGCCATGTGCCTTAGGCTGAGGAGCTGTCTCATGATCTGAGATTAACTCAGATTTTTTACATCTTGGTGTGCTCAGCACTGTGAACAGTAGCATCAGAAGAGGCTCACAATTCAGCGATACCAAAAATACACAAACACAAACCACAGAGAAAATGATCAATGTAAAGTATGTGCTGGCAACAAAAAATACCAATATAAACCTGTTCAAATGGAATAAAAATAAAATCCATACATCCATGACAGGCTAAACTTGATGCTGAGGATCCCAAAAGAAAGCCCCTCTAAGATTCGAATAAATTTTGATAAACAAAAATAACATTTGCTATAACACCCTTTGCAAACTTAGGTGTGTAAGTTTATATGCTGCTAGACCAGTTATCTGTATTTGTAATATTTATTACACATTTATGGTCCATCGTATCAACTCCACGTTTCATTTTAGTCAAAGAGTGACACCAATATGTTTAAAATTTCGTGCAGGTCTTCTTCATCTGATCCACTTGTACCAGCATGAAACACACTAACACAACACCAAACAGATCAGTATCACTGCTGTGCTAAAATTATCCACCAACCAAATACTAATACATTGTATTTGTGCGGTGGGTCTTGGCCATTAGAGGAAAGAGCAACAGGAAAGTGGAGCTGATGAAAAGGACAGTGTAGA
Organism: Corydoras sp. C115; assembly: GCA_019802505.1. Taxonomy (NCBI): domain Eukaryota; kingdom Metazoa; phylum Chordata; class Actinopteri; order Siluriformes; family Callichthyidae; genus Corydoras; species Corydoras sp. C115. The sequence continues at coordinate 2,790,476 of JAFMOC010000037.1, read as the reverse complement.
GTGCACAGTGAGGTTTACTTAAAATGTTTGGTGAGTGTATAACATGCATCTAATTCCCTGATTATGTACTTAACAAGACTTGAAATAAACAGTTACAGATGTGCCTATGCAAAACACCAGATGATTTATCTGAGGCCAGGGACTAAATTAATGTGAATACTTGAGTGTGACTAATTACTAAACAAGAATCATGTTCTGAAATGGCTGGACTTCTGTCTGACAGTCTGCTTTCTGTCAGGAGATTTCCTATCTGAAGGTGACTCATGGCATTGTTTTGAAAGCCTAGGGATACTTTGGCAGCTTTCATCTGATAAAATGTCATTGTTATGATTCTCTGCAGACCAGCACAGTTATTTGGATGATGGCATTCCATTTTGTAAGACAACAGCCAAGGGCAGATCGGCGTGTGCTGCGAGGAGCTTCTGGATCGAGCACTAACTCAGCCAATAATTTTTACTACTTCTTTTATGGTCACCCACTGAATCTAGACAAGCTTCTGAAATTCTATTTATAAAAAAAAAACTAGAAGCTGACTTGACCATGTAACAACTATGTTTCACTATAAAAGAGTAGATCAAGCAAGTTTGACCCAACATGTAAACACTAGACAAAATATATTTGCAATTGTGTCGCTGGGAAATAGTTGGAAAATTTGTGTTTTTTTCTGCTTGGTGTATATATAAAATTAAATTATTCATAGATTTGCTTAAAAAAATGTTTATGATTTGTTGGATGTTCCAGAGAGATTATAACACACTTGTTCACATACTTGTATTTCAAATCAGCACTGTGTACAATGTATAGAAAGAATAACACCACCCAACATTCTGCAGATACTTATACCAGCAGAGATTGGAGGTTTTGCATGTAGGAAGTCATTTCATTGACTGCATTAGCTTGAGTTCTCAACCTCATCAAGATAAGCTGAAGGTGAGGTATGCAGGGAAATAACATGTCTGCTGGGACATTCGCACAACACTATGGGGTCGCACTCAATATCCTGGGTAATCTTCAGACTGCAACCCATTTGCATATTGTTTTTCTACCAAGTATCTTTTTTTAAAGAGTGCTTCAGATTAGGGTGATGCACTGATCTATTGATGACTTTAGTAAGCCAATATGTTTGCTCATAGAAAAGAGAATTTAATTGCATGGAGTGTTTTGGGAAAGAGCAATGCACTAAATGGGCAGCGTGTAGGGGAAAAAAAGGATGTCTGAAAATAGAACCTGAGGAGTGGGAGGAAAGGTGCCATCACGTAAATATATTTTACTCAAAAGCGAGACACAAACAGAATCTAAAAAGAGTTATAGGAAAACCTGTCCTCCCAGAAGTCTGGTGTTTTTGCCTTTTATTATAACACTTTATTATAACACAAGGGACAAGAAGTTCATTGGATATATTTCTTTCTTCCCCTGGTTGATTACTCTAGCACTATACTCCTTTTTATTGTTTATAGATTCTTATTGTGTTATGCTATTCATAGGGTTCGTTAAACAAGATTATATAATTATGGGAAGACAGTCACAACATGGAAGTCTGCACATCTGCCATGAATATGTATTACCAACACCAATAGATAACACTTTACCTGGTTAAAAAGGAAATTAAACAAAAACAAAATTATGTAATAAAAATCTCAATACAAAGTTTTCCATATTATTTTGTGCTTAAAATATATTTGTAAACTTGCTGGTTAAGTTTAAAACATCTCTTTTAATTTAAGAACCCAATATAAAGTTTATTTTTTTTATAGAGTTTATTTTCCCCTCGTGTTTTTTTTTTTGACAGTTTACAAAATTTTATAAAATTTGACCTTACTCATCTTTCCTGAATGTCCTGTGTCACCACAGCTGCCGCTGCTACACTAATTGGGTCTCAGGTTGTATTTACCCTTCTTGCCATTAATTTAGAAACACTTTCTAAATGGCTTTCAGAATTTATACGACACGTCTGTTGCTAAGTCAATCTGTTTGCTTTGACCCTTCTTTGTAGTTTAAATTTTTTTTAAAGAAAGAATACCTAAAGGATATATTTACATTTTGGCTGCTAGCAATGGATCAGGTAATTTTATATATTTTTTCATGTTTGTAGTATGGTCTGGAATATAATAGAAATAAACATTTTCCATTTAACATGCCAGACATTTTACTGAAAATCACATATAGTTTATTCTTTCAAAATGGCCCCTTTTAGATGTTTGCTCTACAGCTTAAACTCATTCACAAAAAGCTTTTAAATCATTTCCAATTTCCATTTAGGTGTTTGTGTTTAACAAGGCAGTAGCTATATCCAATAAGCAGTTGAGTGCAGTTTCAAAATGTTTAATAAGGCCAGACATTTTTGCTATTGGGTCCATTTCCAAATTGATAGCAACATTATAAAATAAAATTAGAATTGAATCACTTGCCTGCGTACATACAGAATGATCTGTAACCATATATGAATTTACTGACCTAACTACACTGAGAGGGAGTAAATGATAGAGAGCGGAATAAACAAAAGACAAGTGCTGCATTTTTGCATTGTATGTATTGCAAGCAAACTACGATTTTTTTATACATTTACATTTAGTCATTTAGCAGATGCTTTTATCCAAAGTGAACTACAAATGAGAACAGCAGTAGTTATAGTAAAACAGCCAGTAGTTATAGAAAAAAAACAGCTACACTGTAGAATTATCATACCTGATCCGGAACCCCCCCCCCTTCCCCTTTTTTTTTATTTCGTACAACAAGTGTTTGTTAAAAAGATGCATCTTCAGTAGTTTCCTAAAAATGCCAAGTGACACTGCCTTAAAGACCGATTATACAATTTGATATGTGTTGCTATAAAACTAATAGCATTTAATTATACTTTTAAAAAAGGAAATATACTTTAACAGTACAATGTTAAGATGTAGGACAGAGTGTGTAAACAATAGTCATTTCCTCCCGCACTGACATGCATGCATGTACTAATTACTGAATCTGATATTCTGGGTGGCACGGTGGCTTAGTGCTTAGCACGTTCGCCTCTCAGCACTACGGATTCTCGGTTCGAATTCCCATCTGGGTGGAGTTTCCATGTTCTCCCCGTGTCCGCGTGGGTTTTCTACTGTTTCTCCGATTTCCTCCCACAGTCCAAAAACATGGATCAAGTCAATTGAGTTCTCCAAATTGCCCCATATAGAGTGTGTTTGTGTGCATGTCTGTGCGTGTGAGTGTGTGCCCAGCGATAGATTGGCGCCATGTCCTGGGTTTATCGGCCCAGCGCCCGAAATGTTCTCCCCTAGATGGACATGGGGAACCCCCCCCCCGCAACCCTAAAATAGGATAAAGCGGAAGATAATGAATGAATGAATGATTCCATCCTAAGGGTTTCAATGCATAACTGACACCAGAAGGTAAATAGCGCGTGACATGTTAAGTCTAATCTAAAATCGAATGCAAGAAACAACTTAACAATAGTAATAAAATCTAATGCCAAATCTGGCTTGCAACACCATGATGCATCTGAAATAAATATTTTTTTAATCAAAGTTTAAAGGTAAAACCAAAAGATTGAGAGTGAACTGATAACTTGCATTACAAATTCCATTATTTCTGGCTTCTCAAAACACAATGTAAAATGCCATGTAGAGCACATTGGGCACATAAAGGGAAGATGATGTTATGTTCAAAATGTTATGCTCATGCTGACATAGTGGGATATACAAAGATTTGAAAAAAAAAGTATTTGGATAAAGACCACAAAGCAACAAAAAATAAAGACAGAAAATGAGCAGCAGTTAATTACAGATTGATAGAGAGACTAAATGAAACGGAAGGGGTGTCTTGTTTAATTGTTATTGTTTGTTGAGAACATTATTACACATTATTTGTACAGCACAATTTCAGATTTTTATGTGTAAATGAATTCCAAAATATATAAGACAAAATAACTGCAAAGGTTCTATCACTTATTACCAGCACTTACAAGCATTTAATCTCAGCCCAATCAGTCATCATGGGTTCTGATACATACACAAACTCACATAGACATAGACACACTCTCACTCACATGCACATGCAAACACACACACAAAAAAAAATATTCCTTTGCATGATGGATGTAATGAGACCGCTATTACCTACAAACAACATGTTGGGCAGTTTGAGACTTAATTTTGAGTCACAGATCATGATGCATTACTCACCATGCCTAAAACAAAGTGTGTGTGTGTGTGTGTGTGTGTGTGTGTGTTTCCACTTAGCACAAGCTTTAGCCACATGGCCCATTAGGTACAGCTACAAAAAAAAGCATTAAAATCTCACACAGCCACACACACACACACACACGATTATAAACACAGGATTTTGCTAGGAACCATCATCCTCAAAACCTGAGCCAAGGATGCCATGTTGGAAAGGTCACAGACTGCCTTCCATCGCTCCTATTTGTCTATTTGATTAAGTCTGGCAATTAGTGCACTTGGTCACCCCACTGGTCATGTCCTATTTCACAGACAGCCAGTGTGAATACAAAGCAATTGGGATAAAAGGAGAAAAGAAGCAGGAGAAAAGCAAGGCAGAGGAGAAAATCTAAACGGCATGCCAAAAGGGCAACTTCAGACAGTTTGATGAAGCAATCAATCAGAAAGGTAGAAATGTATGAGACAAGAAAGGTTAGAAAAAATACTGGGAGAGAAGAAAAGTAAAAAAGAAAAAAAAAAGCTAACTAACCGAATGGGAGGGAAAAGATGTATAGTACATGAGGTGTGTAACTTAATGAATAACAAAAGAAATACATAATAAAAAGGATGAATCCTGTATCCTCTGCGCTGAGAGGCGAACATGCTAACAACCAAGCCACCATGTCACCCTAGCATCTCAATTATAAAACGAATAATAATAATAATAATAATAATAATACACAAACACTCACACAAAAACAAACAGAATGTTACATAACCACACAAACACAAAGAAAACCAATCTAGCCTCCCACACACCCACCTACACCATTAGATTCCTCTAAATGCACTGACAAAGGTCTGGTGTGATGGAAGCAGCATGTGACACAAACTTCCAAATAACGGCACAAAGCACCACTCCCAGATGGAGAGATGAAAAGAGAAAGAAAACCAGGGGAGTGTGTGAGTGTCACTTTCTCTTTACCGCATGATGCCATTGTGCTAAACTGTTGGAAATGTGTGCTTGTATTGACTGGGCTAAATGCTCAGTAATGGATTTTGTGTGTATGTGCGCATATGTGTGTGTGTGTGTGTGAAAGTGAGAGAGCATGCGAGAGAGAAAGAGAGAGAGAGAGAGAGATTGAGAAAGAAAGCAAGAGAAAAATAAGGAGATGAAGAGATGGATATTGACCTGGCAAAATGCTGTAAAACCTACATCTTTGCGATCTACAATCACTCTCTCACATTCTCTCTCTCTCACACACACACAAACACAAACACACACCTCCAGTGACCCCCGCCCAAAGAAAAAAAGTTTTATTGATCACTTTTGTGACTTCAATTGAGAAACCACACATCCAACACAGATCACACATGCAGTATATTTATGTACAGTTGCTGTGCGACAAATCATAAAATTTGTTTCCCCAAATGCTAAATGTATAATAATATCCAAATGATGTGTCATTTTGTAAATATAGTGCATGCTCTTATGTAAAACTATAATAATGATTATTTGTGATAATTAGTTGTATGCAATCCATTTCTCCAGCCCATGTCTGATTAATGTTGAGCTTCTGTCTTTTGTCTGTTATGTAATTCAAATTGCAGTACAAAGCAAATCCAAATGAATTGAAGTTGCTGCCAGGGTAATAGTGGAGCATCCAAACGATCTAATTGATGCCACAATGATTTCTTTCTTTGTCTTTCTGCCTGTACTCGGACAATTAATTTTGGTCTGCTGTCGATAATGGCTTGCTATTTTTTTAATGTCCTAGTGACAGGTAGTTACTACAGTCAGTTGCATTTATTTTTTAAAATGAACCACACTAAGCTACGTGTTGCCTCTGCTTAAACCACATTGGTGCAACATATCTCTGTATACATAAATATTTAAATGCTATGTTAGTCGCTGTAAGTCACATTTACACATGTTGGTATCAACTATAACTTATAAGTTATAGTTGATATAAACATTAAATTACAAGACAAAATAAATAAACACTTATAAGTGTTTATTTCTTTTATCTTGTAATGTAATGTTTATGTAAAAACATTTTTTTTACTTTGAAACTTTGAATTCCTGTTCCAACAAATAAAGCTATTAATAAGTAATTAGAAAGTAGCCAGGCAGGTGATCTAGCATTTCAGATGGCAGCCTACCCTGTCTGCCCAAACACCGCCACCATCCACCACTTTCCCCTGCCCAAATCTGACCTCCTGGTTCTGTATCTGACTAGGCTGCACTAGGAGGGTGGACCTGATCCTCTTGATCCAATAACTCCACTGCATGAAGGATGTTGAAGCACAGATCACATGTTGTCTAGCTTTCCCAACCCTACAAATTCCAGGTGGTCCACAGGCACAGATAGATGTGACTTTATTAATATTTGGATGATGAAGAGTCAGTCATGATAGAAGGGTGTGATTCAGCTGCGTTTTTTTGATAAAAGACAAAATTAGCCAACAGATCAGCTAATTGTGTGGCTAATTGTGCAGTGTGCAGTGAGGGTGAAGTGTTGAGGTTGAGGGAAAACAAAAACTCAGCTGCAGCACAATAAAAATCATTTCCATATACTGGTTAAACGCTGAACTTTATTCATAAATAAAGGGTATGGCAAATCTTGTCTCTAATCTTCATTGCTGTATGCTCCATGTTACATTATCCACCATAATAAACTGAAATAATATAGTGACTCCACAATAGAGATTAGATGAGTTAGTATTAATTATAAACACTTCATTATTTAAATTCCTTTTCATCAGTTTGTAGCATTAAGAACTAACATTTTACAATCAATAGACATTTTACAGATTACTAAAAGTTACCTTTGGGGTAAATACAGCACAAACTGTCTATTGTGAGTCCAGGCTAGACATGCATACTTATCATTTGCTGGACAGAGTCTTCTATTAATTATTTGTTGTTTTTCCCCCCACAGCTGCAGCTCAAATCCTCCACAGCTTTAACACATCATTTGGTGCTATCAATGCACTGTGACATGGATTAAGCTACCGACTTCACACAGGATTAAGGCAGAATGGCCATTATTGAAAATCCATGCGAGCTGTGTTTTCCTCACTCATCTGAAGTCAGTAGCACAGCCCACCTATTTGATTAATGTTTTGTCCTTGACATCATTCTTTATAATGTGCAAAATTATTTACTTCTCCTGAATAATCAAAAAACTGTCACACCACCACATTATAATATATGATTTTTAAAACACAAAGATCAAGCACATATTATAGCCATGCAGTGGAGCAATGCAATGCTTATCTAGTGAATTGTGACAGGAACAGGAAAAAATGTCTATGAAAAATTAAGGTTATTTTTATATAGGCATTAACACTGGTAATAACATTGGAAAAAAAAGGTTTCTAACATGCATAATATTCATCTCAGTATCTTCCACTTAATCCTTTACTGGGGAGGGGGCTGATACACCCAGGACAGGGTGCCAATCCATCGCAGGATACAAACTCTCTCTCTCTAACACACACACACACACACACACACATGTAATCAGCCTATTTACATTGAGTTCATGTTTTTGGACTGTGGGACAAAACCAGAGAATCCAAAGAAACCTGTTGAACATGTAAAGTCCACCCAGATTGGAAAACAAGGTAAAGGGTTAACCTGTTATAATAAATCTGTGTAGTTTTGAAGATATCTGATTGATGCTGCAACAGTTATGGTTTAAAAGCGAAGCTGACAAACTAAGCTGATGAAATTATAAACACAAATGGGTTCAAGAATAAGATTGTGAGTAAAAACTTTTAAAAATTAAGAATGCCAAATAAACCTTTAACAGTCAGTATTTAATATCTTTTGCAAGTTTTCCCAATATAAAAAAAAATTATAAGAAACTTAATTTATGCATAAATTAAGTGCATTCTCTGTCTATTTCATTGCAATAAAACACAACATTCAATTTAGTCATTTGCATAAAATAAACATAATTCAAAGGTAAAAAAAAAAACACCTAGACTGGTGACCGTATTTGTATCATACAGAAAATCCCCAAATCCTGATCTCTTTGCATGAAAGTTAGCATTTGCATGATTAACGATTTGTGTAAGCTATGCAGCCATTTGTACGCAGTCAGTAGCCCTAGGTCAAAGTAGTTTAAACTGTCTGTCAGTAAAAAAAAAAAAAAAAATGAATGGACCACTATAAGACTACCATTTTTTTTGCCACTGTGGTGCTGCTGTCTTATAAAGCAAATGGATTTCAAATACTGCGGTGTCACTGCTGGCAACTGATCTTTATTCTAAAGGATCTTGTGGTCAGGTCATGGACATACGGGGTGGAGAAGGATTAATGTAAATCATGCATCTATAGCTACAAGCCATGATATATAGCAAAAAGAAAACATACACATTGTATTAGCTGATATGATACTGATGTGGTTGGTAAACCTGAACAAGCTTTAGACATGTTCCATACAGATAGACACATGTGTAACAAAAGGAATTAGGACCAGGATCACAAAATGTGATTCTGTAATTTGAAAAATATGATATACATTAATTGCTTCTGTTAGAATATGCTAATCAATGTCACATCCAGACTGTATCTTTGTGGATCTAAAATAAATGGAGATAAGTTTACATTTAGATGTGTAAGCATGTGTAATCACTACCATCTGTACATGACCAAAATGCCGTCTGTTTTGGTGAGCTTGTTTTAAATCTGTTGCATAATATGCTGCATAAAACTCATGGTGAATGTGTGTGTGTGTGAATGTGTTTGTGTGTGTGTGTACACTTAGGAGAATGACCCTATCAGCAATTAACACACATTTTAGCATCTCTTCCTTCCTAACTGAGAATCCTTCCATATGTTTCCATAAATCTTAGGCTGAAGCCTGGCTGGATTAATAGATTTGCGCCACTGATGTCTGCTCTGATGTCCTGAGAGAGGGAAAAAAAGAAAAGCTGAGCCTTTAAAACCAAGTAACAGTGTTCTGTGTCAGCTATGGCAGTAATCCAAACCCCGAATATTTAGATTCTAAAACTCTAATGTTTTTTGATCTAACAATTCAGACAGTTTGGCCTGCTATGTATTTTATTCTGCCAGGATGATAAAGGTTCTGATAGTTGGACATGTGCTGGAATCATGCAAACAAACACTTCTTACTTGATACTTTGACAAGTGCCATTGTGAGGTTCGGAAAATCTGTCACTCACTTTTTCCCTGTAGTTAGCATGACAAGAAAGCATACAAGGAGAGAGGAAATTCACAAAGCAGAGTATGAAATGATTAAATGAGATTAGATTCCATTATTGTATAACAATGCTTAGTGGCAAACATGATGGCGCCTTTACACAAAACAAATATATTTAAAATAGAAAAAAGCTTGAATAAAGTAATAGGTTGTAAGAAGCAGTGACCCTCAAAATTTAAGCATAAGATTTTTTGTAGATTTTTTGAAGAGACAGTCCACATTCAAACAGAAGAAATCTGCGCAACAAAGTTCATTCCTTCAAGGCAGCTGTTAACTTTATGACAGAAGTGCACATTTAGCATACACATTTATATCTAGGATGAGGTAGAACAGGCTGTTCAGAGTCTGTCAGTATCTACATCAATTTTTTGGAAAATGCTAGAAGCTATTGTCCATATGGGCCAGTACTCCTGCAGAAAGATTTAACCACCATGTGATATTTATGCTATGAAACAATGTTGTTTCAAGAAAAATCTTTTTAAAAGATCTTTTCAAAGATTTATTTTTTCAGCTTATTGTCTTAAAGCAGCAGTTTCCCATGTGTGTCTTTCTAAAAACTACTTTCTAAGTGTAACTATGAGTATTTAAGTGTAGAGTACAGATTGTCATGTAAACCAAACAATTCATGTTCACTGTTTGACAGTTCTCATTTAGCCCTGGGGTAGAATCTGAGTCTGTTTGTTTATGATATGATGGCCTAGAGCATCTATCAGTGGGCAGCAGGTCAAACACTAGATTTCCAGATAGGAAAGGTCATTTAGTATATTGGTGCTCTCCTAGAAAAGTGAAAGCTAAATAAGTCCCTCAAAAAGTAAATAACGAACAATAGTAAAGATAATAAAGCCTATATAAAGTCAAATGTCTGTGTGTGTTCCTTATACAGATTCTTACTATTGCTTCGATTACCACAAAATTTGACATACTTACACTTCAGAAACCTGCAAAAATAAACCAATCTGCATGTTGTTTGCCTTTTATTTTTAACAATTTTTATGTCAGTAAATCACATGGAATTTGCAGCCACATTTTTTAAAGATACTGTATTTTTTTACAAGTATTTAGCTTATGCTCTATTGCATTTATACTTCAGTCTAATCAGGAGGTCTAAACTGAAATGTTTGGTGTGTAACATAGGTCAGATGGCAGCACTCAAATTTGTTCAATTACAGAACAGTCACACCAGATTTAATCAAACATAACCCATCAAGAGTGAACTGTAAACACAACCTAAGTGTTAATCCACCTGCTAAGCACATAATACACCAGAAAGGAATTAAAAAGTGCAGTAAAATGTATCCAATGTATCCAAATGTAAAATGAATCCAAGATCAGAGCAATATCAAGGTTATTTAAGCTTACATTGATGCACAGACTGTAAATGCAGAACATTTTATAAGATGCCACACCTAAAGGTACAACTTTATGTTTTGAGACTAGTAAACTGATCTGATGAGCCAAAGAATAATTTTCCAAGACTCAATAACTGAACTGTCCAACACTTGCGGCTGTTGAAATGCCTTTGGATGTGAGGATGTAAACCGCTTATCTGGTCTGCAAGAAAAAAAATTCAGCTGTTTTCTCCTGCTAACTGCACTGCCACTCTTAAATCTGCAAAATGAGAACGTGAATGAGATAGGATTACATGGTTAATGCAGGCAGATGAAACAAGGCTGAGCAAAACCTCCCACTTGAAAAGGATTAGATTGAGCTGTGCATCTTCTCAATTCATACTAAATCAGACCTTTAACCACGATGGTTGAATTATATGTTTTCATGAATCAACTTACTCCTACAGTCTATGTATATGTATATGTTATATATGTATATGCATATGTTTCGACACCCTTTGTCATTTTCACTACAATAAAACTCTTCCACAGTTATGTGACTGAACGCTTTGTCCAAGTATGTCCACCAGTAACATCGTAAGTTAACAGATGATCCTGTGTTAAATCAGATGCCAGGTCTTATTCAATTCCACACACAAGGGGCCAGCATCTAATTTACAGGGACATTGAGTGATGTAAGACATTAATTTAGCAGTAGTATACAATTAGACACTAAAGAATGTAATGATTTTTCAGCCTACAGGATGACCTCATGTTACAGTATCAACCAGTGTGTTAAGTAATATCTAATTACATTAGATGTTTGTTTGTTTTGTTTTTTTAATTGTAAATGCTTTTTTGAGTGACATGTTTCTGCAGCCTTTGAAGAAGAGGAAGATTGTGTAGACGAATGTTTTATATGCAATGTTTTAGAAAATGAATCAAATGCATCTAGAGCCAAACTAAAGCTAGTTCAAAAGCCCTAATGAGTTTAATTAGGCAATGATACAATGTTATCAACCTCTTGCTGTCCAAATAGCAGGATTCTTCATATTTTAGTGTTTGATTTTTGATGTTGCTACCTAAATCATTTTGTGTAAAAAAAAAAAAATGACATCTCTCCGCAGGTAGTGAAATGGATAAGCTTCTCTGACTTCCTTAGCAACGAGTTTTCGCTCAAGTAATGCCAAGGCTGGCGGGTGATAATTGCCTTGCACAATTTATTCTACATTTCCACCTTCTCAGCGAGAGTGCAGAACACAAGTTTACAATCATGATATAAAATCCTGAATTACGCAGCAACGTGCAACAACGAATAGATAGAAAAAGACAATGAATTAATAGAAAATTTCTGATGGATACATTGAATATTCATAGATATATAAAACAAGCAGTTGAGATCGATGCGATTTCAGCCGTATAAAGGAAAATCGTGGCTCTGTGATAGCTGAGAGGGGAAAAGTTTATTTTGAAACTTAAAAAAGCACAATGGGGTTCCATTTACCTCTTTTATCTTGGACTTTGACTGTAATCTCCACTACCGGCTCATTCTCCCTGTCCAGGCTCCTCGAGATCACCAATTCCCCGCTCTCTCGACTGACCGTGACAGGGGAGTTTTCTGAATCCGGGTAAAGCAGTTCAAAACTTGCCGATTGAAATCTGACCGAATTCAGGTTCATGATCACTGAGCCGATGGCGGCGTCTTCAGACACACTCACGGCCACGGGACTGCTGGGCTCCAGCGCGGAGCGGGACCTCCTCGGGAGTCGGGGGAACGCGGCGAGGGAGTTCGGCCACTGCCGGGGACTGATCTCCACTTTCATCTGACGACCCGTGCGAGATGGCCAACCGCGGTCTTTGGCAAACACACTAAACTTAATGGGCGACGAGAGTCCCAGGATGGAGTCGACCAGGAGCACGTCACCCGTTTTGGGCACCACGTAGAAGCTCCCGTTTCTGGGCAGCGCGTAATAGATGAGTTCGGCGTTCTTCCCGCTGTCGGTATCTTCCGCGCTCACTTTGTAAACCACCGAGCGGAGCGCCGTCGCGTCGTCCAGCGTTATTTTCACATCCGCGTGCTGAAAAGCCGGCTCGTGGTCGTTCGTGTCGAGTACATCCACCCGGACGGACGCCACGACGCGCTCCTCAAAGGCGCAATCGGCGCAACACAGCCCCACACCGAGCTGGTACTCGGCGCGTTCTTCCCGATCCAGGACGCCGGCCGTTTTGAGTAGGATGTGGCCGTTTTTCCCGTGGTGTGCAAAAACCCGAAAGTCGGCGCTCCCCTCGCCAACGAGCTTTAAATAGGCGCCCGAGCCGGAACACCAGCGCTGCGCGTCGATGCGCCTCGCCGGTATACTCAGTCCGTTTACCCTCGACCCCGGCGGGGAGTTTTCAAACACGTGTCCGTGGAAAAACGGCGTCCTCTCGTCCGTCTTATTTCCAACCACAAAAGTCACCCAGTAGAATATAAAAAGCGTCCAAATCATTTTCGGCTTTTGGGGTCGCGCCGCGCTCTCACTGCGGGCTCACCAGACAACATTTATTAGGCGAAACATAGCAGGTTGATACAAATTTGTTTGGCCAAAATAGCCCTCCGTCAAGAAAACGCGCGTCCTCAAGTTATGCATCGAGTTGCTTTGTCCGAAGCCATGATTTTCACCCGCGGCGGAACTTTTGGAGCGCTCGGTGCGGTGCGGTGCGGTGCGGTGCGGTGCGGTGCTCAGTGCGTGGCGGCGGCGGCGGCGGCGCTCTGCCTCGCAGCCTCTCAGATAAAGCTCGCTGAGTTTAGCGAGAGCAGCACTCTCACTCCGGACAGCGACTCGAGGGGAGGGGGCGTGGCCACTCACACCACGCGGGGAATCCTCAGGGAACAACCACTCCCCCCTCTGCGTGAAGCATCCCAAACTGCCAGCGCAACTAGTTACCCGAGGCTGAGAAGTGTATTCGGGCTAAATAGATCTATTAAAACAGGGATGTCAAACCCAATAGTATCGGGGGCCAAAACTCAAAGCACACTTTAAGGCACGAGCCAAAACGGATAAACATTTATAGGACACACTAAACGTGAATGTTTTCTAAACATTCATTCATTCTTTCATTCATTATCTTCCGCTTTATCCTATATTAGGGTCGCGGAGGGGGGGGGTTCTCCATGTCCATCCAGGGGAGAACGTTTCCCATCTATCGCTGGGCACACGCAGACAGACACGCACACGAACACACTCTACATGGGGCAATTTGGAGAACTCAATTGACATGATCCATGTTTTTGGACTGTGGGAGGAAACCGGAGAACCCGGAGGAAACCCACGTGGACACGGGGAGAACATGGAAACTCCACCCAGATGGAGATTCGAACCGGGAATCCCTAGCGCTGAGAGGCGAACGTGCTAACCACTAACAACTAAGCCCGTTTTCTAAACATGAACAGGAATAAAAACCAGACATGACTATTTATTCATTCATTCATTCATTCATTATCTTCCGCTTTATCCTCTCCTAGGTTTGCCAGGGGAGAACGTTTTGAGCACTGGGAAGAACTGGGTGCCCAGAACAGGGTGCTGGGCACACTCACACAGACACACACAAACACACACTTTATGGGGCAATTTAGAGCTTTCAATTTACCTTGATGTCCTGTCCTGGATGTATCTGCCCAGTGCCCGAGATGGTCTCCCCTGAATAGGCATGGGGAACCCCCACACGACCCTAGTAGAAGATAAAGCAGAAGATAATGGATGGATCAATGGAATTGACCTTGAATCCACGATTTTGGACTGTGGGAGGAAACTGAAGAACCTTGTTGAAACCCACGTGGACATAGAGAGAACATGAAAACTTGACCCAGATTGGGGTTCGAACCTGGAATCCCCAGCGCTGAGAGGTGAGTGTGCTAACCAATAAGCCATGAATAGACAGGAATATTATTCCATAATAAATCAACTTACATTTGGTCATAAACTTTATATAACCTAAAATATTGCTCTCTATAAATAATATTTAAAATATGAGCATGGTCCAAAAAGTAAATAAATAAATGAAATAAATAAAATAAAAAAAGGGCCGGGCCATTAATTACAAAAAAAAAAAAAAAAAAAAAAAAAAAAAAAAAAAAAAAACAGATTGATGTAAATCGATCCATATCTATAAGCCATATCCAGCCCGGCCCGCGGGCCTTGAGTTTGGAACCTAATTATTAAAATATACTGCAAAAAAAATATTGTAAATAGTCAATAGTAAATAAACAACTTGGTTCCAGTTGCTGGAGTACCTCTGTTTGGATATGTTACCCCTGCAGGCATTTGTCTCAGCAGAGATCCGCATGCATTTGATGACTTCAGGTGGTCTTCACCAACACTGTGCTTACAGACTGCGATTTCAAGGTGCACTTTAAAGCAATTCTGGGGTGGTATGGTGGCACAGTGGGTAGCTCTTATGCCTTGGTTCCTCACTGGGCATCCTGGGTCTTTTGTTTGGTGTTTTTATGTTTTACCCCTGCACGACTGGTTTTCCTTCAGGCACACCAATTTTTTCCCCCTATCTAAAGACATGTAATTCAGGTAAATTAATTCTAAATTGCCACAGATGCAAATGTGTTCATCAAAGTCTATTTAGCAGTTTTTCTTTAAAGGATTGAAGACCCATATTGGATGTTTTCATGATTTTTATCCAATCCAATGAAAAGGATACACTTCAACATTAGTGTAATTTTTATTAGAATTGCTTAAAAAATAAGTAAATGAATAAATATAGCTGTCTCCATTAAAGCATTTGATAACCAGATCTTACACTAAAGTATAGTCTAAGCAAGTTTATTTTTAGGGCTTTGCTCAGGTTTCTGAGGAGTAGCTTGGTACTGCTAGTACTTAAAACATTTGGTTTGCATTTCAGTACATTGAGCATAGTATTATCTAGAAGAATAAGCTCTAGTTTTATAAAAAATATTTTAATTAGTAACTTATTATTTCTCGGGCAGCACGGTGGCTTAGTGGTTAGCACGTTCGCGTCTCAGCGCTAGGGATTCCCGGTTCGAATCCCCACCTGGGAGGAGTTTCCATGTTCTCCCCGTGTCCGCGTGGGTTTCCTCCGGGTTCTCCGGTTTCCTCCCACAGTCCAAAAACATGGATCAAGTCAATTGAGTTCTCCAAATTGCCCCATATAGAGTGTGTCTGTGTGAGTGAGTGTGTGCCCAGCAATAGATTGGCGCCCTGTCCTGGGTGTAACTGCCCAGCGCCTGAAACGTTCTCCCCTGGATGGGCATGGGGAACCCCCCCCACACCCCCCCCCCCCCCCCCCCCCACGACCCTAATATAGGGTAAAGTGGAAGATAATGGATGGATGGATTATACATTCCATAAACAAGGAACATGTTAAATATTTCTATATTTGCTAATTATTTACTAATTTGTTAGTTAGTTTTTACCAAACCCAACAAATGACATACTTTAGCATCAGCCTTTCTTCTGATGTATTTTCTGGATGCTTTTGTGGTTTAACTGACCTCAGATTTTGCTTTGATTCTGTTCTACTAGACTTGTTTTAGGAGTCACATAATACAGTTTGATACTAATAAATAAAGAATGAGCAGCTCCTTGACAACCATTACAATCAGCACATTCTGATGGTAAAATCTGAAAATAAAACCAATAAGCTGATGTGCAGCAGGATCTATTTAGCAGATAGAACATTCTTTATTTATTTCGTCCTTCGACAATTTATTCTGTGAATCCAGCTTCAGTTAAACTTATGAGAAAGGTCTGAAAGTTACATCTTAGAGTTACATCTGAAAGGCATCTTAGTAAAAAATAAATAAATAAGAATAACTAAAAATGAAAAACACAGGGTTTTAAAACTACAGCAGAGGTGTCCAATCACACCAGCACAACACAAACTAACATGTTACTACCTGTTCAGTGTTACTGCAGTGCTGAGAATCGTTCACTACACAAATAATTCCTGATCTGTGGCAGTCCTTTGGATGTTGTGACTGTTAGAGTACAGAAAGCAGAGTAGAGGTCACTAAGTAGTATATCTATATAGTAGATCTACTACATATTTATATAGTAAAAAGTTAATGAGACAGTAAAACATAGTAGTATGGTATTACTTTGTAAAATTTCCCATTACTAAACAGCAATAAATAGTAAAAAGCTATTTTACAATTACTAAAGGATAGAAAACGACATTGTTTCAAACCTAGTCTAGATAGTCCACCATAATTCAAATATCAAAGCCAGCACCTTTTAAATGCATGGAGTTGCAGTAGTGTCATGTTATCTTAGAACCCTTACTGGAAAGTATTTCATTTGATCCCATTGGCACAAATGTATCAAATCAAGATAGAGATAGATAGATATTTATTGATCCCAAAGGGAAATTTAGAGGACAGAGCTACTGGCAAGGCTGCCACTCACACGGGTGCCAGAAATGGTTGTAGCATTTAATCATGCATTTCTTACAATTATATTACCCATTTTTACTTTCAAAACAGCACTTAGTATGATCAATTACACAAATAATTAAAATAAGTGAACGAAAAAGTGATGCAATCCAGTGGTTAACAAGTTTTCACCTTTTTGGGTGTTAATATGCATTTATTTTTGGTTGAATGGTTTGATGTTACAAAAAAGTCAAAAATATATATATTCAGTTTTTAATTGCAGATTTAGAAAAAAACTTTTCTGGAAATAGGGTTTGTATTTTAAAGATTTATTTCTTTATAATGTTTTCCCTTTTTTCATAAATAAATTAATAACAAATAGTGTCAAAGTTATGGAAAATCTGCATGCCTAAAACAATAACACAGATAAACAAAAATATTTTTCCATCTATAAGGTATGAAATAATTTTTATTTCTTGTTTATTAATGTACATTATGGTTCATTATCCATGGCTAACCATGACATTCAATAATATTAGTTCCATTTCAGTAAAAAGCTTATAAAACAATGCACTAAAATCTATAATAGTTTCACGCCTTTGCCCTTGGTTTTAGCAGTTTTTACCATAACAATTTGGCTTTGAGACATAAAACCTAATGATCGTGTCTGTCATATTTGCATTCGACTAGAGGGGAGGAGGCTACTGCTTTTGCGTGACATGCCTGTTACAGCATATAATTAGAAAGTCTGGCAGTCAGGCCTGTCATCAGTGGCATGGCTTCTGCAGAAGTGTTTTCTGTTAATGAGCCTTGTCGACATGCACTTTTACCCCCATAGAGTAGTGCTTGGTCAAACATTCTTAACACTTTAGAACGTTGCTTGAGTATGAGCCTGCTCAATACATTGCTTCTAAAATATACTGTCCCATGATGCCAGCCACGATAGCACATTTATTTCAAGTTCAAAAGATGTGATGTCACAATGTAAAAATATTTACAAAGTCAAATCTAGGTGGCAATCACCGCACAAAACACAGCAGTAATTTATTTTCTTGTTATCGTATAGCCAATAGCCAGTAACAACTTATCTGGTAAAATCAGAAGGACTAGATAGAAACACAAGCCCAAGTTTTTGTTCCTTTCTTTATTTTTTGACGAGTCTATACCCTCCCTTTTTAATTCTTATTTGTATCATGTATATTAAGAGTGCAGGTTTGATGGAAACATTTTAAGTTCACGGCTTACTGAACTTTTATAAAAAAAATAAAATTGCAACACAAATTGAAACAGATAAATACATATTTTATGTAAGATTCGAGGTTGTTAAGGAGTTCATGAGAACTTAGTCTAGCAGGTTTTCCATCAGCTTAGTATATGGGTCACTAATACCAGTGCAAAACTGGCAGGCTTTTTCATTCTGTAAAGCTGCTTTGTGACAATGTACTGTTGTAAAAAGCACTACATAAATACATTACTTGAACTTCAAAGCAGAAGATCACACCACTGCAATGATTTCTATAATAGTCAGCGAGTCAGCTTTACCTGAATTATTTTTAATGACAGTATAAACACGAACAGAATTAAATCCAAATAACACATTGTGTAAAAAAAAAAAATTCTTTATACAGTGCCTTTATCAGTGCTCTTTATCAGTAAATAGCTTAGATATTATATATATATCTATAGTATATATATATATATATATATATATATGTTTCATTATAAGTTCATATATTTCTTGGTTTATTTCTAAAAGTGTAAATGTAAACTCATTTGGTTTGAATTAAAATATAAAACAGTACAAGCTAAAATGGTAGAACCATTATTACGGGTTTAGTCTTGTGAAAGCTGAAAACCCTAGGTCATGAGACTGCTCTGGATGACTAAACAATCCCATCCCAACAAACAGCATGCTATGCCTAACTTGTCAGATGCAACAGAGCAGTGAAATGCAACATTTCCGAACACTACATTTCTTTTTTTTTTTTTTCTCATGTGGCATACAGATATATTGTTTATTCTAATACCCCACTCTTAATAACTATTTCCTTTGAGACCTCAGAATAACTCTTTCCTACCCGCTAAGAACACATTTACATAACCTTTATTCCTACCTCCATTTCTGTGCTTTGACAATCTGACTAATAATAAGTAATATATATAAGTATATAAAAATATAAGTATAATAAGTAAGACAATCTATTAAATGTGCTTTATAAAAAGCATGTTCATGTTTTTTGCATTATATAATGAGTGACTAGATTTAGTTACCTTGAATGTGGAGTTAAAACTCATTTTAACAAAAAATGTAAATTATATATAATGCACTTTTTAAAAGCATTCTTTAATACATTTTGTTATTATGTGTAAGTGATTCAACCATGAAGTGGCTCAATTGTTATATTTAATAAATTTTTTAAATTTTTATATTTTATTCTTTTTTGAGGTTGTTTTGTATCATTTATTCTAAACAACGCCGCCTCTCATGTTTTCTTTTTTTTTATCTTCAAAAGACAGATTAAATCGCAAATTCAGTTTGTGGTGAACAAAGCAATTGATTAGTTTCTTAGGGAAAATAATTCCTGAGTCATTGAGTTGACTGTATTGCCTCCTTCATTCGTGTCCTCAGCCGTAAAGTAATTGCCATGTTCACAGACACACAATAAAAATGAAACATCTTCCACTGTTCCACAGACAGCATTTATCCAAATGCTGCTTTATAGGAACTCTATTCAATATTCCTTTTTGCTCAAAGCCCATTATCTCATTCATGACTGCTTGAGTAATTGCTTTTCTCATAACTATTCCTGCTCCAAAAATCTGTTTTTTAAAACCAAACCGTACATTCTCTTTAACAAGTTCTTGTGTCAGTCTCACAAATGAGGTCATGACCAGCTCAGACTGCAGTTTGGGAGGATATATGGTGTGGTGACAGAAGATGAGCAGGTGTGCCATAATGAGGGAATTGGTGCTGCCATAACAAATGCAAATTGTTTGGTGAACAAGCCATGGCAATATAGTCGGTTACCCAAATACCTGCTTTCTGCATTGAATAGGTTACAGTGGTCATGTGCCAAAGCACTAAGGTATATTTATGCCTGAGGCTTGTCACACTCTTTCATAATATGGAAGTGTTGGTGAATATCGATCAGATGAGCATGAGAGTTCCTGTGCACAAAAGTTAGAATTTGGACAAATAATCTTAAACCATGGAGATTTAAAAGCAGGGTTAAAATATATCTAAAAAAATCAAAGGTGCTCAAATATTAAATACAAATGCTAGGGCAAGAATAGTTAAGATAACCAATACATACTGTACAGTGTAATGTGTTATAAAAATCTAATGAACCGAATGTTTTGACTATTTTAAAACATAAAATCTTTATTGTACGTCTAAAATATTAAATGGATAGGCATATAATTCTCATATGATTGTAAACAATATATTTTTTTTGTAAAATTATTGCTTTATAACTTATAAAATACATTACAAATGCAGTACATTTCGTACTTTTACATCAGTTGATTTGCAATGTCGGTAAAAAATTGTACAATGTTCAGTGCATTAACATTTTTTTCTCTGAAATGTTAATTGCTAATGATTTTAGATGTTAATGATGCTAAAAGTATATTTTGTATTTGCTATTCCTCTTAATGCACTTGAAAAATATGGCACTCAAAAATTTCAAAGATGAGAAAAATAGAGTAATTACATTTGTATGTAAATATGCTTATGTATCTTCAACATGTTTTATAGCCTAATAAAGAAAAACAGTTTCATATTATTTGGAAACAAATAATACACTTTATACAATAGGAGAATTTCCAATGGAATTACAATTGATTTAATAATAAATAGTGTAAATGGTATACCAGACTATATAGTCACTTCCCCAACTCCCTCCGACTCAGTAAATACCTTTTGAGCTTGTGCACAGACCTTACAAAAAATAAAAAATATATTTTCCAATATACAAGCTGCTGTTTTTTCTTCTTCTTTTTTTCTAATAACTGAAGGTATATTCATAATAGGAATGACCATGGTCATGGTATTTTTGTCATGGTGATCTACAATACAGGTTTATTTATTTTCAAAATCATTTTTATAAATGAATGCCTTCAACATTAGAAAATATGAAAAGAAACAGAAGTAGTTCTGTCACCTTGCATTAAGCATATTTAGAGGAGTTACATAAATGCATTATAAAAACTTTTCATTTGTACTGCCCATATAAGTTTGATTTTCAGTGCTTGAAAACTTATCCTTGAAAGACTGTATTATGCATACATAACATTTTCTTGAATCCTGTAAAGTTTGTGGTGGAATGGCATGGTGTTATGCATAAACAACTAAAATCTTATGTGATGCTGTCTTTGTGATTAGATTCCAAAAACCCTTGAAAAATCCAAATTCAAGCATGACTGGTCATACATACTATGTAATGTTTTTAATGTTGTATTGTTGTAATTTTATGTAAATGTATCATACATTTCTTTGAAATGGTGTTGAAAAATGCACATGCTATCTCATCAATCTGTAAAACTACCTTGGCCATGAAGTGGTTCTGTTTAACACTGTAAAGAGGTAGATAAAGCCATGAGAGAGGGCAAGAGGCCCTACAGGATCCACACTAACATAATTGAAATGCTGCTCGAGTACTTAACCTAACTGTGACAAATGGTGCCTTGACATGACAAGAAATCATGGCCCAATGGCACTCAACACATGCATAAACCAAGGCACAGATATCTATCTTGAGGTTATTTTATGAATTTGAGGAAACTGTAAGGCTTTCCTATCTGAGAGAGAACCCATGACTAGCATCATAAACTTAACATTTGTATTCTCTGTGAACAAACTTCGGCAATAGGAAGTCTGAAACAGCATTTTCCCCCTTTGAGCGGTGCAAGGTTTAAAAACACTTTGGACATTGCAAACATACTGTACAATGTGCCTCAGATTAATTAAGTAAGGGCAATATGTGCTTCTGTGAGTAGATGTGTGAAAAGCAGCAACTGCTACAAGATGCTTGGTAGGTAGAGAATACATTCAGATAACATGATTTAAAAGAGTTTCTACTAAAGCAGAAACAGGGTCAACAGCTTAAGATGTAATGCTAAAAATTAGTAGTCTAAAAGCTAAAGAAAACAGTACAAATAGTTGATGAATGAGTGGGCTTCGCTGTTCATGGTAATGAGATTGCATAAAATGTTAATGAACAAAAAGCCAAAGAGAGACTTAGCAGTGCTGACGATAACAATAGGGCCTCTTTTGATTATGCACATCAACTAAGTTTGCAGTAAAGAGTAAGGAGTAGTTGTTTTATTAAGGCACCCACCAGATTTGAGTATAATGTGCAGAGGGAAAGGCCAAATGCTATTCGATTGGATTATGTCAAATACTACAGGTATGTTTTATTCAGGTATATTATTAAAGACAGGGTTATGTTTTGGTGGGCTTTTTGTTACAATATGATCCAGCAAAAATTGCGAATACTGATTTGGTAAATTTACTAATTGCCTCAAATATGAAAATACACCAGCTGTAGTAAGTAAGCTAGCAATGATTGATGCTTTTTTATGCATGCCAATCAAACAGTCCCTCATATTTACTCACAGTTATTAATACCGACCAATTAGTCACTGGCTCCGAAAGTTCAACATTAGCAAAGATATTGACGATTTTTGTAGAAGTACAAATCCCAGTTAAAAATAATATCTAAATATCTTTAAACTTACTGTACTTCAATTTAAACCCTTGATCAGAGGACCCAAACCCTGTATATCTAAAAATGGGGTACTGACACAGGATTCAAAATAAACAGGAAACCACCTATGGTGGCAGCCAAAGCATTAAGCGATTAGTGGCACACTTTGGATTTATGACTGCATTAAAGACATTGGCCATGGCTTGGCTTTTTAAACTGCATTGACAGGTGAAGAAAAATAACTGTTTAGCCTGTTGTGTGTGTGAGCAGAGTCTGTCTGCTAATTTAGCTGGCTTAATGAAGTCTTTGCTTGCTTGAAGTAGCACATGTTTACATAGTTTTGTTGGGGAAAAAAAAACAAAAACCTTCAAATAAACCAGAGCTGGTGATTAGCGAAGAGCATCAGCAAATGATCCATACGCTGAGAGTCTAATCAGTCCGAAAGTAAATAAAAAAAAAAAAATTAGCAAAAAACTAGCCTGAAATATAGTGTTTAGATCAGCAAGAAAAACAAGTCTTTACTTATGCTTTCTCAAACGTGTTGTATGTTGTAGTTTTATAATGAATGGCTTCAGTAAAAACATCTTGTGTTATTGTGCTAGCAAATTAAACACATACTAAGGGCTTTTACATCATTAAACAAGAAAAATACAACCATCAAAAATAGTGCTGTGGGCTTGTTTACTGCCAAATGACGACTTTTTACTGCCCCTTTTTATTTGTCTTTTACTGATGATTTAATGTAATGATTATGTAAATTTTAGCCATTACAAACCTGAACTAACAAGTCTTTGTTATATGATTGATAAGCATTCATTCATTCATTATCTCCCGCTTTATCCTCTATTAGGGTCACGGTGGGGTTCCCCATGCCCATCCAGGGGAGAACGTCTCGGGCGCTGGACAGATACACCCAGGACAGGGCGACAATCCATCGCTGTGATTGACAAGCAAAAAAATATATTACTATCGACAGTCCCATGTATTAGATTGTTTATATGTATACCTTACTGATAAATTGTGTGTGTGTGTGTGTGTGTGTGTGTGTGTGTGTTAGAGTACACGGTGCAAGATAATAGCAGGATTTGAATCAGCCTTTGTCCTTACTGCAGTTTCATAAAAACCTGGGCGATTTGAATGCCCTCTTCAAAGCCTTAATAAATAATTAAGATGAAAAGAGAGTTTAGGCTACTCAGAGGCTGTAATCACAGTATAAATTCCACAGGGAATACTGTAAGTGTGTGGGCTTGCTAATGTCTATATCAATGAGTGATATGCAGTTTTAGCCCTAGGATATTTCAGATCAAATTTCATGATGGTTTACAGTGTGCAGACATCTCCTTTTTTATTATGATGAGTGAATACATGCAAATTTTAGTACATACCTGCAGAATGGTAACTTTGCATGAAAAAAATGAAAGTGAATAACAAACTATACTAAAATTAATGGAATAATATCCATCATCCCATTATGCTTAAAAGAAACACACCAGTAAGCCCTCTTGCTTTGTTTAATTAAAACAATAAATTAAATGAATATATAAATAAATAACTAATGTAGATACAAATCCTTCTGTCGACAGAAGCAATATTGACCTCATTAACATGCATGTTGTCTCCTTGGCTATGAAAATAATTTACATTGCTTATACTTAACCACACAGACGTATTCGTACACATCATATAAAAGTACAAATATTTTAAAATGGATTATAGAGCATTATTTTTTAAAACAAAGAGCGTAAAATAAAATTATGTGAGTTGAAAAAAAGTTTGGCAAGCAATAACGGTCACATTTGCTCCACCTTTTCAGTTTCCACTCAGTTCCATTTCATTCTCCAAGAGGACACGGTCCAACTCTCTCAAGCCCTGACACCTGCATATCTATTCTGTTATATAGATACACCTTTTTGTCAATTTAGCAGCCATTCCACCCCTTCATTTTTTAATTTTTTGGTGGATTCTTATGCATTTTTAATGTTTTCAGATTTTACTGTCTGAATGATTAACCCGGTCCTTCGGGTGGCCTACGGTTTCCATGGTCTTTTTCTTGGGATTTACAAGTATTCTATGACAGCTTTAGGTCCTATTTTTGTTTAACCTTATAAATTTGTTACATTTACATTTGTTTCAGCTTGTTTACCTGTGAAGCTGTACTGCTCCATCACAGGACCGTTTGTTGAATAGCAGGCTGCTCACTGATTGTTAATTGAAGACCTACCTGCCTGTATCTTTTTGATTATACAGTATATTTGCTTCATACCCAACTTGACAAACAAATTCATGTTAGCAAACTAATGGTCAAAGCTATTTAAAATATTAGTACACAACTTAAACTAATAAATTAATGGAAATAATGCAAATAGGATAAACATAACAGAAATTGAATAAAGTTGTGATTTATCTGTAAACTTTATGTAAGGCAAATACTATTGTGACTGTTAAACTGAGTATTTATATAAAAATAATTTATTTATTTACATTTTAAAAAGTAGATATAATTGGAAAGACATTAAAAATGATGCCACATTGAATGACAGTGGTCTATCTTCCGATGTAATTTTATGGTGTTCATATAAGCAGTTGATAAACAAAAGATACAGAATGAAATGTTAAAAAATGGAAAATAATGTTTGAAATAGTTTAGCCTTCAGAAATACAAATTTTAATTAGAGAAAAAAAAAATCTTACAAATAAATTATATCCTCAATTATCAGATTATGAAAAGATACAGAATGAAATGTTAAAAAATGGAAAATGATGTTTGAAATAGTTTAGCCTTCAGAAATACAAATTTAATTTTTTCTTATTTATTCATTTTTTAGTAAATGCAGCCATTTTTAAAGGCCATTTGTAGCAGCATGGGACTCTTCCTGTTCCACAATTTCACAATTACTAGCATGAAGCTAGTTTAACTTTAAAGTAGAGATGTAAATGATTTTTGTTAATTTGCTCTACTCTGCTTATTCTCATCATTCTCATTAGGGGTACTGAAGCCAATCCTATTACTCATTGGGAAAACATACAAATTCCACATAGAAAAGACAAAGAAAGGACCTTGTTTTGCCAATTTGGGAATCCAACCAAGACTGTCTTGCTTTCAGGCATAGAAACAAACTGCTGTGTCACAATTACATCGGAAATAAGCAGTCATTTTTTGAATGACATAGTTAATTATTTTTATATTTTCCATCTCTATACAGACTTCTATGTGGATATAGTATAAAAAATAAATTGTTGCACTGTTCATGGTTCTCCCTAATTATAGATGTGACATGTATTTGTATTTAACTGAATGTCAATAGAGCTAATGTTTGTAAAAATCTATAATAAAAATGTAAAATAAATAAATTAATTAATTCTACAACATCACTTACAGATACATATGCTCACACTGTTGCAGTGAAGTAGCATACACACACCACCCCATTAACTCAGAGTTTCAATAATACCCCTTGATACAAGAAGCTATATTCTGATTTTTCTCTTTTGTTTGTAAGGATTTTATAATCTTTGAAATGAAATTCGGTCTAGACTATTTGATTTTTATAGTATTTAATAAAGCAGTTATAGAGTTATTAGCAAGCCCAGGTAATACAATTTCTAAAAACACTTACTATACTTTTTAATTTTTATGAAAAAAAAACAAATACATACATATAGATAAATAATATATGCGTTAAACATAAGTCAAATAAATGATATAGAATAAAATAAAACTTTTTTACTACATCAGTTTGTGTATCTTGAGGGATAAAATGTCTTTAATGTAAACATGGCGATGTAAACATATACATATATATATATAAATAATTGGCTTGATGATAACTTTATGCAATATTAACTCTGCTCTGGGATTAGACTTTGTCAAATGTGTATTGTGAAACTTTGATGTCTTAATATGTGCCAAGGCAGACAACTAATAATCAGTTAGAAGGACATTTTCACAAAGACATTAATGAATATAGCTGTCATTCATGAACACCGCCGAACAAATCAGTTGTGACAACTTCATGTTGTCCTAACTGGCACCGACAATTTTAAGTTATAGAATGCATTCAAGGCACGAATTGTTCTCATGTGAATACAAGGCCCTGTGTCAATCACAAATTATCAGACCTGCATGCATGTTTGAAATCATTTATCAGACAACCTTCTGATCTGTTGGCCTCAATAATTTCAGGCTTTGAACAGCTTATCAAAACACATGAACACCTGCCTAAGAAAAGTTATGTGCTATTTCAGTGGCGTTGTACAATAATTTCATTTTATTTTGCATTCTGTTTATTGTTAATGTAAGACATTTCATAGCTGCCAACCAGCATGCGCTTTGGGTTTATGCACTGTTCTGTGTCCATATGGGCATAACAAAAGGATGATTATCTTACTAATGTGCAATAGCAATACCAACAATATAAAAAAAAAATAAAAAAAACAAATAAAAACATTTTTTTTTTTCCTGGAATAAGCTGGTTTTAGCACAGACAAAGAGCCCAGGCATTATTTTTTTTTTTTAAATCAATAAACCAATTACATTGTGAGTGAAGAATCAAAGCTGCATGTGATCCAACAAGAAGTTGTCATATTGACCATGAAAGTACATTTAGTTCATTAACAATACATCATCTTGAGTCTTCCCACATAAAGCTGTTGGCAGAGTTTAAACTTTCTAAATACATCTACTAGATGAACATGCAAGACTGTCAAATATAAATGACCACCTATATTATGTGCTTATAGCTAATTAAATAATTCCAATGCCTATTTCATGCAGTGTCAGCACACACCTGTTACTCCTTGATCTGACCTGCCATATCGGAAAAGCATTAAACCATATTTATATGGTACACCTAAACATGCACAACCCACAAACCAACCCCGCACTGATAACTGGACTCACTTTAATAGTGTCCTTATGTGCAATATAATTCATTATGTGCAATAACATATGTGCAATATTAATGACATAAAGACATATGACATAAAGACATTATGTGTATTCTTTTGTTTACACTGTTGTTTGCACCCAAGATTGCTGCTCAAATTTCGTTGCACATGTGCAATGACAATAAAAGGTATCTTATCTTATTTCTGATCTTAAAAACCTGAGGCATACATATATTACATATTAAGTTTCAATATGACTGTTAATCCAGATCCATATTTTGATTAAAAAGTCACTAAATATTAATTGTGATTTGAAGGTTTTATGGACAGATTTTTAAATAGATTTTACTACAATTGCACTTTAGATTATTTAAAAGAACATCCCAGTACATTCAGTCATACTCTAGTCTGTTGGACTTTAAGAGAATGGACACAATTATAAAGTAAAATAATTTCCATGTCATAAAAAGCTAATTTTTGTCCAGCCAGAAATATATTTATATAATAAAAAAATATTTAAAATAATGCACACATAGGGACTTTACTTTTTTCCTTTAAAAAACACACAGTAAAACATATCAAAGAGACATCATATGGTTTAACAGAAGCCTCAGTATTCTGTCAGTTCTTACTAAGATATACATAGATGACCCACTTTAAAAGAGATCAGTAGTGTATAAGTTTGAAAGTGGTATGCCAATGAGCATGCCATACTCTTTAAAGATATTATCTAAGACTAGCTCTTACTTTTTCAATAAAATGATATGAATATAGTGAATTCTTAAAATAGGTTGCTAAAATTTGAAAAATATGATAAATCTAAAAAAGGTTTATTAAAATAAAATTTCATGAATTTCGTCATTTACACATGTAATTAAAAATTCTGATTATCAGAGATTCTCCTAAATTCACCAAGGAGTTAAATATCAATAACAAGCTCTGTAAAGGCGTTTGTCTTTTGAATTATGAGCATTTATATATAGGCATTTCTTTTAAAACGCAAGAGGACATTGCAGGGGTATACCATCTTTTAAGATATGTGCTGTGTGTTAAGCCAGCATCCCAGTGTTCACATTCTAACCCATGCTGGTGTGTAGGAGTGGATAAAGCAAACTTTTACATATACTGAGAGCAATTTCAAAATTCGATTTGGAATCAGGAAACCACAATAAAACAAGAGCATATTCTCAGTTACCAGACCTGACAGCGCTTATTTGTGTGTTTTTTTTTTCATTTAATTTATCCCATTAATATTACAGTGCTGGAGGTCTCAGAGATGTTAATTAGAAACTTTTGCTTGTGTGCTGACAAAAGACTCTTGGTGCTGTTTCCTGATGATGGCTTGCCTGCTTGTGTTTTCGAAGCAGTAGTGCATTTAATAAACATTGCCTAAAGCTGGAGTGTATGGAAAGAGGGGAAAAGAACAGGTTGGTCAAACAATTTCTATTTAGTGGCTGGAGTATTAAACGCACACACACACACACACACAAAAAAATAGGAAGTATGAAAATTATACAAATACACAGGATATGGTTTAAATAAAAAATAAGGATGGACTTTTGTGGAGCTATAATATAAATGTGGCAAAAGGTGTATATAGTGTTAAGTATCACTCCGGAGAACTAAAAAAAAGTGACTAATTAATAATTCACTGGGGCTATTAAGGCACAAGCAAACTCATGTGCACATGTGTACACACACACACACACACACACACACACACACACACACACACACACACACACACACACAAATAATAATATGCTCAATGATGCTTTTGGCCTAACTGAAAATGCAAATTATGCAGTGATCCATTTTAGCAAGAAAAGATTGGTCAATGTAGTCTCTAGTATGCAAACAATGCCTCGCTGAATCAGCTGCATAACCACCCTATTATAAATGTTCATACACAGAGAGCTTGCAGTTTCAATCCCAGTGAAAACAGAGAAAGTGTATTTTGTCTGGAAAAACTGAGAAAATGAGAAAAATTTTCCAAGCTGCCTTCCTCATACATTTAGGCATTAAACTTAAAGCATGAAAAATATTATTATTCATAATACAGAATAATAAATGAAAACTCAAGCTTTGTACATTATTCTGGTAACAACTATAATTACTATAGAAATGCTAGAAATATTAGCAGAGAAAATTCAGGGTAGACAGTACGTAATAGAAGAAGTTAGCTGGCAAAAAAAAAAATTGATTGATAGTCTATTCTGAAAATGAATTGTTTGCATTATTTAAAATCCACACCGTTTTATTTTGACTCTGACAGTTCAACCCAATTAGGCCTACATTTTTCTAATAAAGAATTCAGCCCTCGCTACAACTCGCCAGGTTTCACTGTGAATATCCATTATCAATATGTTTGTGTTTTGTCTATTTCCATGTCAGCTCAGAGGGCTTTCCACTATGGGAAGCTTCAAATTACAATAAAATGCCAGAAGCAGTTCTTCTTTAAATACCTCATTTGCAGTCTATATTTGATATTTCAAGCAGAGAAATTGCAAGGCTTAGACAACGTTTTGTGTTGTAATTAGCAGCAGGTGTTAGTGAAGTGCTTCAGGCAGCCATCATAAGTGGTAGACGATTACCTGCATACTTAAATTCCTGTTAGTCACTAGAGATTAGTCTGTGAGGAACACTAGCTACAAACTTCGGGATGTTGCCAGTATTACAGATAATATTCTGGGTATTTCTAAATGACACTTTCAGGAGCATTCTTGAGGAAGTTAACAAGACAGAAAACATAGCAGACAAAATTGTAAATGCAACCAAGTTACAAAATATGTTCTAGATATTATCGCACTCAGCAAAGTTTTAAAGTTACCTTATACACACACACATACACATATATACATACATACATCTATACACACACACACACACACACACACACACACACATATAGACGCTGGGCAGATACACCCAGGACAATATATATACATACACAATATTATTCACTATTTACACCAGCTCTACACATTCATTGACTACTGATACAATGAATCATTTGTTTTTGACCTTGGCCTTACACTGAGCAACTGCTAAATCGCCAGAGGAAGAAAGAACAAAAGATCAGGTCAGCAAGGTAGTAGATGCTAAAGCCTTGCATTTGTATTTCTAGGCTCAATTCACAATTCACAGAGTATGGTCTATATAAATCTTCAATGAAATATTCCACTGAAGGTTTTAGGACTGTAATGATCTTAATGATTTACCACACTTTCCATTTCAAAATCCAAGCTCCAACTGACTGACCATGCGTATTGATTGAGCTATCTTACCACACAGGTGGGTCGATGCCTTCGCTTCAGCTCATGGTTGCTGTTGCACAAGCAACAAGTCCTTGAATTTGTATGGGGAGCACTTTGAGGACAGAACAACATATTCAAAACAACTGCTTGCTTTTTAATAATATTCAAAAGTAAACTGATTCTGAATTAAATTCTTATGACTCACTCTCTTTTTTTGTGTTATTGTACATTAGGGGAAAAAAAGTTTTCACCTAAAACTGTATTTATTCGTGCTGTAGAAACTACATTGTGGAAAGAATGTATAAAGGAAAGAATGTATAAACAAAAACATGCACACACATATTGTCATCATGCACAATTATTGTCATGTCACATTCCTTTCATTCCCAAGTCAGTGAGAATTTTTAAATTGTGGTTTTACACATTGTGAAAATGTGGACTACAGGCTGCAATTGACAGTATAACTAAAAGCAAAAACATGCCAGAAACACTCTATTAAAATAGTTGTGAGCTAATTTACTTGCTTATAGATTAGAAACTTTTAAAATGTTTGCTTAGCTCTAAAATCAACATTGCATTTTCAACAGGAAAGAGGATCCAGTATTCAAAAAGAATAAATTTCATTAAAAAACTGTACACTGTCTCTAATAAAGTATGGATCAATAAATGGATGTAAATTGATAAGTTTATTTGCTTTAGTTATTTATTTAATTTAGTATTTTTTAAAAAAATTTTTTTCATCAAAGCACTTTAATACTATTTAATATACAATAAATCCATGGAATATTGTCATATAAAGAGGTCTAGTTTTAACAGACCTTAAAAACATTACACAGCCATTCATAACCAAATGTTAGGAGGCAGTTAACAAGTACTTTGAACATCAAAGTTTATGGTAAATTAGGTTTAAAATATTAAGATTAAGCCTAAGTATGTAATAAAATATATAAACATATATATATATATATATATATATATATATATATATATATATATATATATATATATAAACATATATATTCTTTGTATCTAGTTATAAAAATTTAAAGCATATCAGAAACCTGAATAGAGGCAGGAAGGCTATTCTGAGGCCAGAGGACCTTGTAAAAGAACACTTGGCAGTGGAGCTTTTGTAAAGGGACAAAAAGCAGACCATGAAAATGGAGCTCCTGCATTGGGTCATAAAATGCAAGATCACTTAGGTTTTGTGGTGCTGGATGATGTACACTAATGAAAATGAACTGGCAGAATGACCTACAAAAAAGGTAATTCAAATATGAACAAGATTCCTGTTGTGTTGATACATATTGAACTACGAAATGTCTCCAAAACTGAGGGACCAGACAATTTGTTCTTTTTGTTTCATGTTACAGAGAGGAACAAAAAGGTGAATTGGCTGAAAGGCTGTCCAGGTGTGCAACTTAGTCCTCATCTGTCCTAATAACTCGTTTCTTGTTAATGGATTACATAGAGTTAGGATAAAATTGATTATTGCAAATAGCATTTTAAATAAATAGATTTACAAATTGGTGTCTTTTAAATATCTCTGTAGTTGACACATTTATAAAAGTAAATCTAT
The DNA here is from genome assembly GCA_019802505.1 of Corydoras sp. C115. Lineage (NCBI taxonomy): Eukaryota > Metazoa > Chordata > Actinopteri > Siluriformes > Callichthyidae > Corydoras > Corydoras sp. C115. The sequence continues at coordinate 2,757,950 of JAFMOC010000037.1, read as the reverse complement.
ATGCTGTAATAATGTTATTTGGAAAATATATTGAAAAATACCACAGTGAGAGTAATTCACACCCTCCCGCTATTGCTCCAAGACCTCTTGTACCATACTATATTATTGTAGATTTACAATGCTCTATATATGTAAATAACACCCAATTTGATCACATACGCTTTAAGCAATCACTTCTTTAGCAAAGATTAAGAACAATTTATCAAACGTCTTCAGCTTCCATTTACTGTATAGCTGAAGTCTTCGCATGAGAATCTAAATTACTGATTTAGTTCTGGATTGAGTCCAGGTCTCATCATTTTCTAGGAGCAGCTCTTTTTGTAAGATATGATTTGATTGCCATGTACATCATCTCTAGGTAACTAGCACTTCAGGTCTGCTATTATTCAACTTCCAGTGGTGCTGTGTGGAGACTGATTTATGATCTGTTTGCTGAAGTATCCAGGGGAGAGAGCTTCCTGCTGTAGGTAATAATGCTATCTCTTCACTGTGCCACTGGCATCAATAATCTCTTATTCAAAGGACAGCACAAGGCACAGCCTTGGTTGTAGAGGATTGAAATAGTTGTTTACTACATGAGGTAGATAATGTATAATCCATCATAATATAGATGACCTAAAAGAAGGAAATTACCTTATTTAATTGGTTTACAATCACGACTTCATGTGACAATTAAGTGTGGCATACGCAAAATGCAATTTACATTCAAATATATAAACAATTATTTAAATTATATTATATTATTTAAGTAAAGACGTGACATGTTTAATACCATACTACATTGCAGAATATAGATGAGTGTAATCCTGGCTTATATAGGGCGTGAAAGTTTAGTCTTAAGTGTTGGGCTATCAATCTGAATGATGGGAGGTTCAAATCTAGAGAGCATCAAAATTACCAGTGGGGGCACTTGAGCATGGCCTTTAATCCTCATTGCTCAAGCAGTGGTGTATTATGGCCAACTATGTATTATACTACTATTAGTAATTACTCGATTACTATTACTGCTTCCCAAAAACTTTTTCGCTGTCCCTGTGACCTAAGTTTTATAATTGACACACAGTTAAGCCAATTCCTATATATATTTGTTTCCAAAATATAATTTCTTACAAAAGGAGGCTATATCTTTTTATACCATACCATTACAACTGATCCAAAATTATGTAGCTCACCAACCTAATTAAAGCCCATGTACCTGCACTTCTTGTCTCTTTTTATTGGCTTCAGTATATGCATATGCCTGGCAGTGGCTAATCTCTAAATCTGCCTGTTCATACCTACACTACATCTTATTAACTGTACTATAAGTAAAAATTGCCTACTATCCCTTTAACCTAACTTTAGTGCAAGTTCTTTTTTCATATTATTCATGTTTCATGGTGGAATCTCCTCAGCTCTACAAAGCCATTAAAATACACTGTACTTAAAGAAACTGTACAGTAATGTTGTTCTGCTAGTTTCAGCTGTCTCATTTTTTAAAGCCTGTGTGTGTGTGTGTGTTGGGGAGATTATATATTGCATACTGGTCCTACAGTTCAGCTTGTTGCTGAGTCAATTTCTATCATTTTCACTTTTGTAGGTTGCTCTAAATAAAAGCATCAGCCAAATGACAAAATATAAATGTAATAACTGATGTGGTGTGTATTAAAATTCCCCATTCTTGGTGTTTTACTACTTAATTTCCTATTCAGCTTATTCATTGTGGTGCAAGACTAAATGTCAAAATTTGGAGCTGGGAAATCTGCACTGGCCTCTGTTTGGTGTATATGGAATTTGTTGTAGTGCAGTCATTATTTTTCCAAATGTACCGTTTAGCTGGTATATAATAACTGGCCACAGCAAAATTTATTTGCTTGATCATAAAGAATTACTTATAACTACAGTCTCTCAAACATGTTGTTTTGATTAAGGAAAATGCACATTTTTAATAAGTTGCTATACACATGGAAGCCTAATATTTAAGTGACTTGCCTTGATTATATACTCCATGTTAGCCACTCTCAAATATATTTAAAATATGTTTTTTGTATATTTAGGTTGGCCATAGTTTATTACTCAGTGTACATACTGTGATCAAGCCATGAGCAAAGTACAAATGAAATGCATTTGCTCACTGCATTGCATTATCTAATATATGGCAAATGCACTTTCATTGCTGTAAGCCTGGTGTAGACTCCAAAGTGTTATGCAAACCAGATGTGATAAAGGACCTAGCAGCATTAGACCATAGTGTTGCCAGCTGCATACTGTAAGAGCCACAAGCTGACATGTTGAAAGCTGATAATGGGTGCCATAATGGAAACTCTCTTCTCAAGTGAACATACATGCTGGAGAAGAGGCAGTTAGACAATAAAGTGCCAATTTTCTAATGTCCCCAGACATGGTGTAACACTGTCTTCCTGGCATTTGGATTCATTAGAGATCAGAGACAACTAAGCAACAGTGCTACTAGGCCACTCACACTGATCCATGAACTGACTGAGCAATTATGTAAGATAATTGACAATAGTCATATCAAAGAACCTTCTATCCTTTTCTACAAGGACTTATCTTCATTAAATTAATTGTCAAAGCCTTTAAATTACAATTTTACTGAACATAAATCTTCTGTACATTAAATTTTCATTTGGTGTAATGTAACATAGCTTATTTTGTTATTATTTAAATTATGTAATATTTTTATCTGAATTATAACAGACTATATATATATATATATATATATATATATATATATATATATATATATATATATATATATATATATATATATATATATTTCTGAAACCCACACAGACAAGGGGAGAACATGGAATTCCACCCAGATTCGAACCGGGAATCCCTAGCGCTCAGAGGCGAACATGCTAACCATTAAGCCATATATATATATATATATATATCAATCAATCATCCATTATCTTCCACTTTATCCTATATATTAGGGTTGCGGGGGAGGGGGGGGGAGAACGTTTCGGGGGCTGGGCAGATACACCCAGGACAGGGCGCCGATCCATCGCTGGGCACACACTCACTCAGACACACTCTATATGGGGCAATTTGGAGAACTCAATTGACTTCATCCATGTTTTTGACTGTGGGAGGGAACCGGACTCCACCCAGATGGGGATTCGAACCGGGAATCCCTAGCGCTGAGAGGCGAACGTGCTAACCACTAAGCCACCGTGCCGCCCCATGCTGAAATCATTACCTACATAATACCTGCTTTGTAAGCAGTTGATTGGTCAAATGAGGTGATAATCAACAATAAACATTAAAACAATGAGGTATCCCTAATAAAACGTCCAAAACCATTTTTTAAGAAGATTCAGAGGATAAATTATTTCACCTCATACCCGGTCCTTCCATTTTTAAACATGCTAAAGAAAACAGAAAAAAAATACTAAAGGAGAAAAAGAGGAAAAAAGAAAGGGAAAAAAAAAAAAAAAAAACATTCAGTAAAGTTGAAATAGTCAGATATAAAAGAAATCTTCACTTCTTAGATATTTCTATTATAGAATGCCTGGCCTTGGCTGTTATTCATTTAGACCTGTTTAGAAATTTTTATGAAATCTTATTTCACTTATCACAAAACATCCATTTAAGATCCTTTAAAACAGATTTGTTTCATGATATCAGTTGCATGACCTTTAATGTTTGATGTGCACAGTATATTCAAAACTATAGTTTTTACTATTAATAAACAAAATCAATAACATTAAATATATTTAATTTGCACACATGTATTATGTTGATGTTGTATTGTACTTAGGTTTTATTTATAAGTGTTAAACACTTATTGATGGCATTTTGTGAATTTCACCGACACGGTCAATAAGCACAGACTTCAATACTGTTTGTAAACACATCAGGCCTGTTCTCTGAGAAAACCTAATATAGTCTATTACTGTGACAAGGTCAAGAGGTTTCTCTATAATAGGCGGAGCCAAGGAAACAAGAAAGGTAATGAAATTACTTGCCATTTGTTCTGATATTTGTCTGTGTTGGATCTTTTGTTGAGTATAACAGTCATGGCTAATGACACTGTTTTATTAAGAGGTTTATTGGAAGCTACCTCCAAGCACCATAATAAACCTCAAAGCAAGGTTTTCTCTGCCCTGGGGAGGATTTACAATTTTTATCCATTTTGCTGCTGGGACACCTGGTAAGAGTAAAAAGTTACAGAACAGAGAAGCATGGTTGGTGTTTGCAGATCAACACCAGATTAAATCACACACTTGTGTTGTTCCCAACATGAAAGTCGAGTTTCTTATTGTGCCACTAAAAATTGGTTTCTGTTATCGTATGATAATAAAAACCCATTTTTAAAGTTCAGCACACACTGACTATAGAGTCCTTGCCTATACCCATGATTATTCTACAATTGCTATATTGGCCATCAATGCCCCAAATCTGAAACATTGACAATGACATGTCCATTCCAAATAAATCAATAAGGCATGCAATTGTTCTGCACTTCTCAGACATGAACAGAACTTAAGATTTAAAAGAATCCATTTTACAATCACAAATAATCTTAAATAATTGAAATGCTTACTCTGTATGTGGTAATAACAACTCACAATTATTTTGAACAGCTTATATCATTATCTTCACTAAATTCACTAATAGGGAAGAATGTTTCGGGCACTGGGCATATACACCTAGGACAGTGTGCCAATCCATTGCTGGGTGCACACACTCACACGCTACATATAGAGGCAATTAAGAGCAACTTCAACTTGAATCCTTGTTTTAAGACTGTAAGAGGAAACCAGAGAACCAGGAGAAATCCCACTCGATACAAGAAGAATACAGAAACTCCAAAAAGATACCGTCTTCACTTCAATTTATTTGATGTGTAGAAATACACACAAATACATGTAGTGATAAGTTTACTCATCACATTTAAAAGAAAAGAAACAAAAACACTGTTAAATCATTGAATTGGTTTGAGATTTGTAGTTCTAGAAGACTCCGATTGTTAGGCAAGGTTAAAATTGAATTTTGAATGCATATGGCATGTTAATCTGGAAACAAGCAGAGTCTGTTACATACAATTTTCTACCACTACAGCACTTATGCATTCTCCCAAGTCTACTTCAAAACTTTTTTTCCCTCTTTCTTTCATACTGAACCATATGCTTAACAATACACAAGTGGGTAGGTAATTTTCTACTTTCACATGTAAAACCATGATCCATCTTTTAGGTAGCAAAAAATCTTATCACCCAGAAAACATACACCCACAGCTTTAGATGTGCAAAATCTTTGGATTCAGTGCCTTTGTGTCTAGTCTGTATCTAGGCTACTGAGATCACACTAACCTGATCTAACCAGAGTTCTAAAAGCAACTTTATTTTCTACACCAGTTATACACGATTGTCGATTAAAGGAAGTGCTGCTGTCTATCGATTATTTTTGCAACAATGTTGCCTTAAATGTATGAGCTGTATTAAATTGATTATTGACTTGATTTGCTTAAGGTAAATATTTACATATACATCAGTATGGCAAATCTATGCACCTGAGCTCATTATTTTTATATAAAGATGGATAAAATGTGCAGTGTAGACATCATAATTGTGGAAAATGCAGGTCATTACAAAAAAGTAAAAAAATAATGTTGCTGTGAAATTACCACCAAGTGTTTTGTGAATGATAAAAGGCTATTAAACAATTAGGCATGTCAACCTTTAGGGAAAGTGAATTTAAAACTATAAATAAATGCTGAGGTGTGCATACATATATGCAATGTTATCTAATTATTATTATTACTACAACTACTACTAAATTAATTGCAGTCGTATTCAATTACATGTTTAATTTATGGTTTATTTTTATGTAACTGTTTAACTTAGTTATTGGAGTTTAATACCAATGTCACCACAGTGTCTATAAATTTTTATCTCAATCTTAGGGCATCACCAATCCTTCCATGAGAGAAGTCTAGCACAATGTTAGTTTCTTTAAAAGTTAGTAGTTCATTTTGTAAAACATACATCCAAAAGTGCATGTACATGTATTATTGACATTTAATAAATTGTTTAACATATTTGTGAAATCAATGTGATAAGTTACATTGTGGTACTTGCAGTTAAAAATAAATAAATAAAAAAATACAAATAAATAAACATTAGTAAAAGTTTGTCAAAATGTATCCTTGAATAAAAAAAGTTTTCCAGGCAGGTGTGTAAAGTTTGTTAAATAGTTTATTATTCAAACATACTATACATTTTGTTTTTGGCACAAATAAAGTTTTCTTTCATAAGTAACTAATATAAAAAACAAACATAAATCATTTCCTGAGACAGAATTTTTCATAGTAATATTCCATATGTTCAGATCTTTGTAAACATCTGGCATGTATTTAAATATATTAAAAATGTTCCAAACTATTACTATTAGTAGAACAAAAAAAAACCAAAGTAACTCAAGCAGCTTATAAAAGCAATCCATTTAATTTTGTTTGTTGGCCACAAGTAATCCTGATAATTATTGTTTTAGATTAAATGTTTTTTTATTCCATTTCATCTGGATTTCAGTAAAAGAAAATACAGTAATGAAGAACCTCATCTGTGAAGCACACATCAAAGACCACTTCTGTTATAATAACAAGGTTAAACTTGAATTGAATAATCAATTTTATAAATAATTTGCTTTAAATCAAATCAAACTAAATACCAAAAAAACTAAAAGAACTAAAAGAAACATTTATTATACAGAAAAACATGTTAAGCAGTTCACCAAAGGTAAGCTGTGTCCCTTTGTCAGTGCGTCTGCAGCCCCTATGCAGTATTATTAGAGCAAATCCTAAATTTACTTCTATAAAGAAATACAAATGTTGACAGCAAACACAAACAACAAATAACATGTTGCCAAAAAGCCTAAAAAACTTTTAATATATGCACTATGTGCAATACTTTAATACTATTATTTTAAGGTAAATGTTTAGTTTAAAACAAAAAAATAATAATTTTAGACTTGCCTGATTCTGAACAAAACATGTGCTACAGTGTGACACTCAAATTGAAATGTGATTATGTTGTTAATCAGCCTATAAATGTAATATTCAAAAATAAGTTTCCTGATCACGGCATGGTGGCTTAGTGGTTAGCACGTTCTCCTCTCAGCACTATGGATTCCCGGTTCGAATCCCCATCTGGGTGGAGTTTCCCTGTTCTCCCCGTGTCTGCGTGGGTTTCCTCCGGGTTCTCCGGTTTCCTCCCACAGTCCAAAAACATGGATCAAGTCAATTGATTTCTCCAAATTGCCCCATAGAAAGTGTGTTTGTGTGCGTGTCTGTGTGTGCCCAGCGAAAGGTTGGCGCCCTGTCCTGGCTGTGGTCCCCCCCCCCCGTGACCCTAATATAGGATAAAGTGGAAGATAATGAATGAATGAATGAATGAATGAAAAATTTCCTGATCTCTGAAATACACTATTTACCTTTTTTGTGAATATTCATAAACATAGAAATAAAGCTATGTAGTTTGTGTGCATGGACACAAAGTGTGTTAATCTTAATTTACAAAAAACAATATTTATTATTATTATTAAACTTAACCAAGTTTTTTGAGGGAATGAGAGGTTTATTGTAATGTTAAGAAGCAGTAGCTCGCAGACACTTACCGCGCTTAAAAGCAAGTAGGTTTCATTAAGCAGATACACTGGATATAGTGAGTTAGACACAAGCAGAGAGGAGAAGATACAAGCAGACCGTCAGAACCGGGACACACTTAGTCTGCACGTGGAGATACGATACGATATTTACCCCAGTTTATCGTGAAGGGCGTAGTTTATATACAACTTTCAGACCGACGCGCAGTGGAAACTTCATTGGCCAATCGCCTTCAGGTGGTTTAACTGATGGACTCCCGGGAAATGTAGTCCCAACTCTGGGACGATTAGGAAAAACCTGACATTAATCCTAGTCAGCACATATCGTTTTTGCCAGACAAACAAACACATGTCGCAAACTAAAGTAAAAACGAGCTTTAAACATGATGAAAATGCTCTCTATAAAGCTTGTGTTGGCTAAATAAAGCCTTTTTGTTTAAGAAACTCGACTGTTTGCTTTTTCTTATTAATTATCACCGTAATGAATTCCTCATTGCTTTGTGAAAATTCTGTAATAATGAAATCACTATTGTTACGTTTCATAAAAAACGGTCAGAAGTTTTGTAAAATATCAAACAATGAAAAATATCCATTTCATATATCCGTCCATTTAAGTCCTTCAGGAGGGCGTGACCTGCTTCTTCTGTGTGTGCGCCCCCTCCAGACAACAAGTCTTTTTTCTCATGTGTACATTGACCAAAACATCTCTATCTTCTAACCCATCTGGTCCTCCTTTCTGCCCCCCTCAGGGGTATGAATTTATGACAGGTTCTTGTTGACTGTCCCATTATTTAAATCTCTCCGCTGACCCTGCAACCGGACATTCATACTCTTTCCCATGCTCATTCATCAAATAGTCATTTTCTCTGTTCCTTGAACTATTCAACTCATCATGAGTTTTACTTTACATTATTATTCATTCATTCATTATCTCCCGCTTTATCCTCTATTAGGGTCGCGGTGGGGTTCCCCATGTCCCAGAACGTCTCGGGCGCTGGGCAGATACACTCAGGACAGGGCGCCAATCCATCGCTGGGCACACACTCACTCACTCACTCACACAGACACACTCTATATGGGGCAATTTTTTGAGAATTCAATCGACTTGATCCATGTTTTTGGACTGTGGGAGGAGAACCCGGAGGAAACTCATGCAGACACGGGGAGAACATGGAAACTCCACTCAGATAGGGATTCGAACCGGGAATCCTGAGAGGCGCTGAGAGGTGAACGTGCTAACCACTAAGCCACCGTGCCGCCTTTACATTATTACTTTTACAAAATTACTTAAAAGTATTATAAAAACCTAACACTATATAATATATCATTTTAAATTGAAGCCATGAAAATGAAAAAAAAGCACATTTAAAAAGATTTGTTTAAAAAAGATGTGGATCAACAGTCATTAATATTACAAAACAACCAATTATTATTTAATGAATTCTAACATTAAGGAGGGAAGTGAGACACTAGTGAGATTAACTGTCTTTACTATAAAAAGTGACAGGAGAAGAAATCTGTGTGAAGTTTTGCTCACTTTAGCTATGGTGAGAAAATATTTTATTAATGGGGGTGGAAGTGTTTGCCATTTTGTGCCTCAAACTAAATACAAAATCTGGAAGAGATGCATCACTAATACAGTCATATGGAGTTGTAGTTAGTAATGACATGGACTCCCTGACATGTGCCATGTGTTACCTGCAGTTTTTTTTAAATGGTTGTGTTGCTGAGGACAAATTGGCCCTTAGTGTTCACCCCACAGCAACAGAGCGGACAATGTCTATAGGGTGAATAAAAGAGGGGTAGGTAAATAAGTGTGTCGAGGGTATGCAATTGTATTGCATTGTATGCAATAGCAATTTCTTTGAAATTATTACATTAATTTAAAAAATATTATTTGGGTATTGTCCATCCTATGTCATGTCCAAAGAATTAAATTAAAAATGTCCTATAGCATAATAATATGAGCTGAAGAAAAATACTTTTCCAATGGGTTAAAACCGAGAAACTGTAGAGAAACTGTTTAAATCAAGAAATTATTTACTTTGGTGATAAAAGGTTACAATGCGAAAATGGAACTAAATAGTACATTTATGAAGAGGTAAAGATATCTCATCTCATTATCTTCCACTTAATCCTATATTAGGGTCACTGGGGTCCCTATGCCCATCCAGGGAAGAAAGTACATAGATAGACACATAACAATTTTTTTCTTGAATCCATGTCTCTGGACTGTAGGTGGAACCCAGAAATCAGCATTCGAACTTGGATCTCCAGACTCAGAGGCAAACATGCTAACCACTAAGCCACCATGCCAGCCAGGTAAAGATATAAACAATATTTTTCTCCACACTGAGTGACTGTCTGGATTTATCCAGATCGATCTGCAGCCTATATTAAGTGCCTCCAGGTAATTTGTTTTAATGACTCAATTAGTCTGCAATGATACTAATAGTATCTGAAAATCATAACAGCCATTAAGCTTCAGAGAAAATACAAAGCAGGAAAATCACACAGCGATCTTAATGCCCTACCTAATTAATACATTGTCAACTAAGCATTTACATGTTAATTTATGAATGAGACAATTTTATTGCAGCAACAAGGTTTATTTTTCCTCTTTGCTCCCAATGGAATGAGCCCTTAAGGCCCATCTAATTTGAGGGCATTACACAAATTGAATTAAGCATTTCTGTACAATACAATACGAAGAGCCAACTTAGCCATAAGGTGATTTTTCACTGTAGACACTTAAAAAAATCAATAAGTCTTTCACATATAGTGCTTACTCAGGATGTCAGGACAAAGAGGTCAGGTTGAGTTGTTTTATTTTCACCCCAAGTCCATTTCCCTGTTATACGTTTGCCGAATTTCTTTTTTTTTTTCAAACAACAAAAATAAGGGCCAAACACTGGAGTCCCAAAGGCATGTTTAATATTTCTTTTATTCATGGTGATGTGTGTGTTAATACCCACATCAGAACTCAAGATCTTGGGAAGTCAAATTCCCCACAGAAAAGTCATTGGCTCTCCTCATTTTGGAATAGAACCAAGTGTATTGTTACCATGTGGGGAAGAAGCTAACCACTGCATCACCATGCCACCCTTGAACACAGCTTGTTATATGATATTATATCTTTTATATTAGACAGCCACATAAAAACACTGATTTGTGAACTGGTTAAAATACTGTTACAGAATCCCTGTACTATAGCACTAGTTTCAGTGTTTCTTCTTAATTATTACATAATTTATTATTTGTTTTGATGAACAAACTTAAACTTGTTTTTACTAACTGTTGCAACTGTTGGTGCATTTTTTTAAGAGAGAGAGAGATTGGTGTAAATAAAACTATAACATTTACATGTTGTTGGCATTGTTCATTTTAATGTCTTGTAAATCTCATATATAAAAGCTATCTTCATGCACACAGCCACAAATTGGTCCGCATAAAGCAGAGAAGCAGTAAATAAGGTTTGTTTATTCATTTAGCCCCAAAAATATATTTTCAGAAGTAAATGGAGTGTCTGCAGCTATTATGCTTTGGTTCAGTGGTTTTGTTCGTTAACTCATAAAGCCAGGCATAATACTGATTCCTAGAGAACAGCAAATCTCTATTTTTCAGATCCATAAAAACACATGCATCCACAGATTCGTCTTTTATCCCTGCTTTCCCAAGGCACTGTAATGCCTAGTTATCTGTACTAGCTAACAGCATTCAATCCTTTTTGTTTCCTATTGCTTCCATAATCTATATACCACAGGCCTGTGCCATGTTATTTTTGTAACAGTATGATTCTATCCTGTTATAAGTCTAGTTTAAACCTAATCTGTGGAGGATAACAACATAAGAATTTAGTTATAATTGAATTAGTGCTGTTTATTTAAGAAATATTTTGTATATATTATTACTATCAATACGGTACACTGAATTATAGATTGATCGGATTAGAGCCACCAAATTTGATTTTTCTGATTTATTTTTATTATCATTTATTTTTCCAGACAAAAAATATAAACTTGTCTGCAAAGTAATTGAAAAATATATTTTTACATTCATTTATTTAAATCTGGATCGTTTTACTTCCAAATGACAAGTTCTGCCAAATATGACATTAACGGAAATGTCAATGAAATGTAACTTGAGAGTAATGTTGTTGCTTTATTGTAAGAACATCCTGGGTTTGATTTAATAGTAGTTAGGAGTTTGTTTGTTCTTCCTATGTTTCCTTTAAATCCTCCGATTACCTCCTACCTCCAGTCCAATGAGAAGTAAATCAGGTGGACATTTAAATTGCCCTTAGGTGTGCATGTAAATATGTTTGCTGTGAATGATGTTGTTCATGATGTTTACCTGCTAAAATTTCTGGAATAGGCATCTTCTAAAAATGCGTTCATGTTTGTTTTAACATATTATCTGGATAATATGTTCTGGATCTGGATAAAAAAAAAAAACTGCAACTGCTTATACAACCTCAATGATGAAAATACTGACAACTTAGCACTTGGTTTTTGCATGGCATATATGTATTTAAATTGTCTTGCTAAAATTTAACTCATGTACGATCTTTGCTTTTTTTTTGTCAGTGCTGTAAAAATGGTGCAATTAAAATGAAATTCAATGAAATCAAATGCATTAAACAAACCTGACATAAAACTTATCAATAATTGCCAAAAAAACACATACACGTAAATAAATGAGAGTTGGAGACTGGAATATGCAACAAATGCTTTAGTTTAAAATTTGTAGGGTTTTTAACACATTACACATTAAAAAACATAAAGAAAAGATGAATAAAAAGCAAAGACATGATGTACTGAAGTGTGTTGAATATTTCATTACAAAAAGAAAGTAAGATTTTAACAAGGCAGTGTTCTAGTGGTTTTAATACAGGAACATTATAGTCCTTTACTGTATAGTCCTTACTAAAAATTACTGTATGCCTTACTTGCAATTAATTGTGCATAGTACTAAAAGAAAGGTATGAAATTGAAATATTTAATAATTATCATTTATAATAAATCAATCAATAAATCAGCACTTCATAAGATATTTAAATGTGTTGGACACCCCATTCCTGCTTAATTGTTTTCTGCAAAAAAAAAATATTAGTGGTGAATTTGCTATGCTAATGTACCACACATTTTATTTAAAGAACTAATAAAACCAAATTTGCCAAATTAGTTGGTGCAGTTAGCTTTTCTATTTCTAAAGCTATTCAACCTTTTCAATAAGATGATTGGCATGGCATGGCGGACCCAAAAGTACTCAAAGTATTTTAAATTGAGACTTAATTTATTAATGAGAATACACTTTATAATACCAGGTGTTATTTCTAGCATTTATGTACTATTAATCAAATTAATTTCATCATGTCTTTTGAACCTAAAAACACTCTTTGAAATTCATTTTGAGAGCAGGCTATAGTGATAACATATAAACAGCAAAAATGTCCACAAACTGTTTATTACCATATAATAATTATATATTTATGATTTTACTGCTGTGAAGTATTTTAGATGAATTTAGATGAATTTTTTATTTTGAAAAGAGATATGTAGTTTACATGGTAACTTCAGGCAACAAAATATAATAATGGAATTTCATACATTTGTAGTCTTTGAAGCACAATTTAGAAATATGAGGTAGTAGATTACTGCTTGGATTATATATATATATATATATATATATATATATATATATATATATATATATATATATATATATATATATATATATATATATATATACTGTGTGTGTGTGTGTGTATATATATATATATATATATATATATATATATATATATATATATATATATATATATATATATATATATATATATATATATAAAATTCATGACACTTCCACTAATATTTTACCGCTTCACTTCTCAACTTTCTAATAAGTGTAGAAGAACCATAGAAAATCAATAGACTATGGATGAAGGGAGTAAGTGAATCATAATAATAAAATATAGATCAATATGAATGGAGTCATTTCTTTTCACAGAATGCAGTAGACCTAACAGCTCTGCAGCATCAAAGAAAAAAAGTAATGTGAAATGTATCCTATGAAGACTGTGAAACTAATTAAGATGTCTAACACTCGGTAAAGATTTATGCAGCTGAGGAAAAAATAAGGACAAGCCACAGATTCAAAGTTTTTTTTTTTTCATTTTCAATTAAGCTATTTGAAAACATCAAACAATATTTAAGAAGTTTAAAAAGCGTGGAATATTTAAACAGTTTAATGATGTCAAAAATGACAATTACAGGGCAGTAGATATTTTGCAATAACCAAGGTTTTAAAATCAACAGAACATTTAGATTAAATGCTATTTCAGAACAGAAATGGCCGAAGAGGATGAAAGTGAAAAACAACATTGTGATTAGCTAAGGGTTGCTGCTAGAAAGAAAGTAAGCATAACACACATCACACTTTGATAGAAACAACCTCTCTAAAACAGAGAGATAACCATATGGAAGGTATATAAGGTGTGAAGAGGGAGTGGCAGCAGCTAAGTGAGAAAGGACACCATTGAATAGACAGGTGAAATTTATGTGGACCGTGTCTGAGCTTCATGTTTAGCTCTGTTAGGGACCCCATGAAGAGATCTTTCCCAGGGGTGGATAGGAAGAAGAGCAAGATAAGAAATAAGACCTAACAGGAGGTTTGATGCTGAAGATAACCTCAGGGGTGGGAAACAGGGTGGTCTGAATGGACGCAGAGGAAGAAATGAGTTTGTGGTCCATTAAAAATGACCTTGTCATCTGCAGAAGTCTAGGAAAGTGGACACAGAATAATTGTTAATATAAAGGCAGTTGCTAGTGAGTAATACCCAATTTATATAATCATAACTTAGGCATTAAAACACTAATACCTATTAGTTCTTTTTTTAATATATGAAAAGGTTTAGTCTTATATTCTAAAAAAGTCCTCATAAATTCATCAGTTAAGGTCAGCTTTTCATGGCATTCCCTTTTAACTTAAATTAAAGTGAGAATGATGACATTAAATTTGCATATTTACACTTCATATTTCCAAAATATACCAATTTAATTTGGACTCGTTACTTCAAGCAGCAATCTTGGGACCACTTGCCCCCATTTTTCATAGTAGATGCTGACACTTGCATGTCTGTACTTCACTCAATAATGGTCCCCAAGTTTCTCATATTTTGAAGTGCTCGACGAGCAGCCTATAAACTGGGCTTTAAAGTTCTCCTGGGGATTGATGTTTTAGACATGCACAGAAAAGTCATTTTTAACACAAATTTTATGGAAGTATTTAATTAATATGCAGATAATTAAATATTTAATTGGATTTGTTTATGGTTTAGGTTATGAATGACATCCATTTTGGAAATTATTTCAGAAGACATCAAAGTATCAAGAAAGAATATATAATGCAGTATGTCTTGACAGAGTAAATTTCTGTGACCAAATTGCTTAAAATGAAATGGATTTCAGAAACAGAAATATTCCAGGTTACAGTGGACTAAAGAAGTGCATCTCAGGTAAAGGCACAAGGGAGATGGCAGGCATCACATGTTCAATAATTGGCAAAGTCTACATTAAAATTCTGGATATTTGCTTCATTCATCTTGCCTTAATTCAAAGGAAGCTTTATTTTAAGAAAGACATATGATGTTAATGGCATGGCTTGCGAATAGTCCTGATCTCAATCAGTTAAAGTGGTGAAAAAAAAAAAAAAAAAGGCACTGACAAGGCTCCAACCTGCAAAGTTGATCTGGAAATAGCGTTAAGAGACAGCTGGAGCTGAATTGATGTTGAATAATGTTTGTTACTGGTCAGGTCCATGGCTCAGGGAATTCAAACTATTATTAAACCCAGAGGTGGTGTAACAAAGTACTAATGATTTAGTATTTTTCTTATGATTCCAATGATGCCTTAGAATTAAGTGATTCTATATTTTCTTTTGAACTCGGTCTAAAAAAACTGTTGCGGCTGGCGATAACAATAGAATTTCTCATCTGATCATATTAGTTTCCGCTTGATCCTTTACTAGGATCATGGGGGTGTACCCCATGGCCATCCAGGGGAGAACATTTTGTTTACAGTGCACCAAGAACAGGCCGCCAATCCATTGCTAGGCATACACTCACTCACACAGACACATACACTATGTATAAATATATATATCATATGAGAGACAAGCATATAAACTAATGTTGAAGAATTTTTAATTAAATTTATGTGATTTGTTTCGTCTGTGTGTATTATATTTTATTATTTACCTTGGACATAATTCCACTGATTATGCTGTTCAGTGAATGGAAAAGTTTCCCAGATGGTGCTTTCATAAGTTTAATGAAGTTCAGGCTAAATGTGATATGGTGAATACTAAATTGCATGCAAACTAGGAAAACAGCATTCTAATGCTGACACATCAAACAAACTGCTTATGTTGGTAAAATGGGTGGAGTCTAAGGGAGCTGAAGAAATGCTGATGCTAAAGTAATTATAAGTTAAGTACCATCTCAGAAGATATTGAGCATTGGTTTGACAAATATGTTTCAATTATGTAAAGATTGCTGACCTGATTTAACAGACCTCAAGCTACAGCCATTTTACTAATAATTCCTTGGGTAAAGTCTTAAAACAGGTTAGTTATTTTAAGTTAGATGTCTATGAATTGGTTTAGATGATGCCTATGCAGTTGGTAGTCCTAAAGTCGGTTCATAAGGTATACAAAAACTAATGTCATTTTAAAATCTTTTTAAATGGTATGAACATTAAATATTCTTATATATGAAAAGACTGTCTATTCATATGTCAATTAATGTTAACAATTCTAGAATTCTAGAATTCTAGAATTATAATTAACCGCAATTTTAGGGAGTAAAACCACATCTAGCTCATAATCATAGTGGCACTCAAATAAGATGATGACAAGAAGAAGATGACAGTTTGATACTAGATTAATAGTGCATATACACATATTTGCAAAAAATAGCAACTAAAATAAATAATAAAATACAAATAAAATAAAAGTTCAAACAAGTTATTTTATAACGTGTTAAGAGGCACATGACAAATGTTCTGAAGCTTTAAAAATAGAAGCCTCAGAGGACATGAGATTTGCCCAGCACTGAGCTACCACCCCTGCTTTTTCTTTTTTTCAATGATTATTTTAAACATTTAAAGACTGTACTAGCAACACTTTCAACAACAATGAACTCATATTGATTCTTGATTTAAAATTGTAAATTAAGATGGAGGTTTGTGCAGTCTACTTGTAAATGGTACACGGACCTGCTTGCTGCTCAGGTCTTATAAAGATTTCAATTAAGCATTTATGGTCTAACAATTCAGCTTAAGCTTCAAAAAGCTTGGGGCTGGCATGGTCTTTGAGCAAATACTGCTTTTCTGTAGGTAAAAGAGCAATAATCCAGGAAGGATTAATGTCTGTCTCAGATCGTGTTTCTTGTTTATTGCTGTATAGTGTTCTATGGGTTTGCTGGATCTGCCAATCTATCAAAGGTGTGATTGAGCCTGTTGTTTTTGAAAAGCTGCTTTAGTCTTTCTAGTTCATATACTGCTAAATCCATCCATCCATTATCTTCCGCTTTATCCTATATTAGGGTCACGGGGGGGTTCCCCATGCCCATCCAGGGGAGAACGTTTCGGGCACTGGGCAGATACACCCAGGACAGGGTGCCAATCTATCGCCGGGCACACACTCACTCACACAGACACACACACATACTGTACACACTCTATATGGGGGAATTTGGAGAACTCAATTGACTTGATCCATGTTTTTGGACTGTGGGAGGAAACCGGAGAACCCGGAGGAAACCCACGCGGACACGGGGAGAACATGGAATTTACAGTATTTATTTACAGTTATTGTGATTTATAGGCGAGGAAATGGAACTTGTTTTTGTGGTCTCTCTCTCTCTCTCTCTCTCTCTCTCTCTCTCTCTCTCTCTCTCTCTCTCTCTCTCTCTCTCTCTCTCTCTCTCTCTCTCTATATATATATATATATATATATATATATATATATATATATATATATATATATATATATATATATATATATAAATACAAAAATACAAAAAATATATAAGGTTTTAGGTTTATACATGCAGTCAACGTATATATGCTTAAGCACAGGTGCATATATGCTCACAAAGAATGTGTATATATATATATATATATATATATATATATATATATATATATATATATATATATATATATATATATACACTAACTCACAGGAAGACATTTTGGATAAATGGCAGGTCCAATTGAATGACAAAGACTCAATTATTAGTCAGATGAGGCAAGACTTAACTGATTTTAAATAAGGTCATAGAAAATCATATATACATGCCTACACCCAGAAAACAGTGAAAAAGGGATAAAGAAGAATCTTGGAATAAATAAAGTAATGAGAGGAAAATGTCAAACACTTATCTGATTTTTGGTGCTAATAGGAAAAAAATGTATTAAAAAATAAATAAGGAAAAAAAGAAAGAATGACTGTTTTGTGAACTTTGAAGGAAAATCATAAGCATAAGAGTAAATGTTCCCAAATTAAGTTTTGGGTAAATTAAATATAGAAAAACAGTTAATTGCATGTAATAGATAAGTGCTTGTTTGACAGGTATGAAAATATGATATCTTAAGTATCAGCATATTAAGGTCATGTCTAATTTTACATGCAATATGTAAATTATAAGTTGTTTTTTTTAAATGCATAATTTCTTTAAATGAAGAAAAAAAATTAACATTTCATTATTTTTTGTAACAAACAAATCAGAATGACAATGAATATGGTCTTTGTGATGTATTATAAGTTTGGTGGTGGGATTTTCTGTAATAATTGATACGCTTATTCACTGGAATGGGGAACCCCCTTGCGACCCTAGTTAAGGATTAATTGGAAGATAATGAGATGATTAATAATGTGATTAAAGGTAAAGTAAATGCAAAGATAAAAAAACTTATCAGCTTTCTGGTAGTATTTCATAAAAAACAAAAACCTACATTTGTTCAGGAAAAGACAAAAAGGAATGTAAAAGAAATGGTAATAAGACAAGAGTAATGTATTTGAATACCTTATTTGTCAAGAGAGGTGTCCTAAAGGTAAGCTTAGGCACACTAATACAAGTATACTACATCAGTTGAAGGAGGTTTGGTTCTGAAAACCAGCTAAACCACAACACAAGTGGCTGTGGTCCCAGGGGCAAAAATCTGCGAATGAAGGACACAAAGTTAAGTTAAATAATGTCAATACAATGGAAGGCAGAAACAGCAGGACTGTCCCCAAAAACATGGCCAGGGCCAAGGTTCCTTGAAATTCCCTTTATGGGAGTATTGGTGTCGAGCTTGAGCACACTGGGTTTGCTTGAAGCAGGATACAGTAGTATTATCCTTGTGGCCTTTCCCTTGTGGCAGTGGTAAGGCATCTTGACTGTCATAAACAACTATTTGCCCCTACTGAATGTGTGGCAACTTTTGGGGTTTTGAAATGTATATATATAAACTTTTTTTGGATCCCGGTAAGGGTGTGGTTCATTTTGTTATACTGTTATATTGTAGTTCCCGCATTATATTGTTTGTCCTGCTTCTACTACTAGGTAATATATAAGCTGTAGTATGACTTATTTATCCAATACACAATGCCATTGGATTACCAAATGAAATTATCTATTTTATATAACAAACAAAATAAAAATGTCAAACAAATAAAACTAGGTAAAGTTATTCCACATGTACTTCCTCAGCAAACAAAAAAACCCAGACACAATTAGAAGATTGTAGCCTTCAGTCTTAAGACTGACATGTTTAGGTTCATTACTGTGCTTTCTATGTTTAAAATGGTTCAGCTCACGGTTAGAGTGTCATCTATTTCTTACATAAATATCACTCAGCCTCTGTGACTTTTTGTCTTTTCCGTCCAGCTAAGACGAGCAGTTTCAGTAATGATCTACTGCAGTGTGGCATCAGCCTTGGTGACAAGGGTCATTTCAGTTTGAGCAGAGAAGCTACAGCATCTCATAACAGCAAATTACCACCCCCCCACCCCCTATGTATGGAACTAAACTCAATGACAGACAGCACTGGCCACTCAATTACTTCTTAAAACATGAGCAGGTGCTGCTATTTAATGGGTAACATGGAAGATAATAACAAATGGACTTTAGTGAGCCTTGGAAGAAAGAAAAGAGACAGCCAGTTAGGAAATAATATATCTAGTGGGACAGCTAGCAGAATAAGGAGAGGAAACTTGCCATAGATTCCAAGCAAAATGCACTGTAATAGAAAAAAACTTTTACCTCAATTCAACTTAACTCAACCCTCTCTCTCTCTCTCTCTCTCTCTCTCTCTCTCTCTCTCACACACACACACACACACACACACACACACACACACACACACACACACACACACACACACACACAGTTCAATTCTGATTTTAGCTAATTTCTGAATAGTCCAGTATTTAATTAACAGTAACTCATTTGCTGCTGCACAATTTGTGTTAGTCATCTTGTAATCTTCAGTCATTGCACACAAGACTGATGTAGGGCATTAAAGACCTTAACATTCATTACATGACAAAACAACTACATGGAGATCAGAAAGTTGTGCAGATTATGCAGATTCCTGTCCCAGTTGACCCTTCTTACCAATATGGTCCCTAAACACCTTCTATATTTATTCATTTTTGGGGTTTTCCCTTTCTCTGCTTACCTGTGGCTGCAGTTATCAACATGAGGGCTTCACTAATTCATTTGTCCAGTCTGATATTCTTATTTACTATGCAGAAATACTGACGGACTGCTTTGCATCTTACATTTTCTCTATTGGACTTACATGCACCAGTCATGTCTGCAAAGGACACATCTGCAGCAGACCTCAGCACAATCATTGCCACCTTCTTTGGCCCTTGTACACTTTAGTATTCTGTCATCTTGAGCATCCTTTCTGTGGACTTGACTTAAGTTTTGTCCACGATGAGCACTCTATGTACAGGACCATGCCTGCTTTTATTCCACCTTAAAGACATTTTGCTTTAAAGCCCAGGACCTCCTATTATTATGTGCATCTTAGCTGTGCATCCAAGGATCGGTTTCACTTCTCTTCTCACTCTTGAGTAATTCATCTACCTGAGGTGTTTGGTTTTTGTTTAAACCCTCTGTGTACTACAATTAGCTTGATTAAGCCATGTGAATTCCTGCTGGCCTGTTCAGACCTTTCTATACTCGTTAGTCTGTTAAGCTCTGCATACTCCCAATAGCCCGTCATTGCTTTTATATCTATGAGTTAGCTGTATTAGGGTCTGATTCTTTTTCTTACTTTCTTTTGCTAGCATTGTACAGCCTTGCTTGCTTTATTATGCTCTATACTTTTGTTTCTATAATTTTGTTAGTTATTCAAGTATTTTAGTCCTGCTTTGTTAATTTTTGGGTTTTGTCATTACAATGTGTCTCTGTAATCTTCTGTAATTCTTCTTCATATTATTATTATTATTATTATTAGGATTATTATTAATAAAACTAGAATGGGTGGCTTTGTGGTTGGTATGTTCCCTTCTCAGCGCTGGAGATCCAGGTTCAAATCTCAATCTGTTAGTTTCCATGTTCTTCCTGTGTCAGTGAGCTTTCTACGGTTTCCTCCCCCAGTTCAAAAACATGGATTTAAGGTGAATTGACTGCTCTAAATTGCCCCATCTTAATTGTCCCTATATAGTGGGTGTGTGGGTGTGTCTGTCTGTGTGAGTGTGTGTGTGCCCAGTGATGTAATGGTGCCCTGTCCTGAGTGTATCTACTCAGCACCCTAGTATATGATTAAGCAAAAGATGAGATATTACTATCATTAAATGTGATTAACTTTAAGTCATTTTCATGCTTCTCCTGTCTGGCTTAACTGGCTTCTAGTCACAAAAAGATCAAATACATATATTGGTAGATTATTAAATACATATATTGGTACATCTTTACCAAGAAAGCTTTTGGGTTTTATAACCAAAATTTATTTTATTTCATTAACTAATTTTAAAAAGAGGTAGACTGTGGACAAGTAAAGTCTTATTAAACCTAAATCATTCTGACATATCAACAGCTGGGATACGTAAAGAAGTTTAGTATAAAAAAATAAGTAAATGAAAAAAAAAAAAAAAAAACTTTGTTATTTCTGATTGTCTATTATTTTCTACCATTTCAATGCAAGTAAGCAGCAATGTGTAAAAGTCTCTATAACTGGATTATCACAGGGATTAGTAATATGTGGGATGAGAGGATTAGTTAAAGCTTTGAAGTCTATTTAAGGAGAAAAAAAAATACTCGGAATTTTCAAGATTTCTTGCGACAGTGGTATCTTAGGTGAAAGCATGAATAAATATGTATAAATCTAAACAAAATTATAAAGTGATGAATCCTATAATTAATAAAGGCTAGAAAGAAGATTTCATTAAATGTTTGTTATGTATATATGTAAAAGAATTATTGTTGTTAGATTTTTTTTTAACATAATGTGTATTGTCCTAATAAAAGTATACAGTTGTGATCAAATTTATTCAAAATGCTGCGAAAAATTCAGTGCACAAAATGAAATCTTACAAGGACTTGTTAAAGAACTAAATGCAACTAAGATAGCATCAATTGTTTTTGTCATAAAGTATTAAATGGCCTTTTTGTGATTTCTTCATTGACACAATTATTCAACCCCTTTACAACTACCACTCATAAGAAGGTTCATTCCAGTGCAATCAGGTATTGAAAACATCTGTGGATGTCAACGAGCAGCAATCAAGCATGTAAGCACCAATTTTAAAAGGACTGTGATAAAGACATCTACTGGTGTGTTTAAAGCATTGGTCCCAGATTATTACAGGGATATAAAAAGATTGTAAGTTGTTTTATCGGAAGTATCATTCGCAAGTTCAAGTTAAAGGGCACAGTGGAAACGTTATTCGTGGCAAAAGAAGATGTGCTTGACCTGTAGCGTAATATTTAAGGAACTGAAGAAAGACCTGTCAGATGTGGGCACTGAAGTAAAACTGCAAACGAAGACCTCCATGCCAGAACTCCCAGGCGCACCCCCTTGTGACTCCAAAGAACAAGAAAAGTCGATGCAGTATTTGGACAAGCCACAAAGGTTTTGGGACAGTTATGTGGTCAGATGAAACTAAATTAGAACTGTTTGGGACAATGGACCAGCGCTATGTTTGGAGGAGGAAGAACCAGGCTTATGAACAAAAGAACACCTTGCCTACTGTGAAGCATGGCGGGGGGTCAATTGCTTTGGGGCTGTTTTGCTTCTAATGGTACAGGATAAAGACGTTGGACTTCCAACAGGACAATGATCCGAAGCACACATCCAAGTCCACTAGAGCATAACATGAAAGGCTGGAACATTCTATAGTGGCCATCGCAAACCAGACTTCCAATTAAAAAAGAAGGCAGTTGCGCATGAAGAATGTGACTATAATTGGGCTATAATAGGTCGCTGCAAGACACTTGTGTCAAGCTAAAGAAAGCTGTCATTTCATTTGTACTAAGTACTAAAAAAATATGTCACTAGGGGGTTGAATAAAACTGATAATGATGTGAGCACAGTAAAGACATTTGTGGTTATTCCATCATATGTTATATTTGTCTAATTTATAAGTGCCTATATAATTGTAAATAAGATGACTGAAATGATCCAAATCAATGTCAAACTGGCCAAAACACTTTATTTCAGTGGGGGTTGAATAAATTTGATCACAACTGTATAAACTCATGAAAAGCTGAAAACGTATGTTTTTTTTTCAGATTTTCTTTTTTAAGTATTATTGAGAATGTGCACACTCATGTTTTTAATGTCATTTTAATTTGTATTATTACTGTTACTGTAATTGTTTTTCATGTTATTAAATGTATATATTGCTATAGTAAATCTAGTAAGACATAAATAGCCAATTGTAATGAGTTTTGTGGATGCCTGTGCAATACAATTTATTTATTAGTCCAACATCCATCCAGCCATCCATTATCTTCCGCTTTATCCTATATTAGGGTCGCGGGGGGTTCCCCATGCCCATCCAGGGGAGAAAGTTTCGGGCGCTTGGCAGATACACCCAAGGACAGGGCGCCAATCTATCGCTGGGCACACACTCACTCACACAGACACGCACACATACACACTCTATATGGGGAAATTTGGAGAACTCAATTGACTTGATCCATGTTTTTGGACTGTAAGAGGAGATAGATTACTCTACACAATTACATATATTTGGATCATGAATTGACTATTCCATTTAAGCCATAATAAAATAAATAAATTAAAAAAATTAATACCAAAACCACAGGACCATCACTACTAGACACTTTAAAAAGGTAGATGTAATGCACATTCCCAATGTCATCCCTAAAAATAATTATCACACTTATGTGTCAGGTAAGATGGAAACGTCAACTCAGCTCACTGATGATGATGTGTCTATTTTTTAAAACTTGTTGAAGAATCCACACTTTACATCCTAGATGTCAGTTAATCAGTGATTCGTTTGATAATGGTAGTGTTTTGCTGTAATGTACTTGCTCTGCCGAAATGGAATTGGGGTGCTGCAGCCAAACAGTTCACTACATTTTTAACACATCATAGTGCTGATTGCCACATGACTAAGGGTCAAATAAAAACAAAGTTTGCTAGAACTATCACAGTCATGTAGAAACTACAGACTTAAAGTCATTAAGAGTAAAGTGGGCACTCATAATTAGCAATTGCAACTTTACCAAACGTCTTCCAGGTACCACAGAACAGGTACCACCTTTACCAGTTTCAGGTTACAGAAACACTGTAATATTTCACAAAGATGGTTGTCACAGTTTAAAACTTGTCAGTATATTGCTTGCTTGGCCTACAGCCTTGTCTTGACATAATGGTAGGTGCTTACTTCCCAAATGATTTCCCACTGGGCTATGATCCTTCCAAAATTTCTTCCTATTAAAAACAAAACAAATACCAAGGAGTTTTTCTTGTCACTGTCATTTCAGTTTGATCTTTATGAGTTAAGACTTAAAAGAGACAAAGTACTTTTGTAAACAACACTATATAAATAAAATTAAACTTGAACAATTCGAAGTGACAGATAGTCCATGGCTAGACATATTGAAAACCTGTTTTGTCAAGAAAGTAAAGTTTCTTTCCCTGTGGTCAAAAATGCATTAGTAATGTGGTGTAACAAATGTATAATGGGGGATTTTACTGTAGTTTTACTGTTGCTTCAGCACCAACATGACAATGTCGTGGCATCAAACAAAGAACCATCACTTTGTCAGACACTGACTAGATCCAAGGTTAGCAATGTGCAAAATGTGAAAACTAGAAATCTGAGGTCATTAAAGGCATTCTTAGAAAAATGCAACTATAGAATATGCTTTTCAGAGAACTGCTACCACAGCAAACAGACATTGTTTCAGATAGTGAGTTGTCACAGTTTATGAACTCTTGAGATATTGTTATTTGAACCTACAGCATTGTCTTTCCAGTGTAAATATATTTCCCCAACTGATCTGGGTCTAGATATATGATGGATAGTATTGGAATTGTGTAGGAAATTGAAACCAATGTAAATATTAATTCATGCATAATTGGTTGCACTAAACTGAGGACATAGAAATCCACCAAAGTGGACACACCAGTTTCTGAAAGGGATTCGCATGTGACATGCTGAGTGTTTTTTTTTAACATGATGTCCGAAACACTGCCATGAATAACATAAATCAACACCCTAAATCAAGCTGCAGGGTATGTGCTTTACGATTTGCCAAAGATCGCTAAACTAAAGTCGCTTGAGTCACTTCTTTCTTGGTTGTATATAAACTGCAAGTATTAAAACCTTCGCAAAGTAAGTATGTCAAATTTCATTCGTAGAAACGGCATGGATTTATATATAGAACACTCCAGAGTTTTGACTTTAACTATACTGTATATAAATCCAATACATCCAATACATTATGCTGTTTATAAAAGTTTTACCTAATTTTGCCATTTAGAGTTTTATGCATTTTGGTGGGATTTTAGCTTGATAATTATTCAGGCTTTATTTTTAGGGGATGCTGAGGTATTTTTTAGTGGGGATGATGCTGTTTAAATAGAAGTCTGACACAGTTGAAACCACATTGTTTTTTGTGATCATCAAGCATCCAGACAGTATACTCATGGGACCAATTTCTCATGTTATTTTTGCATGCAACAAGAACAAGGCGGAAGCAAATTTGTTCTGCCAAATGAGATACTCAGAATCAGTCATATGTATGTTTAATATGTGCAATTAATAAGTCTAGTTTTTATTAGAAATTCAGTGCACTCATTAATTTAAATAAATGCCATTTAACATATCAGAATGAAGACCAGCAGGATAGAAGCAATTATTTGTGTTCTGTGTTTTTAGATCATTAATAAATTACATCACATGCTACTTTCTCTACCATGAAAAGTGTAACGTAAACAATATCCAAAATGGCATACAGAAATTCCCTCTGGAGTGAGTATGAGTACACACCAACTGGCAGCAGTTTAATGCCCAGGATACAAGTGTCCTTTTATGTGTTCAGGTTTTGACCATCTGTTGTTCATGAGCATTGCAAGGACCCCATTTTCACCCTAACTGCTTTGATTGTCCTGATATGTTCTACCATCTATAAGCCAGTGAAAAACTCATTAGCATTTAGAACATGTTTTTTTTTTTCATTTCTTAGTGTCTCACTATATTCTTCATCCTTTCTTGTATGATATTTAAAGCTATTTTTATTCTAGTAACTGGAATTGGTATGAGTATGGTATGAATGTTTTAAACCCCACCAAGGGCCACAATCATTATAAATTTCAACCATATTGTGTACATAGCCTATTATTATTATTATTATTATTATTATTATTATTATTGCATTTTAAGTTTCTTAAAGGAAAAAGTATTGTATATTTGTTATCTAAATACTTTCTAACAACACCGAACACAAAAATTATGATTTAGATTATATGTCTTAATACCCTCAGTATTAGGGCTAATCTTTTTTGGTCTTTGTAAAATACTATTTATGGAAACTAACCAGATAGGATAAAAAAAATAAATAGTATTTTACAAAGACCAAAAAGACTAGCCCTAATACTTAGGGTATTAACAAACCCTAATACTTAAGAAACCGTTGAAAATTGATTGAATACAAAGCTATGTGTGTCAGGTCAATGGTTTGTGTATTGCTGAGGGAGGTGCTGATTGTAGAGTCTAACAGCAGAAGGTAGGAAGGAGCTAAGACATCACTCTTTAGAACGTCTGGTTTGAAGTAGCCTGTTGTTGAAGGTGCTACCTAATGTCACAACCATCTCATGCAGTGGGTGAGAGGTATTCTCCAACTTAGCAAATATCCTTCTTTTCCTACCTGCCTCTACTGTGTCCAGTGAGGTACCTAGGGCAGAACTCAGATTTCCTGATCAGTTTATTTAGTCTTTTTTCTTTCTCAGCATAAAACATCATATAAGATGGGTGTGGTAGCTCAGTGGTTAGAGTGTTGGGCTATCAATCTGAAAGTTATGGGATTAAATTCCAGGTCCGCTGAAGTTACTAATGTGGGTCCTCGATAAAGGTCCTTAACCCTCATTGCTCCAGGGATGCTGTGGTCAACACTGTGCTCACTTCGTAAGTAAATCGCTTTGGATAAAAGCGTCTGCTAAATGATCAAATGTAAGATAGCTTGAGCCACCACAGTCATAAATATATATACATCTATATATGCAACAGCAATGTAAACTTTACCAATTGTTCCAAATAGCAAAAAATAGGATATTAGAAAGGATCAGAAGGGTAAAATGAAAAGAGCTGGAAAGAAATAATTGGAATAAGAAGCAGGTTGCAGCCTAGAGGATTTTAGTTCTTTTTTTATTGTTCTTGGTCTTAAAAAAAGCTTTTCCTCTGTATAGAACAGAGTGAGTAGAGATGATCCACCAGTTCCAAAGCAGTCATCTTATATATCTGTCAGAAAGATGCACTGTCCTGGTCCATTTAGCCTCACAAACACTAATTTTCCTATTAGTCTCAATAAAAGACCAACAGCAGGATATTCTAGAGTGGAGGTATGATGGCATTATTGTAGACTGTGATTATTGCACTCTAATAAGATCCCTTGGGGTTTCAGGTCAAAATAAATAGGTCCAAACATAAGCCCTTAGCAGTGCCCGGAGCATTAGAGATGGACTAACATCAGCTTGAGCTCCCATGATAAAGGGTTATGTGATTTTATTGTTCTACACAAGATATTGTTTCTTTTTTGGCTTAAGGTCAGGTTTCCATAGTATTCTTTTAACTGTGCCCTGGCAAGGATAACTGATTAAATTATGTAAGAAATGTGTTTTTATACATCCAAGGCCATTACTCAAATTAAAAAAAATAATAATAAAAAAGCAGACTTATTTCATGAAGCAAGTTTATCTGATTTGTACAACCCAAATCCCCCATCCCCCCACATCCAATATACCACCATATATACATATATATATGCATATACATACACACACACCTTAGGTGACATTAAACGGCCTGCAAAGGAGACAGGCAAATGATTAATAGTCTGTTTGACGTCTGTTTTTTTAATTTAGTATCAATATAAATTTGAAATAGTTGGTGCAGTGTGTGCAGTTGTAGAGCTGGTGTGGGATGGAATGGTTATACTTTCCCTTTTAAATTAATACATTTAATGTTATATTTTGTTTAATGAAATTTTGTAATTTTATTTCTGTCTTCTGTGTTTCATACAGTTGGGTCAGGAATTCACCAGTACCGATATGAGTTTGACATCTGCAATAAAACAATTATTTTACCTTCACCCATGTGACTTTATTTTATTACACTGTTTGATCTTATTCATTTTGTAACAGGTAAAACTAATTAAAAATAGAACACTTGCTTGTTTTTCAATTGCTCAATTGTGCGTGGTAGCTATTGAGTGAGTTTTGTCTTCATAATGCACAAGTATTTTCATTCACTGCTGGATATATTTCAAATTGGTTGTTTACGATGGGTAACCTATGTATTTGCCTCACATTTTGATTTTATGGTTTACAGATATAGATAAAATTAGGGCCTGTGCAGAGTGCAGGTTCTGCTTCAGAATTTCAATGTGTAGCCACTAAATAACAGCATACCCAACATCAGGCACAATATTGTGTTTTTGGACACTTAATTGAAAGTATTCATCAGGGCCTGTCCTTAAGGATACCTTCATGGTTTATTCATCATCTCCATTTTACAGTCTCTTGTGTCCTGTCAGTATTTGCTACAGGACAATCAAGTAACCCCAATTATACAACTCTTTCATAGGTTTGGCTTTTAATTTATTACCATGCAAAATGATTAATTGAATGTGTTTGTATGTACTTTTAATTGAATGTGATTATTGTTGGGTGTGTATGTGGTTAGAATAGACATGCAACTTTACCATGTGTGAAATTACCCCAAACTGGTGAAATTCTCTTACCATCTCACATAAAATTACTTCATTTATTTTGGTCTTCCTTCAATAATTTTGGTACAAGTGCTTCCCGCACCTCTCTAAATTGTTGTCATTGTCTTGTTTTGCCCTGTTTAGTTTAATTAATCTGTATTTTTGTTTCATTCTGTACACATGGTTTCCTTAACATAATATAAACTCTTCTACCCTCCTATAATTGTCATTGCATTTTGAGTTATGCCCTTCCTGGTATAAGCAAGTTGCTCATGTAAAATGCAAAAAGCTCTAGTTATATGTATATATCTTGTATATATGTATGTAATCATGGGTAAGAATATGGTTAATATATATACATACATACACACACACACACATACACAATTAGCCTGAGTCTGGTAATACTTTAGGTAATTTATGCAAATATAATTTTATTTTGATGAATTTGGTACGAGAAAGTCATTCCATTGTGGGTTTGTGATGGTAAGTACCTCTGGCTTCTGTAATTTATATCACTTTTATCACTCATTATTGATCAACACAGCTCAGAAGATCATCGGCTGTCCACTGCCCAGTCTGGAGGACCTGTTCAGCTCTCGCTGCCTCAGCAGGGCAGCTAACATCCTGAAAGACTCTTCCCACCCTAGACATCATCTATTCCAGCAGCTACCCTCAGGAAAACGATTCAGGTCCATCACATCCAGGACAAACCGACTAAAAAACAGCTTTTATCCCAGCGCTGTACGCGAACTGAACACACATAAACACGCACAACCCACAAACCAACCCTGCACTGATAACTGGACTCAGCGCTAATCACTTTAATAGTGTCCTTATGTGCAATATAACTCAACTCATGTGCAATTTAATTCATTATGTGCAATAACTCATGTGCAATATTAATGACAAAGACATTATGTGTACATATATATATATATATATATATATATATATATTTGTTATTCTTTTGTTTACACTGTTGTTTGCACCAAAGATTGCTCAAATTTCGTTGCACATGTGCAATGACAATAAATGGTATCTTATCTTATCTTATCTTATTATGAAACGTAAGGATCACATGTCATAACCAGAAACATGTATTGTTACTGAGATATAGCTAAATATTTAGGGAAAAATTAGGGAATATAATTTTTTTTACAAGCCTGCCATTCCCAAACAAAGACACATTTTAATGTGTGTAGCTACAGCTGGTGTTGAAACATTATGCAAATAACTTTCCTAACTGTCCTAGCCAAAGTCATTGTCAAGGTCCCAAAAGACAATGCTCAAAAACTAAGCATTTTGTTAATCAATGGATTAAAGGTATTTGACTTACTATAGGTGTATTTAAACACCACGACCCTGTCCACATCTGGCAAAACAATTCTTCATTTACACCTACAGTACATCCTTGGAAACAGCAGCAGTCAGGTCCTCTGAGAGTTCAGAAGTGTAACATCATTAAAATTAATTTAACGTGCATTTTCAGATCCATGTTCTCTGGCCTGAGGTAACATTGTAAGATATTTTGGAATATAATTTCTATTCACTGCCATTTTTTGGAAATCTCAAAGCCCCAGATCAAAAGCAAATTGGTGTTCGCACATCAATGGATCAAGCCCTATTTGTAAACAGTTCAAAGACACAAATCGAGTACCGATGCATTACAGAAGAAAGGATAAATAACATGTTAAATAACTGGATTTATCAGTGATTTCAAACAAGTAGTGTAAAAGGTTTTGAGGTCATAGATAAATAAGTGACATTAAAAGTGTATTTTGCTTATCTTTGGTAACTATAAGTACAGTGATAGCAGTACATTTTGATCAAAATGCACCTTGTTGTTAATTATTTATCACAAACATATAAAGCTAAATACAGCAATGCAGTTCTTCACTCCAACTTTGTCATTAATAGGCAAATAATCCATTCAGTACAAGTTTTCTTTTATGTGGTTACGCTACTGTACTGCACAATGTAACAGTGCCTTTAAAATGTCCCTTTGATGATAACACAAGTATATAATACTTTTTAAGACAGGAAAAATCTATCAATTACACCTTTTTAAACAGCAAAAACAACACAAATTATGACATAATGGCATCATTAATACCATCCATCTATCTATCCATCTATTCATCCATCTATCCATCTATATAATATACTGTATATATTTTTATATATTTTTTCCGATATATAGACAGAAAAATTACTAGCTGCTGTTACAAAAAAAGTAAGGGCTTTCATAATGAATACTGGAGCTGCAGCTCCAATGCTTCAGTGTCATGAATTTACATAATAAAAGCAAGATAAGCAGCCTCTACTTGTTGACAAGAAGGGGGTGCCAAATAAAAAAAAAAATGACAAGCTAGTGTTATTAATACATTTTTTTAACATTGTTTCTTTTCCCCAACTATTTTTAATAATAGATTTTTTGTTTATTATATATTGTTGATTATAATACAAACTTAAACTATAAAGCTGAATGCACAAATGAATGCACTTATAATACATTATGAATACTGTATCCACAAAAAGTGTTACTGAAAAGCTGTAGCAAGCATTACTCAACTCCCCAAAAGCAACATTCTTATTTTCCTTTCATTTCCTTTTCATTTCAAATAAAATACTTATGATGGCCTGCTGCCAGATCCTTCCAAAGTGTTAGCATCTTTGTCACCTACAGACACATCTGCGACAGGAAAATGGCAAAATACAGACTAGATAGAAATAGAGGCAATGGAAATGAAATGTAGGTATGCCAAAGTGCAGGAATATCAAACACAGTAGTGTAAGATGTACTAAAACAGGAAAAAAAAAAAAAACTAAAATGAAAATAGGCAAATAATTTCAATCCATTGAAATTAAGTGAATGAATAATTATTTTAAACAGTAAGGTGAACAATTCAGAAAAGGAGCATTGTGACATAAAACATTTAAAATGAACATTCTGGTTATTGTTGTAAGCAAAAAATAGAAACACAGAGGTAAGTAAGTAAACAGAGGAGTGTGAGAAGAAATCATGACATCACACCAACCACCCACAACAAAAAGTTTCCTAGGAGCCACTTTGAGATTTTCAAAGGGCAAACATAACAAGGTAGCAATTTTCTCATTCCCAGGTGGCACAGGGAAAACGATCAGCCTATTCAGGCTCAGCAACCATCTTACTGAAACAAAACTAGAAATCTTCAACATTGATGGACTGCAGATTTACCATGAACATGAATTCTTCAAATCACACACTATAACATAGTAACATCTGTTAATTTTTTTTAACCCTTCTGTTAAACATGGTCCCACACAGATAAAGCTTTTTTGAGTTTTATTTACACATCTCAAATCTTACAAGTTTGTCTGGACAAACCATTACCAATATGTTTTAAAATAGTGTACTTGAATATTATAATTAACTTGTAACACTAAATTTGATAATGTTCCATGCTAATTGTATGATTGTTGCTGGCATCAAAATACAGTTTTGTTTAAATTTACTAAATACTTTCAAGTTAGTCAGTATTTTTTACTTTCTTTGGTTTTTAGCATTTTACAGATTAAATATATTTGTCTCATCACATAAAAAACTTCAGAAAGTCTTTGTAATCATTTACTGTTTTAAAGACTTCTTGTAACCTGAATTGTGTTCATTAAAATATGTCTGTAACTTTTAAAACTGTGAAATTGTACTAGTTTCTCTAAGACTGCAGTTAAATGGATTTAACAGGATGCTTAAGTGCTAAGGGAAGTTCCAAACAGTGGTGTGAGTTAAATTGCAAACCTGACTGCGTAGCTTGGGATTTAAACACACACTGACCTCTAAACCACAGTGTTACAGAGGGCAGTCTAAACAGACCAATTAAAAATTTTATCCACACAGTCTCCACACTTCCCCTGCCATGTGCGCACACCATTCTGAACAATCACTGTACCCACCGTAAGTTATCTTTTTTTTTTACTCTCAACTCCTACGTAAGACTATAGGGTTTTGTAAAATTTTATATTAGTACTAATTCTTTAAAATCCTACTGAATAGAATTGTCAAGGGTATATTCCACGTATGTAAGTCACACATTGTGCCATATTTTGTGTGTGTGTGTGTGTGTGTGTGTGTATGTGTATAAAGGTAAAGAAGACAACATATACATATAATTAACCATAATTTAACTCACATTGAATAATACTGCAACAGGCATAACATTATTATAAGAACAAAAAAACAAGAGAAAAACTTACAGTACACTTTTTTGACAGGTGCTCATTTTACACGTTCTCATTACACCTAGGAACAGAAACAATACATAGATCACATGTTAACTCATACACAGACAATAATCTATAAAATTAAACACAAGCTTGAGAACTTACATTTAAATGATACAAACTGTAAAATTTCTTTTGTTAGACATTTCTTATGGATATTACACTTATATTTAATAGTACACTTATATCCAATGATATAAATATATCCAATATATGTACGTTTAAAAGCAAAGCCTTCTCCAAGCATAAACAACATTTACAATATATTCTTATTTTAAAAGACCCTTGTTTGTGTTGGGAGATAATATGATTTATACTATTAAACATTTGGACACCCCTGCACAAATGTGCCATTACTTTTGTAAAGACCACATTTTGTTCTAATAAGTTTAATTAAACATGTTTCATGTTTTCACTACAACTAAATGGCTTACTGCAAAAAATTCTGTAGTTTAACAGCAAACACTAATGTATTTGAGCCGAGTCCAACATACTGCCCTTAATGAAGAAAGCAAGCACTTCTACCTCTCATGGGGAAACAAGAAAATTGCAGCTGCATTCTGCATGTGAACTATAAAACACCTGCTCACCTCTACTAAAAACACACATTATATCCCATCCACATTTTTTATTTTAGGCAAATCCTGCATATCTCAACAAGTTAACAAGTAAGACTGTAAATATTATATTAAATTAATTATCTATTCTAATGTTTAATGAAATTAAATACTTGTATTTTAATTTTAATCGCTAATTTATAACAAAAGACTTGATAGTAGATTTAATGTGATGTTTAGATGTTGTAGATTTAATGTAGATGTTTATTTTAGAACTCCAAATTACAGTGTGATTTCATATTTTCTCTTCTACTTAATATGTAAAAACTGACTACAATGATTAAATTGTGTTGTTTTTTAATACATTACTTTTTGGATTTTAGAAGAATTCTGTGGCATGTGTCTATGAATATTTTTTATACAAAATCAAACAATTGAAAGAACATCCTCCAAGAGTGGTGATTTCAGTTGTATATCAATAGCACATTTACTAACCCTGTTAGACTGGGGGCCATGTTATAGGTATGATGTAATGCAATGTCGGGATAAATATTTCTAGTTTCAACATCATGCACCTTAAGGTCCCATGGAGCATCAAGGTTACTGGAAGAAAAAAAAAATCATTGTTTTACTTTACATTCTTCACACAAGTGAGGCAACCTAAGGTAGAATTTCATTGATTGTTACACCAACCTAGAGTTTAAACACAGTTGCTTGGACACAGCTGTCATCCAGAAAAAGTTACCACCGTGAATTTATATTATTCAAACAAAAAAAATGGGAGAATACATATTTATTATAATGTATGTTCAATACATAGAGAATTAAACTGATGACAGAGTTACAAAACGGGTGGACGTTACACAGTGTGCTGCAGAAAGTCACACAGATATAGGAACAACATGCAAATTCCACCAAAATTACCATGTCTGCTATAACCTACATTATATAATCATAAACTAAAGACTTATCTTCGTAGATCACAGCAATCTAAATGTCCTAAACACTAAGGCTTACTGATGCTTAGAAACAAGCCAATACTAATGAGGACCGAGTGCTCATGCACGTTCATTAACTGTCTTTTAATTGCTTTTTTTCTGAGCCCAAGATATAACAAGGACTGAAGTGCTAATTATCATGGACAAAAGGTGGTAAAAACATGTATTGTCAAGTTAAAGATGAAAATGTATGTGCAGACAAAAAAACAAGGTCTACAAGTCATAGCTTTATAATGCTGCAGTGATTTCCCAGTCCATCCAGTACAAAAATATATAAAGACAAAAATCACTTTACCCCATCAGTGAGCCACAGGAGGTCATCTGCTAGACCTACAACCTGGAATGGTGTGTTCTAAAAATAAACTGGAAATGAACTGGAACAGGAAGACAATTTTGTTAAAGCAGAAACAATGGAGAAACCGGACAGTAATATTAAAAGTCTTTATACATATTAGCTTGATAACAAATATAGCATTCCATAAGCTATAAAATTGTAATTGCATGTTTTGTGAGTAAATTGTTTGTAACTTCCATGTAAACTATAACTTTCATGTTTTGGTCTGTCGTAAATATGTACAAAATCATGTCATTCTTAAAAAATGTCCCATGAAAATATAAAGCTTATGTAATGTATGATGACAAAGACATCGTTTTAATATATACACTCAAATATCTGCAGCTAACAGCCCTAAAATCAGCCAGAGCTCAAGTTTTTTTAGTAGTTTTTTTTATTTTTTATTTGTCTGGCCATTTTATCATAAGATAGGGCAGATGATATACAAAGATGTTGTTCCCTCATTTATTCCTGAATCTTTTAACTCAAGCCTTCATACAATAATTTGCCTCATCCTGGGAAATCTAAAGAAAAGCTGAAGTCTCACAAGTTTAACTCCAAACACTGGCAATCCAGCACAAGAGGAACTTCTTGGAGATCCTCATTCTGTGCCAGTGTGCCATCACAAAATAATAGAAAAAACACAACTATGATTATAATTACCTTTCATTTTCTATACAGATGAATGTAATTTTATACACTGATGTTTTTTATCATTTCACCATTAAACAGTGAGAATTGGCACTATGGTGAAGTTAAAGCATCATCCTGCAGCGATCGCTAATATGCACTGTTCAAGCCAGGATACCATAGAACGGTGTTTATGTGAGAGGAATCAGATCCACAGATTGTCCATGTAAGCCAATGTCAGCGCTTTGTACTACCTTTTTCCCTTTTCTTTTGACAAACCATGCCAAAACTACACATTAAATCAAAAACATGCATGCATTATTAGTAAAGATTAATGACCATATTGTACAAACAAATTAGCATGCTGAAAGGGTATGCTTAAGCATCTGTTTAATAGAAGATCAAGAAAACAGCTTGTCATTTTTTAGTAAGCTTATTACTCATCATCCCCTGTTATGTTGATCCATCTAAATCACTTTCAGAACAAAGTGACATTCTGTAAACCTGTTTGTACAAATTGATTTAAGTCACCAGACTAAAGGTATAACACAAGGCTTGCACCGAGAATTCTATAAAGTGCATAATTGGTAGCCATTTAAAGATCTAAACACAAAAGTAGTATTTAAATAATTAATTTAATCTTAATGACTTAAATGCTCCTAACAAACCCCACGCAGCATGTCGTATCATTAAATTTGATTTAACAATGAATTTCTTCATTATTTAAAGAAAACACAAAACCCACAGTTGAAACAGGAGGCATGAATTATTGAACACCTAAATGCCAGTACGGAGACACTGTTTGTTTTAAAGTTTTGTTTCACCGCTTTTAAAAACTTTTTTTAAAAACCTGTAATTTAATTAGAAACATTAAGCACGGGCTTAGTGGTTAGCACGTTCGCCTCTCAGTCAATTGAGTTCTCCAAATTGCCCCATATAGAGTGTGTATGCGTGCATGTCTGTGTGAGTGAGTGTGTGCCCAGTGATAGATTGGCACCCTGCCCTGGGTGTGTCTGCCCAGCGCCCGGAACATTCTCCCCTGGATGGGCATGGGGAGCCCCACCACGACCCTAATATAGGATAAAGCGGAAGATAATGAATGAATGAATAAATGAATGAATATTAAGCACTGTAAATCACGTTAGATAAAATAGATATTGGGGACATAATCATCTTAAAAATAAAGTATACATGCAGTACTTGAAAAAGGCATACAAATTACATGCACGCACACATGCACTCACTCACGCACTCATGCATGCACACACTTGCGCACTTCTGGCCTTTCTATGATGAATGTTATAGCACCCCTATTATCTGTAATAGCTGACTCAGAACACTCATCCTTATTTATTGCGAAAGCTGCATTACTCACCCAAATTTCACAACAAGGGCGATGTGTGTGTGCGTATATATATGTATGCATTTCACTTATTACAGACTTCAGCTGGTCACAGCCTTAGGTAAAGTAACAATATACATGCACACACAAACACACACACACACACACACATGCGCACACACACACACACACACACACACACACACACACACACACACACACACACACACACACACACACACACACATTTGTTAACATTTTGAAAAAAAACCTGCCTGCCACTATCTTACTCAAAAGCACAGGCACAAATGCCTAGCTTGAAAGGTCACATTCTGCTGCCCATTGCTCTTATTTGTCTGTTTGATTAAGTCTGGCAATTAGTGTATTTGGTCACCACACTGTTCATGTCCTGTTTCACAGAGTGAATACAAACGAGAAAAATGGAGAACGTGAGAATAATAAAAGTAACAGATGAGAAAATCTTAATAGCGTGCCAAAAGTCCAACTTTAGACAGTTGGATAAAGTAATCAATCACAAATGAGGTAACGTATGTGACAGGAAAGGTGAAGGCAAGTCCAGGGAAAAGAGAAAGATAAAATGGTGGAAGGAATAATAGCAAAAAAATCTATGTTGTACCTGATTAATAAGACTTTTCTAATCAGCATAAAAGAAAATTCATGAACCAATTTATTAAGACAGGGCAAGCTGACATTGAAAATGACTGTTTTCTTGACAAAAATACAAAACTAAGATAAGATAGTAATTGTGAGAAATTAATCTACTTAAAATTGAATAAAATAAATGTTTATGTAAATTATATTTGATAACAGTTGAGTCTTTTGTTTGGGAACACATGCTGAGGAGCCATTTTAAATCTACAAATAATTTAAAAAAATCTATTATAGGATAATCATTGGATATAGTGTCTCAATTCTAGTGGTAATGACACAAGCACACATGAAGCTATAAATTTAACAGGTATGAAAATATCAGCTTCTGTATTTGCTTAATAATCAAAAGCAATCTTCTCAAAGTGTCATGTTTGATCAGAAAAAAAAGTCATTGAATACAATTTTAAAATATTACAATTCAGAATGAGTGCAAGACTTTTTTTGTAATATCGGAAAAAGAAAAATACTTTTTCCAGTATCACCAGCCTATATAAGAAAAAGTCAAATGATTATTATAAACTGAAAGAGCAACTTTTTGGCACTGTGCCACTGGCTAGCTATGACATTCATTAAAGTGAGTTTTATTTCAGTCAGCTGCTCATGAAACAATATATTAAAATATGTAATATAAGTTTATGCTTTTGCCTTTGATTTAACAATAACAATTTGGCTTTCAGACATAAACTTTAATGATCAGTGCTGTCAGTTTTGCATATGAACAGTGTGAACGGGACTATGGCCGTTGTGTGACATGTCTGTTA
Source organism: Corydoras sp. C115 (assembly GCA_019802505.1). Classification (NCBI taxonomy): domain Eukaryota; kingdom Metazoa; phylum Chordata; class Actinopteri; order Siluriformes; family Callichthyidae; genus Corydoras; species Corydoras sp. C115. The sequence goes on along the minus strand of JAFMOC010000037.1, from coordinate 2,719,316 downwards.
TAGCATTTAATTAAAGTCTGTCAGTCTGCTTCATCATAGGCTTTTCATTATTGGGTTTTCCAAAATGAAATGCAAAAAAGGTCTTCTCATTATGCAATTTAATCACAGTATTTTCTGCACAGGTGATTTAAGGAAATATGTGTTGCCTTGATTTACATACATTCAAAACAGGAAAGTTAAAATTGCTCCGTAAATGTTATGGTCTTCAAAAATAAAAGTTATTGAGAAACTAGTATGTTAATCAGAAAAAAATTAAATATAATATTATACGTTTATGCATCATATGCTCAAAGTCATTAAAATATTGTACAAGAATAATACAGAGTAAAAACTATAACTAATAGATTTGCTTATTTTAATCACAGTTTAGTTCATTCCAAAGATTGTTCTACCAACCAACAAGATCTCAAAGTAAAACAAATTGTATTCATGTAATATTTCTGTTTCCTTTTAACCAATAATAAATCCATCCATTCTGCTTAGTCCTTCACTAGGATCATGGTGGGGGTTCCCTTTGCCCATCCAGGGGTAAATGATTCAGGCGCTGGGCAGATACACCCAAGACAGGGCACCATTCTGTACATACGAAGTATGTGTGCTTTAGTACAGGCTATGGAGTTAATAACAGCCTTTGACTAAATGTACAAATTGTAGACTATAAATAAGTGCTGAATAGCTGGTGCTGCAGGTACTGATAAGGTAAAAATGATGTTTTTGTTCCTCCAAATAGTTTGTTCATCAAGTTAATTTTGTACTTCCTAAATGCTTACTAAGCTTATAAATATTACTAAAAGTGCCTCAAAGTGGTACACTATATTTGTTTATATTCTTCCTAAAATATACCCTGCACTGACCCTGTTTAAATTGTGTTCCTGAAAATTAATTGAATAATCGTAGTATACGAATCATGATTAGTGCAAAGAAGTTTTTGAAATTTTGCTTAATTAGCTTTATACCCGTCATAGTTATTTCTAACACAACATCTCTCATACACATATGTAAAATCAGACAAAGAGAAGCTTGTGTTTTCTCTGTTGTCACATAAAAATTCATTATTAACAGTAGCAGTAAATTAATTCTTATCACCAGGGCATACTTGCTTATTTGCTTGACATCATAAAAAAAATCAAAGCCAATAGCGGTAACTGAAACAAAAGTATCTATGACCAACAGTAAAGCATAGTTAAGCCACATGACCTGAAAGACAACTCAGCAAGTGTTTGCAAATACTCGCTCAAATGAAGCGTGGTTGTGTCCTTTGCCAATAAAGAATTTATGCATTTAAATGCAATATTGTGAGTAACTAGGCATTTACATGTGCCCATGGGCAGTAGGATGTGGTTTTTAAGATTTGTGTGTGCTCTCACTAAGGTCAAACCTTAAATAACATTTACCGTGTTTTCAGCATTTTTGCATGCTCAAATGCATCAATCATCATAATTAACAGTGGGTTATCTGCCTAACTACTATGAGGTTGTATAGTATTCCATAGAATAGAATAATTAAAAGAAAGTGAGGTGTGACCTCGTGGTGTGAACATGCCTCTGGTCAACTTTTTTATGTAATATATCTGTGTGTGTGTGTGTGTGTGTCACGATCACCTGCTGCACCTGTCCCTCGTTGTCGGTCCTCATTGTCTCACTTGGGTGATTGGTTGGGTTTGTCACATGTTTAGTTGATTTTCTATTTAATCTGTTTTACCCCTCCATATTGCGCACGTCTTTGTTTTGTGGTTATGATACCCAATTGTTATGTTGTTCGTTTGTTCCCCATTTTGGTTGGTGTCCCTACACCAATTTTTATTAAATTCTACCTTTTGATTTTATCCCGGTGTCTTGGACTCTCCTTCCGCGTAAAACCACGGGACGGCGCTGCGCACCTTCTCCGCGTGGGTCGTATCCTGTGGGAGCGCTCGCCGTGGACCGACGCACGCATTCTTCCCCGCGTGGTCGGTACCCGGGAGCGCTCACCAGGCGCGAGCGGCTGAACGCAGCTCTATCCCCGCGTTAGCCGCCCCTCCTTCCGGGGAAGAACGGACGATCTCTAACAGTGTGGAATCTATTTCTTAATTTATATGTAACAAATAGAAATGGGATAAGCATTAAAAATTATTTTGTCCTGATATGTGTTAAATAATATTTAAATAAATAAACTACAGATTTCAGTTTAAATTTAACATTTTTTGTTAATAATAGGTAGTACACATAAAAACAAACAGCTCGGCTTTGACTATAAAGCAAGTTCATATGAGCAAGGAGAGAAAAGGATAACTATTACGCATCTGCTTCAATCACATTATCCCATTACCATCTCACAGGCGATGTACAGCATTATGCATGAGACCAGATCCAATGAGCAGCTTTAAGCCATCTCATTCTCTACTCTTCATTAGCTAAACCCCTCTTCAGTTTGTCCTTATGGTTTCAATCTGATGCTATCCCTTGGTGAAGGGTTTTAGCCTCTCACCATATGACTTCAAGAAACACTGTGCCAGCAGAGCAACACTTGCACATGTCACCTCAAGAAATCTTCATCTTATTTACACTCATTTGGCACTGCCAGTAAACTTTGGATGTCCTTTTGTAATCTAACTTAATTATTTTGTCATGCATCCTTTCTCATATATTTAATTTAGATTTTGTATCAATATTTGTAATAGGCAATGCACTACAAGTGCTTGCCAGTGTTATATTGCATGCCTACGGTATGGCTGACTGTCTTCTTTTCTGTAGTTGAGTTTAGCATACCAGCCTCTTAATTTCTATTATTAGTGTCTCACTCAGTTTGTATGCTCCCTTTCTTGATTCTTTTTTTTTTAGTTGGTTCACAGTTTGTTTCTTTGAGCTGTGCTTCAAATTTATTTGCTTTATTCATCTCAGAACTAACAAAACCCCCATCTACTGGCCTCGAGACATTTGTTTCAGAAAGTAGTTGTGACGCCATCTGACCTTCTAGTCTGTCTGCACGTGCCGTTACATTCCTTAGAGTATACACTCTTCTCTCTCTGGACTTTTTCTTTGCTGGTTTGATTATTTGCTAGTGGTACAGCTTTTTTTTCTACTCCAGTAAAGCCTGCCCAAGTTATACTTGCTGCCCTCCCCCTTTACCGTCTGTGTTAATAATAATAATAATAATAATAATAATAATAATAATAATAATTTAAGTTAACTATAAAGCACTTCTGACATGTAAACACTATGAATTGAAAAAATGCATTTTTCATAATTTGTTTATGATAAATTTTCAATAATTTATTTATATAAAAAAACATAAGAAATGTAAATATTCGTAATAAACAACAGCTGCAAACACAAAAGACATGTTACTTTAAGACTGACCACTTTACACTTTATCTAAAAATTTTATTGTAAGTTTCACTGGATCTATGCTGCTCCTTTGGTAATTGACTGCAGGTAATAGATTATTATAATAATATTTTATTATATAAACTGTTTGAACTGTTAACACAATGGAAGATTATCCCCTGTATTCATTTCTACCTCTAAAGCAATATTTATTATGACATATTACATACTTATTATAAATACAGTGGCTAAGCATGACTAAAATAAAATAGTTTTTATTAATTTTGATTGAGCTTTTGATTAATGACATTATGTATGTATTGATTGATTGATTAATTTCTTAATTTTATGGCACAATTCAATTCCTCCATTTCCATTTCTAATTTTTCATTTTAAATATCAACATTGTAAACTTTTTCTTCTTCAATTTAGAAAATATTGTTATTGTGTATAATGTATGCAGTTCAAAATAAATGACAAGGACAAATTCTAAACGTTTTATTTTTCATCCAATTTAATGTTTTATTTTAATTCTACTTAATTTATTTAATACTCCTCTGTCTTTGGCAAGATTACTTTTTCATTGGTTTAAGATTCAAACAAAGATAACTGATTATTATTTTATAAATATGCAGTTGTTGTTTGCACACGTAAAAATGCAATGTAAAAAAAAATGTAAAGTATAAAGCGGAGTATAATGGATTAATTACATTTTATAAAATATATAAAATGTATAAGAAAGTAACGCTTTGTAACCCAACTGTTATAAAGTTTTTTTAAATTTAAATTTTTTTTTTAAATTTAACCCATATAGATTAGCTTAACATATATTAGCTAGCAATATTGAAGTGACACTTTGAATTCATACTTCTAAAGCAAGTCTTTACTTTAAAACTTTGAGGTTTTTAATTTCATTAACTGTTTGCAGAGATGTAGAAAAATAAATTGTCACACATCAAGAATTATATATTTGTGCTTTTGAAATAATAGGAACACTGACCAAGCATTGTTCATAAATAATAGCCCTTTCTTTGACTTTACACCAGTAACTTAAGGCATTTTATTTTATAAAAAGTAGCCCCACTGTGGATACTCAGATATTACATAGTTGCTTTTTACTTCAAAAAAGAATTGGGTCAGTATGCCTTTGGGCATAACTGAAAATGCAGATAAACATAAAAGGCTCAGTATGCAAATCTATAGTTGCTGTGCATGATCAATTTAGCACAGGAAAAGAGCTTTTATAGTGTAATCCACAATTACTAGGACTGCCAGTATTCATTTTTTTTATCTTCTATTTAAATTTTGAGCTCATTAGATGCTTATCTTGGAACACAACATGATCTAGTTATCTCACACTATGATTAAAACACATGGTAAAAAATCTGACTGAAAATGCAAGATTTTCTGAGTGCTTGATCATGTTGTCTCCAGTCATTTAGGACATAAATGCACCCAAAGGCATAACCCTACATCTCAAAACTCACTTGAACTTTGTATTTTTTTGTGACAACAGCTAGAAGTGCAGTCAACTGTGCATATCAGCCTTAAAGCAATGAAGGGGTTGCCAAAAGGCATAAAAATACATTAACTCATCACATGTCCTGAGTTCTAGACTAACTAGATTATCTAGATTAACTCTCTCATGCCAATGATGCTTGCATCAGTTTCTTGTCAAAATAATGTAAGATATAACTAAAGATTATAGTATTCTTCTGTGGTACTTTATAAATATTGTTGAAGATAAAAATAGTGAAAAGAATGAAGTATAAGTTTTAACATGTTGTACAGTCCAACAAATCACAAAAATCACAAACCATACACTACATGTGCAAAAAAGAACTGAAATAGAACCTGTTGCCTACCCTAATGAAAAAAAAGTACTACAATATTGTCTCAGTACACTTTGCCATGAAAGGTTACACAGAGAGAGAATATACACATTGACAATTTCCTACCAAGCACCTGACAGACCTCTTTCAAACAAGAATGATAAAACTAATTATACCAATCACACAGATATGTAAGGCTTAATCAACATAAGATTCCACAGGGCAATCTCTCACAATCAGATGTGGTATTATCCCTACATTTGGGGAGAGGGGCTTAGGAATACTAATCTTTATCATGGCAATGAGCACTAAAGTACATAAAAGGAAGAAAGACATAAAAAAAAACACATTTCGGATATTTAAAATAACATTAAGTGTGTTATATATTTTAATAAAGCCTGGATTTACAAAAGTTTAATTTTGTTTTTAATTATTTTAAATAAGTTGCAAAAGATTTATTTTGTTTGCACTAGAAGAGATGTCTTAATATTATTATACAAATAAAGCATAGTAGTATATGTGCATTATTTAATTTTTTTTTTCAGTATTTTTAGAATTTTTTTACAGCAGCTTACGGTTAACAAGCTTATTTATTCTTAATAAATCTTATGGACAATTTTGGACTTTTTCATATTTTTTCTTTATTCAACATTATAATCAGTGGGCATGTGTATAGATACAAGTTGCAAATAAAATATTATACACACCGTTCTAAATAACAAATGTTAACAAAGTTGTAATTTGTCTAATTCCATCAGAACATTTTTAAAATTTGGTAAAGTTTCAACACCAATGCATTTTATAATACTTATAAATACTGGTTTTAGAGTCTGTATTTGAATCTGTAAGCATTGAATAAACAGGATTATATTTTTTGCCTTTTGTTAATTTCTAATTAGCAGCAGATGTTATGAAGTGCTTCAGGCCATCAGCAGCAGCAGCAGCAGCATCAGGTGATTACCTGCATGCTTAAAGCCCTGAGCATCTGTACAAATTAAAGTATAGAGGAAGTCAAACTTCCTTTATTTTGGCAGAAGGCATACTTATGTGGAATAAAAGCACAGAAGCTATTGGTCTGGATATTTGTTTTAGCTTTGTAGTCACTATCATCATAGAGTAAGTTGTAACACAGATCAAACCTCACGATAAGAGCCCAGTGGATAGGAACTTCTCAAAGTATTAAAAAAAAAGATGAGCAAAACATTAACAGGGTCCAGGTCTTTTTAATAAAAAGAGATGTACTATAGCTGTATGTAGCTGATGTATTATATCGATCCACATATTTTCAATAGCTGCCTTTGGTGATCCTGGTTCAAATTCCTGACTGTGTGGCATTTCCATGTTCTTGTCGTATCGATGTGGGTTTCCTCCAGGTTCACCGGTTTCCTCCCACAGTCCAAAAAACATGGATTCAAGGTAAATTTGTTTTTCTAAATTGCCCCTATATAATGCCCGTGTGTCTGTGCAAATGAGGGTGTGACCAGGAAAAGATTAGCGCCTTAATCCGGGATGGGCATAGGGAACATCTACCCCCCCCCACCCCCCGCGATCCCAGTATAGGATTAAGGGGAGAATAATAGACGCATGGGGCAGCACGGTGGCTTAGTGGTCAGCATATTCGCCTCTCAGCACTAGGGATTCCCAAATCCCAATCTGGGTGGGGTTTCCATGTTCTCCCCGTGTCATGCGTCACCCGCATGGGAGGAAACCCATGCGGGTTTCCTCCGGGTTCTCCGGTTTCCTTTCACAAAAACATAGATCAAGGTCAATTGAATTCTCCAAATTACTCCATATAGAGTGTGTCTGTGTGAGTGTGTGTTTGTTCAGCAATAGATTGGTGCCCTGTCCTGGGTGTATCTGCCCAGCTCCCCTGGGTTCTCCCCTGGATAGGCATGGGAACCCCCCGCGACCCTAGTAGAGGATAAAGTGGAAGATAATGGATGGATACATTGTTTATGCTGATAGACACTAAGAAGGTGCAAATAAGCAACAGTAGTATTTTGGCCAAATGAAAACCATGATGATTAAAAGTAAACTATTAAGCTATACATTCAAAAAGAGATTGTTTGGGCTATATGGAAATGTATTTCTAGTCATTGAGTCAACATATGCAGGTCTTCTACCAATGTAAGAAGTCAGAAGACTTATCATTTCTGAATTGATCAGCTGTGTATATGCTCACACCACAAAAATGTAGGAAAACACTGAAAGAACATATAACCCATTAATACAGTCTCACACCGATCTGTATCTAGTCTTTAAACTAATTTAAACTAATAGTTCTATAACAGGATTAAGTTTATAGGTTGTAATACGTAGTTCAAGCTAGTGTGCTCATGAAAATACACTGTTATTTTATTCATCCCAGTATGACAGTGCAGTTATACTCTCCATGTTTATTTCCTAAATTAACCTTCATATTTATGGCCCAACAATCACGCTGAATATATTTATTGCCTCCAACGTGGCTGTCTTAATGAGTCAATCAGTCTGTAATTATGAGTAGCTGAGCATTACAACATATTACTCTGTAGAGAAAACACAAAGCAAAAAAACAAACACACCTATCACAGTGCTCTGCTTAATTAATGCACTGTTTTAATTTAGCCCAACTATTTGCATATTAATTTATGTTTAACAAGATCGCTTCCCCAAGCAGATTTCTTGACCGTATTGGACGATTTTATTGAAGCAGAAAAATAGCTCTCTTCCCACAGATTTATCTTTCAGTGTATGTCTAGTTTAGAAGTCAATTAATACAACTCAAATAAGCCGTTTGTACAATGAGCAGAGACGATTTAGCAGTGAGATAATTTTTCACAACAGACATTTAAATAAAAAATCAATATGTGTAGGTCTACCATAATGTGCTTACTCAGGACTTTAGGTTAAGCTGAGTTTTATTTTCAATTACACTGTATGCCTAAAGACCCTGGTCTTCGACTATACCTATGCCTATATTATCAATGCTAAGTAATTGCTATTCGGCATTGCATGCTACTGTTGTTCTATTCTATTGCTGTCAGATGCAGAACACTTAAGGCCTGCGTGCATAACAAAAATCTAAGCTGTCAATCACAACCACTAATAAGTGAACCCCTGTTTTATTCAGCATGGTGCTGTGTCTCAACTGAGTACTGAATGAATCAACTCCCGACTTCATGACTAAATCTAAGGAATTAATATACTGGATGCATTGTAAGTCATGTCAAGGAATATATATTTTATTCTCCATGTCATTTAGCAAATGATTTTATCCAAAACAACTTACAAATGAAAGAACACCAAAAGTCAATAAATCAAAGAGTAACCAGCTGAACTGCAGTATTATCAATCATAATTATTTGCTGCTCTGGTTTCAATGACTAGATTACTCCTCGTCCGATTTTACTAAGCAAAAATTACAGCAAGTTTATCCCAGTGTTACAGATTATTTCAGTGGTAAAAGATGTTTTACAGCTTTAGTCAGGCTATGAAGTGAGACGTTTGACAGATTTTAAAAACATGTAGGCTAGCAACATTGCCTCTAGACATGTGAATTGTCTATAGTTCTATTTTCAGCCTTGATTCATTTCTATGCTTTATATCATGTTTGTGCAAACCACCATTGGGTCATTTAAGTCATTCAGTAGGTCTTTTCTTCAATATGGAGCCTTGCTAAGCGTTTTGAGCATCATGAAAAGTATTTTGTCTTACACATTACTGGCTAAAACCTTTAATATGTATTTAGAGTTTTTTTAGTATTCTGTATTAAAATGCATTTAAAGTACAGTTGTACATCCATAGTTCTACATTACTAGCCTCAAATGACTTTGACAATTATCTTCAGCAGAGCATAACAATGTGTCTCATAACTTACAAACGAAAGGCCTAAAAGTACTTCAATGACCTAGTTTTAATTATCTCAGAATTAAAGGAACTTGGTACATAATAAACAATTGACAGTTTAAAAATTGATGGCGTTATCAGTTTGCTTTGAAATGTGTCCCATTTCATAGATTTTAGTGACCAGTGGTCAGGAATGTAACCTATTAAATGTCACACTGAACAGCTTGAAACTAGATTGAAAAAGTGGGTCTCCAGATGCCACTGTGTTGTTAACAAGCTTTCTGGCCCCAACATCCAAGGACTGGAACATATTCAATTATATTCATTAATATAAAATCATCACACAACTGACAATTAGAGCAGATTTTTATAATTCACGAGCTCAGAGAAATAAAAGAGTGGTCAATAAACAACAACAAAAACAACAATAATATTAATAATTATAATAATATAATATTAATTATAAAATGTCTGCACGTAGTGGTAAACATATATTGGAATAAAATTCAAAACAATGATAATAAAATTGGTTAAATAAACTAAATTATGCAAACTAATACAAAAAGAGCACGGATAAAACAAACGAATAAAACAAACAAATAGGAACAAATGAAAAAGTTTAATGAGAAATATATTTATAATTAGGCTGCTCTAAATTCTTTCAAATTTTGGCAGAAATCACAGAAATAATCAGTAATATGTTGTTTCTATACACATAGTTATAATTAATTTAACTGTGAGAATCTTTTCAAAACAAGTCATCCATTATTGACTATCACATAAAACTGCTGCTCAGACCCATATAAAGCATAGAGAGTTCAAAGAGATACTTATAACTGAGCACTAGCATGCTTTGATCTACATGTTTCATCTTAACTGTGATCTTACCTTTTGGAGAAAAAAAAAAAAAAAAACTTTTAAAAGGTTTTTTTTTCAGTCTGATAATAATGATTTAAACACTTAAATACGTGACTCATTAGTTGATAACTAATATAGTAAGTAACAAAATGTTCACATATTCTACTAATCTTAAATATATTTCTCTGTGAATTTATTTTCTAAATAAATTAAAGATATATTTTTTTGGTCTGGTTGATTTATTTTATTTGAAATTCAGAAATTTGCACTGCACATGAAATAATATTTAGAAAGAAAAAATAAGGACATTTTTATCTTGTCTATGCCTTTAATCTCTATTCTTCTCTTTCATAGACCCCTGATGAGAGCACTCCAGGTATTCCGGTTCTGGGCCAGCATCCTCAGATGTGCCTTGAGGTAACTCATTCTTTTTTTTTCTTCAGTCTTTTGGACATGGTGGCAGATGTCTACCTTGATTTTTATTCAATTCTGGGTTCTAGGTTAGGGCTTTGCTAAGTAATGTTGTAGGCAAATTTGCAGAGGGTGTGATTAATTGTTAGTTGGCATATATTTACAATTAACAATTAACAATTGTTAATTGTTAGTTGGCATATATTTTGTTTAATGCCAAAGTCCACTGTTTTTGATGACCATGGGTTAAGTGTCTTTGTAGGGGACGTGCTAGTTTGAAGACTGCACAGTGTCATTCCTTTACCATCAGTCACATCTGCTATAGGGACTAAATTTCCAATGGTCCTACTAGGTAGGCCACATGTTGCATATCAGTCAATGGAATGGGATATTGCTTCTACAGCCCAGTTTATGACTATTCTTCTAGCCTAAACCCCACTACTTTTTTATTCCTGTAAGCTGTTGTTGTTGCTTGGTCACCTCCCTCTGCTAAGAATATACATACATTTCCTGCTCTCTTTAGGATGTCTCTCTATCGCCACAAATAACTGTTGACATTGCTCCTCCAAGTCCTCTAATACCCCCATCTTTTCACTACTTTGATCATTTCCATTGCTAACTTCACCATCAATTCTTTATTTGTATCCATCTAGACTCATCTTTTGCTATTGAATCTCGGCAAGTTGAGTTTCTTGTAATAGGACTAGTCTTCCTCTGCATGAGTTGCTGAGTGTGAGAGAAAATGACCATATTGTCTGCAAAGTTTGAATTTTCTCAGCTGTGTCCAAGGTAACTATTGAATTTTGTTCTACCTTGGCGATATCCAATTGACAGCCATTAAAATAGGAAAGGTGACAGCTAACATCAATGTCAATTTTCTGTATGCAGTCGCAATGCATGCGTGAGATAACACACATGAAGCATTCTACAGGCTACCTTTTGTAAAGGTTTATAATGATCTTGTTGCTTTTCTCTGAAACTCCATAATGCCTTACCTGGTTTCTAAGAATCTGCCACTTTATCCTGTCATGTGTTTTTTTTAATATCAAGACATATGAAGACATATTTTTTGTTACTGGTTCACAAAGATGTATTTTGTTGCAGTGTGATTATTAAAAGGTTTGTATTTTGTGAAATCCAGCCTGCTTTTCCTGAAGTCAAAAAAACCTATTGTCTGCATCAAAACAACACCAGCATCCCTCAATATTGGTTAAAAACAACAGTGCAATGACTTTATTTTTGGAGTTAATTGACTAAAACATATGATAGTGAGAAAATGGCAATTACAGTGTATGTTTTATAAATAATAAGCAAAAATATGATTGTATAATCTTAATTTATGCAGAATTTTATACCGTTACTGTATGCCAAGGGCTAGACTATATCAATTCTAGTAATTACATTGTAATCTGATATCATGATGGAATAAATTGAATAAAAAAGATCCTAAAAAATAAAAGGAATATAACAATTATTCAATAAAGCAAAATAATACTTAAAACAATGAAAGAATATGAAATACAATACATATAATTGTTCATTTACCACTGTCATATAATTTATTAATATATTTGTTATTATTATTGTTGTAATTGTGTTATTGTAAGTGTTAATTACTTACTGTAATATAATATTTATTAACAGAAATATTTAATCTAAAAATTTCCCTTGCACACACGTTTAGAGATGAGTCTTGATTAATAAGACAGCTTTATCTTTACCATTATCACACAGCTTCACTCAGGGGTGTTCTAGAAGCCTGGCATGAAGCCGATCAGCGCGGCTAACCAGCTCTGCTGTTATTACATTGTTATCTCTGTGTTACTCCCTTTGGATCTAATAGTTACTATTCCTCATTCTTCTATTATGTTCAGAGAACAATAACCTGAGGTCTCTTATGAAAATGTTTTGCTGTTTTCTGCAGCCGGGTATTGATGCTTAGAGTCTGAGGTGCAAAAATGGCATTGATTTTCATTGTTCTTTACAAGCTGGGAGGGAAAAAAATATTCCTCCATCCACAATGTTCCTCCCCATGTTGGTAAAAATGAATAAAGAACAGAGCAGGTGCAGGAGAGACAGAAGAGAACCCCCCCCCACCCCACCCCCCAAAAAAGAGAGGAAAATTATGATAAAGAATGAGGCAGTCTGTCATAAGAGTAGTGTGTGTGTCTATTGAATTAAAACCTGGGTAAGACCAAGCTCAGGAACTCTTTTTATGACATGAACCAGAGCTAGACAGAACAGACAGGAAGGGACCATTGATATGCTAATTATGCACCTAATTACTGCAATCTATTAAAGCTCGTTGATTAAAGCTGTTAGAAGTGTTAGTTTATCAGGGAAAATAGGTAGCTCTAATTCATTTCAGAAATAGCTGTGCCTTTACTGTTGGCGTGTAGTGAATTCCACATATTGTAACCTAACCAAGTTACTAACCCAAAAATCAAATATCACAATTGCATTTGCCTTTTTGCTCACAGCCTAAATCTTACATTGCTTAAAGGTTAAACCTCTTTAACTATTATTCTATATTTTAAGCTCATATGTGGAAACAAATAAAAACCCCATTTATTGGTTCATCTGAAACATAAGTTGAAATATGATTTGAATGGCATCATAATTATCATCACCAAGTCTCAGGTTTAGAACAGTTCTCGACATATAAACACTTTACCTTCATCAGAACCCCAGTTTATTTCTTTCTTGGTGTAAAATGTGTCACACAACCAGGACGATATTTTCCAATGCATCCCTATTTAAGATCAAGAACAGACAAAGCCAAAAAATAAAATCAATACTATGTCAACAACAATATAGGTTCAAGCATTCAATTAACACAATTAAATAGATACTAGATGAAGTGCAAAAATTCTATATATTAAGAATATATTAAACTTATAACAACCATGACTGATTTATTTATTCATTCATTCTCTGGGCACACCCTCACTCACTCATGTGCACACATACACACACACACACACACACTCACACCAAATAGGAGCAATTCTGAGCAGCCGATTTACCTCGAATCCATGTTTTTGGACTGTTGGAGGAATCTGGAGAACCTGAAGTGCTAACCACTAAGCCTTTGTGGTGACCATAGCTAATTTAATCACATAGAATGATATTTGTTTTAAATGGATTTCTGCAATTTGAAGAAAAAATGTGCCAGATTTTCTATTGTGCATGGGAGTGTGAGGCTAGCACTTCTGTTTTGTTTAAACTCCTGGTTCTGTTTGGATCTATTTTTTTCCCCTCAGTTTTATTTGTTCTTATTATCACTGCTTTTTTTTGTCATATTTCTTTGCTTAAGCTTCCCTTATTCTCTGTGTTGTCAGGTTTGTGTCACTTTATGTTTTGTTCCAGCTGTCTGCATTCTATTAGTGTTCCACCGTTGTCTTTAAATGAATCCTTTTCTTGTTTAAATCAACTTTACATGCAGGTTTTGGAATGCTTGCTGTTGTAGTGAATTTGCCGATATGTAGCAATAGTTGTAAGAGTCCTACAGGTATATACTGTTGGGCAAGATGTAATTGTACCTTGTGCCCTATGCTAGCTGCTCTAGAACATCTACTGGACATAACAAAAAGGACATTGATGGAGGTGAACAAGAATAATCTAACAATTGTGTATGAGGTGACAGATTTCAGTAAGAACGGCCTGTAAAACAGGTGTTGGAAATAAAGATAAAGAGAAAATGAAATTCTGCCTTGGTTAGAGACAGATATAAGATGACTAGAGAAGGTGGTCAAGCTGACAAAACAAAAAAAGCAGGGAGATACAAACAAACAAGCCAAGACAAGTGTGAATAAATGTAGACCAAGCGACCCTGTCCAACACCCCGAGGATTGTTCAGCACCAAATCCTACTCTCCTGAGTAACATCAATGCCTCATCCAAGCTAATTAGTAACTATGTAAATAGATGTTTTTGAAAATAAAGACTGTTATAACATAAAACTGCAATTATATTACAGTTTTTTTTATTTGTCTTTCGCATGTTAAACATATGCAAACTTTTTGCCCATAAGGAGTACTGTGGTTTTGCAGAATGTATTAAATCTGTGGGTCAGGGTGTAATCCAATAAAGATAATTCAATTACATCTACTGATTAAACCCTTATCACTATCTGATTGGCACATGGGAAGTGATATGTCTGCTTAGTGGTCTGCAAAGTTGCAAGTATAGACACTTTTACAAGCCAATTACATATTAACAAATCATCTGTAAATTCACATATGTAAAATATCTTTTAACCCCCTTTAAGAAATAAGGCCCAAGGGTTTACCTATACTTTGGCTTTTATATTTGGTTTGCTTGGTCCAGACCAAAGCAGAAACAGATATCTTGTTACGTTTAGAACTGATAGGCTTCACCCTGGCATTTTTCACATTAGCTTAAAAAACCCAATTGAACATCTAGCAAATGCTCCTTCAAATTAATATGCAATAAGCCAATTCTAAAGATTGTAAGCAGTTACCGCTTCCGCCTCAAAGCAAGATGGCCCCAGGTTTGATTCCCAGGTCGGGGGAACTGTGTGGAGTATATTGTTTTCATGGCAGTATGGGTTTACAGTTTGCTGTCTTCAGTTTGCTTCTACATACTGTACACTGAATAGTAAAATATAAATAGTAAAATTCATATGCTTCTTTTGAAAATCTCAGTAAACAAAACCTTTCTGGGTTGTATAGCATGATGTAAACTTGCTGGAAATGTGAAATGTGTGTCAAAGGATAGTTTCTAGTGAACCATATGGCTGCCAGAGAGAGAAGCTAGATCAGCTACTTTAAGGGTATTATACACTAGTAATTGCTGTTAATGGCCAAGACAGTGATACAAACCTATTTCTAAAAGTGGGTGGTTAAATTTACATTAAGTCATTTTGCAGATGCCTTTATTCAAAGAAATTTCAAGAGATCACAACAAGTGGGCAAGTTAATTGGTGAGTTAAAAAGTTACCAGCTAAACTGAAATAACACTAGTCAGTCCAAATGCATAGATTTATTCTCACATTATTTATTTATTTTATTTTTGAAGAATTGGAGCAAGTGTTTGTGGAAGAAATATGTCTTGAGGTATTTCTTGTGAATACTGAATGCCTTAACATCACAGACAGAGCAAGATTATTTGCAGTGGGATAAAAGACATGGAGTGAGAATTGGCACCACAGTGAGGTTGAAGCACCAGCATCAGTCATAATAAATAGAAAATAGGTAGGAGGATGCAGATCCAGAGATTTTGTAAGCTAGTGTCACGGCCTCAAAAGCGGGCAACTACTGAAAGCCAATATAGAGATAAGTAGTGGGGATGTATGGACTTACTTGGTACTGTAGTCAAGCAGGGAAAATATATGGGCTCGGACTAACAGTTGAGAAGCCATCACATGTCTAATCTTTTTGGTGTTGTACTAAATGAATATGCAGAAAGTTGTTGTTTTATCACAGGTGTTACATTACATTAGGTAATTTAGCAGACATAGTTTTTAAAGCAACTTACAAGGCAAGCACAGGGTTGGCCACAGCATCCCTTGAGCAATAAGGGTTAAGGGCCTTGCTCAAGGAGCAACATTGGTATTTTAGTGGACCTGAGATTTGCACAATCCACAACCTTCAGATTGATGGCCTAACACCATAACCACTGAGCTACTATCTCTTCTTATGTCATATGTGATATATTAACTCTTTTGCAAGAATGATGAAGGAGCTGTTTTTACCAGATTTACTTTAAAATAATGTAAAAAAAAAAAAAAAAAGTAAGTAGTCTGTAAAAATTACAGACACAACACACACACACACACACACACATACATATATATATATATATATATATATATATATATATATATATATATATATATATATATATATATATATATATATATATATATACACACACACACACAATACGGTCTACACTGTAATCTATGGTGTTATATATTGTAATCTAAAATATGTGCATTTTTTTTATGTTTCCTTTTCCTCCCTAATATTGTTTATCTGTTTCCTGCTTCATCTGTTCTTCATTTCCTTGAGTGTCCCTCTATCTATTTACACTCCTCTCACGCTTTGTGTAGCGGGGAGTATTGGCTACCAGATTTGCCTGGGTGAGTGTGGTTCACCTTGCCATTTCCTTGCTTCATTTCTCAGCCTCATTGAGCTGTCAGAACACAGCACACTCTTCTGAGCATTTGGTCAGAATAAATGATTATTTCCTATTGGGCTGTCTATGTGCTTTATGCATATCGATTATTTCCCTTTGACACACGATGTGGTTTCTGTATCACTCTCATACCCCATTTGGCTTGTTACATGGTCTACTTACAGTTCGTATATTGTTTTGGTTTCCTATGTGGTTTTCAGGCCACTCACAGTCTTTATGACACACTATTCAGTCAATGGAGCAGACCCAATCATCTTCACTGTATTGCTTTCTGGTTACACAAAACATTGCTTAGCAAAATTCAAATTCTTAATTATGCAAACTTTACATGCACTAAACCTACTATGCACTATGCCTACTGTAAAAATCGTACAATAATTTACTTATTTATTTACTTAATAATGTAATAATTTATTGTAGGGGTTTAGCTTTCTGATAACCCTAAATCACACCCAAATGTTAGGCTCAAAATATTGATATACAGTACCAGCCAACACTTTGGACACACCTCCTTCTTGATCCATTATCTATTTTCTCCACTCAGCATATACTTTTGTAGTTTTACAATTACAGGCTGTGGTACATCTGGTGATTTTTATGCTACTTTTTTTATGCAATAGGATGGAATATAACAGTCAAAGCCAATGATAACGAGGTGTGTGCTAATACATTAGTCCAAATTTTGTGCTCGCGCGCGCACACACACACACACACACACACACACACACACACACACACACACACACACACACACACACACACACACACACACACACATACGTAAACACACAAACATACACACACCAACATACAGTTTACAGCTTTTATTAATACTGGGGTCATCACAGTGCATTTTGTTACATTAGCAGTGAACAAAGTTAACAAAATGAAAAGGATTAAAGATGAAAAAAGAAATATATTCTTATCAACAATGTCAGATAAGAAATAATTTTATTTCATGAATTGCTTAATTTGAAGTGTGGTGAAAGCTGTGCTTAATATATATAAATAACTTTTTACTAATAAATTAAAATGACAGAAATTGTAAAGCAAAAAAAAAAGCAAGCCAGGAATATGAGAACCTGTTGCATAAATGGACTTAATTGGGGTGATGTGCAAAATGGGAATG
The DNA here is from genome assembly GCA_019802505.1 of Corydoras sp. C115. Taxonomy (NCBI): domain Eukaryota; kingdom Metazoa; phylum Chordata; class Actinopteri; order Siluriformes; family Callichthyidae; genus Corydoras; species Corydoras sp. C115. Next base: position 2,701,792 of record JAFMOC010000037.1, on the reverse strand, counting down.
TACAAAATGAAATGCTGTGATTCAGTTCACACTCTTCTCATTGTTGCACCACAGAAAGTGTGTAAACAGAAGAATTTGAGTTTAAGGCTTTAAAAGTGGCCCAGTGACAATGGTATCTGTTTCTACCTGGAGTGTATGTTTGATGAACAAAATAGCAGAAGGCAACTTTCCTTCATTGTTGATGAAATTTGCCTGTGTGGAAAACAAATGTAGTCTGCTCACATCTGAATGACGCAAACACATGCACCTTATGAAAAATACAATTCTGTTGTTGTTTTTTTATCTTAAAGGCACAACCAATATAAACATGCATGCACGTTGAGGTCAGTGATTTAGAAATGAATAAAAATATGCACACGACATGGACAAAAGTATTAGGACAAATACACATAACACAAACTAAAGACTTTACAGCTATGTTAAATTGGTCCCTCTTTTACAGCTTTAATAAAGTGAAAAAAATTAACTAGATGAGAATCATAATTTTAGTTCACATTTGAGCTTTGATAGAGATAAAGATGAAAAATCTGTCATTCCACATCATCTTAGCCAGTTGTGCCGTTTGGACTTTGCTTTGAGCAATAGGGGCACAGTCATGCTGAGACAGAAAAGGGCCTTCCCAATAAAATGATTTTAAATGATAAATAAATAAAAAACTCAGGAGAAACTCCTGATTTCAATGGTGATTAAAGAGTGTGTCCCAATACTTAAGTCCTTGCACACGCACATACATACATACATACATACATACACACACACACGTATATATACAGATGTATATATACAAATAAACTTAAATACTTGAGCCTCACCTTAAACCAAATAGTCTTTAAAAATAATTCACTGATGTCATTATGTTCCAAGTTTGATATGTGCTTTATATACACTTTAACCAGAACAAAATATTGAATTAAAAAAAAAGTCAAGAGGCAAAAACTTCTTCACTTTTCTAAGTCCATGATTTTTGAGTACCTAATAAAAAAAATTAACAAAAACATCTTTTAGACATCCATTGGTGAAATTTGCACATGGTTATGAATAAACATGCAATAATAATGTTGTGTGTATGTATGGCCATTTGAAAACATCCCTTAAAACATTGCCAAAGTCCTTGTTTTATTTGTTATTTATTTATATATTGGAGTTTGTATAGCGGTACCAATTCAAAAATACAGCAACTGTTTCAACCACATGTTGCCTAAATTAAGTTAAAAGTTACATCACTATCATTTAGCTTTATAAGTTTGTAAACTACTAGTGCACTATGGAAGTACTTTTCTGTATCGTAACATTCAAAAATAACATATTCAATGTGGATGTTTGGCTGTTATTTTTTCTTTTTACAAAAACACCTACATGGGACAGGGTTTTGACCTCAGTGAAATTTAATATTAATTCCTGCACCTAGATAGGGTTTTTAGGACCAAGAGCATGAACATAAATAATTGAAAAAAATAACTGAAATAATATCTTCAGTGACTATGTTCTAAAATGACAAAAACATTCAGCACAGTTTCACAGACTCATTTGCAAGCTGAAGTGTTTATGAATTCTGCCTTGTTCATGTACATCATAATGGCTTGGTAAAGTTCATACTCAAATCCATTAAGCTTCTTACAGATTTGCAAAGAAAAGGCAGCCTAAGTGAGAGCAGAGCTTTTACTCATTAGCCTTTGCTAATGCTATGCTAATCTGTGCTAGCACCATAGACAAGGTTTGCAGAGTGTGTGAGTGAGATTTTGTATGAATATGCATGAGAGTAATTTCTTTAGTCTGACATCAGTCACAGTCAAGGTCCTGCTTTACATGTACTGGGGCACAGAATAACAATAGCAATAAAATATGTGACTGTTGGTTTGTAATAAGGCAGAATATGAATAATGCATTAAAAGTGTTTTTTTGAAACAAGTAAAGCTTATGTTAGCACTATGATGAAAATGCTGAATAATGCAAAGAAGCGCACAGGTACGGAAGAGACAGACCAGTGTGCAATGGGTATCATCACCCGTTTTTGACTAGACACCATTTTAAGCCATGTAAAATACTGCCATTGTTCAAAATGTACTGGTAAGATATTCATGGCTTTCTGTGCAACATGAACACCTGTCTGATGGAGTGAACTTGTTCCAGATTTTATTTTCAACATGCTTTGTCTGTGGCATGCTGTCTTATTCAGAAGTTAGTAATTTTTACCCCCTCAATCAACATTAACTTGCAAATGCTTAAATTTCCTAATTTTCAGTTTGAAATTGATGTTGAAAAAAGCTTTACATATTTCAAATTAACAAATTCAGTGAACACATAATGCAAATAGAACAGTAACACTGTTGAAATTCAAACGTTTTAAAATAAATAATGACTACATTTCTATCTTCATTTGTCATTGGGATGCCTATATATTTTCTGCATGTACTGAGTCTAGATTAAGTTCTGATTGTCAGTTTTTTTAAATATTATTTTTGCATAAAATGTCAAATATTGTAACTTATTTGATATTCACTATAGCAGAGAGAGTAAAGTAATGAGCTAATTTTCACCAAATCTTTTCCACATATCTCTTTTAAAGTATCCCATATAATTCCAAAACAAGTAGCTGTAATAAAAAAAAAAAAAGAAAAAAAAAGAAAAAAAAAAAAAGTTTCATTTGAAATTAGCTTGTATTGTATCTAGGGTAAGTTATTAAAATGACCCACAACATTTTTTTCAGATATGGGGCTTCTTATTTAGAGGCAAGATGTCTTTAGAAAAAAATTAAGTTTAGTAAAAATGTTTTGGCATATGACATATGAATTTAAAAATATAAGGTTTTGTCATCAAGCCCTAGAAGCTTCCAACACATCAGCAGTTGAGCATAATGATTTTATTTTAAACGTAAACACTGCAATTTGGCATGTATTACTGAGTGAGATAATCTTGCAATTCTGTTTATACAACATAATGCAGCATCTGGGCATGTTAACATATGCATGTAATTTATAACTAAATACAGAGTGTAAAAAAAAACATGCCCAGGGATACTAGTGTCAAGTTAAACATGTCTGCTGCTCATTTCGAGAAAATAACTAGTGAGATAATCTATGTTTATGGAAAACCAAGAACACTCTCAAGAATAAAAATGCTATTGCTATTGTGCTGCCCCTTAGGATTCATATTTTTTGTAAAATTTTGATATATATAACAAATGGTTCAGTAATCACTGAAACAACTCACATATTAGAACCCTATCTTTAGTTTTTAGGATGTAGTTTAAAATAAACATTTTACTATTTAATTCATTTGTTTTCTTTAATTGTTATGTATTTATTACTTTTCAAAGCTTTTCTTCTACAAATTGCTATTATCTGTAGTTCACTAAGGGTAGCACTTTAACTGCAAAATGTATTTTGTAAGTAGATGACAGATGATTGTTATGGTATTTCATGATAAGTGAACAAAATGACATAAAATGGCTGTATTGGGGATTTATCAAATATCCTATGTATATAAAGTAAACATTGACACAGAAAAGTGAAGCTTGAAACATAATTTCAACAATCACAGTGTGCTTTGCTGTTCCCTCCCTTTCTCTTCAAATGCGTGCTATACTGGTGTAATGTCTTATTCATTCAGTACTTCTCTTCCCCTTGAGCCTTTTTCCTTCTGCACAGTTCGCTTTCATCTATCTGTCTCCATCATAAGGCTTTGTATTAAAATTTGTGTGAACTATCAGTGTTAAATTAAATCAAAACGAGTAATAATTAAGACAACAATAAATCAGCAAGTTGCACATTAAAACAGCATACAAATACTGGACACCTTATTGTTAGACATGATTCTTTATCTAGAAACTTTTATATTGCTTTCATCCACACCCATTTTTCTCTGCCAAAACTGTTTAGGACAGATGTGTGCCGGGAATGAGAAGAGTCATCCAGTAACTGTCTTCCTATTGTTGCATTATGTGTACGCATAATTGTGCCATGTGATTATATACACAAAGTTGTGATGTTTGCACCTGTGAAGGTGAGACTACCTCTGAGCAGCATCACCACAGCCGGCATTTTAACCCAACAGGTGCCCCTTCTACCACAATCCATCCCTTGGTCATCTCTTGCACAGCAGGTTCACAATTTTTTAATAAGCTACAGGCATCCCTAGAACAGAGTGCTATATTAACGCAAAATAAATAATCCTGAAAACAAACAGAAATATTAATAATTATTAAGTGTCTATTTAAGTAGCACATGTAGTGGTCATTGCAGCTGACAGAACTATGTGAAATGGCAGGGTTTATTGTGAATCATGGAAGCACAGATCACTCACAAACAGATACTACAGGACTAAAACAGTGTTTTGGCCATCTACATTGCACTCTGGGACCAGAGGCATCCTTTTCTGACACTTCCAAATAAGTAAACACTGAAACCACTGTGTCCATGCGATATTTTAATATGTTCTCAGATTGCTGAATTTCTTCTAATTTCTATAATCAGGCAGTGGAATGCTCACATTATAAAGCACTGGATGGCTTTCTTTTGATATCAGTGATCTTCCTCATCCTCATATCTCTCTGTGGTTTCACACTAGGCTCTTTGTCAACTCTTTGTCATTTCCAGGTTTGTGCCTTCATCTCAGCTCATTGACATACCCTCAGCAGTCACATGTGAGTGAAGAGGGGCATGGTTAGAGGATTAGGGTCAAAAGGTAAGACAAACTTACCTCAAGTTGTGAAAAAGATATATTCTATGTAAATCATTTTTTGAAAATCCATCTACATTTATCCTTACATATACATATCAGATTCACCTCCTTTGTCCTTATATTACACCCTACACAGCTTTTTGTCTCGCATCCATTACAGCAGAAAACCTGAATCTGGCCAGCATTGCATGGTGATTGCTAATTTATGCATTGGATTTTGTATGCACGGCATCACATTTTAGTGCTTATCAGTTGACTTGGGTAACCACCTTAAACCAGATTTCAAATTGGGTTTGAATTGAGTCTATTTCAATTTATAATGACTGACAGCCATGTTTGGTAAATAAAACATAACTTGACACAACTAAACCAACCAAATCAATTAAATGAACACAGATTAGTTATTGACAGGTGCATAGTTGGTTTGTTGGATTTTTTTTACTTCCAGCAGATGCAGAAGGAGTTTTGTAAAGTTAACTAAAAATGGATTATATGTTTGTATATTCCCTTTAACTTATGACAGCACCTTGAATGTAGACATCCTGTACTGCCACAAGTCTGCTCTAAATATTAGACTAGATATGAATTTCTATAATCTTTAAATCAGAATGCTTAATGCTGTGATGCCTTTTGTGAGAAACCCATTGTTTTGAAGAATTAAAAAGTTTTCTCCTGTTATAATTACAATCTGTACTGTACTGTTCATATATTCAGGTTCATCATTCCGTGTGATTCAAGAGAAGTGCTTCTCTTTGCATTCCCCCAAAACAGTGCAGCTATACTGACATCTAATGGCCAGTATTCTAACTTTCAAGTTTTCTGCTTCCACTTTGCTTTTTTTTTTCCTCTAACAGACACTGTCCAATCAGAACCTAAACTTAACCAATCTAACTTACACTGCCTTTTGCTCATTATAAGCAACCTTTCATCTTTTTTACTAACAAACAGCAAAAAAATCATTATTGCTTCACATTATATTGACTCCCTAAATATGTCCACCTGATGAATGAAAGTTCTGATTCAGGATTGAGAAGTAAAATTAATTACTAAGGATAAAGCTCAGTCAAGTGGATGATGTGATAAATTATAAGGGATTGCAAAAACGATACGCTGACCTGCAGCAGAATTCTATTAACCTACAGCCTAACCGACAACCACACCAAATATTCACAAACAGACAGATGCCCAATGAGAGCTGGCAGTGTAATGTTAGAGAGCCAAAGGTAGCAATGGGGCAAGCCCATGCACCCTGATTATCCTCTATTCTTTATATGAGCCTTTCAAGCACAAATTCCTGGATTCTAAAGTTTTTAACTGTCCCCTGATGCCTAAATGTCAATTTGTTTTTTCATCTACTTCTGTGTCTTACTACAGCCTGACTATCCAACCTTGATGGGTGGTGTTAAGAAGACAAACATGCGTTCAGACACTCTACAAGTTACAGTGGCTTGAGCCTGTTGTTATTAAGAATTTTACTTCTTTTTTCTCATGATCGTTAGGGACTCTTAACGACTTCTTTTGGACAACATTTTTTATAATCCTCTTCTTTTTCATAGGTCATTCTCTACTGAGTGCTTCTTTAAATGGCACCTCTATCTATCTCTATCAACTGTCACAAAATGCGCGGAGCTGAGCGGTCGTTGGAGATGGTCTTGCGCAGTCGAACGCCACGGCGAATTGTTTTTAGCATGTCCTCTCCATCTTGTGGGTCAGGCTGCCCCTCTGATGCAAGGGAGGGAAATGGGTACTGACCATCGCCAAGAGCTTGGGCACTGGCCACTAACTCGCCAATCTTCTCCACCAAACTATGTCGATTAGCAGCTAGTAGCTGGTCCTCTTCTCCTGGCTGCCCATATACACTCATTTCCGCCCCTGCTGTTCCCCAGGCTGCATTTGGAAGGCTCAGGCGTTTGGGGGATGCCTTCACATATTCCAGAGCAGCAGGAGAAGAGTCGTCCACAGCATAGAACACACATTCCTCACTTCCAACACGTGCTGGAGGTCCTGGGTACCCACCAGGTGAGTCCGGTACAGTGGGTGTTTTTACTGGGACTATAGGTGGCCGAATAGGGATGGGGCCCGCACTAGAAAGAGTGCGCCTTACACCAGGTTTGGTGGATGGGGTTCGCCGGATCGTGGCAGTACCTGCACCGCCTGGTCCTCCAATGCTCCCACCAGTACCTCCTTGGGCACCCATGGCACTAGGCAGTCCAGCTGTACTGGCAGGCCGTTTGGTCTGAATCATCCGGCGGTAGTTCTGAGCAATGTTACTATGGCGTGGTATAGTGGAAGATTTGTCAAACTCGGACTGACCATCTGCTTCCGTGTCGCCATTAACAGAGTAGCAATCATAGTCAGAGCCTAAAGGTTCAAAAGTGAAACAGAAAAAAAATTAAATGCAGTTAACAAATGCTGTGATATTTAAGATATTAGAAAAAAGGATTGCAGTGAATAGTAAAGTGACAATAAATTGTAGTCAATACACCATTAAAGCATGCTTTAACATTATGTTACCACTGCAATGACAGGACGATTTGTAGCTAGTGGCTCATCATTTCTAATAAATTTATGAACTGAATGTTAATAAAATGTTTGAGCTACACATCCTTGAATATATATACATAGTTGCGGTCATGTGTCCTACAGTCTAAATCTGTCAGTTTCAAAACGATATGGCACATACCGTCACAAAAGTAAGATAGAGAATACCCTTTACATTTTTTGCATTAAATGGCTAAACCTTTTACTTCTTAACTTTTGTGTGTAGAAATACTCATATGTGTTACCCTGTGAAGGAATAGTGTCCTCTGAACATGATGGTGTGGTGGTCTGAGTGCTATAGCCACTGGAGTACTGAAGAGAGTCACGGCTGCTTTTTTGCTGCTCCATGCTGAGACCACGAGTCAGTACCATGGCCAGGTCACTGGCTGCTGGAGACACGTCTTCACCATGCTGCATGTCCACAAGAAACAATATGAATATGATTAAAAGCATGGGCAATATAAGTATAAACATCTAAATAAACACACTAGTCACAACATCATTCATGTGGCAACCTTACATACAAAACACATACATACATCAAAGACATCAAAGACACATACATACAAAACACATACATACATCAAAGACGGTGCTTTCTCTTTATTTTTCATGATCTTGGAATTGTCCAAAATCCAACCTTCTTGAGTAATGCAATATTTATTGCTTACCTACAGTATCTTGTATCTAGCAAACGTGTGTTTCTGTCTATAAAATGAAATCATTAAAACTGTAAAACAGTATATGAAAAAATGCAAAAATAGTAAAACGTATGTTCTAATACTTAAGCTGTGTGATGAGGGTGAGGGAGCCACTTTTGACTTAGTGGGCAACTAAGTTGTCTAATGTAGTTTCCATATATGTGTTCTTTTTATATGTTATATATTCTGATTCTCACAGCTTTAGTATTTTTTTTTAATTTGTAGAGTTTCAATTGGAGGCCCAGTTAAGCAGCGGATAACAATCTCACATCACAGCAAGAGGTTTTTGACTTTATATACCAAACACAAAAGGTAAGGTCTTTTCTTTAAGGACCAATTGTAAATTTCAGTTTTTCTTCACAGTTTCTTCACAAAATGCTAGTAATTAACACCCATTAAGAGGTAAGTCCTTAACACACACACACACACACGTATATATAATAGACACAGTATACATATATATATATATATATATATATATATATATATATATATATATATATATATATATATATATATATATATGTGTGTGTGTGTGTGTGTGTGTGTGTGTGTGTGTGTGTGTGTGTGTGTGTTTTCCCATGCTGCCCTACATGGGACAACATCACTCATAACTATCATTAATCATTAAAATTGGCAGCTAAGAAATTAAACAAAATATATGCATTTGAGCCTGAAAAATCATAGCAAACAGGTGCAAAGACACTTGCATGAAAAACCTCATCTCACTGAAGATGTAGTCTTGCACTGAAGTGTCATCAGCTTACAGTGCTAGCATGCCTACCTCTGTCAATCACAAAGTACTTGGCAAGTACCCTTTTTAGTGAGAGATGTGCAGTATATTTATGCTTGGTCAAAGAGTACTGACCTGTTACAATTTTCAAATTATATATTGATGCTTATACAAACCAAATTATGGATGTAGCTTAGGTATATTGCACTGGCTATTTATTTTAAACTGTGGTGGGTACGTTTTTTAGCGAATTATACACCACAAATACAAAATGCATTGCATCAGTACTGAAACAGATTTTTAATAGGATTCAATGGTGTGTAAAAAATGTTTGAACAAATACAAAAGCATTAACTGACAGCTTAATTTGGATTTGTGCTGCTCAGTGCTGCTTCACTACTGGTTTAAATTGAGTATTAGGGCAAACAGAACTAAAGAAATAAACAACACATGCTAAATGGCTTACTCAAATAATTCATTTAATGTTAAAAACACAGGTTAAAGAAATCAAATTAAATATAGATATATGTTAAAAATAAGGACACCAACTGGTTTTAATAGTGACCAGCTTTTGTTGTGTTATTACCAATAAATCAGAATGGAATCCCAGCCATTAAAGACCAAAAAACTATGCTCTTTTTTTCTTCAATGTATGTATCAGCAGGTTAATAAAGTAAAGTACCCAAATGTGATTCACCATTGACAGCAGAGTCGATTAATAGTAGTCATTAGCAGATGACTCCGTAGCAGTGGTAAATACTGCAGTGATTTGGCTGTTATAGACTGATAAATGCCCCCCCACGATAATAAACTTTGTAACAGCTAGATGTATTTGTCACTGCTAAATAGTTTTATTAAGAAGGATTACCTCCTATAAAGCTACTCGGCTAAATAAGCATGCATTTGCTGTCCAACCAATAAAAGTAAAAGTTCAACTAAATACAAAGCAAACAATTAAAAGGAAACATTTCTGTTTATAATACACCTCTTGGTAAGAGACTTAAATTAAATAAGAACCTGAGACTAAAATTGAATTATGTGATTTTTTTTAATTATTTATTTTTAGCTACGTATAATCTATTTTTTTTAAAAATCATTAGATAAGAAGTATTTATTACAATGAACTTTGACATGAAACCTGTCGTTTTTCCCTCTATTTAAAGTCATCAGTGAACAAGTCTGTGTATAAATTCAGTGGTAAAATTGGGTGATTTAAATAAAATCGACAATTAAAATTCCATCCATTATCTTCCGCTTAATCCTCTACTAGGTTCGCAGCAGGGTTCCCCATGCCCATCCAAGGAAGAATGTTTCGGGCACCGGGCAGATACACCCAGAACAGGGCGGTAATCTATCGCTGGGCACACACTCCCTCACACACACTATATAGGGGCAAATGAAAGCAGCCAATTTACTTTGAATCCAAATTTTAGACTATGGGAGAAACCGGCGAACCCATAGGAAACCCACAAGGATATAGAAACTCCATCCAGATTGGGATTTGAACCTGGATCTAAAGAACTTAAAGAAGAAGTTGCTAACCACTAAGCCACTGTGCCATCCAACAGTTAAAATAAAACTATAAAAACTACATTATTAACTTTGCATATTCCATCACAAAAAAATCCTTATGTAAGGTGACGCAAATGGTAGCAAATACAAATGACAGCAAAGTACTTGAAAAATTAAAGAATATTGATGCTATCATGTGGACCACTGAAAGACCGTTACCTTAGCAGCAATGGTAGCAGGGGTCATTCTTGGCTTTTGGGTGTCATCAGGAAGCACTCCAGTGTATCCCTGTGACTGGGGTGAAGACTCGGCTCTATCTGCCGGCTCCTTTCTTCTTTGCAGTGTGCTGGCCAGTGACTGCTCATGTGCGCCAGCTTTAGACCATTCCTGAAAGTGTGGGCAATATTATTTTGAAATATAAACATTTTTTTTCTTTGATGAGAGGTTGCATTCCATCAGTCTGAAGTCCTTAACAAAGCAGGTAGTTTTTAGTACCAGCCAATCTGCATCACAGGTGGTGTATCTCAGAACAAATAAAAGATGTACCAACCTTAGCCTGTTAAGTTATGCAAACCTTTTAAATAAGATAATTAAAGGCAGGATTAAAGAGAACAAAGACCCATGTTTAGAAGCAAAATGAGGCAATGAATGAATGAAAGCAAGCAAAGCAATAAAAACCAGAATCTTTCAGGACAGGCAAACTAATACACATAAAGCATGCCCACAGGAACAAACCTTCCAACTAGGAACCTTTGAAGTGGGAGAGGAAGTGTTGGATCCAGGGGAGCAACTATAGGGTGGGGACGCAGGAATATTGACAGAGAAAGGCCTGATGGTGCCAGTGTGAGAAAGAGCAGGGCGGAAGGTAGCGAAGGACGAGCCAAACTGCAGAACGGAAAGACAATATCACACGATGAGAACAACCAGTGATCCCTGAGACGCCATGATTTGGGGGCAGAGGCCAATATTTTCAGGTGCAGAGATGAAACGGTGTTCAGTGCAGATGAGTTCAAAGCAGAGAAAGCACTGCTGATGCCTTCATTGCTTTAATACGATCACAAATACACCACAGGGCGCATACACAGCAAAAGCGAACAGACATGTAGCTGTCTTTTTGATAGGCTGATGGAATGCAAACACAATACAATTGCTAAAAATCATGTATGGTTTATTTTTATGTTTTTTTTGTTTTTTTGTGTTTGTTTTTAAGTTTGCAGTTAATGTACATTACATGCCATGAAAAAACTATAAAGCATGATATGGTAAAATGTTGGAAGCAGTTAGGTTTATTTATTATTATATTATAATTCTGATATAAATTGCAAAAATAACAATGACCAGTTTTATGGCTAGGTTGTATTCCAAATGTTATTTTGAAAATGCAAAAAGAAACGTATGAGTGTCTTTAATAGATGTTAGACACTCACAGAGCAAAGTACACAGGGTGAAGCATCTGTTTTTGTAGCTCTTCCGCCTCAGGCTTCAATGTGTTTCAAATTCGAATACGCTATTGTGCTCAGCACATTTGTACATAATTATGTGATTTGTTGTTACCTTTCATTCAGGAAAATCTAATTAGAATTTTTAATCCAGCCTATTTTGCACCAACAAACACCACATCAGGGTTAAAGCATTGAAATCACATTTCCACATTTTGACTGGAGATATTTACCAATATCTACAAGATTTTATACACTGCAATTAAACTATGTAATTGGATGATTCACCAAATGAGCAGATCTCCAGGTTCATATTGAAGGGCTTAGTAAATAAAAATGTATTTATTGAACAAAGTAAACTTCAGGGAACCTACTCATGCAGAAGAAGTAATACACTGCATACTATAACATGGATGCAAATTAGAGTAATCTGAATAAACTTAAAATGTTTAACACATAAAAAAAATTGTTTGCTAGTATTACATTCTGTAAGTGTATGCATAAAGTAAAATTATATCCCACATTACCTTTGTGGGCTTGACCATAACCAAACACTAAAACCTTCTGTCTTAAAATCAGTACTTGATTACACCACGGACAGATCACTAAACCCAGAATCTCCAAGATAAAGTCAGTATGTAAATACTCACTGCTGTAGGAGAGCTGCATTCACTCACAGATTGACACGTTTCAGAGGCCTCAGAGGATGCTGAACTCGAAGACTTCTAGATTTTAACAACGGAATGCAACATAAAATATATTAAAGATATATTTTTTTTAAATAAAATATTTTTTAAGTGAACTATATTATTAACACTAATTGATAACAGGTACATTTAATCTAGCATGTATTTATGTGATGTTTAAGGGCAAACATTAAGACTAACATTTCGGATGCCTTTATTTTGAAGGTTTATTTTTATATTTTTTTATTTGGAAGTCTTTTTTTTAGGATTAAGAAGATTTTAATATGCAAACTGTAAATTATATTAAAATGAAAAGTAGTCACCTGGCTTGTGATGTCTGAGGGCATGGGCGAGGGGGGTTTGGAGTAAACATTTGCATCCTGTGAGATGAAGCCAGAGTCGTGGGACGAGACACTGCTCAGGCGGTGGGCTGCTGGGGGTGGTTGTGCCAGGCTGCGGTAGCGACAGGATGAACTGGGTGAGTGAGTCTGAGAGCCTCCCGATGAGCGAGAGGCACTGCTGTGGGCACTGTTCACACTGCTGTAGGTTGAGAAGGCCATGGGGTGCACAGAACATACATATAGGGTTGGATGGTACAGAAGATGCAGAGAGTGGAGTGTGTGGAAGGAATTTAGAGATGGGAAGTAAGTTGTGTATGATGCCAAAAGGAAAAATAAAGATGAACAATTGCATAGCAACAGAAAGTTTTGATGAGTGCCAAGAAAAGTTCAAATGGGTGTGTGTGTGGGGGGGGATTAAAAAGATGAAAGACAAACAGGTTGGAAAGAGTGTGAGAACAAGAGACACCCAGCCATGGGCTGACACTGTTTAGAGCACACGGCCTTGCATGAAACACATGAAATGCCCATATATGGACAGTTACTTTATCTCCATGCAAGGCCACACACAATCACAGAAAAAGAATGGGAAACCTTGAGGAACACTAACTGACTGGCTAAACAAAATGGGATTGGCATGGGTAAAAAATAATGACACTTTCACAAGACCAGAGGGCAGGTAAAAATCTGATATCTATTTAACACATCATGTCATTTCTTTTCATTAAAATTCGTCTTTTTTTTGTATTTTGTATTTAGAAAAATAGTTGCACTACAAACAACTCTGTAAACATTAACTGCTCTGCAATAGTCTTCAGTAACAGAGTCTTGCAAATAAATGTAGTTTAATATAATCACTATAATCAATATAATCACAATGCTGGTATATGAGAAACAATAAAATTGCATGATAAATTCTTATAATGTATGAGAATACAGAAAGCATATGTTGGGCACACTTTTTGTAGACCAAAATAGCAGGTACAGAAGAACCACTCATACAAAGTCACACAAGAACCACTGTAACAGATATCTTATTTAAAATATTTTAAAAAAAAAAATATATATATATATATATATAGATAAGCCACATACAAAAACCATGACTGTAAAGAAACATATGACAAAAAAATTGGCAGTATTTGAGAAATGCAAAGGACTAGTCTAATTAAAACAACTTTTAATTTAATAATATGTTTATATATTTTAAAATATGTTGGGATATAATACTGTGTATACAGTATAGTGTTATAAATTATAAGTTACTAGATCTAGTAAGTCAACCAATTTTATAAGTGCTTAAATTCAGCAATGCTATTAAAACTAAACCAATATTTCCCTAGAAATGTTTACCTGCACATGCTGCTTTTTCTAGAGCCTGAGCTGCTAGGAGATGATGGTGGTGTTTGGTAGGACCAGCTGTAATCTGATCCTTTTAAATCCTTTATCACCTACAATGGAAAAAATGTGTATAAACATTTTAAAAAATAAATCAAAATAGTCCTATACATAGTCCTATACAGTTTGTGCACAATGCTCCACTTATTGTTCATTGTCCACTTATTGTTCCACTTACCATAAAAATGGACTAAGTAATTATGCAATTACAGACTGTAATCCAAGTACATACTGTGTTAATCCCCTCTACTCTATACTCTAATGGTAAGGACCCACAATAGAGAAATCACTGCTGCTTAAGAAATCACTGTCTTCTTAAGTTTTGAGAGGTTTGCTGCAAGATCAAAACATTGATTACCTGTTCACTGGCAGGGGGTAGTTTATGGGGGTCAGTCGTTAGCACGGTAAGGTCATCAATAATGGCCTGCAAATGTGTAATTTCCCCTAGCATGGCAATTTCTCCATTCTGGAAACATTAAAAGAAATAGACATAAGCACCCATGATACATTGGCATTTTCAACTGAAATAGAAAAAAAATGTGAAACTTCAAACTTGCTCCATAATGTACCATCATAATCTATCCATAATCACACTGCAGAGCTAAGCTTTGAGCCAATGTGGATTTGGGAATGAGAAGTGGAGTCAGTGATTTAGGTAAGGCTTGCACCTTAAATATGAGTGCGTTATTGTCTCTGTGTCTTGAAACATATATAAGAACGAAATAGAAGAAAACAAATATGATGTTGAGTATTTGTTTTTTACTGTGCTATTGGGTTTGAACTGAAATTATTTCAGATAAAATAATAAAGATTTTATTATTTTTTATTGTTTTTAAATTTTCTTTTTAAACACAATTTTCTGGTTTTAACATGTAAAATGTTGTTTATTTGCCTTGTGCCACATTATAGAATGAACAGAACAGAACTTTTTTCATCTGTATAATGAAAGAACTTAAATAAAACTATAGTCATTTCAGGGTTGCTCTAAAATAAAGCCTAATTGCTTTACATTCAATGGCATGAATTTCTGATGTGGAATATGAGTAAACAAATGACAATATAATAAAGAATATTTTTGTGCAGGTATTCTTACCACTACAGGCTGCAGGAAACTAATAAAGGTACAGAAGCGTCCTCTCTCTTCCACCAGGGCACGCCGCACAGCTTGCTTCTCTGTCTCCTCCATCAGCAGGTACATATCATTCACATCCTGCATGGCACTGTCCAGCTGAGGCTGCAAGTCTCCACGGCCTGCAACAGCCAGCAAAAATAGAAAACACAGGAAGGAGACGTAACAAAATGAATGGAAACATAGAGAGTTGAAATGATGAGAAGTCGAAGCATAAAGGTGGAAAAACATAGAAATTTAAGAAAAAGAAAGGAAGTTTAAAACATTATTATTACAATAAACAGGATAATTAAAATTGTTACATTGAAATATTTTAAAGTTCACTTTAATGACACAGAGATATGATCATACCTAACATCTAGGCACAAAAAAAGACAAACACTACACATCCGGACTACACATCCAAGTATCTACATACTATGTACTATACTGAATCTTTAAATAATTTATGTATTATGTATCTATAATTAGGTCATGCACCTAAACAGAGGTTATTGTAAGATTAATTCGTATTTAGTAAATACGCAACATAACAACATGAAACTAGAATTTGTCATGCATGAAGCAAAGGGAATTTTGTGGAAAAGCAGAGCAAATAGTATCTTAGAGTACAAAGAGTCTGATGTCACACATAAAACACTATTATTTTTATACCATTTTTTGATAATTAATGCACAATTTCAGATCTTTAAAAACAGAATGATTTTGCTGAATGATTTAGAATTAAAATTATAGTTATTACTGCATAAATATTAGGCAGAGGCAAAGGTCATGCAGAGAGATTAGACCTGTATTCCAATGTTTTTAACGTGGCCTTGATGACTTCCCAAGAAAAATCAGTTGGACATATAAAGATAGATTTGGCCAAATAGATTATACAACTTTTCCTATGTTTAAGATAAGTTAAAGACAGAGAAACATAATTAAAAGTTAACTTTTAGGCTAACAACAACTTCTTATTTGTGTTTTAAAATCATGAACAATGATGAAAGTCAACAGTCAGATTCACAAATGACATTATTTCCCAAAATGTCTACGAAGGTTAAGATTATGGTTAAATAAAATCCACTTGAGGTTTAAAACACCAAACTTAAAAGACACCTTTTTTGTGTGGAAAAAGCCACTGTAATGCTGAAAAATAAAATGGTCCATGGGATGACTTTAACTGTATGCTATTACATGACTCCTTCATATTGGACAACAAATATGATCCTGTGGAAGTCCAGGCTTTTAATTGACCTTTGGCAAGGCAAAGTAGCCTCCTCTGGAAGGGAACTCTACAACAGGATGTTAAAATCATACTGGAACACAGGTCAGCAGAACATCTTACTTTAGCATAGAAGTCACATCCTTATACAGATTGTCATACTTACCCTGTAGTTCTATGAAAGATGATGGGGAAGAGCAAGAAAGGGAAGGGAGAAAAATGAAAGGGAGCAGGGACATTCAAGAGAAGGTAAAGGGCATGATTAGGACAAGAGAGAGAAGGGCTTCGTGTTAGGGTTAGTATAAAGAAGCAATCATAGATTATTACATCATAAAGAAGCTTTGAGACAGTTAAAGCCATTTTACTACAATTTTACAAACTTTATGTGTAGTTGTAGCAACAATCACTAGAGGGCGATGTTTAATCAGTTTGAGATTTAACAGAGGCCTTAAAGTTTATTAACTTCAGTAACTGCTACTGCTATTGCTATGTTACTGACAGGAATTTTAAACAAACCAATGTATTTGTACTCTAGCATATAAATCATCTTTTATTACCCATGTCATGTTGTTGCTTTGAGACTGAGTTTAAATTGAATTCATTTATATTAAAATTCATTAATTCATTCATTCATTATCTCCCGCTTTATCCTCTATTAGGGTCGCGGTGGGGTTCCCCATGACCATCCATCTCGGGGGCTGGGCAGATTCGAACCGGGAATCCCTAGCGCTGAGAGGCGAACGTGCTAACCACTAATATAAGGCGAATGTCCCTTATATTAAAATTATTATTATTATTATTATTATTATTATTATTATTATTATTATTATTATTATTATTTATAATAATAATAATAATCCATCTATTATCTTCCGCTTTATTCTATATTAGGGTCGCGGTGGGGGTTCCCCATGCCCATCCAGGGGAGAACTTTTCGGGCGCTGGGCAGATACACCCAGGACAGGGCGCCAATCTATCACTGGGCACACACTCACTCACACATACACACTCTACATGGGGCAATCTGGAGAACTCAATTGACTTGATCCATGTTTTTGGACTGTGTGAGAAAACCGGAGAACCCGGAGGAAACCCACGCGGACATGGGGAGAACATGGAAACTCCACCCAGATGGGTATTCGAACCGGGAATCCCTCGTGCAGAGAGGCGAATGTGCTAACCACTAAGCCACCGTGCCGCACAATCATAATAATAATAATAATAATAATAATAATAATAATAATAAAAAAAACATTGTTTGCAATATCAACAGCCAATATTTTGAATCTGGCTATTGTGATCACCTAAATAATTTACTTATGTGGGCAAGTTCTTTTAAATAACACAGAAATCATCCAATAAGCACATCTGCAATCTGTTAAATTTTCCAGTAACATGGGATTTAACATTTGGATATTAAATGCTCTGAAATTTCAGGGAATAATGTAAATGTATGGTTAAAAACAACAGCAATGTCTGCAGTACCACTAACAGAATACTAGAGGTCACCATCTTCACAAAATTGAGCAATGCTTAATTCTAATCACCACGTACAGCATTATGACTTAGGATTTATTGCAGTCAACACACACAATTTTTAAACACTATATTAAAATTTTGTTGTGTAATGCTTTGTGTCATATACAGCTCTTTATTCTGCAATATAACTCTCAGAGATCTGTAAGTTTGTGTTTTAATAATGTTTGAATCTGTAGGTGTTCATGATGACAGTATCTTATATCCTGAATACTGGATTTGTAGTCTGATGACTGAAAATTGGGATAATTGCAGTTTGGATTGCATTGAATTGAATCTTTTAATTACTTAATCTGTAGTAATTAACCATATCTTAATTACCTTTTCTTGCTTTCTTTTGCAGTTTCATTGTGTCAGAAGATTTCTTCTTTATCTCATGACGTGAACGTTTATATTCTACAAGAAAAAAGATGGAAAAAATGCAGTCAGATACAGCTGCAAATATACTTAAAATATATATTCATAAAAGAAATGCATTATGCAAATACTAGTTTTCTATACTAAATACTGGGTCGTAAACATATTTTAAAGCTTTTATTAAAGAAAGGTGAACACATTAATTTATTTATTAAAGAATGTGAAGCCATTTGCACAAGTTGTAGATTCCAAGCATTAACACCCTATTATAGTAAATGGCTATGAACAATAGTTTTATAATTAAATAAAGTGTCAGATATTAATCACATTCTTTATAAGCAACATATTAAATATTTTTTGCTACCCTTAATACAAAAAAGACAAACATAAAATAATAACTGCATCATTATCATTCGAAATCTAGAAGTGCAGTATATACAATTATACAAAATGTATACATACAAACTAAATTACTATAAATCAAAAGACCTTTGGCATGATCCTTATCCAGCTGATTGGCTGTTTTCTTCCAATCTTCTATCCGATCCTGCAGAGGAGTTATCAGGCTTTCCATAAGAGCACTAGGTGTATAAAAGGAGAGACAAACTAATAAAATAATCAAAACACAAACAATTCTCAGTTAAACATCTTTGCAGAGGTAAACCAACTTATTTAAACAATGTTCTGGGATTTCATTATTTCATTAGGTACATTATGCCCCTTAGACTTAAGATGTTTTCATGGTCTCTTCTATATTATACAGTGGGTGCTTTTTAGTGTAGTTTTCCTGCTTTCTCTGCCAAATCCAACAACAAATTTGTATTTTTCTTATAAAAACATTTTTTTATTAAAAGTATATTTTTTATATAACGTTTTACTCATCTTTATCAGGGGTGTCAATAATTGTGGAGAGGCCTGTAAAAGTATATGTACATCTTGCTCAAAGAGTTTATGATCCTTTAAGATTTTTTAAGGTTACATATTATAAACATATTTTATAAAATATATTCAAATGGAAAACAAACATTAAACATGTTTTACAATTTTACTGACAAAATTAGTTTTATGTACTCTGTAAGTATAATAATTACAAAATACAAATTATGACTTTTGTTGCTTTATTTTTTCTTTTTTTCTATGTTGCTGGCAAACAATTTAAACTGTGGTTATCAAATCAAAACATTGTTTATTATAATATATGTATTTATTTTGGACATTTGAGATTGAAATCAGGGATGAACAAAATAAATAAATAAAAAATTGCACTAAATATCCGTATTTGGTTTGTGCCTCATATGGATTAAAATATTTATCTCTACCAAATCACACAGAAAAAAAGCCATGTTGCACATGAAGTCACATAAGTTTATATACTTAGATATAAGTTTTATTGAATAGCAGAATATTTATTTATTGTGACTGTGGAAAATTGCAATACTTTGTGAAGTGACGAAGTTTGGCCTCTATGCTGCGATGGCGCATACACATGCGAGTCAGTGCTGAGCCAATGTCCCTGGTGGCACCTGCAAAAAATATAACCAAGTTACATTATTATTATGCAAAAATATTCCATTTTTGCTATTATATGATTTGGAAGAACCACAATAATTACCATATTTCTTAAAATACTTTCGAGCTGCTACCTAAAGCCCTTTAAATATTTATTAGTGACAAGACCCAGCCGTTCACTCGTAATATATACAGTATAACCCTCAGTCCAAATACTGCTGCTATTATTGCATGCATGTGTATAAAGGGAAGTGAGAGAGAGAGAGTAAAACCTGTAACAGTGACATACATCTAGCTATTTTTAGCAGTGGCTGAGCATTTGGAAACTCATGACCTCAGTATTTGGATGAGGGAGTACTTTTTCTTCCAAAGAAGGTGGTCAGAGTAGCTATTGTTTCTTTCTGTGTTTATATGATAGTCTAAGTGTTAAATTAAGTAAGTACTTTACAACAAAAGCTATGATTGTTAAGTTTGTTTCCATGCAAAATCAAAACTTAAAAGAAGTTATACTGTAATTTGCATGTTCAAAAATACACAAAACCCCAAATTTGATCTTCTATACTTTTTATTGTATTGTAATTTCCCTTAGCTACTGGGCAAGTCCATTTAATATTCTAAATCATTGTAAAGTATAACCAATAAATAATCTTTTTTTACAGTTACAGGTGCAGGTTTTTTTTAGATATATGGTAGTGTCTAAAAGTTTGTAAATGCTCTATATTCTAAGCATACATTTGATCTAACAACAAGCGGATGAACCAAATTAGAACACAATCCCAATTTTGATCTTTCAATTATTTATTTTTAAAAGAACAAATTAAATGTGTTCGAATGGCCAATTCAAAGTCTTGACCTCAGTTTAGTAGAAATGTTGTAGATGGTCCTAAAGCAAGCAATCTATGATAGGAATCCCATCAAAAATTAATTCCTCCAAGATGATGTGCAGTACTAATCAACAATTACAAAAAATATTATTTGCAGCAGGGATGTGTAATATTGGATAGTTGTACTTATCTAATGAAGTTTATATTTTTGTTTCATTGGTTTGATTTAATTCTAATAATTTACTATTTAGGATGTGTTAAAAGTCATAATATAGATTTAGATCAAATTTCTGCAGAATTATACAGTATAAAAAACACAGGATTTACAATCTTAAACAACTAAAAGTATTTATTAGTCAACTTAAAACCATGTTTCTTTATGTCATTTCCACATACAGTGCAGTCATACTTACGACTTACTTTTCGTGTTTATGTTTAAATTTATGTTTTTGGTTCCAGCCTCATTAAGTTCATTGTCCTAAAATATGTTGCTCGCTGTGCTAGTCTCAAGTCATCATATTTTTTTCCAAAATTCTCCCATAATTGGCTCCATTCATCTTGCTCTGAACCCCAACCTATTACTGATGATGAGAAACATTCCAAGAGCATGATTCTTCCACAAGTACAACTGGTATCAGTGTTTAAGATTACAGTTCTGTTGTTTTTAGTAACTAAAAAAGTAGACTTTTCTATTTTCAAAAATTAAATAAGCTTTTCAATTTATAATCCTGTTCTGTGTAAAAAGTCAATATAGTTTAATCAAGGAAGTATGTTATATAGTAATGCAAAAGGGCCATTGGGTTGTCAGGCTGATAAAGTTTTGGAAATAGGCCATTGTGCGATCTATGAGGCCTGTTTAATTTAACTTCTGTTTTGCATGCCTCACGCACACAAACTGTAATACTCTTTTTTACATCTTTAGTAACACAGTAAAAACACACCCCTAGCACATACACAGAGAGAAAGAGAGAGAGACTATTTATAATTAATACATTCCTTCTTTGTGCCCTCTGTTCTACCCAGCAACCATTCATTAATGCTAAGTACATTGGGCAAGCACACACTGTAAGCGGACAAGCAGGCTGGATCTATGGTCACATTTTAGTGTGAAAGGGGCATGTGAATAACACACTGACCAGAGAGAAAGAAAAAGCCAGAGAAGAAGACGAGAAACAAAGAGAGGACATGTGAATGTCTCAACTGTTTTTTGCCTCCGAAGTTATTGTGTCTGTATAGGTTTGTGAACAAATGCATTTTCATCTAAACTGTTTTAGTTCAATCCGTTTATTTGTTCCTGTATAGCATGGTTTGTTTCCTGACAATTTGACTGCAACAAAAACCAGCTGACATATGTGCAGCACATTTCTGTCCATCACTCTTTCAAGTGCACATTCACGGTAAGAATATTTCAGCTCTTCTGAACCTGATCCAGGCAGTGCATTCTGTGTCAAAGTAGTAAGACACATTCTATATACCAGAAATAGTCAGTAAAAAAGTAAGAGAACATTTTGTTCAGTTAATTAAAAAGGAATGGGTTTTATCAGGAGAGTAATTTTGAAGCAATCGTTAGTAAATACAAGAAGTTGGGTCAAGTAAGCCAACTTTAAAATAACTGAACTTTAAAATAGTTACATTTGGAGGACCTGGAAAACCTACTGCAGGTTTTGGGATTTAGTCAAATCAGTTTTTCCAGTTGTTGGTCCATAATTGTCATTTGCTGCTAACAGCGATAAATGTATCAACATACACTTCTGCTCACATTTCTAAAATATCAGAATCAAATAAATGAGTAAACACTTACAAGTTTATGTATATACAACATATATAACACCCAATACAGTGGTGCTTAAATGTTCGTAAAACTCCAGAAAGCAAGAAAAATATGCGGTAAATGTAAAAATAGTCGGGTATTACTAATTACTGGAAAGAAAAACGTGTAAATAGACCCCTTTTTAAAAAAAAAAAAAGAAAACAGGAATCATGTATAGTCTGATCTCCAATGGGATCACAAATTTCCAGGCACCACTGTACATATAAGCGCTAGAAATGATAAGCTATTAGCACTCCAACCTACGGGAAACCACGTTAAACTTATCAGAACGCACAGCAAAAGTCTGACTCCTGCTTCGTTTAGCATAGACTTAGACATTGAGTATTGGACATTTCACATTAAGAAACCTTTAAACCCTGTTTCCAAAACAAATTTGCAGAATAGACTGGGTGCAAATTAAAAACTAAATATATTAAATAAAAATAAAAAAATAAATAAGTGATCTTGCTCAGTGAAGTACAGGTAATGTTTAAAATAAAATGGCTTTATTTGCTAGAAAAAAAATTACACACATTACACATATTACACACATACATATACCAGGCACCACTGTACATATAAGCGCTAGAAATGATAAGCTATTAGCACTCCAACCTACGGGAAACCACGTTAAACTTATCAGAACGCACAGCAAAAGTCGCACACAGTCACACATACACACCACTTTGTTGGTCTACCCTCACACTACAGTTCACACTCCTTTATCTCTGCTGCTCATTGCACATATAAGTAAAAGAAAGACAATTCATTACACAGATGACCTGCAGGTGCGACTCTTAAACGACCAGATAACCAGACCCCACTTCCTGCTTATAAACAATTCTCTATCGTGCCCACGTTCCACAAATAGAAAGAGAAAATGCATTTTAAGTGACATCTACAAAAGTGGGTTCCTCACTAAATTAGTTAGCATAATAAACATTTAATCATGCAAAAGATAGACTTTTTTAAGAGCTGTGTGTCTTTCCATAACAAAAATCCTAGGTATTTAAAGGGAAAAAATGGATAATTAGGCCAGGGTGGCCCAACCTAGCCACTGTGTTCAGGTATATGCTGTTAATGCAATCCAATTTTAGCTTTCTGGAAGTTCAGTGTTAAAAGCAGTGTAATTGGTACTAATCGTTTTACCGTGAAGATGCACTGACAGAATGTCTCCAATGTTTCTTGTACACACTGACCCCAAGAGAATGATACAATCAGATCATGTCATGAGCACTTAAGAAGAGTGAAGAGTGATCTCTCATCGAGTTGCACACAACCACACAAGCATGGCCATATACTGGGCTTGGTAGCTCAGTGGTTAGGGCGTTGGGTTATCAATCTGAAGGTTGGTGGTTCAAATCCCAGGTCCACTGAAGTTACCAATGTGGGTCCTTGAGCAAGACCCTTAACCCTCATTGCTCCAGGGATGTTGTGATTAACCCTGTGCTCACCTTGTAAGTCACTTTGGATGAAAGCGTCTGCTAAATGACCAAATGTAAAGAACTGGTAAAAATATTTGGTCAACTTTTTTTTAAATGGACCTGCATTTTACTAATAAAATTATTGGCTTTAGTAATAATTACTACATAGCAGGCATGAAATCTCTCACTTTATGCTGTACGCACCAAAAGTCAATTCATTTGTTTACTAAATATACTTACCCAGCATTAAATTACACAGAAGCACTGCTATCTAGTCTTTTTGTATTGATGTGTTTACTGTTTCAATAAGGCCAGAGAGACTCATTACATAAGGTCACATGACCTCAGAGAAAAAGAAGCATGTTTCAGGCCATTGTAAAGTGATTTCCCAGAAAAGCGGAATATTATAGCTACTTAGAGCTAACCAACTCAAATCAGACACAGACAATCCTCTGCTATAGCTACATGTGAAGAAACTATTATGTCAAACAATTATGTTATTTTATATTGTATAATATGTAAATATATTATATTGTATAATATGTTGTATAATAAGGTAAAAGCCAAACTCGTGTTGTCACAACCCCTTTGCGTTCCAATAAAAAAAATCAAAGGGTACAAATTGAAGGGTATGTCACAATGCCCTTTTAACTGTTCCTTCTGTACACAAAGCTAACAAGGTGTGAGGAAAATCCAGTGGCCTGTACAGAACTCTGACCTCAAACTCATTAACTGAATTGACCTCAGAAAGTGCTTACTGAAGGGGAATACATATAGTTTTGTCCATACCTTGTACTAAGAGTGCAGTCTTTTTATCTGGCTTATCATCCACACTGAATATTATCATACACTGAGCATTAATAAAAATCCTGACAGCAGATAACCTATAAACATAAAAAGTATGGACAAATTGATAATTCAGTGCATATTCATTAGTGTGTGCGTGTATGTGTGTGTGTGTGTGTCACAGCATTGGCAAGAAGGGTAGCCTGAATGTTCAATCACTTGTGTAATGCATGAGCTGAGAGTTTAAAAGCCTTATGAGCTGCTAAAGGGTACAATGAGCTTTGAGAACTAGGCCAAGCTCAGTGGGTTACTGTTACACAAAAACATAGGCACACTCAATCACACACACACTATATTTATATTGTGGCTACTTTATTATTATTATTATTATTATTATTATTATTATTATTATTATTATTATTATTTACAAACAATACAAAGATGGATTTGCAGGTTCTTTTCACAAAACATTAATTTTCATCTCGGAAAAACTACACTTCACATCTGTAAACAAATAGTATGCAAAGCACCTTTTAATTTGAGTGTGAAAAGAGTGTATTGTATGACAAATAGAAAGGCGGCAACAGATTTTATTATTGATTGTCTTATACCTTTAACACATTCAGGTACATTCGTGGCACAGACATTAAAGTTTGACTTGCAGCTGGTAATGTGAGTACCTATGTCACATGTGAGTACCTGTGAATCAAGGTTAGCCGTTTGAAGGCACTGTCACTCACTTTAACATTTAGTAAGACTTGAGACTAGTAGGAGGCTTAGCCATGATGGGTAATAGTTTGATTAGAATGCAATTCCCATGTTGATTGGGTATAAAATATTTTTTGTTGCTCGTGAAAGAAACCACTTGGCAACTGATAAATTTGCAGTTATGTGGTTATAATTACAATTCAGTCCAGATGTGCTTTACATTATAAAAGAAAAAGCAAGACAGCAAAGCGGAAAGTTTCCCCGAGACTGGCCTTACCCTTGTCTCACCCACTTGGATTGTTGCAGCATTATTTCTGGAAACATGTTGATTTCATGGCTATGTACAGCAGAAACAACACTTCCTGAGACATGAGCTCACCAACCCAGAACTCAGAGATTTGAAATTTGGCCAAACCTCAACAGTAAAAGAATGTAAATCCAGCATTACTGTGTGACAAAAGAGCTTATCAGCAACACTGGTCTTCCTGGGAACTTGCTGCCTAATATTTAGATGTTGACAACTGATTACATTCATGTTTTGATAATCCATCAAGTACTCACAACGGTTATTATACACACTTCCTATTCATGCATATATGCATATAAATAAAGGCATGTAAACTGTACCAGTCCAATGTTTGTACACACCGCCTTCTTGCTCCACTGTCTATTTGCTAAAACCCCACCTACCATATAGATGGACTGTAGTTTTACAATTACAAACTCTATTACATCTGTTTTCTTTTTATGTTAGTCCGCCATTGGTTCTCTGTTTACTATTGGTCAGGACCATCACAGAACACCTGTAATTTGAGTGGTGTATTGTTTATTGCCGGTTCGGCAGTGACCCTGATGAGATAAGGGGGTTTTAGTGCACTAAATGTAGTTTCATTTAAACACCTCAGTATCACTGCTGGGATAGAAATAATAATGCACTAACCAAATAATACCTGCTCTGTGGTACTACCTTTGGGTTCCTGACCATTAGAGAACAGACTAAAGATGACCAACACAGTATGTTGTCCAAAAACAGCTGGACTACAGTCTGTAATTGTAGAACTACAAAGTCTACTTGTGCATCTACTTCAGACCTACTGGCCTGTTTACACTAATTTCCCTTTATCAGTGTAAATGGTAGCATGCTGGTAAAATGTAAGGAATGTAACACGCTAACGCTAACGTAAAGATATGTATACACTATGAGGGTGTGCATCTTTACGTATGCTTTTCGTATACTCATGTAAGAAGCATGTATTCCACCTCCTAGCTGCAGCTGGATTGTAACCATGGTAACGCACCAGCTGCAAATCCAGGGTGTGCCAGTGTTATGGCAGCAGTCTCTTCCATCATAAATCCACACGCATTTTGCCAAAAAATTTTGTACACACACATTTTGATGACATGCATTGTATTTTATCTTTTATCTATCTAACACACAGACACTTGCTCTGTATCAGATCCAAAAGTCTCACTTCCTACTTCAAGTGGTTGTTTTTTGCAAACAGTGTCATCTTGTGATTAACAGTCCAAAAATTGCTGTACCATCAAGTTCATTGCAAAACTCCAAACATAATGATTCCAAACATTCAAAGACCTCCTAGGATGTCACAGAAATTTGACCCCACTGACACTTAGGGAAATCCAGTCTCTACGCACATTCTCTGCATGGCTCCCTGACACAATATACTTTGGTACCAAAAGAAGGTTTAAGCTAATCAAATCAAATCAAATCATTGTTACTTTTACAAATGCATTTAATGATCATGAATAATAAA
Source organism: Corydoras sp. C115 (assembly GCA_019802505.1). Taxonomy (NCBI): domain Eukaryota; kingdom Metazoa; phylum Chordata; class Actinopteri; order Siluriformes; family Callichthyidae; genus Corydoras; species Corydoras sp. C115. The sequence continues at coordinate 2,674,699 of JAFMOC010000037.1, read as the reverse complement.
TTAGACAGGCCTATTGATGAAAGGCTTGCTACCTAAACCCACAGAGCAATAATGTGAAGAATTCTCTAAGATCTGTAAGAGAAAATCCATAAACCATCCCAGGGGAGCCAAGATGGTTGCTTTTGGTGGTTCAGCCTTTTACTAAGAAATTAGCTAACACCCAATAGAAATGTGCATTAAAATAAGTAAAGTTCAGTGCATGATTTGGACATTCTCTTGGGCTTTTAACCAAATTATAGTAAGTGTTAGCTACTGAAATAAGCATAAAAAGCATAAAGCGTTCATATATACATTAACAAGAATAATTGTTTTAGCCATAGAACCAGGAGTTATGTTTGGCAATGGCAATATCTGATCATGGGAGCACTAAACCACTTATAAAACACGGTCATGCTAATGTAATGACATATGGCTACTACTATGTATTTTAAAGACAAGCTAAAATATTAATAAAACTATATATTCTTTATTATAGGAGATACGGATGAGAAGCCCATCTCACTCACACACTGAGCTGGAGTTAAAGCAGTATACCACCCAACAGGATAATGACACCTAGCCTATGAACACACTAAGATGAATAGTAGTAGAATAAAATAAGAAGTTAAGAAATAAATCTTACAGCAAATGTATTGATTTGATAAAGGTGCAATGCCAACATATTTAATCTGATGCCTGGTAATGACTGTTTAGAGTCAAGAACCACAAAATTCAAGTTCCACAAAATACAAATAATAAAGTTCTGAATTCAGTAACAATTTCAAACAAACAACGTGAAAACTTATCAGGTTGCATCATAAATAATTCACATTAACAAATATAGTTTTTTACCACTAGCCACTCTTTACATCATAATCACATGCTAGCTACCAGTCTTTGTGGTTAATGACTAATATCTGCTTACTTTGAGACATGCTAAACCACTGCTTACTTTGCTGTTCACATTCAGAAAACATGTTCTGTGTGCAAATATTAAAAGCTCTGCTTTACAGATCACTTCCTTCAAAAAATCCTATTAAAACGGCTCCAAATGCAAATTGTTTAAACTTCCTATCAAAAGAGCCTCACTTTAACATGGAAAATGAATACATGTATAAGCAGAGAAAACCTCAGTAACAAAAGGTATATCGTTTCTGATTGTATGTAAATTAATGCTTAGTGAGAACTGCTTGATAGTGACACTGATTGTTCAAAACAATGCATAGATCTGAAAATCTGGATATTTTCCCAAACCTTTACACAAGTCCTAGAAATTACCCCAGAGCATTCAAAAGATTCCCTGAGAATGCCTTAACAGAAAGTAGCCTGCCTGGCTGTAGCCCAGCCTTTCTGTGTGAAGTGTGGGAAAAGCATCCAGGACAGCAGCTCTCCATAATCGTTCCATCAGGACTGAAAACCCAAAGCCCCCACTGGTCTTCCTAAAGTTCACCATTTCAAGAGCAATGAGACAATGCCAGTTTACCAAGTGAGTGCCAATGAGGCCAACTAGGGAAAACCTGATGGGCCATAAAACTAGTCTCTGATGCACTACTCACATATATGATGGCTGTATATATTTCTTTCTTTAATTAAGACTTTACCTACAATAGCTCAATCAACCTACATACAGAGGGCTTGGTACACAACAGGAAAACTACATCTAGCCATGTCCAAATTTAGTTTTAGAACATTAAACAGTGTCCTATCTGGAAAGCACCACATTAATAATGTCAGCCACATATAAGTTTTAAAATGCACTTTCCGTGGGTAGACACACATTTGACTCATGATTCCAATGTAATCAAGTAAAAGGGCATGTCCACACCAAACTTTCAAACACATCATCTAAGAGACAAAAAGAGTAGGGGGATGGAATCAGGAAATGTAAGGAGGTCGAAGTAAGGGCTAAAATAAAATCAGTATAAGAGGAAAAGAACTGGTGAAGCAGATGAGAGAAAAAGAAATGAGCTGAGTGAAACCAGCTAGCTTTTTCCCAGAGAGGATGATAAAGGAAACTATAAATAAAGCAGTATAACTTGGCGATAGAAATAAAAAGATATAGGGGAAAAAGAAAAACTGGCAAAACATTATTTTGAACAGATAGACTGGGTATGTGAAGAACTGACCACTGTTAAAGTCAGTCTTCAGTAATTACCTACTTGATGTTCAGTGATGAGCAATTTTTATCTAAAAACAAATTATCTAAAATGCATCATTTATTTTTTTAGTATATAATTGGCATAAACAAATCAAAATGCAATCACAAAAAATAAATATTGTTAATCATATCAAACACTTAATACTGCACATCTGCTTTTATTAGATAGTCTTATTGAGCTTTATCTCTCATAAGTGCTGGACTTAACTTATAAGGTTGCCATTTTGAGGTTGACGAGCAATAAATTATTTATATCTGCCCTAACATACTTAAAATATAACTTTGTAATACTTTATTTAAAATGCTCAATGTTTTAAGATAAAATAAATCTCACCATAAAATAAATGGTGACATTTGGTGAGAAACTAAATGTATATGTCAAATGTCTTTTTAGTCCATGCCTAGTGTCTGTACTCTCTGCTGAGAAAGAGGGAATTTTTCCCATGGTAGTCAAAAAAACATTGAATTAGTTGCCAGCATCAACCTGCCCACCTTCTATAAATGCTCAATCTTCAGCAGACCTTTGTAAGAAATATCCTGTTTCCTTATATTATATTATATTTTACTCTATATTTCTTATTGTGTATGTACTTATTACATATATACACAGTAGACAACTTCAATTAATTATTATTTAATATGTTGTTGAAACCCTTATATTATATATAAGAGATATACATTTTGCTTTAGCAGTGTGTCCTTTCTTAATTTCACTTGAAAATGTTTGGATATTATTTTGGATATCAGTATCAGATATAAAAATCAAGCATACAGTCACACATTTCAGAGAACTGTATGCATTCAATTCTGTGGGAACAGATTAATGAAGTTCTTTGTTGTTTCAGCATGACTGTGCCCCAGTGCACAAAGCTAAATCCATAAAATCATGGTTAGGTGAGTTTAAATTAAAAAAAAAAAAAACAGACTAGCCTAAACCAAACCCTGACATCAACCCCAAAAACCTTGGAAAAAAGTAGAATAGAGACTGCAAGTCAAGCCTGCTTATATAGCATCAGTGTATGACTTTCCAAGTGCTCGTCTGGAGGCATGGTGAAAGAATTTCATATTCTGAGTGCAAGCTGTGTTAAATACAAAAATGGAACCAACCAAAACTTAAGTTTGATAGCAGTTGAACAGTTTTAATTTTTAATTTAATTTGCTGGTGTTCCAAAACATGTCCATATCGTATATTTATTATAATGAATGTGTGTATATGTAATATAATTATATTAAATTATATAGATATGTAGTAGATCATCTACACTAGCTTGTAAAAATATTTTTTTATTGTACTTCCACCTGCTTAATTTGAGATATTTGAAACATATGCAAAAAAAAAAAAAAAAAGATCCAAAAGCGTCAATATAGTAGCACTGAAAATTGAATGTTATGCCAAATATTGCAGTACTTTTTAACCTCTAATATTTAATTTACCAGTAATAGAAACAAAGGACAAAAAGAAAAGAGAGATCATGCTAATAAAACATGTGATTATAGTAACAGCTGAGCCAGCAGTAGCAGTATCAGTAGGAAGACTACGCCTGATTGCTAACACTTAATAGCTAGGATTACTTCTGCTCTGGCCTGTCCATTACCCTTTTAAACACACAAGCACACAAGCATGCACCCACGTACACACAAACGCACACATCAGAGTATCCTGTAAAAAAAGTACTAAGTAAGAGTTACTAGCAAAGTTCTCTCATAATTAGTACTAACAGAGTTCTCTCATAATATTGCTTTAATTATTCATTTAATTAACATTTTTACCAAATAACCTCTATATACAGTCAAAGTGATGTTGGCAGCCCTCCAATATGTAATATATAATATGATATTTTTGTTCCTGGCCTTGTATTAATTTGTATTTTTCTCTGTTGTGGAAACAATTTTCTGAGAATGTCTGAGAAGAATCTAAGAGCTATTTAGATTTCCCAAAGCCTTACTGAAAACCAGTGGGATTCAATGACCAAAGAAATCCGAGTCCGTCAGTTTGGAAATCACCCCTTTGTTGTGTAGGCCATTTAGGCCACCTCTTTTGGATTTTATTCTTTGTTTATAGAAATGCACAATGAAAACATTATTATTGTCTTTAATTAAGTTTCAGTGACAGTGTTCATCTGTTTGCTTTGCTGACCCTACTCCCCCCCCCATCCCATGTGTCAAGACACTTCCTCATGTCACAAGCTCTCTTTGTGTTCGTAGCCAATGCTAGTACGTGGAAAGCAACACAAATTGGCCTCCAAGGCTAATGCTCCTCTTTATTAAATAAAACTAGTTTGTATTAGGGTGTCTGCATGTGTGTTTTTAGTGTGTGACACTAAAAACCTACTTTTTATTATACTCTGTAAACCTCAACCAGAAAATATATGACTGTGACACCAACTAAAATAATAATTTATTTATTCATTATCTTCCACTTAATCCTGTCCACTTAATATTGTGGCAATTTAGAGCAGTCAATTGACCTTGAATACATGTCTTTGGACTATTGGAGAAAACCCTGAGAACCCGGGTGGACACAAGGAGAACATGAAAACTCCACCCAGATAGAGATTAAGCCACTAAGCCACCATGCCGCCACAACCAAAATATTTTTTAAACTAAAATATCAAAACTGAATAATTTATTTTTTGTGTACCTATTTATTTTCTTTTGTGCACCAGTCCAATAAAAGAATCAACTATGTAAACACAACAAAGGCAACTCGTGTTAAATAAGGTCTAGTATTTTTAAAAAATTTCTTTAAAACTGGCAGCACAAAACAATATGCACCCCCCCCCCCCTCAATGTGGTTTCAAAGCTAAAGGAAAAAGTATGAAAATGCAAGTTCTTCTGCTTCATTCTATAACTGTACACTATAAAGCTCTGCAACAGTATCACTCAGTATAGCACCATGCGAATGGGGACACCTCTGTCTCTGTTGCTAAGCAACAGCAGAGATTACCTCCCAATGCTTTAAACTAAATGATAGCAAGGAACAGAGCGGCCTTGAGGATGCTCCGTCATGAGTACCTCACCTATTTAACAAACCCCCCGCCCTCAAAAAAAAAAAAAAAAAAAAAAAAAAAAAACATTTCAAGACCTGCTGTATTTAGTATTATATCATGAGCGACCTGGTCAAAATATTATCAAAGGATCCTTTGCAGGATTACTGTAAGAAAGTCTTGTGACAGCCATTAAATACCTTTTTTAACTGACAGACTAAATGATTCTATTAATGGCCCAATGGAATGCCAGTGTATAAGCTTGACTGGGTTCAGAACTCTCCTCCTCCATGAATTAGTTTATTATGACAAGTGCTCAGGCCATATTGAGCTGTCAGTTCCAATCACACGGATGGAACACCATAAAATTCAAAGAGGTGGTACAGACTGGGGGAGGGGTTGTTTATACAATCTGGATGTGCCATTATGACCCATGGTTGCCATTCAATATGCCCTTCTACTACGTTCTACCACTTGGCTACTCCAAAGTTGTCAATCATCAACCTTTATTATCTGCAGGATTGAAGTTGACATAGAAATACTCAGCTACACATTTACACAGAGTAGGATTTTTTCCTATTTTTCTGCATCGGTTACCCTCAGAATCTGTTTCCAAGTTCTTAAAGCATCATCCCTATATGCCATTTAGACAGAAATAGTCTTTCATTGAATTTCTGTCATCTTGTCAATTCACCTTCTATGGTGAGTGCTCTCATGGGAGTGAAGAGTGAGGGGCTTTAAAGGCAGATAGCTTAAATATTTCAGAACTTTAAATCTGGGTTAATGAATTATCTTGAAAAATATGTTTGTTTCAGCTGTCTAATTTTTACATTGGTGTACTGAAAGATGGATAAATTAGTTATGCATAATTAAATACACTAATATAAACCATCATATTCAATGCATTCTACAAGGAACAAATTCCAAAATCCATTAAAGTCACAAGACCAAACTAAAATGTCATAATATCTAATCAGTAAGTAATCACAACATTCTTTTTATTTTAGTCATTCCCCATTGCATTCACTATAAGCCAGGAATGATTATTATTCATCCATATTTTCTTTTTTGGGAATACAACTTTAAGTGCTTTCCAGCTTTTCAGTAGTAGTAAGTCTACTGCAGTAAAATTAACATAGTAACATAACATATTAGACGAGTAAAGCTATAAATACCAGTAAAGAAAACACTAACAGCTATTCAACTATTAGACAAATCATTTATATTGAAATACAAAAAAAGGAATGTAGCAGAAAATAAGGATGTTTCTATATTGATTGTCACATCTAATTTTATTTAAATGCATAAAAAAATGTATCAAATTTAAAAGGTTTTTCTAATCACCATATGTTGTAATATATGGCACAAAAACTGTTGATTAAGAGAAGCAAAAGTGCAAAGAGGAAAGTGGAAAAGGCTGAGTCAGTCCTTTATCAAATGTGAGGCTTCAGTGAACCACACCACCCAGTAGCATCAAAGAGCTACTTTACCTTCCTTCTGGTAAAATATAATGAATGAGTGCTGGTAAAAACATCCTGAGCTTTTTTTTTCTACCCATCAGTTCTTATTTGTTTATTCAAAACCTTTATAGTGGTGATTTGAGTTTATTCATTTATTTTGAGGAAATAACAATCTGGTCTTTTCAAATGTGACATCACTCAGGAATCTAATGCATTTCTAAGTGCATTTCTTTATTTGGAGAGACTCACTCATGATGCTGAATCTCTTCTCATGGAAAGAAAGTTTGATAATATTATCTACTTGATGAATGAGTTACAACTCGGGCTTTATTATTAAGTACTGATGTTAAATAGTTTTTGAGATTAAACGATTTATAGTAGTGGGTAGTGTGTGCTTACTCTAACATCACAAAATTAGTTTTTTAAAGGTACAAGGTCTTTATGGAATATAAATGGGTTTAGAAACACATGTGAACAAACTCCATCCATCCATCCATCCATTATCTTCCACTTTATCCTCTACTAGGGTCGCAGAGGGGTTCCCCATGCCCATCCAGGGGAGAACGTTTTAGGCGCTGGGCAGATACACCCAAGACAGGGTGCCAATCTATCACTGGGCACACTCACTCACACAATCACACACAAACACACTCTATATGGGGTAATTTGGAGAATTCAAATGACCTTGATCCACGTTTTTGTGCTGTGGGAGGGAAATGGAAAACTCAGAGGAAACCCACACGGACACGGGGAGAACATGGAAACTCCACCCAGATTGGGATTCGAACTGGGAATCCCTAGTGCTGAGAGGAGAACATGCTAACCACTAAGCCACCATGCTGCCCTGTGAACAAACTCCAGCTTTGTATTTTCAAATCTCTACACCATATAATCATTATTAAAAAAAAATGTGAAATGACATAATAAAATCTGCACAGAATAATAATTTAAATGTCACATTTTGAGAATTAATATTGAGTCCTAAATAAATTAAAAATCACTTTTGTTCTGGCATTTCATTTTATATAATAGCTCAGTTGCAAAAAGAACTGAAATAAGTAAACTGTTAATCATAATTTAACTCTCATTTAATTTTCATTGAAGAAAACGGTCCATGAATTCCAGACTAGCTTTTTTAAGAGACACATCATGACCTGATGATATCAAATTGAACAATTTTACTTGTTTCTTATGAAATTTAATAGTTGTTTTAATAGCAAATGTACAAACTAAATATTCATCAAACTGAACACCATTGCTCTTGGCTTATATTTGTTTACAAGACTGTGTTAAGAGTAACAACAAACTGCCTATTCGAGTCGGATGCTCACATCTGGAGAACCCCCAGTCACACAAAAACACACACCCAATATAAAATACAACCTGCCCAGACTGCTGGTTGCTGAGCTGGCAGGCAGATTGTGTTAACAGCATTCTGTCTGAGAAGGCGAGCCATTTCACCCCCTGGGGTATTAAATTTATGGTGTTCATTATGGTGACTGTGATTCAGCTTGCAGTAAAGTATGGGGAGGGCTGTGCGAATGTGATGTAGTATGTCTGACACAGACATGGCTGTGTCAGTGTTCATGCTTATCAAAGCCATAAACAGAAAAACGACAAAAAAAAAGCTTGAATTGTATACCAACAAAAGAAACAGCACAAGAATAGTCGGGTTATCTTGATAGTTAATAGGGCATTGACACAGCCTTTCTATCATTTGCAGTCTTAGACAAACATCATATTCATCCATACAATAAATTTATGTGTTTCCATGAATATGTATATAATACAAGCCTCTCTGTTATCAGTCTCTGGTATTCACTATACATATTGAATAAAGGAAATAAAGGAAACACAGTCTGTAATCATGTTTATTTTAAGGTCAACAATTTAACAGGGGAAAAAAAAACATTATAAAGTGTTGATCTTACCGAAAAGACTGTATTTAAATACTTCAATATTTCCAGTTACAAAAAACTAAGCCTGTGCAAAATCACTAAAATGTATAGTTATTTTAAAGGGCATTTCATGTGTCAATAAAATACATAGTTCATTTATTATTACAGTTTTTATTACAGTTTTAATTACAGTTTTTATTATTATTATTATTATTATTATTATCATTATCATCATTCATTCATTCATTATCTTCCGCTTTTCCTATATTAGGGTCGCGGGGGGGTTCCCCATGCCCATCCAGGGGAGAACGTTTCAGGCACTGGGCAGATACACCCAGGACAGGGCGCCAATCTATCGCTGGGCACACACTCAGTCAAACAGACACGCACACAGACACACTCTATATGGGGCAATTTGGAGAACTCAATTGACTTGATCCATGTTTTTGGACTGTGGGAGGAAACCGGAGATCCCGGAGGAAACCCACGCGGACACGGGGAGAACATGGAAATTCCACCCAGATGGGGATTCGAGCTGAGAGGCGAACGTGCTAATCACTGAGCCCTATTATTATCATTATTATTATTATTATTATTATTAGTGTTGTTGTTGTTAGTCTCAATTCAAACAATAAAAAGCACTCAGATTTAATTATGCTCAAATTTTAAATGTAACATTACAGTAAATATAAAAATAGGCCATTAACTAAGCTATAGATACAAAATTCTAATTAGTTTTTAATTGCAGTTAAATATATATCTGTATCTACAGTATGTATTAATATATCAATTGAAAACTGAAATTACTTCAGTCTAAATAAATATTAAATTATAATCACAAATGATAGCATTTGTACAGTAAAGCAGTGAAATGCACTTCCTGCCCATGAAAAATGACTTTCCACAGGAAGTCTCATAGAAAAAGTAAGGAGAGTAGATCCAGCTGACCAACATGTATCAATGAGATTTCTGAAATAATTAAATTAAAAAATAAATCAACTTATTTATTTTCTTGTACCTTATGTACATTAATATATAAATAAATAAATTTGAAATTAGACATTTGTATTATACTGCAACAAACAAAGGAACGAAACAACTTAATTTCTGACTCTTTGTATTTAAATAGAAAACAATCTGAGATAGCAATAATCCCTGACTGAGCTGAAAAGGCAATAAAACCAAGATGAAGGACAGAGTGAAAGGAGGAGCAGTAAAATGAAAGCAAATGAAAAGCAGATTAAAAGCAGTTAAAGGCAGGAAGCTTTTGCTTCCTTTTTCCACCACCACATGCCCCCCAGTAGATAAATACCTTAAGTGTGTGTGTCTGTGTGTGTTTATATATACTACATAGTGCTGTTTTGAGACTTTGCTTTTTATAGAACAGGAAAGTAGTGAAACTAAGAACCATATGACTGCAGTTCTAAATAACTCAGTAATGCTCACGTCAGTAAAAGTCTGCAAAATTCCACCTAGGGATGTTCATCTCAATCACTGATACTGAGGAGTAATACAGTATATTTTATTGCCTTGTCAGCGATAAAAGTGACACAGCTATGAATCCTCATCAGTAGAATTAATTTCCTTTGCAACACAGTCCAATTTAAAAAATGATAAGATGAAGGTTTTCTTGGGTAGAATTTGCATGTTCTCTCTGTCTGAGTGGATTTCCTCAGGAGCTGCAGTTTTGTTCCTAGAGTGTAGAAACGTGCATGTCTATGTTTTTCCTGTAATAGACTGGCACCCCTGCCTTTTGTTCCATGAATTTTGGGAAGGGAGGGGGGGATATCATGGCATTGAATATATATACAGTTTGTACCTTTGTGTCCCAAAACATTTGTCTATATAATGTACAGTTTGTACCTTTGTGTCCCAAAACACATAGTTTAAATAATTCATTCATTCATTCATTCATTCATTCATTATCTCCCGCTTTATCCTCTATTAGGGTCGCGGTGGGGTTCCCCATGCCCATCCAGGGGAGAACGTTTCGGGCGCTGGGCAGATAGACCCAGGACAGGGCGCCAACCCATCGCTGGGCACACACTCACTCACACAGACAATCTATATGGGGCAATTTTGAGAATTCAATTGACTTGATCCATGTTTTTGGACTGTGGGAGGAAACCGGAGAACCCGGAGGAAACCCACGCAGACACGGGGAGAACATGGAAACTCCACCCAGATGGGGATTCGAACCGGGAATCACTAGCGCTGAGAGGCGAACATGCTAACCACTAAGCCACCGTGCCGCCTAGTTTAAATAATCTCTTATTTAAAATATTATAAAATACAACTAATGGCTATGGTGTACATCTACATATATAACCACTATTATTAGATTTTAGTAAATACAATTACTGGTTGCAAAAATCAGAGAATCAAGCCTTTAATTTAGTATTAATGTAATATTCAATATAAAATAAAAGTGCCCAAGGACCACATTGGTGTTTCAGATTAGTGCCAGTTCTAGGATCTTATTGCCACCTAATTATCTTATAATAGAATCAGAACATTCTGCATTGTGTAATTCAGAAACTACTTGTTTATTGTAAATGGAAGCTTTATCTTTGTAGCAACATAATAAAAATAGCATTATTAATAGAGCATAAAAATGTAAATTAGTTTCTCTTTGTTTCTATTTATTTAAAACCATTTTCCTGCAATTTCCCCATGGGTATTAATAAAGTATTCTGATTCTGATTATTTCCTTTAACACCTTCTTCAATGTCTACATCGTGCCTTGGGTTGTAGGAAGGGTTGAATGAACCCCTCACTGCTTTACATGCCATGAAGAAAACCTTCAAAGCCTCATTAGCTTAGTAAAAATCCTGGTAAAAAACTGGTAATCAACACACAAACATACACACACACACACACACACACACACACACACACACACACACACACACACACACACAAAGAGGATGAAACTACACATAACCTCAGGCTCCTGAAAATGGGACAACATAAAAAAGGAAAATGTGGGACCTCCCTAGAAAGAAATGAAGGCAGACTATTAAAGTCATAAGTAATGGGTTGAAGTGCATATTTGCCACTAGCTTCCTCATCAACCAATTTCCCTTAAGGATTGTGGCTCAGCATCATAACAGTAAAAGGCATTGCTAAAAATAATCTTTAAATGATCTCAGTTTTAACTAAATTAATGCAACCTCTAATTATCCTTCTCTAATTATAGCAGTGTGCATGCACATTTAGAACAATGAACATAGTTTCCATAAATCAGAATTTTTTTAAGCAAATGATTAAAAATGAATTAAAAGCAATTTAGTGCTATTTCACCTGACCTACATGTTCTCAGACTGTGTGAGAAAACCAGAGATCGCAGAAGAGCACAAGCACAGGAGAGAATATGCACACAACGGACAGATTATGTCCATACCTGGCAACCATTAACAATCTTGCTCTAATTCATAACACAAATCGCTAAATGTATTCTGCAGAATAGTTAAGTGATTCAGTAAGGCATTTATTTTGAATCATATGTTTAAGGGTTTTTTTTGTACTACGGTGTGGGAAATTATTAGATCCAGTAAAATCCAGTTTTCTTTTTTTTAAACTGCATACAGCCTTAGGACTTGAATCGGTACATGATATAAACCAAGTTAATATGACATCGATGGGTAACAGACACAAGCCAATAATGATAATTGTGGGTCCTTTAAGGTAGCGATTGAAGAAACTAAGGATGGGGTTTGTTTGTTCATTTGTAAAATAATACGATAACAAACGGTAAGATTTATAGCAGATTCAAACATAACACTTCTCATCAATATATTTTCACATAAGTGAGTAGAAAGACCACTGTAGTGAGAGAAAGAGATCTGTATACATTTTTTACACAATTATGTGGTAGTGTGTTAATTTTTGCTTTTAAAAGAAACTGTCATGAAGCAATTTAGAAATAAACCTTAGTTTAGTACTCTCTTTGATTTCTAGTTTATTTCTCTCTCATGAAAAGCCTAGTTTCACACTAGCATGTGTGTATTTTGTAGGTTAACACATTTACTATATAGATCTAAGCATTAGATAATTAGATACATATTACAAATCCACATTATGCCTTTACAACTAAGAACACCTCAAACCAGACCTTAAAACCAAATGCACACATGCCAGTAAATCTAACTTTTAACTGGTTAAAATGATACAATACTATATCCATTATTCTCTTCCCGTCTCATTCTTGAATTTATGAATCCTCCTTATTATGCACTTACACACTTTATATACACAATCATTGTCCTACCTCGTGTATTTGTTGCCATGTCTGCAACTTTCTGAAAGGCATCCAGAAAGGCCACTGCAGCCAACACAGTGGTTCTAAGGAAATTGATGAAAGGTTGATGTTAGTTTCTTGCAGTCTACCATAATAAAACAATCAGTTACATCTGATGATGATGGGTCTGGATTGCACTTACCTGAGCTGGGCATGCAGTTTAGTAGCCTTGGCACTAAAATCCTCCCAGATTGGATATGAACACTGAAAAAGAACAAAGGAGGATGTTAGGCTGCACTGATTTGTGTTTATACATGTACATAATTTTATATGTACTGTATACTAATTCCTATTGTATTATATGATGTGTCTGCATAGTTTTCAAGCTTGTGATCTGTTTCCACCCAAAGACAGATTGAAGACAGATATCTTAAAGATAATACACTGCCTGTAGTTTAAAATGCATGTAGGGTGCCCTGCTTTTGTCCCACTAAAAACTGATATAGGTGCAACCCTAATTACCTGCAACAACCCTAATTAGGATAAGATAATTACATAAGGAACGAATGTTGTGTTTCATAATATGTTCAATAATAATAAGGTCAACTTAAGGGTGGCTTTTGAATATTGTTGCCCTGTTATTATTATTGGTAACTACAACGAAGTTTGTAAGTGTGTGTGTGTATGTGTGTGTTTGGGTCTTTCGCTGCGTTTCATGATAAGGATCTGCCTTGTTACCATGGAAACAGAGTGGGAACGCTGAATTTTTTGATCATCTTGTGAATAACAGTGGCACCTCAATGTGTATTAGTCATTAGCAACGCCTCATGATCACATGCCACCAACAGATTAATACCTTGTGCAAATGAGTGTTTTCTTTAAACATATTTTTAATTACAGCACAATGCAGTTAGTAAAGCACAGCATTTAGCAAAATGGCCTGCTTTGTTCCAGTGTTTTTCCAAGATAGAAACAAAACACCAGCCCTGGTTTCTCATGTATGTAACTTTCTGTGTTTGTGTCTGGAATTTACATGACTATCTTCACATTTTCAAAATCTCAAACTGTGATATATTGTCCTGTGTGATGTATGTGTAAACGGTTTTAAGGTAATGCATGTCAGGTATACAACAGATTTTTTAAAAAGTACAGCTGCTAAACATAAATAAAAATGTGAAGCAAGCCTTTTTAAATGTGTGAACATTTACTCACGTTTTAAATTATGCTCACATTTGTCTTACATTACATCATACATTTGTCTAATGCTTATATATCAAAGATAAGGAAACTATGGAGCAATGAGGGATGATGGTCTTGTATTGCCCATATATAGTATGTGGGTCTGTGTTAAGTGAGTGTGTTCCCAACAATGGATTTGTGCCCTGGATTTGCCAAGCGGCTGAAATTTTCTCCCCTGGATGGGCATGGGGAAACCCCCCCCTGGCCCTAGTATAGGATTGAGTAGTCAAGCCAAAATTTTGAGAACACAATGGCTCTGTCGGTCACCAAAATTTTGAACTTCGCTTTTTCATTAAAAGCAGGATAAAAAACCTAATCCTGTAACATGACATTGCAACATCAGGAATATCAAAGAAGTAGAGTGCTATATTGCACTATAAATAGATTTTTAAACTAAAATGCTAACTAATTTCAAGAATGCCACAACTGTGATAAGATACTTATTAATCTACAAAAATGGATAGATGTCAAGAAAACATTATAACTTAAGAATCAAAATATATGGTTCGCAGAAACTACAAAAACACATTTTTTTTTATATGTGTCATGCATTAAACAGAAGTGCATCGGTTGTTTGAAAGGGACCATCTATGGGAAAAATTACTATTCTTAGTGTTTTTGCACATACTTTTATGTAGCCTTTGACTTACCAAAAGAAAAATAATTCTAAAGTTTCAACAAGTATAATTATTTATTATTCTTAACAAAACAGTATCTCTTCTCTGTGCTTCTCACAGTTTTTGTTCAGTTGCTTGACACTCCGAGTCCCTGACATTACAATAATACCTCCCTTTCTCTCTGCGTTAGAGAAACAATGTTGTAGCTGTGCCAAGTTTTGGACTGCTAGAACCTAAGCTGCTTCAGAGTGCTAAAGCCTAGGCAAAGTAAATGCATTGTTTGATGACAAAGGATTTATCTAAAGTACACAAAGAACGAATTTATGAAAATTGTTTTAACAACTTAAGTCAGTACAATACAGAACTGGCAACAATTTCTTCCTAAAAGACGTATTAATTTTAACGATCCATAACACAACTGTAGAGGTTATGTAAAGAGTTATGTAAACATCCTTAAGATTTTTATGCTACATGTTTCTTAGGCCAATACTGTAGTATTTACACAAGAACTTGCTATGTGTCTGTTTTAATAAAATTACACTGGCTGTGGAGAACAACTTGTTGTATCTATTTTGAACATACCGTACATGCACACAGCACATATTTTGCTTATATTCTAGAAACCATCTACAGAGACAAGTATTTTGTATAATGTTACACCTCCTGGGCAACACGATGGTAAAGAGGTTTGCACTGTTGCCTCTCAGCGCTGGGAAACCAGGTTTGAATCCCAAACTGGATGGAGTTTCCATGTCCTCCCCTTGTCTGCGTGGGTTCTCCGGTTTCCTTCCACAGTCCAAAAACATGGATTTAAGGCGTGTGTTTTTGTGTGCGAGTGAGTGAGTATCAGGCAGCATCTAAAACATTCTCCCCTGGATGGACATGAGCAGGAGCATGGGTATGGGCATGGGCATACCCCCCCCCAAAAAAGTACTGTGATTCCTACGGACTTCAACTTCAACTTCAACTGTAAAAAAAATGGGATCACCTTCAAGGCTTATAGAAATGTAAGATCAGAATGAGCTTGCTAGACAGGCAAGGCAGAGCCGGGACATGCTGAGTGACACAATTTATACTGAAAAGTGCCGCAGAAGGTCAGTGTGTAGCCCTTCTAATGCTAACACCATGTCACCAACAATTCATCTTCTTTAGTCCACACCAATTCTAATGCCAATTCATACATACCTGATATTTAACAATGAAAAATACATGCTGTGACCAAAATGAATCACAGCAAGCTGGGCTTTGAAGTTGTTTATTAATGTGAAAAGCGCTCTATGCAGCTTCATGTGTAATAATAAGATAAACATTGTAATATATTCAGTACTTAACATGCTCACATTAATTAGTTGAATTGTCATGATACTTTCATAATTACTTCTAACCCATTAATATGTTATAATTTACAGCGTTCACTTTAGCATTGAAGATTTTAATTCAGTGTTATTTGTCATTTAGAATTGGCAAAACTCAGTGTCCATGTTACTATGTGATCATTGATTAACAGATATTTACAATATAAACCCTTCATTCATTCATTCATTCATTCATATATTTTGCTTAATCCTCTAATAGGGTTGCAGGGATGTTCCCCATGTCCACCCAGGGCCAATCTATCACTGGGCACACTCACTCACACAGACACATGCTGTCTGTTTTTATACTTGGGGGAAAAAATGGAGAACCCAGAGAAAACCCAAACAGACATGAACTTGGAATCAACCAAGATTTGGATTCGAACATGGAATCCCCAGCGCTGAGATGAGAAACTGCTTACCACTAAGCCACTGTGCCACTCACAATATAAACAGTAATTTAATAAATAACACAAACAAAGTAAAATAAAATAAAAACACTTTAATGTACACAAGACATAAAATAGAAAAAGCAACAAAGAGACAAATTAAATGAATAAAATGTACAAAATAAAAAAAACAAGGTCAAAAACACGCATGGGAATATATATATATATATATATTTTTTTTTTTTTTTTACAAAGGAACGAGAACAATGTATTAGGGTATATAAAATGTTTGAACTCACATGAATAAACAGGAAATTGTAACACAGGACAGAAATGGGGCACATGCATCTGATGACATGCAATCAGCCAAAGCTCAGACAGAGACTAAAGTAGCTTACAGCTTGATCCACCGTCTCATTTCCACGTTTGATACTGGTTAATTCACATAGAAACTAGAGCATGATATTCCCAGTGGAACCCCAAACACACATACACAGACAGAGACACACACAGTGTTTGAAGTGCTTGATGCTGTTGTACAGGCCTAAGGTCCATCACAGTAAAGAGGGCATGTGAGGAAGAGATAAGAAGAGAAAATGAGACACAGTCAACCCCCTACATCCCCAGACTCTCTCTCCTCTCTCATTAGCATATTCACTGAGCTAATATGAAAACTGGGCAATCCTGATTGTGCAAAGGACATCATCTGGCTTATTTTG
The DNA here is from genome assembly GCA_019802505.1 of Corydoras sp. C115. NCBI lineage: Eukaryota > Metazoa > Chordata > Actinopteri > Siluriformes > Callichthyidae > Corydoras > Corydoras sp. C115. Next base: position 2,657,658 of record JAFMOC010000037.1, on the reverse strand, counting down.
CCTCTTGTTGTGTCTTATCATCCTCTCTATGTTATTTTGATATATTGCTTGACTTGCCAAATGATGACTATACAAGTGGATTAGAAACTGAGTCATGCACTCTGCAGGGAGAATGAGGGGAAGATGCTCGGACACAAACAGGCTACTCAAGTAGAAAAAGACTCTAAAGTTCCAGTTTAATTTTTTTAGAAATTTCCCAGTTGAGTATACAAGTTTAATTAAATGACCTATTACTCATTATCTATTACTTGATATCCAAAATAAACATCTTAGCCACTTTCTTCTATCAGCATTTTAATTTTGACATAATATATTTTGATCATTTTGGTCACACAAATCCAAAGTAAATTACAATAATACCTTATTGATGTTTAATGCCAGAACACAGGATCAGAACTACAAAACAAAATATCAAATCACCTAAAGAAGATAAAATAACAGGGCTGAGTGGTTAGCACATTCGCATCTCAGTGCTGGGGATCAAGGTCCGAATCCTACTCAGGTGGAGTTTTCATTGACTACGTGTCCACGTGGATTTCCTCTAGGTTCTTCAGTTTCCTTCCACAGTCCAAAAACATTGATTCAAGGTAAATTTGCTACCCTAAATTGTCCCTATAGTGTGTGTGTGTGTGTGTGTGTGTGTGTATGTGTCTGTATGAGTGAATGTGCCCAGAGATAGATTGGCGCACTGTCCCAACTGGATGGGTATAAGATTAAGTTGAATGGATGGATGGGAGATGAAATAACAAGTTCATGTTGTAAACTCTGAAAAAGCCATTTTAAGTAAAAAGATACTACAATTACAAACAAACAAGTGATCAGTTTAAACTGAAAATACGGTCAAGAGTCGCTTTCTATGGTTGAATAGCAGAACTTGATAAACTGTGCTTTCTCATTTGATTATGAATAGTTCTTTTATCAATGTTCCCTTATGCAGTTCTATTCATTGCACATCTACACATCTATCTTCAGCCCCATGTACCCAGAATCTTGAAAAAGACAGATTTTATAATGGCTAATCTTTCCAACAAAGAGCTTCTCTCAAATGTACTTCTCCACTAATGAAATGCTATTGAACAGCCATTACCCAGGAGCTTAAAAGACAAACTCTGGCTGTGTTCAAATGACTCTTTTTCATTTCTGCAACTAAAATGAAAAGCTTGCTATGCAGCCTAATTTCTCCCTTCTGCCCTATTGATTTCAATGCAATCCACAGAGTGAAGTATGGAACCACATTAGTCTGTTCCTTCTCTCCATACACAATTTCGGAACGTGCTCAGTCACTTTAACAAAAACAATAAATGAAAGATATAATGAGTTTTGGCACTGCAAGTTACTTAGTTGTTTGCCTTTACATAATTTAGCTCATTCACTGGATGAATAGAGGCAGTTCTGCAATGTTTAAAAAAAAGTGTTCCATCACATGTGAATAATGGCTTCCACTGATTATTTTAGTCATTCAAACCACAGCATCCATTACTTTTTTGTGGCAAGTTCATCTTTAGAACTCATCTGGGGAATAAAATAATGACAAGATCCCCTACAGTACTTTATTACAGACAGATGATTGTTTATAGGCTTGGACATTCAGTAGCCCCAGCGCCTGCAACTAATCTCATTGAATTTGGAGCTATAACCTATATTTTTGCTGACTTGGCACATTAGGTACCAGTGACATGAACTGCACCAGTGTTTTCCCTCTTTTTCCAAGTAAGGGAATTCCTGATTACTGTTGGCAATATTATATACTGTATAACAAAAGTTGAAGAAACACCCTGTTTTTCCTCAAATTGACAGTTCAATGCAAATATTTTGTTGCAAAGTTTACAACTTTAAAGCTTCAAAAGGCAGCAAATCAAATAATATTGTTTGTCAGTTAAAGCATCATTGAGCACTGTGCATTATGGGTACAACACACTGTTCAGGTCATGGTTCTTTGTAAGTCAGTCAAGTTCTTTTACACCAAAATCACTCAACCATAACTTTAAGAATCCTGCTTTATACACAGGGGCACAGTCATGCTGAAACAGAACAGGGAGGCGTTGGAAGCATACAAGTGGCTTGAAATGCCCATGAACTTAAGGTGTTTGCCGAAATGTTAACCAAACTATATAGTACACACCACAATAATATTGTGTATTGCAATGCCACACACCTGAACAGAATTTCACAATAAAAAAAGAACAGACATGTACCCAATATAGGTAGAATGCATTGTTTGGAGCCATACAGTCTAAGGCAAGGACATCCATTACTTACAATGCTTTTCCAAATATTTGGTGGGTTGTATTTAACCTCAAAACTTTTTTTTTCTTTACATTACATTATTTTTTCTTTTTCATTATGGATACACAATGGCCTTTTCAGAAATGCCGGCCTAAAACATCTATGAATCATGAACCTTGAAAACCCTCAAAGGATTACAACTCAGCAACACAACAGCAATAATCAAAACATAAACCAACCTTGCAGAACACAGGGCCATAGCAACTGTCCTCATTAATAATTACATCTGGTTTTGGAAGCCATTACAATGAACTGGTTGTTACGATCCTGTCTGCCTTTTAACTTTAAAAAACTTTTAACTTACCTCCAAATACATATTGAACAAAAAAAAAATACTTTATGCATGTTGCTAAGCATTGAAATCGGGAGCAAAAGAATTAGCTGCTTTAACAAACAGTTTATTTTAATTAACAATTTTAATGTTTCTTTACCATAGTTAACAGATGTATGCTTGTAAACCAAGGTTGAGGGTATAAATGCTGGAAACATCAGCAATTTAATGCCAAATATTATATATTTAAAACTATAATACTTCAACAATAATGTTTACAGTCCACCTGATGACCACAGGATTTCTTAAACACTGTGTTTGTCAAGTTACCACTCAAGCTACATTAGTAGACGGCAATAATTTGCTGTCAGCTGAAACCATGAGGTTGATGCATATTTCATAAGCAGGGATTTTTACCACACTAATGAAAATCACTGATGATACCATACTGCAACATTGCAAATAAATATCCTCCCTATTCCATTCATTAGTATTTGCTTCTAATGAGAAACATGAGCATTGGTCTCAACGCCCTCAATATGCCACAAATAAAATAATTACTGGTGATGCAGACAGACCTCTCATACAATGCTTACAGCTCAGTAAACCCAACTCATTGGGAGAAGGACAGAATGCATGACTTGTGTATTTCAGTGCTTTTTTTTAGCCACTTTCATTGAACTAACAAACCTGTGTAATGAGAGCTAATTGTTTGTGGGTTTTTGATGTTGTTGAACGTCCACATTGTGTAAGTATGAAAAAAGATCTGATCTGATCTACTGCATATGACAATGAATAATTAACCATGAACCTCTGACTTTCTTTAACTTAAATACTAAATAAATGAATACAATTTTCTTGACAGTTTTATATCACTATTATGTAGATGTCAAAATCCTGTCAATGGTGTAGCAGTGTCAAAACTCTCTAAGTACATAACCAAGGACATTTCTTATTAAAAAAGTAACGAATGAGTACAACACAAGGAACAAACAAAAACATTTTAAAATTCTTTATTTATTTTGTTAATTAAAAACTACTTTTTCATTAATCACCTCTTCTGTATAGCGAATTACCTAATAGTGGAACTATACTAAACTCACTAGACTTGTAAAGAACCACCAGTCCTTCTCAATACCAAATCACTAAACCTGTGAATAACCGGAGTTATTAATAAATAAAATGCTTGTGTAAAAACCAACTTAAATGGCTCCAAGATCTCAGAAAATATCACTACACAAAGAGTATCCCCAGACCAATGCCATATGCTTTGACTCAAACTCCCAGGGTTTAGGAAATACAAGATTTCAAGCTTATGAGAAAATTAGTTATGCCTCTTGTATCATTTGAGAAGTAAATAAAGACCAGACCAAAGCATGACGTAAATAGTCCCATTTCTGCCTTTTATATTCACTACATCAGCATGTTGGCACCAAAGTATTGTGAAAAACAATGAGATTACAAAACTTAAAGTATGTTTCTGAAACTGCAAAATGTACAAAATAAGTGTCAGAAAGAGGTGATAGTATAATTAGGATAAAGAAAAGTGGAACTAAAGTAATCATACTAAATAGTAATTTAATGATATTGTAATATGTTACAGCTATTGTTTGCTTTTCATGTGTGTTTTTATGTGTGTGTGCATGTTTCACTTTGTTTAATTTGTACATCAGGTAATTTAGCAGATGATTTTATGACCTACAGTATCAAGTAGTCAAAAAACAGGGTTGATACAGCAACCCTCCAGTAACAAAGGGTTAAAGATTTTGCTCAGGGAACCACAATGTCAATTAAAATGGGAATAATAATAATAATAATAATAATAATAATAATAATATATAAGGACATCTCATATCTTGGTTATTTAGGTTAAAAAAGTAATAGTCATGATACTAGCTAAAGGCTTTTCTTGACCCTGACATTGTCTATTACCTTTATTCATTCATTATCTTCCACTTTATCCTCTAGTAGGGTCACGGTGGGGTTCCCCATGCCCATTCAGGGGGGAACCTTTCGGTCGCTGGGCAGATACACCCAGGACAGGCCGCCAATCTATCGCTGGGTACACACTCACACGCACACAAACACACTCTACATGGGGCAATTTGGAGAACTCAATAGACTTGATCCATCCATGTTTTTGGACTTTGGGAGGAAACTGGAGAACCCAGAGGAAACCCACACAGACACGGGGAGAACATGGAAACTCCAACCAGATGGGGATTCGAAACGGGAATCCCTAGTGCTGAGAAGCGAACGTGCTAACCACTAAGCCACCGTGCCGCCCCTATTACCTTTATATAGCTTAAATTTAAAAGCAACTAAATAATCATTTGAAAATAGCATTAATTGTCTGAGCTTTAAAATAAAATAGCAAAAATGCCTAATGCACCATTTTTTGTTTTAGGGAAGCAGTAACTTTATTGCATAACTAAGGGGCTGAAAACCACACATCAGTCATAGAATTGTCAACAACTATACAGAATGAACACTTCTTGGCTGCTTACTACTGAGAGCTCATGAGACAAAGTAATTCTGACAGGTCCAACATGTTGGTGAGTTTGGCACACATTCAAACGAAAGGATTTAAAAAAAAGAAAAAAAGTTCTTAAATGCACCAGCATAAACTCGCATGGCAGAACATGGCAAGAGCTCACCTTGCAACCTGGTTTGAACTGATAATGAAAACATATGTTTGTTTTTTTTCATTCTCCTGTCTGCAGTTACACTCAGCGAGCCTTTTGGACATGGGTTACATTGGAAACAATTACCAGATTTCACGGTCTTCCACTTTGAAAAATATGGCAAGTTCAAAGCATGACCAAGGTTCAATGGATTAGTCCAATCCTGACCGAGTGCTGAATTCATAGTCAGCACACACATAGCTGAGCAACCTTTGTGTGCATGAGAGTGTTTGCTGAGTGCTTCTCCTCTGTACACTGGTATGCACATCTCAGCAGGAGGCTGGTAAATGTAAACAGGAGTGATATATGGCAGGTCCAGCTGGCAAACACATGATCTCTTGCATCATTCACCTCTTTGCCCTTGCTTTTTTTACTCTTCTTCCAAAGACTTATGGAATTAACTACAGCCACAAAAGTGATGACCCCTCACAGTGCACCACCATCACTATTCAGATTTGAGATTTTCACTAATTAACCAAGCTTGTTCACAGTATGTCTTTAACATTGCTGACATCAGTTAACATTTTCTTTCAAGGTAAATTGAATGCTCTAAATTGGCCCATATAGTGTGTGTTTGTGTCCGTGTGAGTGAGTGGGCCCTGCGATGGGTTGATGCCCTGTCCTCTGTGTATCAGCCCAGCACCTGAAACGTTCTCTCCTGGATGGGTATGTGGACCCCTCTCCACCCCGTGCTAACCTAGTAGAGGATTAAGCACAAGATAATGAATGAATTAGTTACTAGCTGGCCACTTTTCTCAATACACTTTATTCTTATTCAGTAACTTTTATTCAAAATATCTATTTCACCAGCTGTTCTTACCATGGTACACTTTGTTGTTGTGTCTCAGTGCATATTTTACTTGATATACTACTTCAATCAGCGCAACACAAACACAGCCATGTAATTTTTACTGCATTGCTAAGAACCACCCAAATACTACCCAGTGGATGATAGTACAGAGCATTAGTATTGAGAACATAGTAAAGGAAAAAAATAGGTGGACTACATTCTGTAATTGCAGAACTACAAATTGCATTTATATGGTAGGTGGAATTGATGAAATGGACACTAACTGTAGAAACAAGGAGCTGCACCTCCTAAAGTGATTGACGAGTGTATATCCACATAAGTCCTTTCTAAAAGCAATTATCATATATAGAACATCCTGTATAGTGTGTTCCTGTCAAGTTTGTTGATGTTAATTTATGAGTTTTCTTTAATATTGTTTGATGTCCCTTTGTGTCTGTTTAATATATTAATTAGTTTTACCTGTTTCAGCCATCACATGCTCTCTCCTTTGTTTGGTTTGTGGTGTGTGCCCATTTTGGTTGCTGGTTCCATGTTGTTCGATGGGTTGTATCCTGTATCTCCACATAGCACTTATAAGCATATCTTATAAACTCATCTGTCTCTGCGTCTATTGTGCTTAGGTTCTTTTTTTTATCACATATACATTTATTGCATGTTCTCCTTCTTTCTTTGTTAATAAACTTCTTCTTCAGCTTTATTCTTGTTGCCTTAATGATTTCTTACTGCCATCTTGAGGTGACATGACAAATCAAGAGCATCTATATGCGTTAAAATCGGTGGCATACACACAGACACTACAAAGTGGAAATTTAGGCAGTTAGGAGCATCCAATTCAACTTTAATCCATGTTTATGGACTGTGGGATGAAACCAAGGAACCCGGAGGAAACCCCAGTAACACAGAGAGAACATGGAAAGTGCTGAGTGGTAAGCGTGCGTCTGTTTACAATAAATCAATTTTTATAATTGAGTAGAGAAGACTGTTTAGAAGAATGTTAACCATAGTTATGTAATGCAATTTAAAAATCAGGTGGATAAATACCTTGCATGTTAGAAAAAGGTAATTCTGTTTATTTTATTATGTGGTACCTTGAAAAAAAATATGGAGTTTGAAACTTTTTCAGTGTAAGTGTGAAAATAATTAAAGAAAGAGAATAAATAAATGAAGAAACTGTTATTATACAGGCATCTTATCTACCTATATAACATGATAAGTTATGTACAAAGATTTTTGGGAAAACTTCACTACAAGCCCATCTTTCTTATGATATAAAAAGCTCATGGGTAATTACAACAAAAAATGTGTGTGTGTGCTAGATGCAACTTATATACTGGTTGTAACAATGATTTATGATGATAAATAAGAAAGGTAAATTTTAAATAATTATTTTACCAATACAAAGTAGGATGGAATTCGTGAATTCTTGAATTGTTGGAAACATTAGGACATGCTGTTTAATTCCAAAGCCAATTTTGATGTGATGAATATTATGTAAGAAAAAATAAACCTCTAACCCCAAGAAGAAGGAATGTGAATTTGGTCTCTGATGGAAAAGAATCCATATCACTCCATTAAGAAACGAGTGTTTATTTTGCAGTCGGGATTTAGGCTTTCTGACCAAAATAACATAGATAAATACTTATTATAAAAATAGATTATATGTTTTTTGCATTTTGAATTCAGTGGAATGTTTTGGTTATGTAAATGAAACACATACTTAGTTTCTTTTTAAACCTGCATACATCCAGCTTTAGGTTTATTTATTGTTCATTTTTCTTTTCTAATTTTTGCTCATATGTCGACAGATCACTTTCACAGGAACTCTTAATTTTCAAGACTCATCTTGACCATGTAATCTTCTACTAAAGGGGGTTGCCATCCAGGTGAGAATGTTTTCGGCAATGGGCAAATACATCCAGGACAGGGTGGAAATCCATCAATTTTTTTCGACTTCAAGAAGAGTCAAAGAAAACAAAGACAATGAATACACCTAATTCCAAATTTTGCAGTTTCCAAATCTTACTTCAGGTTTTAATGCATTTTTTAATATATGTTTACAAATTACATTGTTGTTTATTTTGTTATTGCATTCCATTATTCATTAATTAATTCATTATCTTCTGATTAATCCTATGCTAGGGTCACGGGGTGAGTTCTCCCTGCCCATCCAGGAGAGAACGTTTAGGGTGCTAGGCAGATACTCCCAGGACAGGGTGTCTGGTCTATCTATCACTGGGCACAATGATAGATGGAGTAGTCAATTTAGCTAGTAGTTCTTAGCTGTCTTACATACGCACTCTGTTTAGTGGAACCTTCATCAATTGATGACTTCCAACCTCCAACCCAACTACTAACACTATGCAATATTCTGTACCTTATAGATTTCTTAGTAAAGTATTGAGGAAAAGTGCCTTCCTTTATACAGCTCAATTGATTTGCTGCTAGTTGCAACTTACATGTATTTCTGCTGCTCTCTTACTAAAAAACATTTTTGTCATACTTGTACAAAAACTATGCAGATTTTTAAATAAAGCAAATAGGTTCAGCAATAAGACAAAAACTCAAGAAAACAAAATTCATTCATTTATTATCTTCCGCTTTATCCTATATTAGGGTCGCGGGGGGGTTTCCTATGCCAATCCAGGGGAGAACTTTTCGGGCACTGGGCAGATACACCCAGGACAGGGCGCCGATCTATCGCTGGGAACACACTCACACACACAGACACGCACACAAACACACTCTACATGGTGCAATTTGGACAACTCAATTGACTTGATCCATGTTTTTGGACTGTGGGAAGAAACTGGAGAACCCGGAGGAAACCCACGCGGACACGGGGAGAACATGGAAACTCCACCCTGATGGGGATTCGAACCGGGAATCCCTAGTGCTGAGAGGCGAATGTGCTAACCACTAAGCCACCGTGCCGCCCGGAAAACAAAATCAATAATTAATTGAATGTTCATGCAAAAGACTTCTTCAAAAAGACCATCAAATAGCTACAGCACATTCTAAATGCTGCTGGAAGTTTTATCCAGAATATTACCATGAGATTACTTATATTATTGTATGTCTGCACATGGCTTCCAGTTTGTTATTGGGGGAAAAATGTTTTAAAAAATGAAGTACATTTCTGACATGCCTCAAGAATATAAACCCAGCAGATCTCCTTGAACTATGAATACAAATCAGCAAGTTGAGCTCAAATTTAAGCCATAACTGAAACCACCTTTTATCGTCTGAGGTACCAGCTTATTTGAAATTTGAAAGTTCATCCCATCTCATTATCTTTTGCATAATTCTATACCCTATATACTATGGTTGGGGGGGGCACATCCAGGGGAGAACATTTTGGGTGCTGATACACCCAGGACAGACTCACACAGACTCACACACACTCCCCCACGACACACACAGACACACACAAAAACTATATAAGGACAATTTCCATTTTTTCCATTAAGAGGTAATTCTTGAAATTCACCTTTGCAAACATTTTAATCACAAAGCCACTATGCTGTCCTACATATTAATGACCCACAAAAGCAAGGAACCATGGACAATCCCAAAAAAATATTTTGAATCATCATTCAGAAATTTTATGTAAATTATTTTGTATTAAGAAAAGAACTTCAATTTGTAAATGAAAAATATGTAGTTTCTATTAAAATGGATAAAATGGCAATATAGATGCAGTTAGGTACTGTTAGGCCATTGCTTTAATTTTATTGCATCTCCACTGTAGTCTTTACCTGAACAAAGGCCGCCCAGATAGCATGCTGGTTGTCAGATGTATATTAAGAGTGAACAGTGTTGCCCTTAGGGTGCCAAAGCCCAACAACAAAAGAATGTAATAGAATGTAAGTAAAAAATGTAGAGAGTTGCAAACACAAAGTGAGCATGTATATAGCAAATCAATTTTTATTTATGCACTCTCAAACATTACTGATACCTGCACTAAACATCAGTAAGCTTATTAATACACTCTCTGCTTGTAAAAAAAACAGCATTTAAATGAATAAATCACATAGTTATTGGCAATGTCACAAAAAACAAGCAACCAGAATCCTCCATTTGATTAAAAAAAAGAAATAGCTGGCCAAATTTTGCATCAAAGATTAAATTTTACATTGATTATAACTGAGCAGAAATTCTCTGTTGAACAATTGCATTTAATTTGCAGGATTTTTCATAACATAAGTCCCTAAACAAGAATTTACACATACTGATCAAGCATAGCTTTAATATTAAGTTAGAGTTGATGCTGTATATGGTACCAATTAGCTATGTGCACTACAGGAACAAACGTATTGGGACGCCTACACATTACAATCTTTAGAAGCTTTTATGACATTCCATTCCACTTTCACCCACATCATCTTCATCCCTGCAAGATATCATAGCTTCCACTTTTCTAAGAATGCTTATATTAACATATTTGAGTGTGTCTTTGGAAATATTTGACTATTCATCCAGGTAAGCATCTCCGAGGTCAGACAGTAATGATGGACAAGATAGGCCAGGCTTACAATCACCATTGTAGTTCATCACAAAAGTGTTTGCTGAAATTGAGGTCAGATTATAGACACTGGTGTGTGTACTGGGGTTCAGTTCTGTTCCTGCAAACTTGGAAGCATGCAACGGTCCAAATTACATGGCTAGGTGCTTGATTTTACACACATGTGGAAATAGGACAAAAATAATTGCCTGAATATTAAACTCTAATCATGACAGGGGAAACAATAACTTTAACCAGTATTTTAGAAAACAATCTTTTACATATCTTAATTTAAGTTTTAAATAGACAAGCAAATCTAAATATATAAAAGGAAGCTCAGATTGGATGCTAGACTTGCTAATATGCCTTGTGCCGCTGCTAAGAAGAACACTTGCTCTATTTCATCCAACCAAGACAGTTGGCCCAGTTTAGTGCTTCAATGCAAACACTGACCCTAGTGACCTAGTCTACCAAACCTTTTCCTCATGCACAGCAGAATGCAGTGAGTCATGTTATGACCCATATTTTGCTATTCACCGAAGCACTGCTGTTGGCATTAAAACAAACGGGAAAATCCTTGGCTTTGAAAAAGAATGGTTAGCATAAATCCAGGATTTAAATATATGGCCTAAATGATGAGCATTTCATATTTCATTTTTTTCCCACAAAAAATCAGCAAAACCTAGAAATTTAATAAACTTAATAGCAATTTCATAATTATTGGATTTAACATAACAATTGAGTGAGAGGTTAAGTGCAACTGATCCCTGGCCAAACTGACAGATCCGGAATGCTTTTCACACCAGTATATCCTCCCTGTTATATTTCTTTTAACATCATAACATAAAATCATGAGAGGAACTGGCCCTTTCTGTGGTGCACAGGAATGCAATAGTATTTCACTGGATGCCACAGAACGGTGAATCTGCTTATTCAGCACCAGATGTGTCTCTATTGTTTCCTGACCAATTCATTGTGTTTACCCTTTTTACATTCCTCAAAACTGGACAGAGCAATACAAACAAGACATAAACCAGTATCCACTGTCAATTCCGCTTAAGATCAGAACACTTACCGAAATCATTTTTTAGGAAGTGAAAACGTACTTCTCAGTAACCAACCTTTGTTGATCCATGATGGCATCCTCCAAATTTAATTTGAGGTTTGGAACATAGAAAAATAAAATTGGGGAGCCATTTTGAGAGCCAACAACCAACATAATGTCTGATATTGTTTCGCAGTATTTATAAATTATTTGTATTCTGCCAACTCATCCTTACATCCAACTGAAAGCCCACAGTGGAGGATTCTGACAGGTTCATTCAGAAGGGTAGTCATTCAGCATAGATTAATCTGATCATGAACAGAATATCACAATTCGCAATGACAAATGATCACTAAATGTCCAGGTTGGGTGAGGAGTTAAATGAGTCGAAAGGCAGCGTTGGTTCTATTAAAGCTGCAACATGCGCCAAAGCACCTGCGTCTCTTTCCAGATGCAATTCTGCATGCACCTCGGGAGTGTGAGATCTGCATGCACCACTGCATGCAATCATGAAAACATATATACGATCTATACATGTTTACATGGATGTATGCGATATACAATTTCTTCAAGCGAATGATATCCGCAGAGGTGCACAAGGATGCACTGGATAGTAAGCACGTATGTCGTCTCTCCTACCTTCATGTCATTGACAATCGCTTGGAAGAGTCCACCGAGCGCGCCGCACTCCTTCTCCACCGATTCCACATTTACGTTTTCCATCATCAGTGACTGAGTGGGTCCTCCAGCAAAAGAAAGAAACGATGCCCCGATTGTTCCCTCTGGGGTAACGACGCGGTTCCCCCCGGATGATGGAAGGCACGAAAATGGATGGCAAAATGCGCAGAGCCAATTGAGTGCGGATGGTCGGCTGCCTCCCCAGTGGAGAGAAAAGAGCGAGATCTACTCCCTCTTCTCCCCGCGGAAGGAGATCGAATTTGCGGATAGCAGCGCAGGAACGACGGTCATCTTCTCACAGTGAGGCGGACTGAGGGAACGGCAGGCGGACGAGCACCGGAGCGGAGAGAGTGCGCCACTGCTGCCGCTGCGCTGCTCTCAACCAGCCGCTAATCCAAACCGGGGCAGGGTGGGAGGGAAAGCACTGGTCACGTGGTTTAGGAGGTTGGGGGGGGGGTTGATGCGCTATACGCGGACACTGACTCACCGACACACATGCACCCACACACCGTTTGTCTTGACAGACAGAAGTGGGCCACGGATAAAATTCTGTTCAAGGGACCCTTATTTGCCCTACGTTTAAGACATTATTTGTTAGTTCGTTTTCACCTAAATAGTTTGCGTTCATAAACTAATTGCATCCATCCATTATCTTCCGTTTTATCCTCTGTTAGGGACGGGGGGGGGGGGGGGAAGGGGGGGTTCCCCATGCCCATCCAGGGGAGAACGTCTCGGGTGCTGGGCAGATACACCCAGGACAGGGCGCCAATCTATCGCTGGGCACACACTCACAAAAACACATTCTATATGGGGCAATTTGGAGAATTCAATTGACTTGATTCATGTTTTTGGACTGGAGAACCCGGAGGAAACCCGTGTGGACACGGGGAGAACATGGAAACACACCGTTTGTCCTGACAGACAGAAGTGGGCCACGGATAAAATGCTGTTCAGAGGACCGTTATTTGCCCCACGTTTAAGGCATTATTTGTTAGTTCGTTTTCACCTAAATAGTTTGCGTTCATAAACTAATTGCATCCATCCATTATCTTCCGTTTTATCCTCTGTTAGGGACGGGGGGGGAAGGGGGGGTTCCCCATGCCCATCCAGGGGAGAACGTCTCGGGTGCTGGGCAGATACACCCAGGACAGGACGCCAATCTATCGCTGGGCACACACTCACACAGACACGCACACAAACACATTCAATCGCCAATCTATCGCTGGGCACACACTCACACAAACACATTCTATATGGGGCAATTTGGAGAATTCAATTGACTTGATTCATGTTTTTGGACTGTGGGAGGAAACCGGAGAACCCGGAGGAAACCCGTGTGGACACGGGGAGAACATGGAAACACACCGTTTGTCTTGACAGACAGAAGTGGGCCACGGATAAAATGCTGTTCAAGGGACCGTTATTTGCCCCACGTTTAAGACATTATTTGTTAGTTCTTAGGGACGGGGGGGGGGGGGGGGGGGGGGGGTTCCCCATGCCCATCCAGGGGAGAACGTCTCGGGCGCTGGGCAGATACACCCAGGACAGGGCGCCAATATATTGCTGGGCACACACTCACACAAACACATTCTATATGGGGCAATTTGGAGAATTCAATTGACTTGATTTATGTTTTTGGACTGTGGGAGGAAACCGGAGAACCCGGAGGAAACCCGTGTGGACACGGGGAGAACATGGAAACACACCGTTTGTCTTGACGGACAAAAGTGGGCCACGGATAAAATGCTGTTCAGGGGACCGTTATTTGCCCTACGTTTAAGGCATTATTTGTTAGTTCATGTTCACCTAAATAGTTTGCGTTCATAAACTAATTGCATCCATCCATTATCTTCCATTTTATCCTCTGTTAGGGACGGGGGGGAAGGGGGGGTTCCCCATGCCCATCCAGGGGAGAACGTCTCGGGCGCTGGGCAGATACACCCAGGACAGGGCGCCAATCTATCGCTGGGCACACACTCACACAAACACATTCTATATGGGGCAATTTGGAGAATTCAATTGACTTGATTCATGTTTTTGGAGTATAACCTAAATAGTTTGCGTTCATAAACTCGGGCGCTGGGGGGGGGGGGGGGGTTCCCCATGCCCATCCAGGGGAGAACGTCTCGGGCGCTGGGCAGATACATCCAGGACAGGGCGCCAATCTATCGCCAATCTACACTCACACAGACACGCACAAAAACACATTCTAAATGGGGCAATTTGGAGAATTCAATTGACTTGATTCATGTTTTTGGACTGGAGAACCCGGAGGAAACCCGTGTGGAGAACACGGGGAGAACATGGAAACACACCGTTTGTCTTGACAGACAGAAGTGGGCCACGGATAAAATGCTGTTCAGGGGACCGTTATTTGCCCCACGTTTAAGGCATTATTTGTTAGTTCGTTTTCACCTAAATAGTTTGCGTTCATAAACTAATTGCATCCATCCATTATCCTCCGTTTTATCCTCTGTTAGGGACGGGGGGGGAGGGGGGGTTCCCCATGCCCATCCAGGGGAGAACGTCTCGGGCGCTGGGCAGATACACACAGGACAGGGCGCCAATCTATCGCTGGGCACACACTCACACAAACACATTCTATATGGGGCAATTTGGAGAATTCAATTGACTTGATTCATGTTTTTGGACTGGAGAACCCGGAGGAAACCCGTGTGGACACGGGGAGAACATGGAAACACACCGTTTGTCTTGACAGACAGAAGTGGGCCACGGATAAAATGCTGTTCAGGGGACCGTTATTTGCCCCACGTTTAAGGCATTATTTTTTAGTTCGTTTTCACCTAAATAGTTTGCGTTCATAAACTAATTGCATCCATCCATTATCTTCCGTTTTATCCTCTGTTAGGGACGGGGGTGGGGGGGGTTCCCCATGCCCATCCAAGGAAGAACGTCTCGGGGGCTGGGCAGATAGACCCAGGACAGGGTGCCAATCTATCGCTGGGCACACACTCACACAAACACATTCTATATGGGGCAATTTGGAGAATTCAGTTGACTTGATTCATGTTTTTGGACTGTGGGTGGAAACCGGAGAACCCGGAGGAAACCTGTGTGGACACGAGGAGAACATGGAAATATTGGGATTCGAACCAGTAGTCTCTAGCGCTGACCCGAACGTGCTAACCATTAAGCCACCGTTCCACCTCATAAAGTAATTAAGTGATTTATTTTGCCTACTGTACTTACACACAGAGGTATTTGTTCTCCACATTTAACGCATCCATGCAGTGAAACACACACATACACACACAGTTATTGAAGTGAGCACAGGTATCCGTAGCGGTGGGCAGTCCTGTACAGGGCGACCGGGGAGCAATTAGGTTTAGGTGCCATGCTCAAGGACACTTTAGCCATAGTACTTGGTGGGACCAGGAATCAAACCGGGGACCTTCAGGTCGCAAGGCTAGTTCCTTAATCACGAGCCTGAATGTTCCATAGATAAATGATAATTAAGACCATAATAAAGACGATAAAATTTGGGATACCACACCTGTTTTTAGGCAGGAATGTCCAGACATTGGTACTATACTTGATTTGCTTTGCATTCAGGTTGGTCAGTAAGAATTTGAGTTCTGATGACACCCCCCATGATGACGTCTTAATTAGAGGCATTTATTATTTGTCCCTTAAGCTGACAGGCAATACTGCATGTCAGGGTCAGACCTTCATTCATTTATTCATTCACCCCATGTTATCCAGGGGAGAACATTGCAGGTGCTGGGCAGATACAACCAGGACAAGGCACCAATCCATCACTCACTCACACAGACACACACAGAAAGACACATTATATAGAGGGGCAATTTAAAACATCCAATTTACCTTGAATCATAGGTACGTGGGGCTGGGGATGGACGTGTATATAGATGTGCAATGAATATAACTGCATAAGAAAACATTGATTAAATAATTATTCATAATTAAATGAGAATGCACAGTTTATCAAGTTCTGCTATTCACCTATAGCAAACGACTAACGACCATACTTTTAGTAGATTGCTTGTTTGTTTGTAATTGTAAGATATTTTTTACTTAAAATGCCTTTATCAGAATTCACAACATGCAGTTATTATTTCATCTTTCATCCATCCAGTATCGTCTGGTTAATCTTATACTAGGGTCACGGGGGAAGGGGGGGTTCGCCATTCCCATTAAGTTGGGCAGATACACCCAAGACAGGGTTCCAATCTATTGCTGGGCATGCATGCACACACGCACACTCACTCACGTCCTCACTCATATGGACAATATATAGGGGCAATTTAGAGCAATTTACCTTATTTTTGGACTGTGGGTGGGAACCAGAGAACCCAAAGAAAACCCACATGGACACGAAGAGATCATAGATTCTCCAGCCAGATTAGAATTCGAACCTGGATCACCAGTGCTGAGAGGTAAACATGCTAACCACTGAAAGTATAATAAACCAAGAATCACATATTGTAATTTATTCTACAATATGAAGGGCAAATATAATTAAATATGTCTTAAACAGCTAGCATTGATTACATTGTGTTTTATATTTATTGCTTCCTTATCATTTGACATCTTGCCATTTACCACCACATTGTCTCGTTTTACTCCACTGCACAGTTTGTGCACAAATTTCAAAGTCTGACTCAAAACTGTTTTATGCTGTTTAAATGTGTGTCACATTAAGAGATTTGTAGTGCATACGCATTTTTTGGTGCAATATTTAAAGCCTTGTCTAATGTGAATTGTCAGTAAAGAGTGTAATACATTATGGAGGGCAGAATAATGAGTTGAGATATTTTAGTTCCTCATGAATGTGAATAATCAGGACAATGCTATTATAAATAGCATAAATTATTAAAATGAATATAAAAAAGCTTGTTCACTTAATGTGACAGGGATCCATATAATGTAAATAATGTAGACAACAATATATCAAGTTTTAACAGAAATTTTGTATTTTCTAGACTTTATCCTGAAATAGTTCTTTAGATATTTTAATTAAAAAACACAAAAGGTGTTAACTATTGTCACTTTGATATACCAAAATGTTGCAAATCCCAATCTGAGTGGCTTTTCATGTTCTCCACATCTTTGTCTCTGAAATGACCTCTTTGTGTGGGAATAGGGAACCCACCCATGACCCTAGCAGAGGACTAAGCAGGAAATAATGAGATGGGATATGATTTTTGCAAATAGGTGAACTGTACATTGATTATTGATGTTTAAACAACGTTATATGCAGCATCATCAATAAGGGATTGTTTAATCTTCCATTTCAAAGAAATTGTCATTTTAAAAATGGTGTTTATTATAATCTTGCAGAAGATACTGTGCTTAATTTAAATGAAGATAGATAACTACCATCATAGGATTGACAATCTATCAAATATTGATAAAGTTCATGTATAAACAACAAAGCAAGCCATCTGGTTTCCATTCTTATTTGGAATCATGTGACTGCAGACATGAAATACTGGAAGATATGAAAAATATTAAACTTTAAATTCCTAGTTATATTTCTGTTCATAAGTTTGTCAAAATGCAGTTGACAAATTATAGGATGGATACAAAATAAAACACATTTAGTTTATGTGTTTTAAAATGTCCAATTTTATCACAGGAATTGGGAGCAACTGCTTTGTGTAATCAGTGGCTGTTCATTGGGGCCTTTTTTCCCAACTTTTGGATTTCTAACATTCGTTCAGCCCACACAGTGGGTCAGGGGTTAGACTTGACTTTCATATTCTCACAAACATCTGAGGTCATTTGACCCGAAGTATGTTGCACTGCCGTATCCTGTGTGTGTGAGCTGTGGGATGTGCTGCGACTGGGATTCAGCTGCTAACCTTGATGAAATAACATCTCACCAGTCAGAGAGAATTTAGTTTTTATTAAAGCAACCATTAAATCAATCATTGCTAGATTTTTACGCCAGAATTATTCAAATTAAATTTAAAGAACACCACTATTTAATAATAAAAGCCAGAAGATAAATCTCCATTTTTTTTTACCAAAATCAAATTTCAGTATTGTCATGTAATCAAATAAAATGCATTATGTATTTGTGCCTCAAGGTTAATTAGAATAGCAAAAAAAGTCATAAAAGTTCAAATAAATTTCACAACAACAATGGGGTCTCCTATTCCACTACATTGGCCAACTGAAGTATGTCTTTAATTATATCCATCCATCCATTATCTTCCACTTTATCCTCTACTAGGGTAGCGGGGGGGGGGGGGGGGGGGGGGCAACAACCAGGGGAGAACGTTTCAGGTGCTGGGCAGATACACCCAGGACAGGTCGCACTCACTCACACACTCAATCACACAGACACACTCTATATGGGGCAATTTGGAGAATTCAATTGACCTTGATCTATGTTTTTGGACTATGGAGGAAACCAGAGAGCCCACAGAAAACCCACGCAGATACGGGGAGAGCATGGAAACTCCGCCCAGATTGGGATTCGAACCGGGAATCCCTAGTGCTGAGAGGCGAACAGGCTAACCACTAAGCCATGCCGCCTCTTTAATTATTCATTCATTCATTCATTAATTATCTCCCGCTTTATCCTCTATTAGGGTCGCGGTGGGGTTCCCCATGCCCATCCAGGGGAGAGCGTCTCGGGCGCCGGGCAGACACACCCAGGACAGGGCGCCAATCCATCGCCGGGTAAACACTCACACACTCAAACACACTCTATATGGGGCAATTTAGAGAACTCAGTTAACTTCATCCATGTTTTTGGACTGTGGGAGGAAACCGGAGAACCCGGAGGAAACCCACGCGGACACGGGGAGAACATGGAAACTCCACCCAGATGGGGATTCGAACCGGGAATCCCTAGCACTGAGAGGCGAACGTGCTAACCACTAAGCCACCGTGCCGCCCCTTTTTAATTATATATAATTTAATTATAAATGAAAATAACATAATTTAACTTAAAAATAAAATCAGTGTATGAGCATATTCTTGCAAGCCCTATAATATTCAGTTAACCAGCCCAAATTTTTATTTCTGATTCTGAAGATGTACATGTATAGTTTAGTTTTTGAAGAAAACAGCCATGGTAGAATATATCATTTACTGGCTACCATTCGGTGCATGTTTAAACTTTAAATAAAGTTTTAACACAGCTCAAAATTAGACATTCATCACATTTTGCCCTTTCTGTGTCTGTTCTTCCTACAACAGCACTATGTGCTAGACACCACAAACTGGCTACACTTCTCACACTCATGCCTGGATTCTCCCACACTCTTCTGAATAGAATGTTGTTTGGCATTGGGAGAGAAGAGCTGATAAGTGGCCAAAAACCAGCAAGAAATGAGGCCTTCTTCTAAGATCCTTATATCAAACAAAAATGAAAATGTATGGAGCATTACAAATTAAGTGAACAGCATAGCATATATGAAAGAAATTACTTTTTAATATTAGAATTACATATATTTTATGTACAATTGTTCACCTTTATTAATAATTGTTCATTCTTGTTTGCAGACATGGTGTTAAAATAAAATTACATACATGAATCCTGTGTTCATAGGAAAAAGGTTATTAGCCTTGTACCTGTTCTTGATTTGACACATCCTCTATATAATAACAATAACGAAGCAGCCCGGCATAGCTGAAAGTTAGAAAAAAACATATAATTATACTATATAATTGGAGTAATATTTTATTTAGGCATGTAGAAAATTTTTTATTTATTATGTTCATATTTATTTATAACTTTGGTTATTGTGCTCTGATTTCCTACAATAAACAGGTTTATTTTAGACATTTGCATTTTCTGCATTTTTTTTAAATGAATTCACTGGATACAAATGTTTAGTGGCAAAGAACTGATCTGTATCTATGTTTAAACTGTCTGCAGATCGTATTTTAATTTTTTAACTTGTGGACCGTTTTTGTTTGCAATAAGCTTTTCCTGTGGCTCTGATTAACTGAAGAAAAATTATAAAACAATGATAGACATGCTCTGCCAATCTGCATACATAATTCTCTCTGATAGAAGGCCAGCAGATGGGTTTGCCTTTTCCCCAGTGATTGGTCTATCAGTGCATCATGATGTTTTCTCCCCCTATTTGTTTTAGCATGCTGTCTCTTTCAATTATCGCTCCTGCCATCTCTGGTACAATTTACAGTTATTATTAAAAATCAGTTTTCTGTCTTTTTTCCTTTCATTAGTAAAAAGTAATGTAGATATAATTGCAAATACTTATGATGAGACCTCTTGATTCTAGTCTATGATCTACCCTTCACTTTCTCACACTCTCATAGCCTTGCATTCTGTCTTCTGCTCTCTTTTTCTCTCTCTCGCCTTCTTTTGCTAAATGTAGGTCTCTACATGCCTAAAGGCATCACCAGCAATCACTTCTGCCCCAGTTACTGTGACACCACAAAAACACACTCTAAACATGTGAACATACACAAAACAGAGGGGTTGTCCATAACCAAAACAAAGACATAGGGTCAAATATATGATTCTCTTTTGGAACAAAAAATAACCAACCAATGTTCAACCTAATCAAGCAGTGTCTATTAAAAACTAATGTCCCTCATGTGGTAACCTTGTTAACCATTTGAGCTTTTTTTCCCCCAAAAAGGTATATTATATAAGTGACTTACAGTACATCGTTGTTCTAATATATATATATACACACACACACACACACACACACACATACATACATACATACCCATCAATCTAGCCTTTACTAGATTGAGATTTTGGGAATGCACTGAAGAATATACAAGGTTTTCCCAGGGCAAATAACTGTGAATACTATTTTTACAATTCAAATTCTTTTTATGATCAAGCGTTAAATTCAGATAACTAAACACCAAAATCTTATAGCAGTGTTCATAGAAGTAGAAGAGGCTAGCACAGTACATCCAGGCCCCCTTTGTCTTGCAATCAGCTTTAATGTTTGTTGCACTGTTTTTAAAATTTCATCGAATAAAGCTATATAGCGTGAAAGTGGGTTTTATTTATTTTTTAATTGATCCATCCAGGACAGGAACCCCTGAACTTCCTGTGGGACCATGCACGATTTAGCAAATCTCCCCAAAATAATAAAAGCTAATGGTAACCACTTGGGTGGTCTGAAGGAAAATTTTAGCCAAGCAGTTAAATTTTGTTGTGCTCATGCTGCATTGGTTGGACATGTAAATAGAATGTATGGTATTTGGTTCACAGCTATGGGATATTATTATCACAGCTTTTATATTATTATTATTTTAATATTACAAAAAAAAGTCAACAATCAGTTACATGCAAGTATTAAAACTACATTTACTGTACATGTATTGTATTTTGTGGCAGGTATATGTTGCATATATTTTTTTAAATAATTTTGTTTGGAAAAATTGTTCCTACAACATAGCGTTAGTGGTTCTTAGATAAATATTGCCAATATCTTGTCCAAAAATCTGCTGGTGGCAAACATCTTCCAGCTTACTGGTGGAAAACATCTTCCAACTTCTATGTTATTATTGTACATCTACATATATTAAATGTAATGCCTTAGCCATCCTTAATACAAAGTTTAGTTTGTAACAGACATATTCCTGAAATGTCACATTCTCAGAATGCAGCCTCTTCCAGAAAACACAAGACAAAAGTTCATGCTCTAGTCTAATAAATCTGCATTCCTGTAGATAAAGAATTTTGTTTCACTGCAATTAGGGTAAAGCACACACCACTAGCCAAACACAAACATTTTATATAAATAATAAATAATAAATAATTTTAGCCACTTACCCTTTGTGGCTCAGTGCTTTCCAAATTAAAAAGAATAGAAACACAAACTATCAGAATATTACATTTTGTAGTAGCGTGTTGGTAGGTCAACTATAATAACAATACATATGCATAAGGCTTCAAATAGTGGTGTTATTTATTATTATATGTAATTATATTTATTATTTTTCATTCATTATCTCCCGCTTTATCCTCTATTAGGGTCGCGGTGGGGTTCCCCATGCCCATCCAGGGGAGAACGTCTCGGGCGCTGGGCAGATAGACCCAGGACAGGGCGCCAATCCATCGCTGGGCACACACTCACTCACACAGACACACTCTATATGGGGCAATTTTTTAAGAATTCAATTGACTTGATCCATGTTTTTGGACTGTGGGAGGAAACCGGAGAACCCGGAGGAAACCCACGCAAACACGGGGAGAACATGGAAACTCCACCCAGATGGGGATTCGAACCGGGAATCCCTAGCGCTGAGAGGCGAACGTGCTAACCACTAAGCCCATTATATTTATTAATTATATATAATTATATGTAATTTGATCCTTGGTACATGAACTTTTTGCATTTTTACTGCTTCATGTTTTCTTATAATTATATATTCACATACTCTATTTGATTATTTTTGTTACAAAGTAGTAAACTTCTTTATCTCACTAGTTAATCAGGTTGTAAATTTCCCTTGTAAGGGATAAGATAAACTCTACTGAGGTTGTGATTTATAACTGGAAACAACTACAATGTGATGTCCCATTATTATTATTATTATTATTATTATTAATAATAATAATAATAATAATAGCAGTATTCATAATAATAATACTTATAATAATATATACAACTAATACTTATAAGTGAGAATATATACTACTATATATTCTATATATATATATATATATATATATATATATATATATATATATATATATATATATATATATATATATATATATATATATACTATATACTACTATATATTCTATAATACTATATACTACTATTATATACTATAATATATACAACTAATAAGTGAGAATAACAGATTTACTTATTTTTCTTCTTTAAATCATTTTACATTGATTCATTTCAAAATCACATCACATTCTTTTTTTGGCCTGTAGAGTAGCTTTCATCACTTTAATGACATGGCTACTCAGGCTCACACGTTCCCTATAAAGGGGTGTCGATTGCCCCAGAGGTTTAAATGACTGTTGGGGACATCCCAACTGAATATTTTAGAACCTCTTACCATCTCCCTCTAGGCCATATTATCAGATTAAGATGGGTCTATCACTCTCTTGCCCTGCCCCCCCCCCTTCAATACAGCCAGACAGTGACAGGTCTCACATATCTGTGTACATATTTATACTAATCAGAATTTTCTGTGTTAAATAAATCATAGAGTGGAACTTAAAACATGTTGTGATGCATTATACATGCCTATTTAATTGAATGAATCTCAAAAAAAGAATTTTCATGGACTAGATTTCCAAAATAGTATCATAGGGTTAAACATTTGCTCATTTATTGCAGACTATATCAGTTAACAAAGTGCAAAATGTTCAGAAATACCCTGAAGGTGAACAGTCTATAGTAGGCCAGATACATAGAAAAGCACACTTGGGCATACATTTAAAACTGGGGCAATTAAGCATCTATAAAGCAATAAAATAAAATCAATAATAAAACAAGTGTTATGAAACTATGTTGTGAAATAATTGATTATTTCATGTTATTTTGAAATAAGACTACATAAATTATGAAGTTCTTGTCAAACTTTCATTCATTTTGACACTACTTCAACTGTTGTTTTTCAGTCCTGTTCAAAACCATGATAAAATATAATTTTTTGTTTTAATTGGGAACTTTTGGATTTTAGCACTTTAAATTTGTTTTGGTTCTACAGTGGATGGTGTGGTTACACATCTCCACACCTAATGAGCTCTGACATTGTTACTGTTTGTGCTGATGTGATTCAGTGAACTCACAGTGACCACAGTGTTACTTAGTTTGTCCATAATCTGCTGCTGTGGTCTGCAGTACTTTGACTTTCCACAGACCTTCTGCATTCTCAGTGGTCATATTATCTCACAGTGGGGATCATGTCCAGCTGGCGCTAGTGTATTACACTTATAACCCCACTCTCTCTCTCAGTCCAAGGGAATATGACAAAACACAAGGGACATAGCAAACCTTAAGATAAGAATAAGGGTTGAGGCAGAGGCCATATTTACTATATACATCCATGTCTATCTCAGACCTGTCCACAGTATTATAGTTCAGTCTACAAATTTCCAATATTGTTGTAACATTGTTCTATAATAAACTGTGACTGTTATAGTATGTTATATCAGACATAAGGGTGTAATTATTAAAGATTCCCACATGGAAAACAAAAATTAACTGATTAACTGAAAAAATAAAAAAAAAGGTCTTTTCAGAACACAAGCAAAAGTTCAGCTTTATCAGATCAAATTAAACTGTTTATGATTAACAAGTCATCATCTAAAGAGAGACCAAATTGTTTAACATTATATGACACAGTTACTTTTTATTTACTAGAATGTCTATATTAATAATAGGCAAGGGTACCTTTTTTATTGCATATTATATTTTAATAAGTTAATATAAGGAGACAAGTTATAAAATTGCTCATCCTTTTATCTATCTATATGGATAATGTTAAGTTCTTGACACATTAAAAGATTTTTAATCTTATAGCTATGTGTTTTTTATTTGATAAGTATTGGAATTCAGGTGTGAGTTTTTTCACATGTTGAACTATTCACAGTAACAGAAAACTGAACTAGGGGTTGACTTGTGCAAGCTTTTGTGTAACTAAATATACTGGATATTTCTGTCCGTCAGTTCCACTGCTCACATATCCCAGAGCTAAATCATGCCAAGGAAGCTGTGCAGTCTCCATGACAACTGGTTGGAATGTTGGAGCCATCAACATGCTTGCCCACATCTTTACTGCTTTCAGTCCTTAAGTCATATTTTTTTTACTTTCAGTCCTTTCATCAAGCTGGCATCCTTGAAGATTTTGACTTACATAGGTAATGAAAGACATTTCTGGAGCAATATAGACAGTTTAATGATGAGCATGAATTTTTCATAGTGTTGGAGATGTAGCAAAGGAAGATCAAAGTGAAGAGAGTAAAGCATTAGTCTTTAATTAGTGTTCCATGAACAGCTGGGTTTACTTTGTGATGCACAGTTGTAAAGACTGTGTAAATATGGCAAAATTTAATTATAAACCAACAACAAACCAAATAATTTACAAACTACCAACATTGAGTAACTTTATTTGTAACAACCACTCCTAGTAACTGATTTCAAATTCAATCATGAAGTACAACCTTCTTCACCAATTAAATAACACATCACTTGTTCACTAGAGACAATAAGGCTTTAAAAAATCTATACCACTGTTTAAAATTGTGAAATAAATAAAACATTCTGATTGAGAGATTGCTTTAAGAGAAAAGTTGGCACCAACCCATATGGCTTGCAGCTTAATGCTTGGATTTAAAAAAGTAAATGCCAAATAAATAGAGAGGCATCACTTAGCATTTAGGGTAAAAATAAATCATTTAGTTTAAACCGTATTAGAACTACAAAGAAAGGATCTCCATTATGTATGTATGTATGTATATATATATATATATATATATATATATATATATATATATATATATATATATATATATATAGGTGTGTGTGTGTATATATATATATACACACATACACACACACACACGTATGTGTATGGTTGGCACAAATGGAGGTCCTTTCTTTGTAGTTCTATACACATACATACATACTTACATACATACATATACACACAAATTTGTATATATATATATATATTTACACACAAAATACAAATTTATACCAATCATCTTGCTCCTTTGTCTATTGCCTCCAATTATTAATGGACTTTGTAGTTTTCAAATTTCAGACTGTAGTACATCTGTTTTCTTTGTTTTTGTTAGTCCACTGTTGATACTCTTCTCTATTGGGCAAGACCATCACCATATTTTGGGTGAAGTATTGTCTGTCAATTTTTGTCAGGTTTGTCAGTGACACTGATGCAGTGACAGGGTTTTAGTGACACTGCTGGGATAGAAATAATGCCATCACTTTAACGCCATCAGCCTCTGGAAATTACCATTTAGAATACAGAGACCCTAGTTAAGTAAGAAGGGTTTACTTACAGTTATATTGGCTTTTTGGGCCCCAGGGTCTGTTAATTTTCCAGAGAGGAGTGAGGGATTTTATTACAACTGGGAAGAACCCCACTAAAAGAATCAAACATAAATCAAACGTTTGAACTCAGGGGAAAGACAGACTTCTCTTGGCATTTTGTTTTCCACCACTTTCACTCCACTACTCAACATCGACAGCTCAAACAACTCATGTAGACCCATGTTATGGTTTCTTTTTCTGGGGTGGCACATCCTGTGGGAGCCCGCCCTCTTTCCCACGCTCATTTAGCAGGCCTCCATTCTTAGCCAAGAGGCTTAGACAAAGAGATAATACTGAACTTTAACCTGATGGTGCACCGTTTCCTACAAATGCTGCAGTTCACAAGCACAAGGGAAGGGAAACTTTTTACAACTTAACATCTATTTTGTGCATTTTAATTAGTTTTACCCTATGATGCCCAGCAGTCACTACAAAGAAATTGAAGTTAAGAATATGAGACAAATTACCATCGTACTTTATCTTTTAAAATGTGCCATTTAATATTGTATTAGTTATGATGTTGATATTCCAAAAACTACAAGACACAAAACTTGAAATGCCATTGATTTTGTCATTAACAATACACAAATTTAAAATACTGTATGTGCAGTGATTTTAACCAGTGTGCACACATTAATAACTAACTTTGTATACAGAACTGCTGTGACACACACATAGTACTAATACATAACAAAGTCCAACAGATTAATGTAAAGTAATGTTTACTATGAACCGTCAAGGAAAGGGATTTATTTAATCCAACTAATTTTAACAGTGGCATGATTGTTGATGACAAACACTGGCTTAAGTGTTTTTATAGGAGCTTTCAATGGTGCAATTGGTAAGAATGATATTTTTGGCATTTACCAACCCCTTGGTAACAGATGACAACATAAACCGGTTCGAAAAGTCAAACAGGGAATGGCATCTTGGTGAACAACTCACAATTGTGTAGTTGTGCAAAGCAAAAGGCCTCTACAAGTCCACTGACTATTCTGCACCTTAGAGTATGAAAATAATCATTACTGATAAATAGGCAAAGGGTTCTCTAATCCAGTAACACTTTATAGTGTTTTGAGTAAAGGTACAATATAGATTAGTGCTTCACATTAAATATATTTATTAGAACATTTAACTCAGACTTTTTTTAAGCTTGGCATCTACTCAATCAAACCATGACATGGCTTATATTACACATACAGTCTCATTTTGGTTTTTTTTATTTAATAAATGTATTATAGGCAGCAGTGGGGCATTTGTCATTCCAATTTCACGTTCAATGGTAGAACCAAAGATTTTAGAATTTACAGATTGCATGACTCATTCCACAGCACAATAACTAAGACATAAATTACTGCTTATAGTAAACAGCACAAGATTATGTAATAACGAGGGATACATGAATAAAAGGTTCTCACATAACCTGCTGCAACGAATACCACCAGACTACCAGCTATTCCATTCACATTTCAGAAAATCTATTGAACCTTGCTTTTTACCAGTCAGAAACTGAGCTTCACTGGTTACCAGATTGCTGCTTGACAATTCTTTAATAGAAAGTCAAAAATGTCACCTCACTTATAAGCTATCTTTATATGCTTTTATGTGGAAGCATTTCACTTCTTAACACTACAGTGGTAAACCAGCTTAGATGAGACTTAAATATATATTTCCCTGCACAGATATTCAATGTGCTTGATGTTTTTGGTGCGAGTTAATTACTACTTACTACTCTACTAGTATAGTTTTAGTTTGTTCGGATTAACATAATGAACTTGCCATTCTACAACAACCTTTCAACCTTTTATTCTGTACCCACATTTATTCTAATCAGAAATATGTTTTAAAGCTTCACTTATTTTCATCTTTAATTTTTAACCATGATACTTGTTCAGACTACTCACTAATAGTGACACGGGTGACAGAATGGTTCTACTAAAGTGAACACAGTAACCTATAGCAAAGGTTTAAACAGTTTGGTGCAACAAAACAAAAACTCCGGGGTTACAGTGTTGGGCTTTTGATCTGAAGATTGAGTGTTCAAATCCCAGGTTCACACCAATGTGGGCTTTTAAGGTCACTATAAGGATAATACTTTGTCAATTCTACCTCATATTAATGACATACAGGAAATTGATAGCTTTGGGGTGCTGTCACTGTTCTTTGACCTTTGTAAGTCATTGGATTAAAGAGTCTGCTAAATAACCAAATGTACAGTAGCATGCATTTAAGAACTCAACACACCATTAAGGACATCTGCTTCTTACATTAACTGTACAGCTTTTATTATTTGGAATTACCTTCCAAAGCCTAAGAAATTCAATTAACAAAGACATTCAGTATTAGGCACCAATCTGTGATATTACCTTATGTTGATTTAAATGAAACATGTCATAACACTGTGCTCCATATAGCAAATCCCCTTCCCTTAAACCCAGAGAGGATGAAGACCAGATAGTTTGTATCTACTAACAGATGTCTTTGAGTAAGCATCTCTGTGCCTAAATCCAAGTTTTCTCAGTAATCCAGGTTAACAATAATGCAAAACAAAACCATTGTGCAATGAACACACAATGCCAAAATATAAAAAGAACCTACAATTCAACAGACCTACAAAGGTAGATACTTTTAGGAAATTATTAATATAATAAATTTAGTTCTCCAGAAACAGATGTGAGATGAGGAACGAAACAGGATGCGGTGACTTAAACGATGACAAAGACCACATCCTCCACATTGTTGAGTCTGATCTGAATCACAATGACTCAAGTCTTTTGTGGAATACAGTTTCATTCCAACATACCTCCCAACTGCCTTTCTCTTAGATCTCGCCACTTACTGCAACATGCTGCTTTCGGTTCAGTGGGTTGGAAGCGGCACGCTGGAGGGCGATCCTGAAGATATTGACAGTGAGGCTCAAAAAGCATACAGTTTCAATAAGCGAACTTAAAGTAACAGAAATATCACAAGCATCTTGAAAGAATAGACTTACCTGGTTATATACACCCACTCAGGTCAAATGGACACAGATCATAGCTAGAGGCTTCAGTATTGGATGGATTAATCATAACTGCACTATCCATCCTTCCATCCATTATCTTCCGCTTTATCCTATATTGGGGTGGGGGGGGGGGGGGGGTCCCCATGCCCATCTAGGGGAGAACGTTTTGGGTGCCGGGCAGATAGACCCAGGACAGGGCGCCAATCTATCGCAGGGCACACACTCACTCACACAGACATGCACATAAACACACCCTATATGGGGCAATTTGGAGAACTCTATTGACTTTATCCACGTTTTTGGACTGTGGGAGGAAACCAGAGAACCCGGAGGAAACCCACGCAGGAGAACATGGAAACTCCACCCAGATGGGGATTCGAACAGGGAATCCCTAGCGTTGAGAGGCCAACGTGCTAACCACTAAGCCACCGTGCCGCCCCATAACTGCACTAAAACAACAAAAAGAAATAAATAAATAAAAACATGGCAGGTATTTAGGTGGATTTTGCATTTTGATATGAGTAGGCTATAAAGCTTTAACATTAAATACATGAATATTGTTCATGTATTTAATGAATGAATATTAAATATTGAATATTGTGGGCACTTTATGATCTTTCTAAAAATACAATACAGGGGGTATAGAAACGTTTCTTATATATGCAAGCACACACACAAAGTCCCAGTGTTGTGTCAAAAAGGGCATACGATGTAAAACTGCCAAA
The DNA here is from genome assembly GCA_019802505.1 of Corydoras sp. C115. Lineage (NCBI taxonomy): Eukaryota > Metazoa > Chordata > Actinopteri > Siluriformes > Callichthyidae > Corydoras > Corydoras sp. C115. The sequence continues at coordinate 2,627,641 of JAFMOC010000037.1, read as the reverse complement.
AGAAACTGCGGCGACCTCTAGTGGAAACAAAGACACTGACGATTTTGAGTTTGTTTCGTTTGTAATGTTCCAAGTAAAATTTGCCCAACAAGTACAGGAGTGTACTTGTAATGTCAGTTCCCACTCACTAAGGGCTTGTAATCTACCTTCTAATTTACCCCAGGATACCTGAGGAGATTTAAGTCAGCAAAGTCAATACAAAACCAGCCCAACAATATTATTTGAACCTTTTAAACACACTGAAATGGTAAAGAGCCTTTCTTAAACAATGGATGCATTCAATTGTCTAATGAAGTTTGTTGAAGCTTAAGCTAAAACAAGAGAAAAGAGGAGGGAGGGAAATAAATAAAAAAAGAAAACCCACACACATCACTTTGGCTCTTTCATGCTTTACGTCACTTCACCTGGCATTACTCTATAATGTAACACTCACCTGCATCTTCTAAGCCATAGAAACTTAAGCCATGAAGCTCTTGGCACATTTATGCTGCTGCTAATGCAAGAACAACATTTAGGAATTGTGCCCCTAAGGAGGATTAATCCACATTTGGTGTAAATATCAAGGCAATTTAATATTTTTAATGTTAACTATAGTTGTGTGTAATAAAATAGAATATGGCATCAATATTTACACTTCTGACGTCATTTCTCAGGTTATGGCCACAGAGCTAGTTCTTACACTGCTCATACCATGTTTTGTAGCGAAATAAACTTTCAGGTATTGAACTGAAGCCAACAAGGAACCAAGTTCAAAATCCATTCCAAATGAAGGTGTTAAATATGAGATGCATGGAACAAAAGCAGTTAAAAACTAAATGGACCTTGTATGAAATGTGCCATTTCCCGGTCACCAACATAACATTGCTCAACATTTAATAAGGCTTTAAACTTCACACACATGAGATTTGTATTGCATCATCCTCAAAAAGATCTTATACTTTATAGAACACGTGATCATAACCCCACAGAAAATGGTTCAGTTAGTGTGCTTTGGTCACTAGGCAGTTTTTAAACTTAAAGGTTTACTGCTTACCCTTATGAGTACATACTGAACTTTTAACAGGATCTAAATGAACACCCTTGGTATAACTAAAAATTAAAAAAGGCACAATATTTAATTTAAAATTTTTTAATAAAAATTACACTATGCACTACACATGAATTGGAACATCTTATTTATTTCACCTATAGCCACAAGGGTATAAAAGTTCCAATCAAAGCACATATTGGGCAAATTAAGATTGCAAGCCAGGTAATTCTACTGAAGGGGCATGTGACTGCACCAACAAAATGTTCCTGCTTAAATGGGAAGAGTGGAGGAAAAAAATAATAATAAAACGCCATGGATGCACCAAAATGCTACACAAGCTTAGAACAACTTTAGATGTGTGGCTTTAAAGAGTCAACATGAAATTTATTATAATGAATAAACATACACCACATTTGAATGCATAAACACCTTTATTGTGCCCAATCAGAAAACTCATCTTCACACCTGTAACATACACACTCAGCAGACCACAATGAGGTAGAATAAAAGACATAGCAGCTGAGGTTGTGACGCTCAGTATGAAATCAATATGGAGAAGTGACGGTCCAGGTTCCATTGCATGTTCAGCTGTGTGAGCTGTTGACAGTCCAGAGTTTGTAATTAAAGTGACTTCTGCATTTGGTCTACTAAGGCGCTAAAAGGTATATTTGAAGTTGGGAGTTTTGCATTCAGCAAGCAGTTGTTGGCAATATCGGGCCATGCCCATAGCAATACCTGCTGATGTTTAAATCCAAGTGATTAAAAACCTACCCCTTTCCAAAGTGCAAATTAAAAAAGTGCAACAATAAAACTGTGCAATCTACGGCCATTTGCATTTTCGATTAATATGTCAAGTTGATCTGAAAACTTGATGCAACCCAGTAAAAGCAATGCCTCCTCATGGCATGCTCTAAAAATGATCTGGGTTAGTGATGGCAATGTTACACACAAACCCCTTGTTTTAATGAACAAAGCCAGAAAAGGGAAGAAAAACTCCAAAGAAGTTGTGGAGGAAGCAAAAAAAAAAAAAAAAAAAAAAAAAAAAAAAAAAAAAAAAAAAAAAGAAAAAACCCAAAAATTGAGCAAAATTAAAAAGCCAATTGGTTAGATTTGTTCAATATTTTCCATGTCATGACTTAAAACCATTTTATGTAAAAATTAGTAAAAAGAATTTAGTAAAATGTCTGGAAGATGAAAGTTGGGCTTCATCATGTGTCTGTGTTTTAAGTAAAAAGCCCCAGCCAACTGCAAGTAGAAATGCAGCTAGTAAGGAGTAGAAACCAATTCAAAGGCACTGTATGGCTTCGGTTTAGTTAAACATGTAAATTGCATGACTGTTCACCAAGAAAGTAGAGAAAAAAAAAACCCAACTTAGAAAAACCTCCTTATGGAAGGCAAAAGAGCTCAATAGCCAAAAACAAAAAACAGGGGGGGGGACCATGGCCTCAATCTTCTCATAACCCCCAACAATATTAGGGGATTTCCAAAAGTGTGGGCCCCTGCAAACCCATCATTACTGTGCAAAGTGCCAATGTGAACAAGCCAAAAAAAAAGGAAAAGTGCCAAAGAGAACTTTCTACAGCGACTGCACAAATCCATGCCCCTGAGGATGCCTGCTGCAGCTATGGACCTGAAGCTGCGCTCGGAAGGCATGGTGTGATCCAGGCAGAAGCACAGTGTTGTGCTTAACATGGCTTTTAGCTGGACTCCCTGTTCTTCTGGTTACGCATTAAAGGGCGGTGATTACTTAGGATGTCCATGGAGTGCTGCCAGTGCCAGCATGGGCGACAGTAGTACTTGAAACAGGCCTGCGTATGAGACAGCCAAATTATGGTTATAACCTTCAATTTCTTAATGCCATTAAGAAATGACATTATTAAATAAAGGCACAGCCAAACTTGCAGACTGAAACAGACCTTGTTAAAATAGGTCAGTTAATTTATGTATAACCAGTCACAGTCAACAGCACAATGTGTTTCAAAACAATAGTCATTTTAATGATTTTACCTGATCTCTGCAAAAGAATGGTCCCGGCTGGCGGCTGCACACCTGACACATAGAATCCTCCAAGTATGGGTCAATTTGAACCTAAAAAAAAAAAAAAAAAAGATTTACTAAAATGCATGATTCACAAGGATCTATAAACTTCTGTGCGACCAAGGGGACAAGCATACATAGAAATCAAGCATGTCTGGGGGGGAAGGGGGGGGTGACATGTCATTAGGTGATACCAGGAGGCATTATGTAGTTTGTAACATCTTAGGTTTGTTACAAGTACATGCACAAAAGGTATTACATATTTGAATACCAAAAGGTACTACATATTTGAATACCAAAACATCTACACTCGTTTCAAATACTAACCTTTTTAGTAAATTTGGGAGTCTTTATTTCAACAAAAGCAGCACTAACAGCCTTAAGGTAACTGCGCTGGTTGTTGAAGGTCACACGGCCAGAGCCTGAAACAGAACAGCCCAAATGCAGCATAAAAACAATCACTTGGGGAGGAGAGAAAAATAATAAATAAAAAATAAAAGTAGAAGAATATTACCAATTGGGTATTTATGTTTATCTGTGTCAATCCCTGCATACATGACCCCTCCAAACAGGTCATTCATGATGCTGGCCAGTGCTTCTGCGTTAAGCATACCATGTAGTGCACCCACAAAGACAGTGTTACTGGGGTCTAACCTCTGTGAGGGGCAGCGCACATAGTTGCTATCAGAGATCACCCATGGGATCACCTGCACCTGAAAATAACAAAAAGGTATGTCGTCAAACGTCAAGAAATAGTTGCCCTTGAATTAAATTTCATTTTACATACAGGGATTTATATAAAAATGTTAATATACTCATTTTGTGCAAGCCCCATGTAAAATATAATACTGGCCTACATTATTACTATATTGCATTAAAACCAGAATTTTCAAATAAATGGCCCATCACAATCAAAACTAATTTAATCACACCATCAAAACTATTTCTACTGTAGTTATTGTTAAACACAACTAGAAGAGTCTAAATGTGACATTGTCCCTCTTGGGACAACATTTTTGGTACAAAATATTTTTAATGAAGGGCTTTAAAAACAGGGGAATGTATTGTATGTTTATCTACTTTTAATCCACTGCCCTCTAGTGGACAACGTCCACAGTTCAATATAAATTGGTATGTTAAGATCAATGTTCATCGACAAATTAAACAGCACAGAGGCAGAACACAGTAAAGGAGGCGGGGGGGGGGGACTACCTGTTAATAAGAGCTTCATAAAGTAATATTTGAAGTATTTCACGCTTACGTCTTTGCAGCGCATTCTTCTGCTGGACATTTTGAAGTAGTACTCGCTGTATCCCTCAGGATAGAGAAGATCCTGGGTGCAGGCCTGCAAGAGGGCTCGCACTGATTTCTCAGACTCAAATACCAAGTAAACATAACCTACAACAGACCAGTCAGCCAGTGAAAAGCCAATTCATTTCAAGATCAGTTGTAAATATTGAGGGGTCAGGAAATATGTTGAACGGAGCAAGTACAACATTTGCAGAGTGATCTTAAGTCATGGCTCCCAATCTAAATACACTATACATGCAGTGTATAATCAGCCAACAGAAAGTGGTAGTTTAAGTAACTTAACTGTACAAGAAAATAAAGGTCAAAGCATGCAAGTTTGACATGTCCCAACAGACCAAGTGAAGTTCCACTGCCTTCTGGTGTAGTTATTCAGGTTCAGTGCCCCTCAACCACTGGTGCCAACCTCAAGTGCTGAAATAATTAAACAACCTACCAACTGCATTACCTTTTGGCATATTACCTTTAGGAGGGCAACGGGGATGCTTGCCATCCTTACCAGGCCACTCCACACTAAGTGGTCCATAGCAGTTAAATGTGTTAATCAAGCCAGCTGAAAAGAGAACACAAATAAATGCAACACATCTGCTGCGAACAGGGTAAAATAATTCACAAGTTATACAAGTGAAATAAGTTCACAACCAGGCTACTCACCCTCAGTGATATCCCATGGAACACCACCAAGAAAGACTTTGCAGGAATACACAGGGTTTTTGTAGTTCCTGGAAGGAAGCTGGCCACTCCATGTAAATGTGGCTTCATTAATTGCTGGTATTCAAAAAAAAAAAAAAAAAAAAAAAAAAAAAAAAAAAAAAAAAAAAAAGTTGTAGCAGTAAATTAAACAGCCAACATTACAAAATCAGTATTAAGTCTGACTGAACTCCATTTTAAAAATTACAATTTGTACTAAGAAAATCAAATTTTGGGAAAATTAGTGCTGTATAATGCAGAAACACCTTTGAAGATACAGACTTTTCACAAAGAAAATAATTCTGTTCAACACAACTCAAAGTAATCTCAAATATCCCCAATAGCGAGGCATCTGTTGCTATTCTATTTTAAGCTACAAGCTGAAAATTTTAGATCAACAACCCATGACTAGCTTACAGTTTTTAATTCTGTACTAACTGAATGCTTTAAAAAAAAAAAAAAAGAGAGAGGGGGGAAAGAAAATAAAACAAAACCTGCAGCCTGTCTGTGTAGACGAGCTTCCCTCTCGATGCTAAATGGGCCATCTGGGGTCTCAAGCAAATCCCAATTTGGCCACATTGAAGCTCCAGGCCAGCGACGGGACACACTGCTGCCCCCTGGTGGAGCACTAGGTGGAGGGGTCAAAGGAGAGCTGTCATGATCCATACGGGAAGCAAGGCTTAATTTCAGTGGGTCTTTCTGCATGCTGGATATAAATGGCATTGAAGGGGAAATCCTTAAAGACGACTAGATAAACAGAGAGAGAAAAAAGATACTTTAACTTCAAAAAATAAATAAATAAAAAGATATATGAGCTTAAATGTTGAACTACTACAGATATTTTGGTAGCTGCGAAAAGGGGTCAAGGTAGACATTTAGTCCTAAAATATACAAAAAGTTTGAAGAAGGAAAAAAAAATATCACATTTTGTAATGTGTTATATGATGGGGCTATTTACCAGAAGATCAGAAAGCTGATCAGAGCCTGAGCTGAAGCCACTGGTCTCAGAGTCCACAGGGCTACTTGAGTGAGATCCAAGCAAGGAACGTGAGTTCAGACGTGCCAAAGCTGGAAACTTTTCAAGGAAATCTGAAGTTCCAGTACTGGATTCATTGGCATTAAAGCTTTGAGGCTTGTTCAGAAGCTGGCCCAAAGGGCTTCCCAACATTCCAAGCACTGGAGAAGAGTGATTTAAGGTTTATTCAGTGGTGGTTTATTCAAGTCATGCAACCACATTCTATACACTTTATAAATTAATTTTGCATAAAATCATGCCATAAGAGATTTTGAGGCTTGGTATGGTGCATCAAGCATCATTAGAGTACTCATGGAACAAACAAACAAAAAAAAAAGATTTACACCATCAAGTATTGCAATTAAGTTTTAGAACTTAATGCCATTTAAAGGCTGTCACCCAGCTCCATTTCCTGCAATGAGCTCCAAGTCAGCAGGTGTAACTATTGACCAAAGATCACAAATGGTGCAGAATATTGCATAAAAATTAACCAATTCCAATACATTCAAACAGTAAATTGATAGTGAGTTTATATATAAAAATGTGATGGATAAACAGTCGTGTTGAATTCTGACGAATATATGAATTCTGGTCTTTTCTGCTTTAAGGCAGAAGAGAGGCTAAAAATGGTCATACATTCTAAAACAAAGAAAGCCCTCATTAATAATTTAGCACCATAAGCAATAGACAAGGCATGAGGCAGGCAAAGAACGCAGCGTTGTCACTGCTTTCAGCCATGAGTCACTTTTCAGGCTTGTTTCAATCTGTGCTTTAAATTCTGCCTCAGTAATCACTAGTCTGAGACTTGTAAACAAACGGTCAAACTTAACTTTCAGACATGAAACATGCAAGTCAACATAGTGACTGGTAAGCTTCATTAGGGTTAGATAAACAAATGCAATTTTCAGTAAAAAGCTGAAGAGTGCAGGATCATTTGAAAGGACTATTAATGAATTCACAAAAAGAGAAAGCCTACAAGTCAATTCACATTTAAAAAACAAGGTAGAAAATGACTTACTTGAAGGGTTGTTTACAGGTCCAGATGACTCGGTGTCCTGGCTGCTCCAGGTTCTTTCCCAGCCGGATAAGCTGAGCGACTGCAGACCCAGGCCCAGCTCTGTAACATCGGGTAGAGCACGAGATGCATCCTGTCCACTGCTAGGGAAAAGCATCCTGCTCCGGACACCACACAGATCAGAATCGGCACACTCTGAGAACACGGATGCAGAGAAAAATGTGAAAGCTCTGCATTAGCTGCAAAAAAAAAATATCACAGATCAACACAGCCTCTAGACGCTGATGGCAATACCCTCCAAGCCTTATCCCAAAGTGAATCTGTAAGCCAACTCACTGGGTTGCACTAGGCCACTGCAGATGCCATACAGTAACATGTGACCGAGGTGCCGATGGCCTCACACTGCGCGTCTAATGATATCATCCAGTCCCTTAGCTTTAGCACCAGATTCCTGTCAAATATTTCATCAGGGTAACAAGCCCTGTGGCATTCCTCAAAGCGGTAGTCCTTGAATCGAGGCAAGCGAGGGGGGAAAAAAAAAAAGAAAATAAAAAAAGCCACAAGCTGCAAAATGGGAACAGGGAGATTGAGAGATGCCTGGTGAATCACAGAATGATCAGAGACTGAAGGATGTGCAAGCCGCACTGTTCCCATCCCACTGGACACCATCCAACAGCTTCAGGCCTGATTCAGCTGCCTCAGCGCTGCTTGACGTTGCATGACCAATGCAGCACTAAAATTTGCACTTATTTAACTACTGTACAGAGAGGGGAGGCTACAAGAACGATTTTAAGTCCAAAATATAAATAAATATTAAATAAGAAATGCCACCATTTTATTTTTCATTAAATGTCCTGATGAAAAACTACTATAAAGACTTCTGATGTGAAGACTTGCACATTAGTGATTGAGCTGTTAACTGATCCCAATTCTTATTGGCTACCAATTCATCTGCAAGAGACACTTGCACACATTTTAAGTTGTCTTTTTGTCAAAGAAGATCTTGCATAGGACAGGTCATATGCACAATTTGTAAACAAGGATGAAGACATAACTTAGCGATTGGTTTAGCGTTACCATCAACCAGCACAATTCTGTTTTGATAATCAATGTTTTATGAAAATAATTTGAGCTCCTCTAGTTGAGGTTCATCAAATTAACATTAGCTAGTTAAGTGCACCATGTCGGGTACCATCATTCTAATTCTAAAAGCAATTAAGTAACTTGCAAGCAAATTAAAAAAAAAAACAAAGCAAAGCAGTAGCACTCAGTGCTGAGAAAACAACTCACAATACAGCCATGTTAACCAAGTTCACATGCAATTACACTTGTACTTCATAGTAAAATTTAATTCCCTTTCACTTTTTCCAACCACCAGACCAAGCTAAATGTTATAGGCACTTTCAAATCATTACATCATATTATATGGTACATGTATAATATTTTATACAAACACCACCTCAAAGATATTCAAACCAGTATTTAAGTTATGGTTTTTTTTTTTTAGAGAAGCAGTGTACAGTAAATGCTAAATCAAATGTTATACAACATAGTTGGTAATACAATAAGCTACACTCAATGTGCTATGTATAGTTTAAAGACACAGCACATGCAAACACATGCTGAATTATAATTATATAAAAATGTAAACAAAAAAAAAAAAAAAAAAAAAAAAAAAAAAAGTTTAAATGTTCACTTAACCAGTGCACTTAAAACATTTAGACATTTAGTTACCCAACAGGGAATCTCGCTTGCTCTTAGCACTGGGTGTGGTGCACACCCCGGTAAGGTCCAAAGAGTTGCCCAGCATGGTGTTCATCCTGCGAAAGATATCTGCATTGCTGCATGTGGATAGGGCTGGCGTCTCAGTGTCCCACCGGGTAAGATTTCTGGGATTATCTCTCTAGAAGAGAGAAAAATAAATAAAAAATAAAAAAACCCACAAATTAGTTATTTTATTTATTATACTTACTATTTAAATCACAGACCCTCACTAAATAGAATTTAGATTTAAGCAAATACACACCAAGCATAGCTTTAATGCATTTTTAAAAAATAAATAAAATCATACTGCACAACTTTTGTAATATGTAATATAACATGGTCCAATAGATTATAGAGTTATTTATTTATATATATATATATATATATATATATATATATATATATATATATATATGCACACACACATAAAATTAAATAAATTATAGAGTTCATAAACTTTTTTTTCTTTCTTTAAATCCTTAACCCTTGCTTTGTTAGTTACACTGATCATTATTTAAGCCGTTCTTCCAGCATTATTAATGATTACTTATACAATGTTTGAGCTTAACGGATTAAAATTACATAGCAAAACTACTTTATGTTCAAAATCTATTAAACAAACCCGCTAGTTCAGACTAAAACTGCGTAAACAAAGGAAGCGTAGTTTTAAAACGTACCTTTTCCGTAACGGTACGGTGTCAAAAAAAATAATGGTGTACAAAAGAAAGTTTGAACGAGAGTTTGTGCTTATACATTACGAAGCCACCGAACAACAAGTGGCCTCGAAAAAAAGAGAAAAAAAACGCCACTTGTTCTTGACGTGTGAGTGAAGGCCATGTTTGGTACAACCTAACGATTTAAAGATATTTAATAAAAGTGCCCAATTCTGCACAAAAAAACGTGATTTTAGCAAGAAAATGTGTTTATATTGTGACGTCTGAAGAAACTGCTGGTTTTTTCCAAAAACGCCGAACTACATTTTAGATAGCACGTTCGACACGAATTTTGCCAAACAGGGTTTATTGGAAATTATGGCTGGAATCTTTATGGCTTCAGCCCAAACTTTTTCCATAACTACTCACCAGAGAAAACGCCATGGTAGAACGATGAAAGAGAAAATGTAAAACAGCAGCCGACTGTTGAGTGAACGATGGGGTTAAGCGTTTGCGGCAGAAACCCCACTTATTACAAACATCTGCCCTTCAACCCAGTAGCGTTAACTCGCTGCGCTCTCATTGGACGGCGCCGATGACCAATCACAAGACTGTGCGTAATTGGTTCCCGATAAGATGCACGTGTTGAACTGATCGTCATTTCATCAACGCCATACGTTTTCCGCGCTATTCAAAGTTTTCATTCATTCATTCATTCATTTATTATCTCCCGCTTTATCCTCTATTAGGGTCGCGGTGGGGTTCCCCATGCCCATCCAGTGAAGAACGTCCCGGGCGCCGGGCAGAAACACCCAGGACAGGGCGCCAATCCATCGCTGGGCACACACTCACACACCCAAACACACTCTACATGGGGCAATTTAGAGAACTCAATTAACTTGAGACGCACGGTGGCTTAGTGGTTAGCACGTTCGCCTCTAGCGCAAGGGATTCCCGGTTCGAATCCCCATCTGGGTGGAGTTTCCATGTTCTCCCCGTGTCCACGTGGGTTTCCTCCGGGTTCTCCGGTTTCCTCCCACAGTCCAAAAACATGGATCAAGTTAATTGAGTTCTCTAAATTGCCCCATATAGAGTGAGTTTGAGTGTGTGTGTGTACCCAGCGATGGATTGGCGCCCTGTCCTGGGTGTATCTGCCCAGCGCCTGAGACGTTCTCCCCTGGATGGGCATGGGGAACCCCACCGCGACCCTAATAGAGGATAAAGCGGGAGATAATGAATGAATGAATTAACTTGATCCATGTTTTTGGACTGTAGGAGGAAACCGGAGAACCCGGAGGAAACCCACGCGGACACGGGGAGCACATGGAAACTCCACCCAGATAGGGATTCGAACCGGGAATCCCTAGCGCTGAGAGGAGAACGTGCTAATCACTAAGCCACTGTGCCACCCTTCAAAGTTTTCAACATGCAAATATAAAAGTAGCACAATTCTGTAAAATGTTAGGTTTCTTTTTTACCACAAATTATTTTTTATTACCGATTGCTTGATGATCCCTAATAATAAACAGTTAATTTCAATATGAAAGTGTATCCCCCATGTGTATGTGCAGTTATAATAAATAAAAAAAGCATTAATAAAGGTAAAACTATGTTTTAGTCTTTTATAAATGATGTAAGATTAATCATACTTCTGTTTATTTTGAGATTTCAATTTTGGGTAGCATAGCGGTGCAGTGGATAGTGCACAGTAAAATGTCCTGAAGTGGTTCCTAGGAAAAGGTTTATTTTTAGTGGACTTTGTATGTTCTTGTTATGTATATGTATAGTTTTTTTTTTTTAACTCGTTTTTTTTCAGTCCAAAAACATGCCAGCTAAGTGTGACTGTGTTCAGTCTGTGATAGACTGGCAATCTAGTCACTTATCCATTAGTGCTGGTGCCTCCCCAAACAACATTTTATTATACTCGCAGAGTGAAAAGTGCAAACCTACAGAAAAGTAACCCTGGGATTGATGCCAGTTTATATTAACAATGAAATAAAAATAAAAAAACCTTGACACCTTTAATAATATTGATGATAGAAAAGTCAAACCACTCTAAAAGGTCTACTTCAGCACATTTCAAAGATTTTTAAAGGGGTTAAGGTCAGAAGTCTTTTGCAGCATATTTTCTCCAGCTCGATGACATTTCACAAATTGTCCTTGAATATACATGCATCAAGAAGGGAAAAATCTTTGACTTCATTAATTACCAAACTGACTTCCTTTGACTACAACAAAGCCAAACTTGATCAACTAATGCATCTTCATATTCTAAATATATATATATATATATATAAAAAAAAGCTTAATTTCTGCTTATGGACCACTTATGGTCAATCCTCAACATTATTTTTTTCATTGTTTCAGAAAATCCTACTACCTAGAAAATACCCCCAGTAACATTCCCACCATCCTACTATTGTTAAAAATATATATTTAATGACCTTAAACAATTAAGTGCAGAACAGCAACAATCTGCATCCATTCTGAAGGACCTGGGTTTAATTAAGAAAGCCAAACAGGACGGGTTTCAGCGGGTTAATGTTGGTTAATTAAATTAACCACAAAACAGAATTGCAGAAATTCCATGTTTAAAAAAATAAATACTTAAATATAGAACTGCATGGACATTTGTAATATCCAAACAGACTTATTCGAGTGAAAAGTCAGTCAGTCAATGAAGTGGACATTGGGATATTTTAGACCTGAAGAGGTCGCAGTCCGCAGCAAAGCCCTAAATGTACCGTTTTAATTGATCTATAATGGCCATGCGCACTGAGAAAAGATTTTTTTTTTGCCAAAAAAAAAAAAAATAATAATAACACTTAAAAAGCCATAGGAATTCTGGGTCGCTGGCCTTAAGTAAACACTTCCTTAGGTCTAGCTGTTTATATTCAGACTTTGGAGAACTTCAGCAGCCATAAAACTAAAAAGGTAAAAAAAAAAAAAAAAAAAAAAAAAAAAAAAAAAAAAAAAAAAAAAAAAAAAAAAAAAAGGTAAACTAAAATAACACTAAAAGGTAGGTTATAAGATGCAGCAAACTAAATTATAGTACTTATGTACATAAAGAGTTAAGTGTGATGTGCAAGAAATTTCAATGACAATTGACAAGCTATTTTTTTTTGTTTAAGTTGAAGATTTAACAAGCACAGACGCACTGATCTATGAAGTTTCTACTATTATTCACTTCCAGCACCCAGAGGAGGAAGGGGAGGGTAATGAAAACATATTAATGCTTTAAATTGTTTTAATCAGACTTTTCATTTTACAACACTCTTACCATTATAGAACACATTAAAACCCCCTTCATGCATCATTGGTATGTTAACCACTATCTAGCTTGCATCCTCACAAAGAAATTCAAGTCAAATTTGCTAATCACAGTTAGTTTTGTGCCAGCATAACAAAGGGGATTTTTTTTTTAAACAGAGTAGAACATCAGTAAATATTAAACTGAAAGTTTGTTACATAGATAATTTTAATTGCACAAGTTCCCCTTTCCTTAATGTTTCTTTATTATGATGCCTCAAAAGGAAAAGCTGTGGGGGCATCTTAATAGTTAATGCCCAATCACAGATCACACAAGCTGTCTGAGCCATTATGAATCTCAAAGGAGTTATTTACTTAACACCTAAAACAAAATGTGAGACAAAATAATTATGTCCAATTATAGAATGCATCTGACAAAGGAGAACCCATTCATTCCCAGCCAAGATAAATCATGAACATACATTGGCTCACATTTTGAAAACTCAGCACATCTGAATAGGCAAAAAAAAACAAAACAAAAAAAAAAACGAAAAACAAGCAGCAGCAGCACACCAGTAACAAATGACTCAAATGTTCAAAATATTTCTTAATAGAAAGTAATACAAGTGCTATTCTTTAACCATCACAATCTTCCATTTAGATAATGGTCAACCTCATTCACAATAAATACACGCTAATGAAGTTCCAAGAAGCAGGGTTGTTTTGTGTATGACTGCATCTGAAAGAGAAAGGGGAGTAAGAAAAAGGGCATTTTTTGGATTCAACAAATTTAATTTTAAGTATACATACAGAGTATGATCAACAGAACTGCCTTGATTTCCATCCAGATTGAGAAGACTCAGAAGTAGTGGGATACCACCGCATCTAATAAAAAGGAGGATATAAGGAGGGGAAAAATACTGATTAACCGAAGCCGTTTAAGCCTCATGTTTATTAATTAAACTTTAAAAGCTTATATGGGGGGAAAAAAAAAAAAAAAAAAAAAAAAAAAAAAAACTTTGCCAAAAATTATTATTTGAAATATTTTGGTAATTTGAAATGGGTAGTACTGTGGGGGGGTGAAAGTAGATTTTTCTTCAAATTGCCCATTTTGTGTCATGGGCACTACTAATGTGCATTGGTTTTAAAACTGGCCTGGTAAACATTTAACAGAGGATTTTATTCAAAGCAACTTACAATTGCCCTGACTTGTTGAATCTGGTTACCACATGGTAAAGAATGATACAAAAACAAGACTTTGCTCAAGGGCCCGCATCGGCAACTTTTTAATTATGTTCATGGTCAAACCATAAATTCACTGTATCCACTAACATAACCTGCTCTGTGGTGGTCCTGTTCATGTGACACAGCTAGGTTTTTAGCATTTACCAAAATATATTTTTTTTTTAAATAATAAAAATTCTCCCTCCCCATTACATAAAACCAGTGTGACCAAACTACAGGTACTACATTCATATAGCGAGGGATTGCTATAATGAAAGCTTTAGCATCAGAAAGGCTCCTTAAATTTTCTTTGATCCCTTATCTGTTTAAAAATGGGTTACTCGGGTGGTAGACAGATCCATCAGCAGTCTGTAATCAGACAGCACATTTATAAATGTGTCTAAAGTTGAAGGACACAGTTAAGGTCAGGGGCTTTAAAGTTTTTACTAAGCATTTGGCAGGTTGACAGTGCTACACTGCAAGTAATTATAGTAGCCACAAAACTTTATTAATTATCCATGTAGCAAAGCAAGAAAAGGCATTTTTTTGTCCACTAATGGTCCAAGTACCTGCATGTTCAACAGCTACATGACTGACCTTGAAAACCACTCAGGCATGATCACAGTTTGGCTCTCCAGAGAGAAGTACAGCAAGTGTTAAGAGCCATTTTCAACAAAAGCTTGTAAAACCTTAGAGATTAAATCTGAGGTTTCATGAAGTATTTCAGGCAAATCTTAGATAGTCTTTGCAAACATAGTGGACATTAAAGTTGGTCTAAACTGAAGTTTAATTAAAAAAAAAAAAAAAAAAAAAAAAAAAAAAAAGTGGTTTTACATTCATCAAATTCCCTTGCATGGCTTAAAATGGTAAAAAAAAAAAAAATAATAAACATTTCGCTCACAAAACACTGATCCGTTACAAAAGGATAATGCTGCAGGTCATTTTCTATGAGCCGGAAGGCAGTAAATTTAAGATACAGGATTTACAATTGAAAAAATACTATAAGCCAGGATGTAGCAAGTAGTCAATCTGTATAGCTGTATTCCCACAGCTCCTTATAAACTCTGAACTACACCAAACATTAGAAACTATTGTTCTCAAAATTGAACCAGATCTAAGCAGTTAAACAGTCAACTGTAACTTTGTGTTTAGACCTTTTGCATCTCAGCACTGTGGATTCAAGTTTGAATCCCAATCTAGGTAAAGTTTCCATGTTCTCCCTGTGTGGGTTTTTGATTGTTTTTTTCCCCCCCACAGTCCAGAAACATGGATTCAAGATAAATTGACCGTTTTAAATTACTCATCCATAATGTGTGCGCTCAAGTCAGTGTGCGCCCAGGGATTGACACTGCCCTGGGTGTATCTGCCCAGCATTGGTGTTTTCCCCGGGATTGACATGGAGATGACCCTAGTACAGGATTTAGCAGAAGATCATTTTTTAATTAATATTCATATAAATGGGGAGGAATTTTTAATGAGTTATATAGTAATGTGTTAATTTAAAAATAGAATTGAAACTCACTGGCCATCTAAAAACCTGCTTAAGGTTCAGTTTAATGTCCCACTGCAAATCAACTAATTATATATATATATAAAACCTATATAAATTAAGATGTTTAAGACTAAGCCTATACAGTAGTAAAACAATGTTAAAGCACTCATGCCAAATAAATACCCTCAAATGATCTTAAACCTTCATGGATGACATGCAGATGAGGAAATCTGAGCTTCAGAAAATATTCAAAGGTCACCTGAGCATGAAGTGCAGCTGCAGCAGCAGCAGGGTAGGTGAAGGCAGTATGTGGAAGACTAGGGCCTAGCTCAGCTGCATACAGTGGGTATGGGGACCAGGCTTCTGGGGAGGCTGGTATTAGTGCTGCTCCTGTCAGGTCATCTAAACAATGTAGTATGCCACAAAAGGAAAAAGTTTACAATTGAGATTAACATACATGTCCAAATTTACTCAAAAAAAAAAAAAGACTTAATGGAACATTGTATCCTGGAAATGTGAATGGGAGTTAATGTGTACAATCTATGTGGTTATAATATTAACTGATGCATGCATGTGATTCAGCTAAGGTCTACACACAAAATCCTGTGATCCATCGCTAGAGTGAAAGCTACTGTATTATCTTAGACTTACATGGGTCCCGTGCTATGAAGTGTGCTCCTAGAGCTGGGTGGATATTTGTGGGATTTGGAGTGCCCATCAGCTTACTCTTTGCCATCTTCGTGTTGGATTTAGCAAATTCTAAGCGGAGGGTCTGCGGGTTTTCAGGGTCAAAGCGAACCCCCTGGAGACACAAGGTGAGGGAAATGGAGAAATAGTGATGGGCTGTGCCTTAGACTATACGAGACAGTGCAGTATGGTGTACTAGTCCAGTGACCACATGCAGGTGGATTCCTTGGAATTTCACAAACCGTTAGAAGTAATCCAAACAACACAAATTTATTGATAATTCAAACGAAAAAGAGGGGTGGATCCATCTTGGAGGTAAAATATGCCACTTAAAACTTACTGTTAGCAGACAAGCCAAAAAATGGGAACAACTTCAGTTGCAATGACTGCAATCAGTCATGAGCAATCAACAATCATTCAGGCTGTGCACATGCGTGAGAAGTGCATGCAGCATTTTGCAGGGCTCCTGGCCATGTTTTTCACTTTTTAAAATCTCACTGCAATTTTCCCCTGGGGATTAATAAAGTATTCTGATAAGCTTTGTTACAGTCTGGATCTGCATTAATAGAATATCAATTAGTTTTATTTTTTTAAAGAAAAATTAGAGGAAATTACACAATTATATACAGTGCATGTTCGGCATGTGGTTAGTCATGCATCATGATCATAGATGCTTTGTAGCAAGCACACCGAAGTTTAAAGCCAAAACTAAAATAATCTTGAACAAGCCACAATCTAAGAGCATTCCCACTGACCAAATCAACTCAAATGATAAGAAAATGTTGCTAATAGATAGCCAAGAGCTTACATTCAATGCATTTTTTGCTTCTTCAGCACCAGATCGACTTTCAAAGGTTACAAACCCAACAGGCTGTAAAACAAGAAAAGCAAATAGATTTAAATACAATTCATACAGTTACAAAATAAGTGTCTAGGATGTTTCTCTACCACATCCCTTGAAGGCTGGAACACAATCCAGCACATGTCACAACATAAATATTAATAAAGCCAGTTATAAGGAGGGGACACTCGTATTGCTTGCTGCACAGTCACTATAGAGTGAATGTCTCCCTCTTGTGGACAATCTTGTAAAAATGAGTGACGAGCCATGACAGGAAGGTGCTTAAAATCTGAAGACTGTGGCCATCAGTGCGGTGTTTCACTTTAATTGTGTACAGGCTTACCCCTGTAATATTTTTATATTGAGCCTACTATTAATCACTTAATCTACTAAAAACTTAAACATTTGTTACGTACAAAACAGTAATAAGAAACATTTTACTTATAACTTACCTGCTTTGATGTTAATTTAATCAAAGACCCTTCATAACCCTGAAAAAAAGAAGTTGCCAATTTAGAAAATCTAGAAAGTCCTAAAAAAATTTCCTAAAAACGTACAAAATATCTTTGAAATTTCATAATGATAACACCTTTAAATATATTTTATAGGATAACTAATGTGCCAATAATTACGTTTACAAACAAGTTTTTTTACAAAAAAAAAAAAAAAAAAAAAAAAAGTAGTTTATTTGTAATATTATAAATGCACAGTATGAGCAATTAAAAAAAAAATCTTACCTTAAATGGTCTAAATAAGAGATACAGCTCACGAGGTTTTATATCCGTTGGGAGACCACTGACAAAAAGAGTTCGCACCTGCAGAAGACAAAAAGGATTAGGACTGCTTTAAAAGACCATCAGGACTAGCTGCATAATCAAGAGGGGTGGGTAAGATTAAAAATAAGTCTTCAAAATCAAAGAAATAAGGTCACTAACAACTTGCTAGTCAAACCAGAAGAGCTCAAACTTGGATTTTTATTTCAGCAATGCTAAAAATGAGTGACTAAGCACTTTATAAGTCTTAACACACACCAATAAAGAACACTTATTTAAAGTGAACCCATAGAGTCAAATATGGTTCTGTGATCAAGCAAATTATGTTTAATAAGTTGGTATAAAAAAGGATAATCTGTGCTAGATACAGACAGTTTCACGCTACTGGAACCAAAAGAGTTGGAGGCAGAAATGCACAATAGAATTCTAACCGGGCAGCAATGAACATCAGAACACAGCAGGACCACATTTCCTTCCTCTGATCTACAGCTGAAGCCTGCAAAACAGTCATTCTGATGCCAAAGAACACGGACACGACTCAGTTTTCACCAACATTTATTCAAAACACATACCAGTATCTGACGTTAGGAAAGTTGGAGGTTTAGCATTTAAAAATGCAAGCTTAAAAATAAAAAAATCTATTGTTTCAGTCAGTGAAACTATGCAAGGAATTTGATCTGAAAATAATGTCAAATGGGCACTACATTATGAGGGGGAAAAAATAAAAATTCATGGTTAAACAAATTCTAAAATAATTCATAGATATCACTAAGAAAATAGTTATAGCAATATTTAAAAACTCCTCAGTGTATGTTTGCAATGCACTTTGAGACAATATGCCTAAAAACAGATTTTGTTTGGTTTGTTAGAGCTCTTGAACACTGTAAGCTCTTACGCTAATCAGTATGCCACTACTGTGTACAAAATTCACAAGCAATATGATAAAGCCCCACTTTCTGACTACAAAAAGTCAGAAAGTAAATTTGATCTCTCATTACCACTGATAGTTTTGAACCAAGTCCATCACTGAAATTAGAGCTCCCTGCAGCTGCTGTTCTGTATGGAAACATGTAATTATCCACTTTAATTAAACTGCATAAAGAGACATTCAGACCTTCCAGTCTTGCCCAATTTTAACTACAAACGACATGAGCATAAAACCTCAAATATAAATAATGCATGAGATAGATATAGACTTAAAATGTTGCATTAAAAACCTAAATAAAGTTTGGTGATTGTAGTCTTTATCCCAAAGACCTTGGTTTACCCCTCTAGGGGCAACTTCAAAGGTTGCATACACAGACCCTCACAAACAGTTCCAAGGAGAAACTTGGTGAGCGTCCAAAAAAACAAACTCGACTGAGTCGTAAGACTTAATCCAAAAAGAAAGAAGTGCGCGAAACAGAACATCATTTGCAGGTAATTAAATAGAGGGATATTAAAAGTTTGTTTTAACAACGACGAATCGACTCGCGGTGATCAGAGGGACTAAATGTTACGCAAAAAGCGCAAAACCAAAGATCTTACCTCCTCTTCAACGGAGACGTTGTTGTTTGGATCAGAGTCCGACGCAACACTCATGATGATGGCTGCAAATCCTGAGACGCTCAGAAGAGTAGACGAGCTGTTGCTTTTGCAATGCTGAAGTGCATCCAAAGTGCCAAAGTGCGCTCGGCTGGTGCGACGGTGCACAAAACGCAGCAGGTGATGAACTAAACGTGAGCAGGTGAAGAAGGAAAAGGTGGACAAGTGAACCGTGAGGATGAAAAGGTGGGAAAAGTGGCGTTCCTACTGATGATCACATCTACATGCCTTTGGAGGTGCAGAGATGAAGTGGAGAGGAGCACATGGAGAACCCTGTGCCATATTGCTCTCGGCACCAATTAGGTCATCAGTGAGGAGTGGAGGGCTTCTGAAACTGCAATCACAGAAAGAAAAGCTACAGCTGGTGTAGCTGAAGATAAACCCAACCTTTTGAGGGTTGCCAGGTTGGGTCTTTTATTGATCAAGTGTTAAACCACGCCCAGGTGAGTTAGACCGCATGGAAAGTAATATAATATGAAAAAAAAAAAGAAAAATAATATGAAATTGAAATTAAGTATATATAAATATATAGTATTTTATATATACATCCACTTTACTCATGGTCATTCTATCCAAAGATACTTACACATATGCCAATTTGATGGCTGGGTTCAGGAAACAAGGAATATAGCACATTTGAAGCAATTAGGTAAGAATATATAATATATATAAATACTACAGGGCGGCATGGTGGCTTAGTGGTTAACACATTCGCCTCTCAGCGCTAGGGATTCCCGGTTCGAATCCCCATCTGGGTGGAGTTTCCATGTTCTCCCCGTGTCCGCGTGGGTTTCCTCCGGGTTCTCCGGTTTCCTCCCACAGTCCAAAAACATGGATTAAGTCAATTGAATTCTCAAAATTGTCCCATATAGAGTGTGTGTGTGTGAGTGAGTCTGTGCCCAGCGATGGATTGGCGCCCTGTCCTGGGTGTATCTGCCCAGCGCCCGAGATGTTCTCCCCTGGATGGGCATGGGGAACCCACCGCGACCCTAATAGAGGATAAAGCGGGAGATAATGAAAGAATGAATGAATGAATAAATACTACAATGCAGAAGAAATGGAGGCTTCAAAAATATATAATATGAAATCGTTCAATCTGGCAACATGAAAGTTACAACAACCCACTAGGTATTAATTTAAATAAATGGCAATACATGTTACCCAATTTACGATATCAGTCTTTAGAGTTTATTAGAAGAATAAATACATAGTTTATGCTTTTTAAATGCTGTTACACATTTTGCTGTCTTAAATGATAGAGAAAAGTTTGGTAAACCACAGTATTTTAACTGACTTTTAACTGTGAACTTATGTTGGTGTGTATAAACCAGGGTATACTAATTTTTTTCACACTTTAACAAGTTAATTATGAGCGAAGTAATAATGTTATGTGCACAAGTATTACATCTAAACAACTGAATTAAAATGTTGATCTCTTAAATGTGAGAGAAATGTCATGTTTGCATTGAACTTTAAAAGGCTATATTGCTTTGGAAATTGCATTTAAATATATTTATTAATTAATGTGTTTATATTTTTTTACCTGAAAATTTAAAGAATGTTGAATGAATAAAAGTTTCTTAAAAACATTAAAATATTCCGATTTTTGCCCAGATATTTAACAAAAGCTTTACACTTTTAGAATGATATAATAAGGTCTATAAAACGTTTACATAGTGTTTGTGCTGTTTACAGAGGTTTAAAAACAAGCTCTGCATTGGATACAATTAGACATTCCTAGATAGCATTATCAGTGACAGGCTCTTGAAAACTAAAATGTGCTGTGATTGGGTGAGTGAAACAGACTGTCAAAAACATGCTACTGACATTTCTGGTATTTGTGGCACTTTATTGAGTATTATTAGCTGACATTACCTACAGTGACTAATCAGAATAATGTTAAGTTGTTTTTTATTTCCCTCACGAAAAAATGTGCCACTGCAATGCCTCTGCTTTTGGTTATGAAGAATGTTGGAATTAATTCCTTATTTTTTATTGATCTACTCTAATAAGGATATTGATATAGGGAGTCTATTCCAGTGCTCAAAGTGTAAAAGCCAAGAAAACACGATGGATACTTGCCTGTTTAACACAATGTAGACTCACAAATTAACCACAATTAACTGTACATGGAAAAAAAAAAAAACAATTATGTGGTAACTAGTACAGACCTTTTTTAAATTGAAGCACATAAATAAAAAAAATCTTTCTGCAGATGCAACATTTCCTTATATTTTGTTAAGCAAATATTTACAATTTACTCTTTTTTATGGATGCTTTATGCATAAAAGCCATGCAGTGAGGTGAGACCCTCCAATGAGGCCTTGTTCTATTTGAGAAGACCAGGACCATTGTTCCAAAGCCACCTCATCCAGCACCCCTTCAGCCTACGCCTCAGTGAATCCATCCCATCGCATCAGTGTCACAAAGCTTTGGAGCACTTAACTTGTGTTCCCAGTGTCCTCCGTGCCTCAGTGCACATCCATCACCCTCTGCAACTTTTTGAAGCTTCATATGTCTTCTCAAAGAGCTGCATCTTTGTTGTCCGTTTGTATACTTTTGAGCAATGTAAAAATACAAACAGCTAAACAAGTCTAAATAAATTTTGGTTAAAAATAATGATTTACACTATATTAAAAAAAAGTAATCTGGCACCTAGGCTTTACACCTGCAAGAGCATTTATGAAATCCCATACTAAGTGCACATTTTTCTAAAATTGCAAGCATATAATTGCTTTATACACCTGTGACAATGAGAGTGAATTAAACTCCAGAATTGGTGTTTAATTTACCAGCTGTGGTGTGACTAAATTGTGAAGAGGTGCATACAAACAGTACAAGCACTCATCTGTCAACTTAACTAGATCACTATAACATTAGTACAATGGCCAACACTAGAACATTAGAATAAACCTATTTATAATGTTGATATGGAACTGATTTAAACACAGACTACAAAGTAAGAGGTGCTGTAAATCATGTGCATGTAATCAAGCGTGCAATTTATCAAGCATGTATTTCATTGATTTATTATCAAGATGTTATGTTGTTACCAATATTTTTCAAATAATAATAATAATAATAATAATAATAATAATAATATATTAAGAATCCATGTCTAATCCATATTAGAAATGGTCCCATTACGTTCTATTCAGCATTTTCAGACTTGTACCATAGTTTGTTTACCATAGGACCCTAGATTGCAAAAGAGTTTTTAATTTATTTAATTTCTTTGGAATTTTTGGCTCCATAAATTTCCACTTGAAGTTTTAAAAATTAATTAGGTAAACTGTTCTTTATTAGATTTTCCTTAAAGTGAACCAAATCAAACAAATAAGACAGAAATACTAGTCTTGTTTTTAAATTCATTCAGCGCTAAACAGGGACATCCCTGTATACTTAAGGATTGAGGGCTGAAGGTTCAGGGCATTGACCTATAGTTTAACACCCCCACAAGATCTCACCATAATCAGAAACAAAGATGAATATTTGATGGAGACCCTCCCCTTTGAGTTCAGCTGTCAGACCAGGTTTCCATACCTAACTGCACACCAGGTTGTGTGTGCTCTTAAGAAGATGCTGCACTTTGCATTATTCAGATCCAAAATGCTTCAATGTGAACCCAATTTAGAAAAAAAAAGCTGGGACACATTCTAAACATGCAAGGAAAACTGAAATCTGAAATGTGACAAAATAAAAATACATTATATAGTGTATAAATATTTTCTCCACTTACCATATTGATGGACTTTTTTTTCCATTTTTACAAGTACTGACTGTACTACAACTGTTTTTCTTTTTTTATTTTCAACCCCGGTTGGTACTCTGTTCTCTGTTGGTCCGGACCATCACAGAACAGGAATAATTTGGGTGGTGGATTGTTTATTGTGAGTTCTGCAGTGACACCGATGCAGTGAGAGGGTTTTAGTGCAGCAAAACTGCAGTTTTTGAACTTGAACACCTCAGTGACATGCTGGGTTAGGAATAATGAAACAAATACACCAAACAAATAATACCTGCTCTGTGGTGGTACTCTTGGGATCCTGACCATTAGAAAACAGAATAAAGGGGACTGACACAGTGTGCAATGTTTTTCAGATTAAGTACAAAATATTGACTAGTTTAGATTTTATACACAAAAGCACCCCTTCTCATTGCAAACTATATTTTCTGTTATCACTAAAATAATCAACTTCCCAAACTGCACATTTTCTGGGGAGGCTATTAAAAAAAAGTGTCAAATTTCAGCTAAACATTTGCCTAAATTTTGTGTGCACATAAACTGATGTAGGTCTTTAGAGTATGTGGGAGTCACCTGTCCCTCAGGGAGGTGACAGAAACTACACAAGACTACTGCTGAGAACGTAAAGAGAATTAATATGCCACATGTTATCTTACTCCCATCTTGGCGTAGGTCAACATATCTGTAAACAGAGCACATGTAAGAGGGCTGCATGTTGTCTTACTTAATTATAATTTTAAAATACTTTCAAAGCAAATGAAATGTTTTTCAAAATAAGGAATGTTATTAATAGCTGTAGGAAGAGGTCTACTAAATCAGGTAAAATCTCTTTTTATAATACCTCACTTGCTATGCTAAACTTGGCTTTAAGATGGATTTCACAGATGGATTTGTTTATTTTGCTGAACATTTGGAGATGAACACTTTGTTAGGCATTTAACACATTTTAAAGTGGGGCATCAAATTGCACCGTTCATGTCTTTGCTTCATTGACGATCATGCTTCTTCATTAGGTAATCATGGCCTCAGCACTCAGTTTAGAGGGTACGGGTGCTACTGTCATCCAAAGTGCTGATACACACCACCTGCCTTGGCCTTTCACTGACCTCTTTCCCACCCCCACTGCACAGACATTCCACTACCTTCTACTGCCTTGTTTATCCCAGAGATGTTAAGCCTGCACTACTGACAGGCACTAAAAAGAAACGCAAATGCCTATTCCCTAGCTTGCAATGTTGTAAACATCGCAGTCATCCACACATAATGTAAATGTGCAGCCCTAACTACTCAGAACTGTTTTCCAGTGTAATTCTTGACAGTTATACAATGATTTATAATTAAACTCATATATTACTGTTTGTTTATAGTGCCAGTAAAGGACCAGAATACTAGCACAACACCACGTACCTCGGGCTTTCAGCAATTCAAACATCAGTAAATATAATGTGATTACATCACTCGCTAAAATTTACTTGGATTGCATTTAAAAAAGTTCCAAAAGCTTCCAAAAGCTGAAAAGTCGCTGGCAGAACAAGTCTTTTACAGCATGTGTTCTATCATATATCAATTTCCTTGATAAAGAATTAATACTATTGTCTCTGAATTTACACTTACTTAAGTAAAGCTAATTTCCAATTATTAAAACATATAGAGGAAAGTGACAAAACCATTCTGCAGCTTTTAGCGATGTTAAACTTCTCCTCACTAGAAAATTTTAAATATTGAATACTTTGAGAGAGTGTTATAAAGTAACAACACAGACATGATACCATAATTGTTATAGGGAATAGTACATCCCAGAAAAGGTGGAGGGTCTTGATGAGTTGTATAGCGTTGGGTGACAGCTGAATTTAATCGGAGTGTCTGCCAGAACTGAAATTATCCATAACAAATGGTTAATGCAGAGAATGTAGCCTTAGCAAAAGAAGAAGACCATAACCACTAAATGGTTCCTGTTTTTTTTCCCAATCATATTTGACTGATCTAGAGCATTGACTTTTTGGCTGTTGTAATGCTTTATAACTTTATTCATCAAAATTACTAATGCTCTGTATTTAATTATTTTATTTTATTTTATATTTGCTAGTTTTTAAATCTGTAGTATTTTTGACTGAATGCAACTGGCTTCCAAAACAGCTTTGCATAAATACTACATTTTGTATGATCAAAAATAATGGCTCACTATTTAAGTAACTAGTGAATTTTAATTTACTAGTACAGTCATTTCAGGTCTTTCAATGGTATATTCCTGCTTCTAAACAAATATAACTGAGAGATGCTTTGAACCCACACTCATAAGCCTCATAAGAAATATAGGATTTACTAAAACAATAATATAAATAGAGTGGCATTTTTTATTTGGTCTTGCATGGCATGAAAAACAAGAGTTTATTGAACTAGTCTCTGAGAATGCATACAGACATTAAAAAAAAACTTTATTTCTTTATCAATTTACATAAGTGCCCTTGAAAAGAAGCATGTAAACATTTGAGAGACTGGTTACACAAGTGATCACTTAAAAATGGACAGAAAAAGAAGAAAAAGCCACTAGTCAAATAATAAAAAAACATGCAGTATATAGTTATGTGACGTAACCACATAAATTAAATTAAGCCAAATAACAGCTAACCGAAAATAGGCACCACTGAAAATTAATTGAATATTAGCAAATTAACAATTTATAATTACTTTTTATAAATAAATAAAAAAACACTGCACATACTTTTATTAGTATAATGCTAAAAATATTAAAACATAAATTTGGCAGAAAAAAAAGACTTTACTCAAGATATTTAAGCCTCAGTAAATAGTAAATCATCTTTTGTTGAGTCTTTTAGCCAGAAATAATTCAAGCACCATCTACTTTTTTGCTTTGCGTTAACATTGTATCAAAAGCAATGATTAAAATATTTTTCAAGGTCATAATATTGCATAGTCATTTTAAAATTCAGGTTTTTTTTTGCTCTTAAAAATGTTCTTAAAACTGATGCTCTTAAAACTAATGCTAAATAATATCTACTGTAAATATGAGATGTAATATATCATATTTGATGGGCAAAGTATGTGAGGTTCTAGTAAAACTAAAGCCAATTACATACAATAATATGTAAATTATTACATATTATTATAGTATTAGATAGATAGATAGATAGATAGATAGATAGATAGATAGATAGATAGATAGATAGATCTACTCTACGAAGTGCACTACCTAGGCATTAGGCAAGTATTTGGTATTGAACCTTGTACTGCAAAAAAGGAAGAGCGTGCTATGACTGTCTGAACCGGTACATGTCCTGCATTGCGATGTCTGTGATTAAACGACAGTATTCCTAATCTAAATAATATTTGTTTAAGGTAAGGTCTTTTTCTGGTCGTTAAAATCTGCATCTTTACCTTTATTTTGTAAGGAATCGCAACTAGGCTGACAGGTTTTAGCCGTCATCGTGGCTAGCGCCTAGCTCTTTTCTGTCCCCTTCCCTAACACGGTGGGTGTGTCCAAAACCGCGTCCTATCACACTAAGTAGTATGCCAATATCTGCCGGTTGTGTACACTACGACTGTTAGTGTCGTAATATGTGGTTTGGAACGCTGTCTGTCATTAGCTTTTGACAGTTGTCTAAAAATACTGTACTTGTCTACAATAATAATTAGTTTGTATATGGTAGCTGTTAAAAGCGCATGAAAAGCGCCAACTCATTTAACGGTGACTGCTTCGTAAACGTATAAGTAAGTTAACTACAGAAACTAATTAGCTAAATAAAGGTTATTCTACTTATTTCTATCGAACGACCAAGCTTCGGTGTTAAGATTCTAAGTCGGCTTAACGTCATTTTTCGTTTTTTTCTTTAGAAAAAAATTTACTGAGATATTGATAGTACATTATGTGTATAGCAGCATTTGTAAACACTATATGATACAGTATGCAGTACAGATTTAGGAAAGGATATATTTTCATCGTTTTCAGTGTATAATATTTTTGAAATTTATTAGAAAAAAGAGTTTTTTTGTTGCACATCAATGATATAAGTCCAGCTAGCTACACAGTGGCTTAGTGATTAGCGCGTTTACCTTTCAGCACTGGGGATCCAGGTTCGAATCCCAATGTTGGTGAAGTAGCAATGTCCCATGATCTGCCCTGCGCCCAAAACGTACCCCCCCAACGAAATAATTCATTAATTCATTCATTATCTCCCGCTTTATCCTCTATTAAGGTCGTGGTGGGGTTCCCCATGCCCATCCAGTGGAGAACGTCTCGGGCGCTGGGCAGACACCCAGGACAGGGCGCCAATCCATTGCTGGGCACACACTCACACAGACACACTCTATATGGGGCAATTTAGAGAATTCAATTGACTTGATCCATGTTTTTGGACTGTGGGAGGAAACCAGAGAACCCGGAGCAAACCCACGCAGACACGGGGAGAACATGGAAACTTCACCCAGATGGAGATTCGAACCGGGAATCCCTAGCGCTGAGAGGCGAACATGCTGACCACTAAGCCACCATGCTGCCACAAAATAATTAGAATAATAAATAAGTTTGTGCCTGCAGCAACAATGCTTTTTTTTGTGTGAACACATGACAGATATACATACACGTGTGTTTTCCACACTTGTATATATTACGTTTCGTGGGTATGGAATATATATCTGGAAATTAATAAAATGAATAATTCCTCAATTAGATTTAAAATCTAAGAAAGAAAAGGATTTTATCTATTGCTTTCTAAAACTAGAAGGGGGCTGTATTAACAATTAAATGAACAATTTAAATGACCTATGTGACTGTCGCCAAAATTCTTTGACAACTTTGACAATGAGTTGGGAAATCATTAGTATATAAAGCATGAAAGACAAAAACATTTTGTGTGGCTTGCGGGGGTGTGAATGCTTGTGTTTATAATGTTATCATGATACAATCCAGATTGCCCGACAGATAAACATGTCCCAGTGTTGTAGTTTAATCTCTGAGGGTCGATATATTGAATTTCTCATCAATGTTTTTGTGACCTTCAATAGAGTTCACGCATGTTTTTATTTAGTCTTTCCATGTAATTATATATGAAAAGAAGGCTGTCCTTATTCATTTTGAATGCAGTATGCTGTAAATGACTGATTTTTTTTTAGGTGGAGAAACCAGAGTCCAATGTCGGTCATTACAGGCAGTAACCATGCAGCAGAAGAGGAACATCCAAATCATAGAATGGGAGGACTTAGACAAGCGCAAATTCTACTCTTTTGGCGTGTTCATGACCATGACCATACGTGCCACAGTCTATCCTGCTATGCTCATTCGTACCAGACTACAGGTGCAGAAAGGGACGTCTCTTTATACGGGCACCTATGACGCATTTAGAAAAATTGTACGAACTGAAGGAATACGGGGACTTTACAGAGGTTTTATGGTCAACACATTCACACTCATATCAGGCCAGGCGTACATCACTACCTATGAACTGGTTCGAAAGTATGTCTCCAATTACACTAAGGACAACACGTTAAAGTCCCTGGTGGCAGGAGGATCGGCATCGCTTGTTGCCCAGAGCATAACTGTCCCCATTGATGTGATCTCCCAGCAACTCATGATGCAGGGTCAAGGAGAGCATCTGACCCGTTTCAAAGTAAAAGTGACAGCTGGATCAACACGGACCGTCCCTATCGGTCAAACCAGAGACATTATGGCTCAGATATTTGCAGCGGATGGAATCCGTGGCTTTTATCGGGGTTATGTTGCATCTCTTCTCACATACATACCCAACGGTGCGGTCTGGTGGCCTTTTTACCACTTTTATGCAGGTAGGACTGTGTCCTCAATATAATTATGTACTTTGTGTTCTATATTTTGCATATTTTATCTTAAGTCTGGATTACTGATTGGTTTATTCTGTTCTATAATGAGCAGCACTACAAGAGGTTTTAGAGTGGATATTATTTGGGTGGTGGGTAATTATCCATGCTGCAGTAACACTGATGTGCTGGTGGAGGTGGCGTGAATTGTTCAGACACAGCAGTTCTGTATGGAACCTTTAAACACTGTGTGCACTCACTGTGCACTCTATTTGACATGTGTACCCTATTGGTTCACTTTGTAGGTGTAAAATCAGATACAGTAGATTAATCCGTTGTACATTTTGTGTTTGTGTGGCTGAATATCTTTGTGCAGCTGGAACACCTCAGTGGCCTTACTAATCCACCTACCAATTTTGCTGATCCACACACAACAGTGTAACACACTAACATACCAATATTATTATTATTATTATTATTATTAACAGGCTGTCTGATGTCTTTCAAGTGATTAGCTTAGTTTAGTGCACATCTTCAGTTTTTTTTAAGCCTAAACTATTAAATTGTCTGTATTAGATTGCAAACTATGTTTATGTTTTGACCACCATAAGGTAAAATTTGTTTATTTTAGCCTAAAGGCAATATCTTCTTCACAGAACAACTGTCCAAACTGGCTCCGAGTGACTGCCCACACCTAGTACTGCAAGCTATGGCTGGACCGTTAGCAGCTGCTACTGCCTCTACTGTCACCAATCCCATGGATGTGGTCAGAGCCAGGGTTCAGGTAATTCAGTGACCGCATGTAACATCTTGGTATGGTACTTGATCAGTGAAATTTATCAATCACCGTGATATTTTTGCTCATTTTGTGGGGGATTTGGTGGGGACAGTCCCCTCTGCGTCTATGACTTAAAATACTGTCATTGAGTAGTTATGGCAGCAGGAAGGCAATGAGTGTCTTTGTAGTGTGGAGTTTGTTGTTTAAGTTTGTCTGGGTTTGTCTGTGTTCTGCCCAACAAGGACTCAAATTACCAACTGCAACCCTAATTATTATAATCAACAAAATGAATGACCTCAATTATAAAACCTACATAAATAATACATACAGTACATTCTGTTTCAAAAATCATCTTTACATTATGCAGGATGTAAATACATCAATGAATCAAGAACTTAATTTACTCACTCATTCATTCATTCATTATCTTCCGCTTTATCCTATATTCGGGTCGCGGTGGGGTTCCTCATGCCCATCCAGGGGAGAACGTTTCGGGTGCTGGGCAGATACACCCAGGACAGGGTGCCAATCTATCGCTGGCCACACACTCACACACACAGACACGCACACAAACATACTCTACATGGGGCAATTTGGAGAACTCAACTGACTTGATCCATGTTTTTGGACTGTGGGAGGAAACTGGAGAACCCGGAGGAAACCCACGCGGACACGGGGAGAACATGGAAACTCCACCCAGATGGGGATTCGAACCGGGAATCCCTAGTGCTGAGAGGCGAACGTGCTAACCACTAAGCCACTGTGCCGCCCTAACTTAATTTACTGTTCATTAAAATTTGTATGCTTAAAAAAACTACCAAATATTGTTACAAATAAAAATAATTACAAATATTAGTTCTTGGTAAAATGATCCCCAATTTTAATACTCTAATACTTTAAGCCTGTTTCATATTATGCAACCTGCCCCAGACCCAAATAGTCTGGATCTAGTAATTTTGTATTAACAAAGATGTATCTGATTTATTCTGGCTGTAACCATATGTCAGTGGGGTCAAAGCCACCTGAATACCCACTTTGCAATTTGCTGAGATCTAAGCAAATCCCCAATGTGTTACAAGGCACAGGGCCAAATGTCATTATTTCTACTTGATTTGCATTCAGCAATACAATACAATGTCCTTAAAATAGCTTATGTTATAGTTCACTGTCCAAGTACTTTACCCGCTCTGCATACTCTGAAAATTATGAGATTTATTAATTGTATGTGTGGTAATCAGGTAAACATGCAGTTTTAACAGCTGTGCTTGATGGTTTTACAAATGTGTTATACTAATTGAGTCGTTAGTAAAATAAATGTCTTGTCAACACCGACAGGTTGAAGGCAGGACATCAGTCATTGAGACGTTCAAGGAGCTGCTCAGAGAAGAAGGATTTTGGGGGTTGACCAAGGGCCTGTCTGCTCGCATCATATCCTCTGCACCAACAGCAATAGTCATGGTAGTTGGTTACGAAACCCTGAAAAGAATTAGCCTCCGACCTGAGCTGGTGGATTCCAGACACTGGTAAAGGAGGACCTGAAGTGTTTTAGCATTCATGTCGGTGACTCTGTCTGTGTGCAGCTTTAATTTTCAGATTATTCCTTTCCCCTGAATTTCATTTTGTCACGAATGCATTCTGGGATTCTATCAGTGTAATTCAATATTGTATATTTTTTTATTATTTATTTTAAATGACCAAATATGGTGGACTGCATGGGTCTTTTAACTGACGGTGTGCTGGTGAGATGATGGGATACGGTAGAGATTCTAAAAATGACACATACAGGATGTTGGACTTTTATTGAAAAGAATTAGAACTTTGAAATGTGCTAAACTTGCACATGTGGATTGCATCACCACCTGTATGCTGACACTAATTCTGGTATTTTAACAAATATATTCACATATAAATGTTAAAATTAGAAACATTTCCTTAATGTAATAATAAAAAAAAATAATATTGATATATATTATGGAAGGCATCATCTAACGTCATCAGATGCTGATCATCTGTATTTTAATGTATTGCTTTATTTAGATCATTATTATTTTTATTTAGAATTTTTATTTACACCAGGCGGTGCTTGCCATCAATCGATTTATTAATTAACAATATAGCATTAATGATTTGGATCATTAGTTAAACCTTAATTGAAGTTATTTGCATGTGTACATGATATGGACAAAGGTACTAGGACACATCTCTAAATATAAATGTATATAAAATTAAGCATCTTGATATGCGTTTTTAGATTAATTTATGCTTTTGATTTTGTGGAAACATTATGGGGAAGGCCCAGGGCAAGGTGCATTTTAGTTAAGGTACCAGCCTTGTGACCTGAAGGTCCCCAGCAAGTACTATGGCTGAAGTGCCCATGAGCAAAGCACCTAACCCAAATATACAAGGCTGCCCTCCACTATGGGCATGTGTGCTCACTTAACTAGTGTGTGTATATGTGTTTCACTGCACAGATGGGTTAAATGTGGAGGACACAAGTAATCACAGTAGGCAAAACAGATCACTAGCAGTTTAGAGTAGAGACTGCATCAGTGCCTATTTCTGTGCCCAACAGAAATGGTTACAAACAATACAGTCATGGAGCAATTTACCCATCAGCAAGTATTAGGAATGTGGAAGGAAGCTAAATTACCAGGAGTAATCCCATACAGGTACAGGGAAGAGATTTATTTAATCCAACATGGAATAAAACTGAGGGACTTCCTACTTTGAGATAAAGACACCACTGTGCTGCCTCCAGTGAAAGTTTCATTAATGCATAGTTGGGCAAGTTTGGTGTATACAAACTTAACTTGCAGATGTGGTTGTCATCAGGGAATGATGTCTTGAAAGCGCCTGTATATGATAAATGGTTGTCCCAATACTTTTGTCCATATAGTGTATATGTTTTTACATAACCATAAACATGGCGTGGCAGATTTATACATGATATGCAAGGGTTTTATTAAATTACAAGGTTGCATTTGTTGAAAGTAAAGAAGCAGTGTGTAATGTTCTAATTTAGTATGCTCCAGCATCCACACAATGATTATTTGATCAGAATAAATTCTAAAGCAATCAAAAGGTTTCTTGCATGCTTCTCAGGAAGCTGGCCAATTGAGTATATAAGGACATATCAAATGTGTAGCTCACCCTGCGGCCCACCATATCTGCAGTCTGTTGTATTAAACGGGAATTGCTGCTCAGGTGTGTGGGGAACTCGGCCTTGGTTAAGTGCATTACTGTTAAATGTTCTTGAAAATATATATATATATATTTTTTTTTTTTTGGTGCAGACTTAAGTGGGAAATGAAGCCTTTTTGAGATACTGAACTGGTACCAATCTCAACATTTCTTTATTGTGTACTGTATTGAACAAGTATTGTGCTCCTCGGTTATTTCTTTGTGTGTAGTGTGTCTTTATTTAGAAGTAAAACACACAAGATCAAGAAAACTTGTGTAGTCTACAGATTAAATTATAAACTGACAACTACATTGTAAATAATATTAATTTAAAATAAACTAAATGTTGGTGTGCTTTAATTTTACATTTCAGTATGACTCAGATTCAGTTATTATTTGAAAGAGAAAAGTGTATCTCTTTGCTTCAAGGACATGTCAAGTACTATTTTGAATCTACAGAATTGCTTTCGAGATTCAGGTTTACCTCAGCATGATTGCATTCTATGATCACTGCAGATTTTTCAGCTGGATATCCTGTGAAGCTTCTGTTGTAGTTCATTACAGCACTGCTTGATTAGGTTCAAATTTGGAGAGGTTGGAAACTCACGCAAATCATTTTGGAAAGAGTTTAAACAATTTGTGACACTATTCAAATTTGTAAGTTTTGCTCAAACCTGAAAAGTGCCATCTTTAAAAAGGGTCATCTTTAAAGAATACAAAGGGACACCTCTGATCTTCCTTTAGTTGCAGGTTATTGAGGTTTTATTTTCAAGTAGATTTAGCAAATAATCTGAAGATATCAGTTTGCTTAGGTTTAATCAGATCAGAC
This sequence comes from Corydoras sp. C115, assembly GCA_019802505.1. NCBI lineage: Eukaryota > Metazoa > Chordata > Actinopteri > Siluriformes > Callichthyidae > Corydoras > Corydoras sp. C115. Next base: position 2,593,957 of record JAFMOC010000037.1, on the reverse strand, counting down.
TGAATTCTATTAAATCAGCAAGAATTAGATTAGATCAGTCAGAATCAGATTAGATCAGATTTGCATTAAAATAAGCAATAGAGAGACTGCATTACTTACAGCAGAGTGTAAACATATTGTTACTATATGTTAACTATAATGATAATCAAGGACAGTTAAGAATGGCAACATTTCCACTTACATTTTTATTATACACTCTACAATATAAATTGCATCATCAAATTAATGTCCAAATAATTTAAATTGCATAACCCTCAAACTAGGCGGCACGGTGGCTGAGTGGTTAGCACATTCACCTCTCAGTGCTAGGGATTCCCGGTTCGAATCCCAATCTGGGTGGAGTTCCCATGTTCTCCCCGTGTCTGCGTGAGTTTCCTCCGGGTTCTCCGGTTTCCTCCCACAGTCCAAAAACATGGATCAAGTCAATTGAATTCTCCAAATTGCCCCATATGGAGTGTGTCTGTGTGAGTGAGTGTGTGCCCAGTGGTGGATTGGCGCCCTGTCCTGGGTCTATCTGCCCAGCACCCGAGATGTTCTCCCCTGGATGGGCATGGGGAACCCCACCGCGACCCTAATAGAGGATAAAGCGGGAGATTTGAATGAACCCTCAAACTAAAACAGTCACATAACTATGCAAGCAACTGATTTCCAGTGGATAAATAAGTCATTTAAATACTGAAATACTTTTAATTCCACATTTAAATTAATGTTGCAAATGTCCATTTCCATACCAGTTGTGTCTTGACTGTGACATGAGTGATCTCCTGGGTTTTAGCTGTCTGCTAAAGATTCCTGTTCATTTCTCTGTTCACAAACTTTTCACATGCAGGTCTGCAGGTCTTATGGCTGCTGCAGGAAATGCAGGATCTCACCTGCCACTAACACCCATTCATTCTCGCTCTGCCCCCTGCCGGCTGGGAAATGACCTACGAGTGAGTGTATGTGAATTGTTCCATGAGTAAATGTCTGAGTGGCGTAACAGATACTGTTAATAAATGGTTCAACACAAAATTTTACAAACATTCCTTCATTATCTCCCACTTTATCCTCTATTAGGGTCGCGGTGGGGTTCCCCATGCCCATCCAGGGGAGAACATCTCGGGCGCTGGGCAGATAGACCCAGGACAGGGCGCCAATCCATCGCTGGGCACACACTCACTCACACAGACACACTCTATATGGGGCAATTTTTGAGAATTCAATTGACTTGATCCATGTTTTTGGACTGTGGGAGGAAACCGGAGAACCCGGAGGAAACCCACGCAGACACGGGGAGAACATGGAAACTCCACCCAGATGGGGATTCGAACAAGGAATCCCTAGGGCTGAGAGGCGAACGTGCTAAACCACTAAGCCTGCTTCAGAGCTTTCCAAATACATCTGTAAGAATATAGTTCATTTTGTCACCGGTACAAATATTACTGAAAAGAATGTTATTGAAAAATTATCTAAAAAGTTGAAGTTCAAGTAATTTATTTATAGAGCGCTTTTTACAACAGTACATTGTCACAAAGCAGCTTTACAGAATGAAAAGCCTTTAAACCCCCAAAGAGCAAGCCGAGGCGACAGTGGCAAGAAAAAAAACTCCCTTTTATGTGTTATTCAAGGAAAAAACCTTGGAAGGACCAAGACTCAGTATACATTCATAGAAAACTAAAAATTAATCTATATTCAGAAGTTAAACCGTTATAATTTACAGTTGTACTTCCTTTAATGTACAGTAGAGGGCACATAGACTGCGTCTGTGAATTGTCAGTCACGTGACACACACACCAGCTGCACTGTTCTCGCTCTGTTGGACGTGAACGTTATATAGTACGTTATTTGTATGTACTGCAGCCAATTGATCAAAATAAACAATACTAAGTCTTGTCTTAAGTACTAATGATATTTAAACGCTATGAAGCTTCAGGCATGGACTAATGAAGCTTATTATCTATTTAGAAAATGTTTAATATGATGCATTATTTGTTTTATTGAAAATTATGTTTCTGGTGAGGCGGCATGGTGGCTTAGTGGTTTAGCACGTTCGCCTCTCAGCGCTAGGGATTCCTGGTTAGAATCCCCATCTGGGTGGAGTTTCCATGTTCTCCCCGTGTCTGTGTGGCTTTCCTCCGGGTTCTCCGGTTTCCTTCCACAGTCCAAAAACATGGATCAAGTCAATTGAATTCTCAAAATTGCCCCATATAGAGTGTGTCTGTGTGAGTGAGTGTGTGCCCAGCGATGGATTGGCGCCCTGTCCTGGGTCTATTTGCCCAGCGCCTGAGACGTTCTCCCCTGGATGGGCATGGGGAACCCCACCGCGACCCTAATAGATTATAAAGCGGGAGATAATGAATGAATGAATGCTTCTGGTGTGAACTGTATTCAGTAATTTTCTTTCTTCCTAAGCCATTACATTTTTTTCCAGTGTCAAGCCTTACAATTAGCTGATTACTTAAATTGCAATGCAGGTAAAATGTGCTGAGTCAGTTTGAAATCTCTTCTCATCTCATTATCTTATGCTTAATACTATTAACTTCGTTAAGGTTCGTAAGTGGTGTGAGGGGTTCCCGTGTTGAAGGGAGAGGGGTCCCCGTGCCCATTCAGGAAAGAACATTTTGGGCACTGGGCACATAAACCCAGGACAGGGTGCCTATCCATCCCTGGGCACACACTCACAGGAACACAGTGAATAGGGGTAATTTAGAGAAGCCAGTTTACCTTGAATCCATGTTTTTGAACTGTGGAAGGAAACTGGAGAAAACCCAAGTGGATACAGAGAGAACATGTAAACTCCACCCAGATCAAAATTTGAGCCTGGATCCTCAGCACCGAGAAGCGAACTGTGCTACCCTGATAGAAAATGTTTATTTATATTAGTTTAAGAATAGAACACAAATGTGTCATAATTGGTTATTTTGACAATATTTAAGATCAAAAAATAAAACTTCATAATGTTACCTTTAACATTTATTATTGCTAATTTCCTTTACATGTTTTAAACAAGTTTAAAGTTTAATATTTTGCAAATTTATGAATGAAACATATAAAGACATAATACATTACACACTGTAATTGGCATGACATTGGTCTTCTATCTTCAGTGTATACCTAAACATAAAAAAATCTTTTCAAGTGCATGTGAGCAATGGGAAACTCTGGCCTGGGTCTCTGAGCAACTCCAGGCTCCTGTGGTGCTGTTTTATGAAATTGTCTCAGCCTGTTTAATGAATGCACGCTTTTTCCTGATTTAGAGCTTGCAAAGAACTCACTTGTTCTGTTGTTCTGTGGGAGAGTGTAGAAAGTGTGCTTCTCAAACCCTTACCGTGTCCAAGTCTGTAAAAGCTGTCAGTACATCTGAGGGAAGAAAGTGCACTTCTTAATGGTTAGCCTAAAACTAATTAATATGTAAACAAATGCAATGTGTACAAGCAGAAGAATTTTTAAAATGGCATTTACATCGCCTGTCAGCGCTGGGGATCCAAGTTTGAATCCCAATCTGGGTGGGTTTTCTCCAGTTTCCTCGCACAGTCTAAAAACATGATGAAATGGAAGATAAAATAAGATGAGATTTCTTCCTCTCTACTGATTAGTTTTTACACAGATCATGTTTGATTATTATCACAAAATAATTGAAAAAATGAAACATGCACAAGTCATATTTTTTTTTTCAAATATCCTTAAAACAGATCTTTATCTTGGAGACTTTTCTTTTAATGAAGTTTTTGGACAACATATGAGATTTCTGACTCTCTTTTTTCATACTTAATGTAATTAACAAAGGCACAATAAATTCATAAATAATTTTTTCTTATACATGTGTTAATTTTAGCTGTTAAACTATTTATTATCCTTTCATCATTCTAGTGTAGACATTTTAAGCCTAATGAACTCACCTAATCAATATTTTGTCAGCCATTTGCTCTTAGTGATGCCCAAGGCCTAAGCACTCACTAGAAATTCTGTAGACTGCCTTAGATAAAAAAAAGGTTTGGACAATGAATAAACATTCCAGAAATAAAAGTGACAATTTAACTCAAAAGCTGATTAAAACTAGTCTTTCGTTTTTCTTGATCTGGAACAAAACAGTTGTGCTCTTTTGTGCAGGACTCATTTCTTTCAGGACATACAGGATACTATAAATTTTCTACGGGATTGAGCACTGGATAAATACCTGTGAATCCAATTAAACACTAATATTATTTTAGCTATTGACAATAAACAATAAAGCTGTGTCCATATGCTTCAGTATTTATGTTAATTATAATTTAAACAGTTGTCACAGAAGGTCGGGTCTCTTTTTTGCCGCTAGGTGATAATGTCACTCATTAGTTAGTGATGGCCTTGTGATTAAATCTGTTTTGAGTAAATTAGGCATGCCATGGCCAGATGAGCTCCTGGTGGAAGAAAATAACAGAAAAAAAGTGATGCCATTTTAAATGAATAATACAAATAAAATAAATACAACAACTTATCTACTTATTTACTTCAACAAAGTTGTAAAACCTTTGGCAGTTGTAGCAATTGTAGTACATTTTCCTCACAGCAAATCCACTTCACTTTTTTAAAAGGAAATAAATAAAGCACGGAACATCTAAAGATCTAAACCAAGCCTGCTGATTGATGGAACCCACAGCAGCTGATGAGGGTGGATATGTGCTTAGATGGTGCTTTTTGTTTCCTGGGCCCTTCCTGGGGGAAAGACAAAGTGCTCCCCAGTCTCGTCCAACATTAATTATCAAGTCCTGTCCAGAAGGTACTTTGTCAAGGAGATTAATGAAGTACCGTCACTAAAGGAACAAATCAGACAGGGGAAAAGGAGGGGCCGATGCTCTCTCTCTCTGCTTTTTCTCATTCCTTCTCAGCCTCTCTTTTTCTTTTAGTTTTTGCTTAGGGGCCCGTTGGAACTCCTCTATGATGGTGAGGTTGGGCCCATGATGAATCATTTATCATTTGAAAATACATTAATGAATTTCGATATTGCCATAAGGCTATTTACCAACAATATATTAACTGATCTAAGTTTTTTATTTAAACAATAAACACTTTGCTGATTGACTGCTTGCTTTATTTAGACCATAGTATCCGTGTTAGTGCCTTAAAACAACCAATAGACAATATAATCTATATGTTTATAACATAAATAGGAAATTGAAACAGAGCAGAACTCTATATTCTCATACATTCAAATATATTAGTATAATTTACTTGTTGTTATAAAATTGTTCTAAATAAGTTGAAACCAGCTAACAATGAGTTGTCAGTTATTTATTTGATGCAATCTACATCCAAACAAGTGTGTAAAAAAGAGGACATTAAAAAGAACAGGGATTCGTGAGCCTGTGCATCAGTCTGTGAAAGAGGGAGGGAGCTGTGACACTCATTTGTGCACAGATTTTTTACCAGTGGTCCAGATGAGAACAGCACACTGAGCTAGAGAAGGGCGGCTCGACTGTGAAAGCGTGGATGAGAAGGCTGAAATACAGAAAGGAAAATTGCTAATTAGATAACCTAGATATTACCTTCAGAAAGAACCCACCTTCAGGCAATTTCATTATTTTTGTCAAGTGAATCATTGTTGGAAAAAAATGCCTAACTTTGCTGGAAGCTGGAAGATGAAAAGCAGTGAAAATTTTGAAGAACTCTTGAAAGCTCTTGGTAAGTAACAGACTATTTCTTTTTCTACTTTTACTCATTGGATCTGCATTCAGGAGGCTTTGATCACATGGTGTCATTTGTTTCCATTGCTTGTCCTCTTGGTTTTTCAGGAGCATAGTCAGGGATTAAGTAGTGTGAAGAGTAAATCACTATTATCCCCAGCCTGTTGCACCGCCTTTTGCAGCTTCTTTGTTTCTTTGGTGGCATGTTTCATTCTTATTTAAATTTTTGAAATTCAAAACATCCTTGGGAAGTTGGGTTTAATAAATAAGAAAACTGCCCTTTTTAAAGATTTAAATAGTAAATTTGTTAAAATTTAAATAATTATAATAAATAAAAAAAATATATAGGGAGAGAGAGAGAGTCCTTTGTTGTTTTGTGGATAGTAAAATCCAAACTGAGTCATAAAACAAACAGACTTCTGCCCAGTTTAACCATTACACTCAGGCATTTTGGGTTGATGACTAAAAACACAAGCTTGTAAAACGTTTTATATACAAAACCGATTAAATTAAGAAAAGAAAATGAAGGTCATCGTTCCAAACTACACCCATTGTGGCTCGCCACATTTTTAAAGCTTTTTTTACAAGAATCACATTTTAAAGAATTAAATTGTCTTTGTGCTAACCCATAATAGTTGAGAATACAATGCCAGACACTTTTTAAGCTGTTGCTTAAAGTAAAGCTGTGTTAGAGAACCAACATGGTGGTAATTAAAGGCAGAGAGATTTAATGCAGAAAACAAAGCCAAAAGCCATGACATTCCTTCCAGTCAGCGCCTTGTCATTGAATCGTCATATTGGTAACATCTGCTGATAACAATCTGCCCTGTGGTGACTTGATGACTCTGTATCCAGAATTGTACATATACATACCATTAGCATATGGCAGACAAATGTGTATGCATCATACAACAAAGCTGGGAAAAATTGTCTATAACACCACATCTTAATTTTATTTACAGTCATTCAAATAACTGCATTATTATTAAGCAATTGGCTCACAAAAATACAGTGCTATTTCTTCTTTATTAAGAAAAAATCTCCGTCTATTATTTTTTTTGCATAGTAATCGGGTCGCCCTTGTCATATTGTCTTTAGTGACTAACTGGTGTACAAATTAAAATATACTCTTTGCATGCTAAACACACACAGGTTTCAAATTTCACACTGAAAAGGATTTAAATATAGCATGACCATTATATATATTATTAAATCTACTATAATAAACTGATGTTACTTTATATCATACTATCAGGGGTAAATGCCATGCTAAGAAAGGTGGCCTGTGCAGCAGCCTCTAAGCCATCAGTTGAAATTCGGCAGAACGGAGAACAATTTTACATAAAGACCTCCACTACCATCAGGACCACCGAGATCAACTTTCAGATTGGGCAAGAGTACAACGAAGAAACTGTAGATGGTCGCAAATGCAAGGTAATTATTTATTTCTCTTTAAGCACTCTTCTGTTGAGCTGCCATAAGGAAGTTCTGGTGCTTTAATAACAGAAGTCACAATTCCAGTTATATGAATATCTCATCAAGATCAGTGGTTTTGGAACAATATGTTTGGGAATAAAGATTTTTCTGTTTTACTAGAAAACATCTGTGGGGATTTGGGACATTAAAAGATCAAAGCCAAAGAAATGGCCAGTATAGTGCACCACTGTGGTTAAATAGGTCCACTGTGAAATGGATTAAATAGACAATAACTCCACATCTGAATCACAATTTAATACTATTGCATATTTAAAAATGAGCTGTATTTAACAGTAATCTCTTTAGTATTTTAAATAAGGAAGTGAAACAGTATTATAATTATTTCTTATTATTGTTTAACAAAATAATATAATCTCTTATAAACTCATCCAGACTATAAATTTAGACATTCTACTTTCCTAATAATGTTCCACATTGCTTTGGGAATTTTTTTTTTTTCTGTAGTAAAAGGCAATGCTTTAAAATGACTAGTGCACTTAAACCTACCAGATTTACAATATAAATTCAAATTCTAAGATTTATAACCAGGGACATTTTTTGTCACATGTGGCTCACACCACAAGGGGGCCACCTGCACTGTTACCCATCTTTACTTAAAGTTAACAGTTTACATACTTACTAAATGTCTACTGTTTACAAACTCACCAAGTGTTTACTGCGTACTGTCTGTTGCACTCTTTCCTTTCCATTACTTGAATGTTTACTGTACTGTGTATTGTCCTGTATTTATTGTGATCCTTGTGTTTGCACATGTGCACTTTATGTTCGTTGTGTAGTAACTGTTATGTGTAGCACCTTGTTCCTGGAGAACACTGTCTCGTTCCACGTATAGTGTACAGTACTTTATATTGATGGAATGACAAATAAAACACTTGAATACTTGAAATACTTGAATAAATAGATAATTTAGAAACCTAGCCAATAAAATTTAGGAAAACCACAATTGACTTATCTTAAGAATATTTCTTTCAACGGACAATACAAGTGTGTGTCATCTATTTTGCCTACTGTATTTACACACAGAGGAATTTGTCCTCACATTTACCCCATCTGTGCAGTGAAACACACACATATACACACACTGAGTGAAGTGAGCACACATGCACAGTGTATTGGGCAGCCCTGTACATACCATACACAGAAGCAATTTGGGTTAGGTGCCTTGCTCAAGGGCACTTCAGCCATAGAACTTGGTGGGATCAGGAATCGGAAATAATGTCCATTACATACCTAAATGAAACACATGCTTTTTTGATGAAGTCTCATGGTGGAACCTTCAGGTCACAAGGCCAGTTCCTTAATCAGCCTATGACTGTCACAGACCCCACCAGTTATAATGTATGGAATAATTTAACCAGATCTCTCTAAGGTTGACCTGTTCAGTATTACTTGCTGCTACACACAAATAAACAAGTTATTTTTCACAGAACAGAAAAAATGTGTTTAGATTGCACAGCTTGATTTGTTTTTTATAGCACCTCGCAGGACAGTTGCTATGGATGTGAAAAACATACCATCAAAGAAACTAGGAAAGGCGTGTCTTATTTATTTTCATGGATAAATCAATGCATCACTGTTCCACTGACTAGCAGAGGTCATGAATGAGAGGTATGAAATATCTGTTCTGTGAGTTCTCATACTGCTTATAATAGAATGTTCACCTTCTTTCTAGAGCTGTCAACAAAGAATCCAGTGTGGAATTATCTCTTTCTTTAAAACATCTTTGTAGTGCTTGTCCAAAACAGCATACTAGATTTTTCCTCAGTAGTAAATTTTGGAAGGCATTGCCAGCCTTCGCTGATATTGCATTAAAATTAAACTTGGCACATCTATCCTGCTAGCTGCTCCAGGAACTGCAGATAGTGGATCAAGGTTCACTGACCTTACCATAGCCAGTTTGTACATTTTTAAAATGTCTTTCTCTTTCTCTGTTCTGCAGTGAGACAGGCTCTTCTACAATCTATCAAACATGCAGAACATGAATTGGAGTAACAATTCAAACACACTATAATGACAATGTTTGAGTCATAATTATATATTAATCTTTTTTATAATTAATGGAACATGATTTAAAATAACATATGGTATATGACACTCTGATACAAATGTGAATCGGTCAGGGGTGTGCATTATTGACAATTAAGTGACGGATGGGCATATGGCTCAGCCAATCAGATTTATGGACCGGTCCCCAAATGAAACACATGATTTCTGTAAACACGTGTTGATAAAAGTTTCATGTAGTATTGAATAAACAATGTTCTTTAAAATCTTAGTTTGGATGGCATCATACAACTATAATAAATAAAGTTATTCTTTGTTATTCTTGAAAGTAACACAACTGCTTTACTGTCTTATTACTTCCTTTTAGATCAAGATGTAACAATAACAGACATATTTGCCAAAGATCGCTTGGCTTGAAGATCACTTGAATATGATATTCTTGAACTCAATAAAGATTGAAGTAAATGTGGAACAACTCTCTTTCTTCAGTTGTTATTTCCTGACATATGCACAACCTGCAGACCTTCTATGAGCTTAATCTATCCCTCTTTTTTTCTGCTTTTTTACTGCTATTGCAGTAGGACTCAACTTGCTAAGACAGCATTACTTTATTAATTGCACATTTTATAAAAGCATAATATATATATATCTTCATTTACTATTTGAATTATTGTGTTTTATATTTTAACCCCAACTTCTAGTGGACATATGCCTTTAGGCCCTTCACTTAGTTCTTTTTGCATATTCTTTTGCTGCACTACAATTGTAACAATTGTAACAATTTTCTAATTGCCTTATACACAAAACATGTAGCATAAATTTGATGTTAAAGTTGTTCAAATATAGTGTAATAAAAAATGACATAGAACATAACAGTCCAGAAACTTCATCAAAGATGAACATCTAATGTTACGGCATGACTGGTTTAAAACACTAAACAAAAAGGGGAAGGTTGCCAACCAAAATGTCCAACAAGGAAAGTTTTTAACATTATTTTCCAGTTTATTTTCAGTAGTATGTGTTTACATTTGCAGTGCAAGAAAACATCCCATCAGGAAAAGAAAAAAAAATATTACACTGTTAGATTGATGGACCATGTTGCCATAGAGGACATGCATTAATGATTCTGCAGGCTGTGAAAAGTTCAGAAGCCCCAGGTGGGATTTCTTGTGAGCATTATGGAGGAAGAAATATTGCTGGGACTTGCATCCACACTGTGATGATATTGCAGAGCCAACTGTGACTCTCTCCTCTACTCAGCACTCAGATAAATCATACACTTATATCAAAGTCTTAAAAACCATTGATGTGCTGATTAAATATGTGTATTATAATTTCAGAAGTCGTGATTCTGACTTTGCAGGGGCCAAAGATTTATGCCATAACCAATTTGTAGTGTGCTGCTTTATTTTTTCTAAGTGGAACTAATCTTGGTTATTTCCAGAGTCTGGCTACATGGGAAAATGAGAATAAGATTTCCTGCAAGCAGACTCTGTTAGACGGAAATGGACCAAAGACATACTGGACACGAGAACTAAGAGGGGACGAACTGATCCTGGTAAGAAATTTCTGGATATTAATAAAACAAAGTCTGTTATCTGTAATCATGCAAACCGCGTTGAATGTGAACTGATTTATACATGTACATTTAGTCATTTAGCAGATGCTTTTATCCAAAATGATTACAAAGCATGCACAGGGTTGGCCACAGCATTCATGGATCATTGAATATTAAGGGACTTGCTCAAGGACCCACATCGTTAACTTCAGTGGCCCTGGGATTTGAACCCACAGATTGATAGTCTAGCACCCGAACAACTGAGCTACCATGCCCTTTAGACTTTTATACACAAGCCTCCTGAATTAAGCAATTTTTTTTTATTAATAACTATTTATTATATAATATTTATCATTATATAATATAAAGGATGATATTATATAACTTAAGACTTTTAAAAAATGCATAAATGTTAATTTATACATGAATTGTCTTTTACGCTGAAAATCATTTATTAGATTATTTAATTGTTTTCTATAGTTTGAGCTTTTAAAACTTTTGCACTAGTTATTCTGACAGTAATGCTAATACTGTTTAAATTTCAGGCAAATATAATTTAAAGTTTTTTTTAGAAGTTAATAAGTATTTCAGTTTTTTTTTTGTCTCTGTAATAAACCAGACTGATGGACATTCCTAACTTTACTCTATTTAAAAATTCTAATGTGAACTGCTGTATTTTTATTGTTTATTAAACTACTGTAATACACAACATAAATTCTATCTTGTATCAACTGTATGATTAACATTTCATTAACATGACAAAAACATTTACAATTATGTATACAACCAAAAATAATTTAAAGTAAACAAGTAATTTGTCAGTACCAGTCAAAGGTTTGGACACCAATATTGCTCCAATATATATTTTCTCCACTTACCATTTAGATGGAGTTTGTGGGTTTTAAATTACAGACTGTAGTACATCCGTTATTATTATTATTATTATTATTATTTTTTTGTTAATTCTCTTTTGGTTCTCTGCCCTCTTTTGATCAGGAGCATCACATAATTTGGCTGATGTATTGTTTATTATCAGTTCTGCAGTGACACTGAGGCGGTGAGGGAATTTTAGTGCAGCAGTGCTGCTGTAGTTTCATTTAAACACTTCAGTGACACTGCTGGGATAGGAATACTGCACCAACCAAACAATACCTACTCTGTGGTGCTACTGTTGAGGTCCTAACCATTAGAGAATGAATTAAAGGGGGCTAACACAGTACATAATGCAGTCCACAAACAGATGGGATGGACTACAGTCTGGAATTGTAGAAGTCCATCTTTATTGTAAGTGGAATTGATAAGATGGACAATAAGTGGAACAAATGGTGTATCCAAATGTTGGAATGGTAATGTAGATATAATGGAAAGTAAAATAAAGCAAAGTTAATGCAGAAATACTTGCAGTTTATTATTGTAATGTTTCGTGTTGAGTAGGCTTTAGGTTTTAGGGTACACTGATCCACGGCCGCTCCCCATGGTCTATCTTAAACATAAGGTAGTGGTTAAGGCACATTGCACTCTGCACTGTGAGCTCACAGCTCGCCCTCATCATAAACACCTCTTTGATTCCTCCTGTCTGTTGGATAAAATACAAGTATGCGTCATGGGTCAGTGTCTGGCCCGTTTGCATTTATAGACCAGATGGACATCAGGAAATGGGACTGAGAACTAAGGCAGGGATTTTTCTTGCTGAGCATTTTAACTGTTACTGCTTGGCAGGTCCTTGAGGATATTAAACATGTCCTTCATTACGTGAAGTGACTGCATTTGGGTAAAGGTGTTTCAAATTGTACACCATAGGTGGGATGTCTGTGAAATTTTAAATTCACAAGGTTTTGCCCTACAGCGCCCTATCTATATTTGAACCTGATGCTGAATAACAGTCTGAATTCATCAGACAGATGCAGTTATTACTGCTCTGGTTGTTAAAGTCAGGAGCAAACATCCATGGAGGAATGTAATTATTGCTAAGGTAAAGCAAGAAATGGAAAAGTACAAATTCTGTTTTGGAATCTTAAACATTTAAACTTTAACTTAAACTTTAATCAGACTTTTTTATGCATCCATCATCTTATTTACTGAAACATTGTTTATAACAATCAAATGTTAAATATTATAATATTATGTACATACATATTAAGAGATAACGGGTATTAATTTAGCATGTACTATATAGTGATTTACTTTTTTTCATAGTTTATTTATTTAATATTTTATATATATATATATATATATATATATATATATATATATATATATATATATATATATATATATATATATATATATAATATTAATATATAATATTTAATGTTGTGACTTTTATATGATATTATTAATATATATTTTCAAATCCCTCTATGACAACCTCACAGCAAAGACAGGACCACTTCAGTATTTCCTTTGCTCACACATTATGATTCACTGATAAGACATTCTTTGGTTGCCTCAGGAAATGCTGTATGTACTGTACCTACATGTGTGCAGAACCTGATATATCACAGCATTGCCTTTGGGTTGGCAACATGTGTTTGTCAGTAAAAATGCAGTCCACATCAAAGTCATTCTTAGCTTGTGGGGAAATGAGACTGCTGAGAACACGGACGGATAAATAAGATCCGGAACATTTAACATATCATCAAGAGGAAATTTAATTATTCCCGAATAGCCGTGTCATAACCATTTGAATCAAACCAAAATCTCATGAAAATGCCTATTTGTATTTCTGCACATACCATTCTACTGAAACCACCAAAACAACACAAGCATTTAAGCTAATTTGAAACAGATTCCAAAACAAAAATATACAATGAATAAAACAAAATATGTAATTGCTTTAAACTAGTTTCGTGCAACTTATATCTTTAAACACACTGTGCTGTGCTTGAGCTTAAACCGGAGTGTGTATTTAGTTCTACAGTACGTGTTCACACAAGTAATAAACAGTGTTACACTCACTAATGAGCCTCATATCATATTATCATATTCAATGAACATATGTCTTCTAAATTCCTTACAGTAATGTTTTGCAATTTTCCCTTCTTAATATGCTGGATGGGGCTTTTCAAGCCTCTTGTCCTGCACCAAGATGCAGATGTTGTGTGGCGCTGACAGCTGGAACTTACTCTGTTCCACTGTGACTGCTTTAAAAAAACAAAAAAACAATAAATGCTGGAATGAGCTGTGGAAATGCCTTTTCCCTTTGCTTTGGTTCTTTAAAATGATGTGGTCTTAGACATCAACCTTTGGTGGTGGTGGTGGTTAAGACAAATAGTGCACAGTGCACTCATTGACATTCTAGCAACCTTTCTCCTTCTCTCTCTTTCTCTCTCTCTATATATTTTTTTATATATATTTCTTTTTCTACAATTCATATATAGAGAGTTTTACTATTACTGTAGTCTATCTGTTTCTCTATCTATACTTCATTTTATTCTAATGAACCCAAGCATCTGCACTGTATTAGCAATGATGTGTCTGATTCACTATTGCAATGCAAAATTCAGAGTGATCCACCACCCAAAAAAGGCCTCTGTTTGCTAAGTGGAACTTATAAAATATACAATTCATATAGAAGCAACATGATAAACCTAATAAAGTGACCAGTGTGTGTAATAATTTATTGATACAGCGTACTTCATTGCAAATTGTACACCCAGCTCATTTATTTTTATAACTGTTGTAATGTTCTTGCGAGTATTTTCTTCTGCAAACCCATACAGTTTATACAAGCATTACAGTTTAAAGCTTTATAAAATATTCATTATGGTTTATAAAACTTGTCATGAGCCTTTTTATATTCATAGCTGTACATAACCACACAAAAGTGATATAAGAACATGCCTTAAGGCTTAATACACAAAGTGTCATAATGCATTATAAATTATATACTTTAAATGTTCATCAACTTATTATAGCGACCAGCAACATGAAGCCTTATGATGTTTGTGTTTAACGAACACTTTTCCTGAAAATGACTAATTTGAAAGCCTTTTTAAAGTGCTCATAACTGTTTATAGAACTCTACAAGCTCTCTTTACATGCATAAAGTAGTGTTGTGACTAAGACTGAGAGACTGCATACATATTGGTACATAATGACTTTTCAAACTATAAGTAAATTGCAATCATCTTGATTTAAGTAAGAATGTCTAAACATCCAACAAATAAATAGTTTTAATAAGTTCATATTATAATGCATTATGTCACGTTGTGTTCTAAAGCCTAATGTCAACTTATTATAACAATTTATGACTATGATTATGAACATCTATGTACATTTACAGGTGGCATGGTGGCTTAGTGGTTAGCACGTTCGCCTCTCAGCGCTAGGGATTTCCGGTTCGAATCCCAATCTGGGTGGAGTTTCAATGTTCTCCCCGTGTCCGCGTGGGTTTTTCAGCGTGGGTTTCCTCCGGGTTCTCCGGTTTCTTCCCACAGTCCAAAAACATGGATCAAGTCAATTGAGTTCCCCATATAGAGTGTATTTGTGTGTGTGTGTGCCCAATGATAGATTGGTGCCCTGTCCTGGGTGTATCTGCCCAGCGCCTGAAATGTTCTCCCCTGGGTGGGCATGGGGAACCCCCCCGCGACCCTAATATAGGATAAAGCGGAAGATAATGGATGGATGGATGTACATTTACAATGCATTATGACAAATGTTATAAAGCATCATGAATACTTTATGAAGCTTTATTAAAGCACTTTTTTGCACATCACACTGTTATTGAAGATGAATAAAAATTGCATGAATGGTTTCGGAATAGCCTCCATTTTTTAAATATAGTCACAAAACCGGATCCGACCTTGTGTTATAACATGTAAAAGTGTTTAGCATTCATTATAACTACATGTAAAATAATCTTTTCTCCTTTGTTTATTTTGTTTGAGAATTACAAAAATGTTTTAGATGCAGAAGTTTTTTTTGTACCAATGTTGAATGAAGAAAGCCAGTAGTCAATAAAAATATGCAGCTGGAAAATATACCACCCATACTATTCATTATAATAAGTGCATTCCACTCATTCATGACAGCCATGGCTGTACAACCACTATTCTCTCATCCATCCCAATCACATGCCTGAAGATAAGCTGTCAGAATAATTACAATGAAATACTTTGCTCTGTTTTCATTCTCTAGACCTTCGGAGCCGATGACGTGGTGTGCACAAGGATTTATGTGCGGGAATGAGAATCATTCTGTGCGAAACAGATGAAGAAACTTGCCAACACCTACAGGAGCGTCACTTCATTACCACTTTACAGTACAGAGGTTTTTGTAACAATTTGTAGATTCATACAGAAAGTGCTCTCCGTGATGTAAAGTGTTGGTTATTTCTTTTTGTTTTTTCTTGACGTAGGTCGTAGAGACGACTGCACAAATCTAGAGCAGTAACATGTAAACTGTATTCATATTTTAACCTGTCATAACTGCAATCCTCTTTTTTATCTTTCCTTACTTTGTACTGGAATACTGACATTACCAAAATAAACATTTTTTACAGAAATAACTAAAGCAGAATTGATTTATTTTACAGCAAGAGCATGACATAAATATCATTTAAATTTGCTAGTAGTCTTTTGATTCCATATCAAGACATTTATATAGATAAACATAGAGCTTCTACAACGTTTATTCATTAATCTTCTTTCAGCTGTAATTGCTGCTCAAGAATATAGAAGGTGCTTGAGGTTATCTCATTGCTTATCTGTTGAAAGACAAACTAACCACCCTAGACAGATCACCAGCCTATCGGAGGGCAGTCACACAGATAAACACATTTACCATTTGGGCAATTTAAATTCTCCACTTCACTTAGCGCTTTCGGAATGTAGGAGGAAACTGGAGCACCCTAAGAAAACCCACACAGACCCAGGGAGAACATTGTCAACCCACCACAGGCAAGGTGCTTTTAGAATCTTTTAAGAATTTATTTTCTTCATCAAAGCCGAATGAAAGCAACACTAAGGCACTCATTTCATGTGTCAGTTCGGACACATCTCCTTTTGCTCCACTTATTGTCCATGTTCTACACTCTTTTAGTTCCACTAAAACTGCCCTCATCACATTAGCGTCACTACAGAACTGTCAGGAGGAGAAAAAAAAAGCCCCCAAATTATACCTGTTCTGTGATGGTCCTGACCAATAGAGAGCAGAGAATCAGCAGGGGACTAACAAAAACAAAGAAAACAGTAGTACAGCCTGTAATTGTAAACAAGTTTAACTATATGGTAAGTAGAGAAACTAGACAATAGAGCAAGAAGGCGGTGTCCACACACACACAAAATCCCATATTGGCACCATCTAGTGGAAGCATTCTTATCAGTGCGATACCACAATTAAATATTGGAACCTGGAGCCATTGTATAGAAGTAGGACTGTGCTAAAAATGTGGCAATTACTTTTCTGATATTGACCTTAATAGTCACATATATTTCTGTTATATAAAATATGTCCTACAGTCATTTTATAAGTGCATATTGCAGCACCTAAATTGTAATACAAGAAAAATATGTGTCAGAATAAAGTCTCTGATCATTAACAGGGAGGGGCCATTAGATAAACATTATACAATCTCTTTGGTGTGTGGCCATATTAAAGAGTATGATAACATTAGAACAGGCGTTAGTCTTAAGCTGATTTGGATAACTACTTTGTCCTTGTCTGAGCCTTGATGCCTGACTGCTAACATACCATACAACATCTGTTTGGACTGAGAACATACTGTATCACATTTCCTTTCCCTCCCAGCTTTTCCTACAGAGAGAAGCACCTACTATATCATTATAAAATCTCCTTCACACAGCTATCATAACAGAGCGAGGAGGGGTAAAGAACAATACTCAGTGGGATGACAAATTGGTGGTGAGCACTGAAACAAATCCCAAACATCACATTTTCTTTCACGTATGAGCAAATTATTAGATGAGAAGGATGCGGCAGCATAAACGCAATGGAAATACTTAATGGTTCCACACCCCATCTGTGAGAAATAACGGCCTCTCTTGTGTTTTCTGAGAGAATGGAAGACAATCCGGGTGTGTGAGAGGTGGTTATTATTCACAAATAAACAAATAACAATGCTGTTTCTCTCATTAAAATTCACCAATAACAAACACATACAGAAGCCAAGACAAAAGCAATGAGATCTTAAATTAACCAAACCTTAATTAGTTGTATATGAGCTGAGTATTATGTTATTCATCTCACTACCATATATAGTTCAAATAGTCACAGTTGGTAAGTTTGTTTAGCTCCAAACGTAGTAACATTTGCTGGTTTAATGCTGTTTAAAACAAATTCTACTTACTGTAGTTAGTCATATTCAGGAAAATATCCTAAACAATAAACTATTCATCAAAACCATTAAATAAGTTACTTACTAACTTAAGTTAGTTTTTTGTTCACATTCACATGTTGAAAATCTCTTTCCAGTTGCCTCTTGTGAATTTTCTCAGTTATAAATATCAGAGGTTAAGTGGAAGAATAGGTCATCCAGCCAAGGTGCAAATTCCACCAAAGGAGAATGATCGGAACTGTGGGTCTCGCAAAGCCAATAAATCACATTCTCTTTTAAGTCCCAGATCAACAGAAGTGTCAGGGAGGTTTTACATAATACTGTGAACTTTCTCTGATGAGGACAGTCTTAACACACAGGCAAAGTCATAAAGTGAGCACTCAGATTTTTTTAAGCAAGCAAGAGTTTTGCAGATTCCTTTCCATGTATAGTCTTATGAACCTGTGCGAGCCATGGCCAAAGTTTCACATTTTATAACCTCCCATTGCCTTCTTTGAATACTGGTACAAAACTTACCAGCTGAAAACTAACACAGATAGACAGGACATGCTGATTCAGGACATGCTAAGTCCTTTGTCCCGAGAGAATCAAACCCAGGAACTTCTTACTGTGAATGTATTTAAGATGAAGCATCAAGCCAAAAGACTGAAACAGCACAGAACCACTAGGGCATTGGCTCCACACCACCATGTGTTCAGCAGTGGACACACTGACTGATCTGTAGATATACACAACCAACTAGAATGCACTGTGTATACTGACACGTTTTTTATTTATTTTTTTTTTTATCAGAACCAGCATTAACCTCTTCAGCGATACAAGATATGTACCTTGTTTTTTCCATCACCCTGTTACTGGTTTTACTTTTTTGATAGATACTAAGCACTGCATAACAGGACACCCTGTAAAAGCTATAGTTTTGTAGAATTTTGTCATTTAGCCCTCATCAAACCCTTTTAAAATCTTCTAACCTTAAGCTTCTAACATCAACATTAAGCATAAATGTTCACTGGCGTTCTAATACTCACTAACATGTACCCTGACAAAGGGGTAATCGGTGTTCTTTACTTGACACACCAGTAGTAATGTGTATGTACAGCCTCTGTGCTGACTCACTTCTCTAAATGTCACACAGCAGTAGCATGCTTGTGGTTAAGAAACCAGCCTTGTGACCTGTAGGTCCCGGTTCGATTCCCGGTCCACCAATAAAGTGGCTGAAGTGCCCTTGGGCAAGGTACCTAACCCTTATTGCTCCCTGGATGCTGTATACAAGGCTGCCCACCATGCAGGGCACATGTGCTCAATGTGTGTACATGTATGATTCACTGAACAGATGTGTACATGTATGATTCAGATTCACAGGTTATATGTGGTGAACAAATTCCAAATGTGTGTGAACACAGTAAGCCATATATCATATTATCACTTACTGAAGAATAATATTCAAAAAGTACAAGGCTAGCAAATGTAGCATTTTGCTTACTAATACCAATAAACAAAATTTCATCCTCCTTATATTACTCAGCACACGTACTGCTACTAATGCTGCCATTTGTACACAACTGCACTCAAAATGATGGGCTTTGTAACAAGACTTCAACTTTCTTCAATGTGTTTGTAGTAAGTGCTTATATGACTTTTTATACACATTTTAAGCAGTTATTCAGTGAAATAATCAGGAAATCTATATAGAAAATCAATACCAGAAGAAAAGAAAAGATTAAAAAAAAAAAAAAAAATTCAAGCTACTACAATTCTCTTTTATTTTAATATTTAAAACAAGGAAGGATAATACAAAAAAGCTGTACAGAGGACATAACTGCCATCACTGGGTTCAATGCTAACATACATTTCAGCACTAATCAGCAGATGGAGCACCAACAAACTCTTCCCAAATTGGGGCTGAACCACAACTCATTTATACAACTAATGACCTAAAGGGGGTGAGAACAGCCGCTTATGTTTAACCTCTACTCAGTAACATAGTAACATGGGCAGTGTCACAGGTTTCCATTTAAGATAGAAAACGACATATAATTCATAGACAAAGGCGTTCTACATACAGAGCATTCTTTATAGTTCCAGGTAACACAATCACAAAGACGGATCAGAAAAAAAATTAACAAAAAGATAACCTCCTTTGGTAAAAAGGTGAACGATTGTATTACACATACCAGCCTCGGTCACCTTAACAAAGATACGATCTACAAGGTGAACCTACATTTGTGTAGGAATATAAACAGTCTGGAATATATACAGTATTTACAATATCTGAGTTTCTGTTCACTTGTGACATATGTATCCAATAATGCACATTAATCTATATTAGAGGGCTTTGTTCTTATGAATATGTAACATGTAGCCTTTCAGTAACTTCAGGCATCCATCAGGCATCACCCAAATGAACCAACCAATGACATTCACTAGAACTTATCAGTGCCAGTTGTTTTAGCTCCTATTTAGTCACAGGAAAGAGGGTAAGGCTACTGCTCGCAAATAGTGTTTATTTGAGTGGACATGATAACACTGAAAAGATAAAAAACAATTAAATTGAACACTAAAAGGGTGGACCTGCTATTTACAGAGTGGGTCATGTCAAGACAAAACATTAACAGTAAAAATATTACAAAATTAACTGTGATGCTTTTCCTCATCTTCTCTAATAGCTTCAGACTTTGATTACTCTTGATTACTATAATTACACATAAAAAGGTCTCTGTGCTATGAGAATTAGAAAAGGAAAACAAACACTTTTGCATTTCTGTTCAACAGTGATTGAAAAACAGGAGTGCCAACAACTTTGTGTTCTAAAAGTTAAAAAAATGTTTTTAAAAAAATGAATAAGAGGAGTCTGCAGATACTCTATGGCAACCAGCATTGCATTTCAGTGCTGCTTTTCAGTCATTTGGGTGTTTTTCTTCTTCTTCTTCAAAAAAAAAAGTATCAGCAGCTCTCCAATAAGTGCACAAAGAGCAGCCAGTGCCAAGTTACAGAGCGCTGCTGTAGCTAACCCTGTATTTGTTTACGGGCTGGTAGTGAAGGATACGGGGCTCGCAGCTGGTTTTACAGGGCCGCTGTCCCTCCTGACCTTCTCCCATCAGCCACCGCTGATTGTCAGCAGCCAAATCATCGCTCACGTGATTTTTCCTCCACATGTCAAGCCAGGTCTGGAAACGTTGGTGCAGACGGGTGCTAACTTGCTGGTGGGACTGAATACAAACAAGCAAAACAACTAAATATTGTGCTATTTCACATAAGATGGCTTTGCAGCCGTAATATACAGAGATAGACAGTGAATGACAAATACATTTGTCAGAATACAGACATGAAAAATCTAGAAATCAAGACAAACCCCCAAAATAAACCATTTTCCCAACTACAAACTCAGGCAGATAGGATTGATTTACTTATATAGGATTTTTGATTTATTTATAATATGTCCTACATTAAATATTATAAAAAATATATAACTAATTTTTAAAACCTGTTTTTGAAACTCGGCTCTGTTGGATTATGGCAACAGCTGGATTCCGGAGGAAATTGGGTCGCTACATCATATTATTGTGTTATAACCAGTGAATGCCTCTTGTTCAATTAAATTACTTGGACAGGACTGTTGTACAAATCATGTCTTTACATGGTAAATGAATCATAGCTTGACATTTAAAGTCTGCTGTGGTGTGAGACAAATAAATAAGCTTAACCCACATCATATTGTAACACTATAATTAATTTGACTTCATCAAACTATTATCTACTTGATATAATTCAAACAGAAAGCATATCAATTTACTAAAGTAGCATGGTGACTCACATGTTTAGGGTATTGGATTTCTCATATATAAGAGAATAAACCTTCTACAGCTGACCCAGAATGCTGCAGTGTGTCTGATGTTTAACCAACTTAAACGAACCCATGAAACTCATTATTTAACACTGACCTCCAGTAGATGCCCAGATTTAGAACAAGGCATTGACATGTGCCTGAAGGACAATCACAGGATCTGCTCCCGTATTCTTTAACTCTACTTTCCTAAAGACAGCGGTCATGGTCTAAAGTATTGTAACAAATCAAACTAAGAGTGATAATTCAGATATTATGGTGGCAATTTACACTGACCTGACATTATTACAAAGAGTAATCAGATGATTTGCAACTAATTACCAAATGAAGATGACATGACAAAAATGTGTCGCTAAAGTACATTGTAAATACAATGGTGTTTAAAAACCCCAGTGCTAAGAATCATTTACTATCTGATATACACGTTGTCCGGTGGTCCCGATCATTAGAAATAATAAAGATAACTTGCAAAGTAAGCTGGACTAGTAGAATGCAAGGTGTATCTACATGGTAAGCGGATCTGATAAGTGCAGAAACAAGGGGGTGTACCTAATAAAGTGGCCAGTGAGTGTAGCTCACATAGTGCAATAGCTTGTGACCGAGTCATACCTGATGAGCTTTGGACAAAGCCGTGCGCCGGTACATGTAATCTTCCGACTTGATGACATAGACCATCTTGTAGGAGTTAAGCTTGAACCTGCATTCCATCTTGGGGTCATCCTCACCTTCAGTGGATTTCTTGGCTGCTTCGATTGCCTCTCTCATTTGTACGTGTTGTCCTCGCTGGCACTTCCTAATCTTCCGGAGGTTCCTATCAAATGGGAACGAAGGCTGCATTAATGTACAAATGTCTTTACAAAGCCATCAAGCCCAGCATGTAATCCAGCACATCCCGTAACCCACGCACCAAGGCTGAGCATGTCAGTGTGAGGAGAAAGAAGCACCCAATCAGAATAGATTATGTCCAAATTCTACAGTGCACCTCCGTTTGTCATAGATTTCCTTAACTGGGTCATATCCATGGCAAGCAATATTTTGATCAAGTATATTTTAACTTCCGATTATAAAAACAAAATAAGAGAAACAAATTATTCAAAATAAATAAATGAAATAAAAATCCCCGCTTCAATAAAGACTTAAATTAGAAGTGTACTTACCACAGAGGTTACAGGTGAGAGCGGGGACTGAAACCATGAATCATATTTTGTATTCAGCACTCCACTTTACAGAAATTGAGATGCACTAGCCAATTCTCAGTAAAAAATAAGACATGACAGTTAAAAAAGCCAGGATATGGATTGAGACTTTGATGCAAGTTAGCAGTTCAAACACCATTATGACCATGCACAAAATCGGCTCTCTTCTAACACTGCATTTTACAGGGCAGGCTGGAAAGCAACACAAAATATGAAAATTGGGTTAAATGGCCTGAACTGCCCAACTGCATACCCATGGTAAGATGCACAAAATAATGTGAACACTACATTAAGTATATCAAACAACCATCACCACATATCACTTAAACAGATTTGCTAAAAATGGAGCTGCCAGGTTGCGTGTAAATAAATACAAAGAGCTGTAGCATCACACGTTTAGACATGCATGCGAAGCCGAAGCACAAAAATAATGACAGAAATGCCACAAAACATCCTCCCATGCAAATGCTTGAACTTTGGGAAAGAAATACACGCACATTTGTTTTTAAATTACAATTCAGGTCAGCATTTTATTGACAAGCTCCCCAGTCTGAAACATAGCTGTATGGGAGTCACACAGCAGACTTCCAAAGCAGCCCTCTGTAAACTGACAACCTCAATTAAAAACATACACTGCAACGGGAGCGCACTGCATTTCTGAAACATGTAAACATCTTTTTTTTTTTACTTTTTGCTGAGAAGATACTCAAATCATATGTACTCAAATCCTTAAAATCCTTTAAAGGAGCAATTTAAGCAAATGTGCAATTCCGATCAGTTCGTATCTGTGGAAATCATTACAAGAACAGAACAGGGCAGATGAGAAGATTTTATTCAGTTGCTAATTTAAATTCTAGTTCAATGCGCTTGCTGTGGTGCATATTTTAAAAAGCTTACAGAAAATCTATTGAAAGCCTTAAATAGCTGGACGGAGTATATGGCTATTTTCAAATTGTGCCCGGTTTTGGAAACTTAGTACTCATTTTGACATTTCCCAATAAATGCACTTCAAATGAACATGATTCTCTAAGAGTTAAGAGTGGTATAAAAATAGTTTCCAATATTTACAGAGAAAATACAAAGATTAAAATTGTTGCATTTGCTTTCTGTTTGCTAATCACTCCCAACATCACAGTAACATGTTACATTAAATGCCGCATCTAAAAAAAAGAACTCGATTGTGATGTCACCAAAGACTTCAAATAAATAGAAATGCTTTTAACAGAACACATACTTACAATGCAGTTCAAAAGTAAAGTATACAGCAGCATTAATCTTCTATAGCAGGTTTCTTCACTCTTATTGGCAGGAGACATTGTTTTAACAATAACAGGTTTAGAGCCACAAAAAAATCGATACCGACAATCAAAGAACCAGAATTTGTAGCCACTGTGGGACTCTGTTAATAAGAGTGGAGAATCCTGAATCCTGTACTTGGTTAAATCCAGTCCTGTAGGTAAAAGGACCAGCACAGTTTGATGCTTATTTAGCTCACCAAATGGTTCCCAAAGTTACTTAACGACTAAAGGACATAAGTTAATCAATCAGAACAGCTAATGATTATAGGAAGTCAAAGCGCTAAAGGAAATCTTAATCTACTGACTATGGTTTTACAATGTACATAATAAATCATAGAAATTATAAAGATAAAATGATCCACTTTGAACACACCGCAAGCTAAACATAAGGTACAGTTTCACAGCTCAGCTTAAACTCCTTTCCTAGATGACATGTTAGCACATGATGTAGAGCAAACATTTAAATATAATGTTAATTTCACTAATTAAACAGTTACTGCATTAAAATGTGCAGAAGAGTGTTCTCTGATCTAAAACATGCCAATTTGTTTTTACATAGAAAATCTATAAACCATCATTTGACCAGGGGAAACTGCATTTTTGCATATGACTGTACAAGCTATGGCACTAAAGACCTTCTACCACATAGTATTGTATTTATCTGTTTGGCCAGACTTTTACAAATTCTTGGAAGCTTTATCCTGTAAAAGTTAATTTTATTGACCTGGACTACAGCAAACTAATGAAGGAATTTGGTATGAAGTATTTCCTCTAGGGTTCTGCTACAGTTGGGGAGCGTAATTTACTTTTTAACGCCACAGTGTTAAATAGAAACATTGCTTTGAGCCCCCCTCCTGGACAGTTTATGCATTTCTTGATAACCTGAAAAATATGGCACCAGCATTTCAGAAGTGAAAGAATCATGTCGATGGTCAACTTATAATAACGACATGATACACAAATATGAATCTTATGGAATTGCCTGGCACTACCAATGTATGTAGTGCTAGAGAAATTGCACAGGATGGGCAGCTATAAGTGAGGTATTTAGCTCCCTGTTAGAAGTTTGTGCACCATTAAAATGATTGTTGATTTGAAATAAAATAGATCCAGAATTTTACTTTTAAGCACAGTTTAAAGTCTGTTTTACATAAAACTAGTGTTCTAAATACAACACTAAATTTCAAACTGGCAGATTTCTAAATTTTTGGAAACTCAAAGACATCAGAGAAAAAGGTTTCAGGTAGTACTGAAATTCACCAAACTGTGCTGGACTTGTGCCCTGTGGGCTAAGAACAAAACCCTGAGCATAATTGCACAGCCTGACAACTTCCATGTCCATGAAATACACAGAACACAAATGGCTCGGCCTTAAATCGGTTGAAAAACATAGAAGACCACACTGCAAACATTTCTGAAGACAGCTGCATTGTCCATTTTTTTAAGTGACCTGTTATAGCCCACCCAGATGGTGAGACATTAACACATCCACAGCAGCAATTATACATTGAGCAAGATGCATCACAAACCTAGTGGACGTTTTAGTCCCTAAATGAGTGCTAAAAATGTCAGTCATGTACATATAAGGCTGGGGAGGGGGGGGATTCAGGAAGGGAGCCATGGAAGGCTCAGTGCTCAGGAGACGGAGCAGGGCTGAGCCTCACCTGGGCAGGAACACTGGCTTCTGCGAGAGCTGCTCCCTTAGCTCCGGAGATGCTGATTCTGGAGTCAGGTAGCGATCCACGTAATCAGTCCAACGCTGCAGACAAACAGGAGGAAGTGCGTTGTTAAGGTTTTAATATTCATGTAGCTTAAGCTGAATTTCCATTTTTATCATCATACAGTGCATCTGCACATCTGTACCTCCACATCCATTTGCTCATCAGAGTTTTCCTCCTCAGTGTCCAGCAACTCGACAGCCAACTGTACACCTCCTTTATTCTTTTGGAACAACAACTGAGGTGTACACACAGAAACAGTGCTATTAACCACCCAGTGACAATGAGCAATGCTCCCATTAGTGTTAAAAAGAAGGATCTTTAATCTAGCTAACGAACACAGCGGGTCAATCAATTCGAAAGGAATTAAACTAGGTAATCACTTCAAACTGGCTAAAAGCTACCGGTAATACAATAACCTGCATATTCATCCTCTACAATCCTCATTAAAGCTGCAGCAACAAAAAAAAGACATGCTCCCCAAGTGCTGCTTAGTTTGGTCCATATTAAACTTTGATGTACACAATATGTTCATACAATAAATAATATAAATGTTTTTGCCTAATAACAAAGTTGGCTTTCAATTGTACATGTTCAGTGACGTGATATGGATACGCAAATCATCAATTCAGTTATATTACAAACAGCACATATTCAAAAACTCAGGTTTAGGCTTCATCATTTTAAATGATTTCTTCTTACATTATGTTAAGTAATTTGTATTAATGGAATGATGAGGTAACTTTTTAAGGTCTTTGAGTGCAACAACTATCATAATAATGATAATCTTAACGTTAGGTGCATCTTAAAGCATCCATAGAGACAGCACAATTTTTTTTAATGAATTTATTAATAAAACCTGAATAGCAAAACGCTTTTCAGAAGAAATGGGTGAACAAAAATCCAGATAAACTAAAGGAAAGGAATTTTTTAATGTTGCTAAGTTAAAAGCATCCGTTAGATCTGTGCAGATCTGCAGTAGTCCTGTGAGAGTGCTGTTCATTAGAGTATATAGTAAGTATGCAGAAAAACAGGTGGGTTACAGGCTATAATAGGCTTTATATACTATAAAGTGTATCTGTTGGGTGTATGGCTTTGATCAAAATAAATACAAGGTGTTTTTTTTTTTTGTCAGGCTGTCATTGTAAATAAGAATTTGTTCTTAATGATTTGCCTGGTTAAATAAAGGTTAAATAAATAAATAAAATAAAAGTAGACAACAATACACACATTTTGCTGGGTGTCTGTTATAACAGTAAATTTTTTCCATGCATCTATACATAAGTGATCTAAAGCTGAAAAAGAAGAGTCAATATACCTTAAAGCAGTTCTCCTCTGCCATTAGCTGCTCGGCTTTGCGCTGGTATGTTGTTTCAGCACCAGTTCTGGATGACTGTGTGGACGGAGTTCCACCTGTAGCTTTATTGGAACATTCACTGAGGTAAAGATCAGTCACCTGAATGCAGATATCATCACTGACTATGTTCTGAAGCTACAGGAAATAGAAGAGAAATATTGCAGGGGTATGAACATTCAATTATTAAGTTGGAACAAGAATTGTATCATGTCATTACTGAAAAAGTAACTGGTGTGTTTACTGAATCCAATCAATCAAATAATTACAGATTGTTTAGGTGATTCTCTATTCTTTAAAAAAAAAAAAATCATATCATAATGTCAATTTGAATAAAACTATAAACATCCCATTTTACACATGCAAAGCAACCACATATGCACGCAGGCACACATACAATCTATCAGTGCACGTGCTTAAGTAATAAAAGGGAGCGAATGATAAGCATCGGACACCAACAGTTCTAAATGGAACAAACCCAAATGTGCATGCTGAGAACAGTCATTTGCAGTGGAGTTTCAGAATTGGCACACTCTTCTGATGAGAAAAAGCAGCAGGTTAGACTTCACTCACAACCTGATTATTCCTTACCTGTCTGACTATGCTCTGAATAAGCTTATCCATCGTAAAGGCAATGTAGGCATGGATAGTGAACATTTCTCTTAACTGGTCTTCATACTGGGAGGTCTCCATGTTCCCATCCAGCAGGTTCCGCACCATCTCCAAGAAGGCAGAGTAGTAGTCCTCAACATCAACATCCACTAGAATACATGGAAAAAAAATCCATTGAGTGTGCAAATAGATGAACATAGAATACAACCTTACTTTAAACAACATCAACTACATGCTTCAATCCAGAGCTGAACTTACAGGGTTCTTTGAGGCGCAGTTGGATGGCTGGACTATCACTCTTTTCTCTTTTCAGTCCTAGGACATTGCGCTCCCACTCCCTGTCCCTGGCCTCCTCCTCAATTTGCTTTTCAGCCTGGTTATAGATGCGCAGCAGCCTGGAGCACAGCATATGGTGCAGACGTAGGAAGACGTACCAGTTGTTGTTGACATAGAAGAGATTGTAGGCTTCATCACAGGCACTAAGCTTCTGCTGTGCTGGCGTCGTGTGGCTGAACAGCAGCTTGGACTTGGGAACCGACGTTCCATTCGGCTTCTTTGCTGCGTCTTCGTCTGGATCGGGTTCTTCCTCTTCTTCCTCCTCTTCCACATCAGAGAGCTCACCTCGTCTGACGAACAGCATGTCCGGGATGAAGTGGTAAATGACCTGCTTGATTTTGTACTTATCTTCTTTGTGGATGCTGGACTGTCTCTTAACATGGTGGATGATGAGGGCAGCTGCATCCTCGAGGATCTGTCCATCTTCATATGGCAAAGTCATGTGAGGGCCAGATAGAGGGGTGCCGTTGTCTTCCGATGCCTGCTCCTGTCGCTAAATGAGATTTTAAGTTTTTAATAAAGGAGAAGGGCAATATCCATCAATATTCATGTCTCTGGCAACTGCATGTAAGGCTTTTTTTTTTCTTTTTCCTTTTTATACAGAACACTGTGAGGATTTTAAAGTTAAGTTGAATATTAATTATTTTACACTAATTGTGAAATGATTTCATTTGTTTTTATTTCACCTGGTAAAAAAAACATATATGCTTAAAAATGCACTTCGATCTAAAAATCTGGTTTCATAATGAACACAATGCAACAGTCAGAAGTTTTGGAAGTTATAACATTTTTTGGTTTTAAAAACTGTTGACAGCATTTTGATAAACATCATTAAACTTCAAGGACCATCTACAGACCATATTTTCTAAAAGACTAAAATAATAATAAATAAATAAAAAATAAAAGCAATCTTAAACCAGCCTCATATATTACAGGAAGAGTACATAGAAACTGCCAACTGGCTAAAAAGGGACCCAGATGCTCCAATCTCATCATAGAAGGCTTGCAATCAAAGACAATGATGCTTCAATCAGAAATGCTTATAGAATAGAATTGCACAATAGATTATTTCAACATCATAACGCACTTAGTCATGTGCAATAGCCACTTGACAGGACATACAAGGTCACCTTGTCCTTAGCTGAATTCATTATAGGACTTACTTTTGACAATCTGTCCTCAAGGACTGTTTCTATAACTCTAAAAGAATTATAGGGTAATATAATTCTTTATAAGCCTATTAAACTCAATATGCTGGTAAAATCATTTAGGGGAGAAAAAAAATGTAGATATTGCAGCCACCATAAGATATTTAATTATGGCATTTAGAGCCATGCGCCCACATAGATCCTACACAGATTTGTTTAAGCACAGTATATTCAGACATATGCACCACTACTACAGAGCTACAGTCTTGCACATATGGCATACTGTAAGCAATTCTCACAATCAGTTCTACAATTTGTCTTAATTTGACTTACCTCATCATATTGAGTCTCAATCTCATTGAGCAGGGCCTTGGAGCGGAACACTTTCGTGTCATTCTGTTTGAAGTTAATGCCCTGGTGATCTAATGACTTGAGGTAATATTTCTCATTTTGCTCCCTCCAGATTTTGTTGAAGCCTCGTTGTGCCTCACGCCACTCTTCCTCTTTCATTTTCAATCTGGAAACACAAAAATAGCAACAGTGCCAATTAAATGGCCAGGAAAAGAAAAAGTTGCAGACAGTATACAATGGCATTTGGGACAATAGTAAGCAGTTCAAAAGACTTAGTTCGAGCATATTTTTAACATTTCTCTTTAAAATGAACCACAATATATGAGAGGCGAACAGTTATTTCCAGTAGTGTGCCTCAGGCTTACCTTTTCAGAACAATCGGTACAGAGACTGCAGGATTCCTCTTGAGACCATCAATGATGTCTGCAGCTTTATCCCCATATATCCTCTGAATAGCTTTACGGTGGATGACCTCGGATGAGCCTCCCATAGTGTTGTCCAATCTGAATTTGGCCTGTTCTTCTGCTGACATTCTCGAAAGTTTTTTCTGAACAGTCTCCAGGACTCTAATGGTGGCCAAGTTCGTCTCCAATACAACATCGAGCTACAACAAATCAATAGAAAGATGTTGGTTTACTGGTTTCAAAATGTAAAGATGTGGCGTATAAATGTTCTCATACCTCAAAACGCTCGTCTTCACATCTGTATATGTGCTCTTCATACTGTGTCTTTTTGGAGCTTACAAAAGTAGAGTCCTCAGACCAGGAAGGAAATGATACCCAGGTGTCATTCAGCACCTGAATCACAATTCAATGTATTATTATTTTTTGTTCAAAATGACAAAGCAACATCATTTTACGTACTTTAGTCACAAAACACATACTAATATTAAAAACAAAACATAAGTAACCCATGTTAAAGCAAACCGCTTATTTTTTGCTACTTTCAGACTCAATGTTATCCTAAAGGTCTAACAAAATAATGATCATCATGGCTATAAATTTTTACATCATAAAAAGCCCACATTAGTAATCACTGAGCCACTGAATTTCAAATATGAGAGAATTGAGAGTTTAAGCTGCTGGCATTGTAAAGCATTGCAGTTTTTGCATTCTAAATACTAAATTATCACAACTGTTGTCATTAAAAAAATATGGACCCAAACAGATCGAATGAAAGGCCAAAATTCAGTAAATAAAATAATAACACATTAAAATGTAAAAACCCGATATGAGACATGTTTTATCAAAAAGCACTTCTAAACCGCCTTTGGTAACAAATTTGCAAAATTACCACCTTCTATAGAGAACTGGTTTTCTAACAAAGGGAACGATATTGCATCACTATTTGTGAATGCAGGACCAATTTTACAATTCTCCAACATGCCTAAAAGGAAAGAAGTCATAATTTACTGTCACTTACCTCCTTACAGAGTGGAGTTCTGCCTGTGCATTTGGGCTGCTGGAAGCTCTTGGGCAGAGCTCTGTAACTGAAACCAAGTCTCTTACATGAAGAATAGTCAATCTCCATGGCAATGCCCTCTGTGGCCCGCTCTTTAGGAAAGCTTTCCATTTGGGCACATTCCTTATAGCCCAAAAAGTTCTTAAACCAGGTAAACAGCTCTGGAAATTTTCTTTGGAGAAAAAAAATACTAATTATAAGAGATAAGACCTGTGCAGTGTTTTCCTCAGCAAACTACACCAATCAATTGTATCTCATACTTGAACAGTAATGACAAAAACTTTACTACTTTAAAAACAACTGTCTTACCCTAAGAAAGGTAGCACCAGTTGCACAAGCTCTGCTCGTGAGATCACCTCTTGGTTAAAGATCTCCAAACAACGCAAAAAGTTGTCATAGGCCTCTGCACTCCGCAATGCTTTCCTCACCTGAAATAAAATGCATTTAATAAAAAACACTCATGACTTGGTACCATTCGGTCCTGTTATAAATATGTTTTTAGCATGAGTGTAAATGCACCCAAGGCTCATTATGGTCGGTCTAATTACTCAGACTACATTCAGATGCTGTTTGGGCAACATGTAGTCACAGCAGCAGCAGTGTATGCAAATAAATCATTCACTATATTAAAAAGTACAAAACTGGCATCATCTGCATAACACCCATATGAGATGTACATGTTCTGACAACTGCCACAAATTCATTTGATATTTTATCCATTTTAATCCTTTTATGTGACAGAAATTTATGTCACAGACTGCACAAATTTGATTTAGGAATCCATACATCCGTTATCTTTCGTTTAATCCTGTACTAGGGCATGCCTATCCAGGGCTCTGGGCAGATACACCCAGGAAGGGATGCCAATCTATCGCTGGGCTTGATTTAGGAATATGTAGTGCAATTCATTTCCATGTTTAGGTAATAATTACAAATATGACTAAATGAAAGAACACACTAATATTACTTATATGTTTACAGACAGACTACAGTGACTTACTTTTTCGAAAAACATGGATTCAGTGCCAGTTCCAAACTTGCTGTCAGACATTGAGTGCTCTTTCCCCATAAACTTCGGTTTCTTCTATTAAAAACAATAAAGAATGCTTTTGATTCTCACTACAGATGAAAACTGTGAATGGAACTGACATTCACTGCTACTGAAGCACCTTTATTGTTTTTATGCTGCATCAGTACAGACACTTTACCTTTAAAGGGGGAGTAGTAGTGGGTGCAGCATGTCTGCGTATCTGGCAGCCATTCTGGTTAAATCGCTGCTTGTTGTTGAGCTGAGGTCTCTTTAGAACACCACTTGGGTCCATGCGCAGAGACTCAGCCTTATCTGCTGTTGCTTTGCTCAGTAACTACACAGAAAGAAATGCACCGTGACCACTGTTTCCAAACCCCCTTCCTCCACCCCAACCAAATACAGAAGAAGACTCAGCCCCATGACCCAAGTTCCTCAGCCCACATGCCTGTGTGTGCACCCCCCCCCCCCCAAGAAAAAAAGGATTTATTGTAATTACTATTATAACTTTTTTTTTCCATTTCATTTATCTGACAATTCAAATAAACATAGCCTCATTTGGAATAAAATATATTCTAAATTTTTTTTTTTGTCTTTATTTGGGTCCATTTTTAATCATGTAATTTAATTCTATTATAAAATATGTATTGTTTTTAATTTTGCAACAATGGCATTAAAATATACATTCAAATTAATAACATTTACTTTACGTGAAAATTGAGCTACACTGCTTCTATTGCATTTCTATTTAAAGCTGTACTACTAAATACCTGAGTTTGTAATTATATTTGGTAGAATTGTTTATTGGATGTAATAAGCTGTTTTGGATGTAATAAGCCGAAAGCTATGCTTTGTTCAGGGTGCATTTTAAACCAAAGTCTTTAAAGTCTTAGTGTCTAGTAAATTACATACAAATGGTGAACAATTTTGTTTAACCACTACAATTTACACTATGTAAATCATGGTCTCAAAACATTCAATCAGTCTGCCACACAGATCACAGCCGCTTTAGTTTAGACATCAGCAAGAAAACAACTAAAATGGTGCTGTTATATAACGAAGCTAAACAAAAAAAAAATGGAGCTTTCATTTCAAATGGATCATTATTTGGTTTTGCAAAAATACCGAAAATATATTTTGGACTTTGGAAGAAAATAGAACACTGAAGAAAACAGTGACAACATGTCACTGTAACCCAGAAAGGACCTTGTCTGCTAACTCTGGGGTCAAACACAATCCTTGTATGCTGTGAGGTCAAAGTGCCACTAGTCACGACACCACTGTGAGAGGTTTTTCATAATTCCTGTTAAGGTTGCAGTTTTGACCAAGTTAGAAAACTCAAAATCAGTTAGGTGTGAGCATGTCAATTATGAACAAATTCCTACTTTAAACTCTTCACTACTCACCCCTGAGCTGTTTGCATCAGGCAGAAACTGTCCAAACTCAGAGAGCAGATCCTCCTGATTTTTAAAGAGTCTGGCCACTTGAGCATACACTTCCTGCTCGGTCAGAGCCGGAGTGTAATTACCACCTGCTTCTTTAGCATTCCGCTGCTCCTTCTGCAAAAATCAGATCATTGTTCATGACATTAATAATGCATGCAGGTAATAGATTCCACAAAATGGCAAGTTTTACCCAAAGCCACTCATTTAAAAACACCTCCCCGTCCACTTCCTCCATCATCTTACCTGGTATGTGTGGAGGATCTCAAGAAAGGCTTTGTAGATGTCAGGTTGGCCCTGAAAGCGATTCTTAATCTTGTTGACATAGTTAATAGCATGGTTGAATTCCACAGGCTGGTTGTTCTGCAATGGAGGTGCACTGGCAGGTGTGCTGCTTACTGGAGTGTGTGGCTGTCCTGAGGGTGAGCGGGGTGAAGCATAGGAAGGGATGGACGGATTGTGCTGGCTGGTTGGTGTCAGTGCTGGAGACTGCATTGGCTGCACAAATCAGAAAACACTTAATTAAAAATCTTACAGAAGAACAAGAAACGGAAATCTACACTCTATATATTTTAATTTATTAACCCCCCCCCCAAAAAAAAAAAAAAGCTGCATGTTGTTTTGCAGCTGTTTGCTTATTAGGTGAAACAAATTTACGATGTTAACATAAATGTGTGTGTCTGGTTTTTTTAACTACTGTTCTACATAACACAAAAAGTTTAATAGGTAAACAACAATTTACACAAATGATATTAAAATAAGAAATCTAAAATCTTTAATTTATAAAAATTTGTTACCCGCTCAAGGCAAGAACATGTTTTATGACATGAATATAGAGAGCCTAAAGTAGTACTCAATAGGAAAACCATTTGTAAATGTTTTAAACTCCTACACTATCCTTATTATGAGTCAAAACCAACTAGAATAAATATCAATAAAGAGTAGGGATGTGACCAAATCTGAAAATGTTCTCTGAAAATGCTCAAATACTGTAAAGGAATCTTTGCTTTTTTTTTGTTTTACCTGCAGTTGTTTTTATTATTCAGGAAGAAAAATGCAGCTCCCTCATTGAGAAGTGATAACTTCTTACACTGTTTTAATTTATAATGAAACACAACCGGTTTCCCCATCAAGAGCAATTTTATCGGCTTCCGCGCCGCTAAACGTGATTGAATGTTAGGTTGCCTAATCTTCTTCAGCTGTTACAGCAGCAGGGAGTTTTAAACTGTTTAGCAGTAAATCTTGCTGAATCTGTGGCTACGCGAAGCTGCATTCATCCCAGCACTTCCGCCAAGTAATTAAGATTAGACAGTTAATTACAATTAAAAACAACTTTGTGTACACTAAATTAAAATATATTAAAGTGACTAAAATCTTTGATGATTTTTCACTTCCCTCACTAATGTCGGTTAGTGGTTTAGTGATACTTTATATTTAGTGATATTATAGTGGTTATATTTTACAAATTTTAACATCATTTTACTTTACTGTAAGCACTATAATGTCATGTGAAAACCATTGAAAAACTTAAAATACAAGTCATATTGTTCAATTAAAACATTTTATAAATTGTCTTTAACAGAACTGCAACATTTATTAAATTTTTTATTCCAGAACCCCATAGGATCACAAATTAACAGGTTCTATTTGAGTGGTGGATGATGCTTAGCACTGAAGTAAAAGCGTCTGGGTTGTGGTAATTTGTTGTGTTGCACTGGTAGTTTAGATTAAACAATTTGACATTTGTTACTGTACAAATTATGATAATCATCCTCTAATATTTCATTAGTGTTTACAGGATGCTGCTAATGGCTGGATTTCTTTTTATTGGATGGATGTTGTATTAGTTGTACTAGTCAGCAAACCAGCAGTGTCACCGCATTGCTGTTTTCATCCAAACATACCCAACTGTTTTTGTTGCCACCAATGCACAGTTACCTTTAAGATGAAACGAAGTATGTTAAAAAACTTGATATCGAAAGTAAATTTGGAAAAAAAAAAAGTTTTCTTTCGATATCAAGTCAAACATTTAAATTCTGACAATTATAATGTACGTTTAATAGTACCTTGCTAATCTTGGCAGGCGTGGGCTGGCTGGGCGTGGTAAGAGCAGCAGTGCTGGTAGGAACCGCTGTCTGACTCTGCTGCTGAGGCACCGGAAGGTTTTGTACTGAGATTCCGTGAGGAGTGATGTGGTGGATCTGGCCTGGGGTGGTCACATTTACTAGGTCATTTGTTTGCACCTCTATCTTATAGCCAGGTGGCAGGAACGTATTAAAACCCATGATGAGGTCAGGGTGGCCCTTAAATAACTGTGAGACTCTATTGATCACACCCGGTGTATCGATGCTGAAACAAAAACACATTAACACAACTAATTAATATCAAACCAGCATATTAGGGGGAAAAAAACGTTTTATTTGAGTTTGTTATTGTTTTAATTGACTGACCTTTGAGACTTGAATTCTTTCATGATATCTAAAAAATCATTGTACACTTGTGGTTGATTTCCAAACTGGAGTTTTACTTGATCAAGGTACGAAAGAGCATCTTCAACCTGTCAAAAAGCAAACAGGACTGAATCACAGTGATCAACATCCATTAAGTTCTTAATAAGAATTGGTGCTTCACAAGCAGAGAGAAGTATGTATGAGTAATTATTATTATTGTTGTTATGTGCTAGCATGCATGTGCACAGGTTTGTAATGCAATATAGCACATGCACATATGTATGCTCATGTACAAGCACACACAAACACACACACACACACTTCAAAAAAGTGTAACATGGCCAAAGGGAAATCACTTGCAACCAGCAACTAATGACATTTTTAATTATTAAATGGTTATTTTCCAAGAATGAATTATTTAACAGATTAATTGCAAATGACAAGTTAATTTAAAATGTTATTACAGATAATATTTAAACAAATACCAAACCAGAATGTGTTATAATTGTATGCATGTACATATGAAGCAAGTTATGAACTGTAAGTAAAATAAACAATGTGTTAGAAAACTACTTACGCTGAGCACATAATTTTGTTTAGTTATCAATTTAAATTATTATATATTAAACTCGGGCGGCACGGTGGCTTAGTGGTTAGCACGTTCGCCTCTCAGCACTAGGGATTCCCGGTTCGAATCCCCATCTGGGTGGAGTTTCCATGTTCTCCCTGTGTCCGCGTGGGTTTCCTCCGGGTTCTTCCGGTTTCCTCCCACAGTCCAAAAACATGGATCAAGTCAATTGAATTCTCCAAATTGCCCCATATAGAGTGTGTATGCGTGCATGTCTGTATGAGTGAGTGTGTGCCCAGGGATAGATTGGCGCCCTGTCCTGGGTGTATCTGCCCAGCGCCCGAAACGTTGCTGCAAACACTTTAATTATCATGTTAACTGAACTTGTAATGTGATGGCTTTGTCACTCACGTACACATAGGGTGGAGTTAAATAACCAACTTGATTTCATTGACAAACTGACCAGAAAAATACAACTACACAAATAAATCACACACAATTAAAACAGCAATAAATGATTACCCCCTATGACACACCAGCTTCTTGCTGCATTGTCTATTTTCTCCACATACAGCATAGACATGCAGTTTGAAGTTTTACAGACTGTAGTACATTAGTTTTCTTTTTTTGTAGCCCCTGTTGGTTCTCTGTTCTCTATCGGTCAGGACCATCACAGAACAGGTATAATTTGGGTGGATTGTTTGTCAATTTCTACAGTGACACTGATGCAGTTAAGGGGTTTTAGTGTAGCAGTGCTGCTGTAGTGTCATTTAAACACCACAATGACACTGCCGGGAATAATGCACCGACCACATGATACCTGCTCTGTGGTGGTACTACTGGGATCCTGATCATTAGAGAAGAGAGTAAAGGGCATGTACACAGTATGCAACAAATGGACTACAGTCTATAATCATAGTCCAATTTTACAGTAAGTGGAAAAAGTGGAACAAAAAGGAGGTGTGGCCAAACTTTTGACCGATACTGTACTTACAACACACAGAGCATGTGGGAAAGCAAACAGATGCACCTGCCAGAGGTTCTGCTAGTGGTCTATGTGTGGATATTCGAGGTAAGGCGAGACGCCAAGCACTAAACTGATGGACATTGCTGGCAGTTTCCTCATTGTGTCCTGGCAAGTGACAACTAGTCAGTGAGTGTATGAAATTTAATGAAGGAACTTTGTGTGTAGTAATGTCTACAGTAACTTAATGTCTACAGTTGCATTCATACAGCATGTTTGTTTAAATTTAGTGAACTACTTACAAAACTACTTTGTTCAATGTCATCATGCCACACTGGTCAAAAAAAAAAAAAAAAAAGTCTACATAAATAATATATAACATATGGTACCTTAAGTCTCTGAAATTGTTGCTGGCCTGGTGTTGGAGCAGCAGCAACAGTAGCAGCAGCAGTAGCATGAGAATGACCTGGACCCACAGCAGCTCCTGCTGGCTGCACCACAGGTCCGTGATGATGAGCGCCAGCGTGTGCTGCGGAACTAACGCTGTGTCCATGTCCTGCAGAGCTCTGAGCCAAGGGCAGCTAAAAGGGCAAATAAGAAAAGACATAGAACTCTTAACTAACATAATAAGTATAAAAAAGTGCATTTATTAAGCCAAATCGAGTAAATTCAGGAATCACATCACTCTGCATTCTGTACATATGGATTTTGAGAAGAACATGTTACAATGATCGTCTAAGAAAAATGTTAGCCTAAATAATTTAACGTTAGCTACATAAAGTAGCATAGTTAACATATACCTGGTAAGTCTGAGGAACCTGAGAGTACTGGATGCCAGCAGCAGGCTGCATGTTCTCTGAGGCAGACTCGTAGACGGAAGACGCTAAGGAAGCGGCACGATTCTGAAAGCCTTCCGAGCCCCCGGGGAGCCGTCGCTGAGACCCGAATGCTGTTTCCTGATCCTCCAAACGCCGCTTCATTGTGTACTCATACTCCACAGCTCAACAGAAACTAAAAAAAAGCAAAGTGGTAGGTTTCAACAGGCCATAAAGAGTCACCAAGATCCATTACTATTTCAAGAAGTGTTTTGAAAGGAAATCTTTCTAAGTTGACACGGTACACAAGGTTGATACAGGATAGCTGTGAAAGCAATGATGTGCACTTTGCTCCTCGTATCAATAATTACAAGAAAAGCAAAAAAAAAAATGGGTGCAATAAAAAAAACATCCTGCAGTCAACATGACAAAAAAACTCGGGTTTAACAACAGCTCTTATTCTTGAGAAGGCTTCCAGTCTTGAAAAAAAAAAAAAAAACTATGAGCACCTTCAGCCAGTAAAAACAAGAAAGCACCCGTTTCATTCAAAATAATTTTTCACATATTGTAAAATCATGGCGGCAGGGTGGCTTAGTGGTTAACACGTTCGCCTCTCCATCTGGGTGGAGTTTCCATGTTCTCCCCGTGTCTGCGTGGGTTTCCTCCGGGTTCTCCGGTTTCCTCCCACAGTCCAAAAACAAGGATCAAGTCAATTGAATTCTCAAAATCGCCCCATATAGAGTGTGTCTGTGAGTGAGTGTGTGCCCAGCGATGGATTGGTGCCCAGTCCTGGGTCTATCTGCCCAACCACAACGCGACCCTAACAGAGGATAAAGAGGGAGATAATGAATGAATGAATGAATTGTAAATCATAAATTTAGCTAAAGAGATTTACAAATGTGAACAAAAAAACACTTAATATGTGTCCTGTAAAGAATGTTAAATTATTAAACCTTAATAAAACTAATCAATGCAATCAATATGCAAGACTGCATGCGAGGAAACTTTAATTTGAAAATTAACATTTAGACAGAACTGGACCTGTTAATGACAATA
The DNA here is from genome assembly GCA_019802505.1 of Corydoras sp. C115. Taxonomy (NCBI): domain Eukaryota; kingdom Metazoa; phylum Chordata; class Actinopteri; order Siluriformes; family Callichthyidae; genus Corydoras; species Corydoras sp. C115. Next base: position 2,554,319 of record JAFMOC010000037.1, on the reverse strand, counting down.
CATATAGTGTCTAATAGAAAGAATAATGAGTGACAGTCTTTAAAGGCCCAAGCAGCACAGCACTTGATACTTTATACATTTCATTATACTTGATCTAATGAAACAACTTTCACATACAGACACTTCCACCAGAAATGAACCATCACCCCAACAATACCTGCTTTGTGGTCATGATCATTTTAGAACAGGGGTAAAGGTGATAAAGAATGTAATAAACAAATGGATTACAGTTTTTGTAATTTGTAAATGATATGGCCTAGAAGTGAAAAGTGAGTGCAGAAACAAGAAGGTGTACCTCAAAAATAATAAGAGAAAATAAATTAATGGCATATTAATGCATTTGTTTAAATTTTAACAGGTTTAATCTTTTAGATAGATCTATTATCCAATTCGAAAGCTGGGCGGCACAGTGGCTTACTGGTCAGCACCTCCACCCATAAGCGTTGGGGATCCAGTTACGAATCCCAATATGGGTGGAGCTTCCATGTTCTCCTCATATCCAAAACCATGGATTCGAGGTAAATCGACTGCTTTAAATTGCCCCTATGTGGTGTGTATGGGAGTGTGTGCCCAGCAATAGATAGGCACCCTATCCTGGGTGTATCTGCTCCGCTTCCACTGAATGGTCATGGGGAACCCCTTCACGACACCAGCATAGTATTAAGCGGATGATAATTGATTCTAAAACGTAATGAGACATCATTGTGTGTATACAGACATGTGTTTATGGCAAGTTCAGAAATGTTTTTGTGATGAGTCGGCAGTTTAATTGTCAGTAGTCAGTTTTGACAGACAGGTAAGAATGCTGTAATGATGCTTAAAAGGTAATTGGTGGAGGAGCAGCATGTAACATGTCATGAACAGGTGCTTTAACAATAGTCAACACTATTTATGGATTCTCTGAATGCTCGCACATGTCCAGCGACTGAACTTTATTAGTTGGCATGGTTATACATGGAGTTTGATTTCTTGTCCCTCCCCCTACTGTGTTACAGGCCTGTCTGTGACTTAAACAGCTGGCGACCAGCACACCACACTGAAATATCAATAGCAAAGTTAGTACGGTTTGATTGCATTTAATTATTATGAATATAGATTACTCAAAGGTCCAGCTACTTTCCAGTGAATGTGAAACAGAGAACAACTTAATTACAAGTACAGGGACTTTCGGAAGGAATGTGCATGCTATTTATCGTCGTTGAAATGAATGTAACGCTACATAATGCTAGATTAACCTCAGTAAAGCTGTCAGAAGGTGCTTAGAACAGAGATGCAAACCACTCGACGCACTAGATCAAGATAACGACGTCGTTAAACTACAACACCGTTACTTGTGTCGCTCATCTACGCTAGACGTTAAATTAACATTACGAGCTAAAAAAATTATCATTCAAATCACTTTCAAAATTTCTACGCAGATTAAACGCACTAATACGTGACATTATGTGTGGTTTCGCGTTAAAACTAAACCTCTTTCGTCGCATTGCTAACTGTTTTCGATTAAATCAGGAAGTCCTGGTAAACGGCCGCGTCCCAAATCGCACGGCGTCGCCCTAAGTATTATGTACTTCGCCGATCCAGTCGTTACCATATTACCACGCTATGTAGTGCAGCATCATGTCATTTAGAACACAGCCCAGATGAATGATCGTCTACCACGGTAAACGTTGCACGAACAAAACGAAAATTAACATGTTCTGCGCGGAACATGACATAAACGTGTGTGCACGTTTCATTTTGACAACATACAAACAAAAAAACTTAGTTTTAATTCGTCATTTATTTTTTATCACAGTCAAGCCGACAGCTAGCAAGATAGCTTGGCTGGCTAACTAGCCAAGTTATCCAGCCGGTCATAAGTCGTGTAAGGTTCTCTTTTTCAATAACTTTACATTTAACTCGCTATTTGGTCAATTTGAAAAGAAGTCCTTACACTCCTAGGTGTAAAATAAACAGAAATGAATCATTTGGAGCGGATGCTTTCTTCGATTTCTGCAGCTGTAATGCTAATTTGTTTGAATGTTTATCATGTAAAGCCACAGCGAGGTTACGCCTCGCATTCTACGGCGTTCTCGTTTATACGGCTTTTATTTGATGCCAGTTCGTGGGCTTTCGTAAAGTGAGATGGTTTTTGCAATGCATTCTAAAATCCTTCGTTAGCCACGAGCAAGCTGGAAGAGAGTTAACGTTGCCAGAAAACTCACCTCGACCGCGGACGACAAAGCCTTCGCCTTCGAGTGGCGCTCGATCACTCCGGTTTCGTTCAAAAACGTCCCGTTGGTAAAAACAACCATTAAATGTTTAAAAACATTCGTTCGAAACGCCACTGCTTCTTTAACATGCTAACCTGCTAATTGGCTAACGTAGAGAAAACAACCTTAATACGATTCTTCACCAGAGGGCGGGTTCGTGTAACTCGTAACGCCCACCACAAAGAAGATTGGTTACAATGCTGACGCAAGAAGTCTAATCACGACAATGAACGCCCACCGCGGAACCACGTTGCAGTGTGGTCAAAATTCAAATGTTGCATTTAAACTAATGTAGACATATTCATTCATTATCTCCCGCTTTATCCTCTATTAGGGTCACGGTAGGGTTCCCCATGCCCATCCAGGGGAGAACATCTTGGGCGCTGGGCAGATAGACCCAGGACAGGGCGCCAATCCATCGCTGGGCACACACTCACTCACACATACACACTCTATATGGGGCAATTTTGGAGAATTCAATTGACTTGATCCATGTTTTTGGACTGTGGGAGGAAACCGGAGAACCCGGAGGAAACCCACGCGGACACGGGGAGAACATGGAAACTCCACCCAGATGGGGATTCGAACCGGGAATCCCTATCGCTGAGAGGCGAACGTGCTAACCACTAAGCTTTTTTGCTTCAGCTTTACATACATTTACATTACATCACATTTGGTCATTTAGCAGAGGCTTCTATCCAAAGCGACCTACAAAGTGAGCACAGGGTTGACCATAGCATCCCTGGAGCAACCGGGTTAAGAGCCCACATTGGTAACTTCAATCGACATGGAATTTGAACCCACAACCTTCAGATTGATAGCCCAAAACCCCTTGGGGAGGTCGCCATGCCCATCCAGAGATTTTTTTTCGAGCACTGGGCAGACAGGGACCCAATCCATCAATCAATCACTCACTGTCACACACACACACACTATCTAGGGGCAATTTAAAGCAGCTGATTTATTTTGAATCCATGTTTTTGGACTGTGGGATGGAAACAGAACCCGGAGGAAACCCACACAGACACGGGGAGAACATGGAAACTCCACCCAGATGGGGATTCGAACCGGGAATCCCTAGCGCTGAGAGGCGAACGTGCTAACCACTAAGCCACCGTGACGCCCTATGGTAGACATAGCAACAACAAATTCATCTCTCATTCTTGTCTGCGCATCTGATCGAGACCATTATCTCGATTATGCATTATCTTCAGCTTTACATACATTTACATTACATCACATTTGGTCATTTAGCAGAGGCTTCTATCCAAAGCGACCTACAAAGTGAGCACAGGGTTGACCATAGCATCCCTGGAGCAACCCTGGAGCGGGTTAAGAGCCCACATTGGTAACTTCAATCGACATGGAATTTGAACCCACAACCTTCAGATTGATAGCCCAAAACCCCTTGGGGAGGTCGCCATGCCCATCCAGAGGAGATTTTTTTCGAGTGCTGGGCAGACAGGGACCCAATCCATCAATCAATCACTCACTGTCACACACACACACACTATCTAGGGGCAATTTAAAGCAGCTGATTTATTTTGAATCCATGTTTTTGGACTGTGGGACGGAAACAGAACCCGGAGGAAACCCACACAGACACGGGGAGAACATGGAAACTCCACCCAGATGGGGATTCGAACCGGGAATCCCTAGCGCTGAGAGGCGAACGTGCTAACCACTAAGCCACCGTGACGCCCTATGGTAGACATAGCAACAACAAATTCATCTCTCATTCTTGTCTGCGGATCTGATCGAGACCATTATCTCGATTATGCATTATCTTCAGCTTTACATACATTTATATTACATCACATTTGGTCATTTAGCAGAGGCTTTTATTCAAAGCGACCTACAAAGTGAGCACAGGGTTGACCATAGCATCCCTGGAGCAACCCTGGAGCGGGTTAAGAGCCCACATTGGTAACTTCAATCGACATGGAATTTGAACCCACAACCTTCAGATTGATAGCCCAAAACCCCTTGGGGAGGTCGCCATGCCCATCCAGAGGAGATTTTTTTCGAGTGCTGGGCAGACAGGGACCCAATCCATCAATCAATCACTCACTGTCACACACACACACACACACACACACACACACACACACACACACACACACACACTATCTAGGGGCAATTTAAAGCAGCTGATTTATTTTGAATCCATGTTTTTGGACTGTGGGAGGAAACCAGAGAACCCGGAGGAAACCCACGCAATCTGGAAATTCCAACCAGGTTGGCATTCAGATCGCATGCTTATTCCTCCTTGAGATGGTTTAATTGGGTTTTCCACTGGGAAAACGCAGGGGCCCTTTAGTATTGAGTCTTCATGTGCTCCCACTTTGCTGAGCTTCTCCCCCGGGGCTCATTATTCTCCGAGCAACACCAGACATAATTTATTTTTTCATTCATTCATTATCTCCCGCTTTATCCTCTATTAGGGTCGCGGTGGGGTTCCCCATGCCCATCCAGGAGAGAACGTCTCGGGCGCTGGGCAGATAGACCCAGGACAGGGCGCCAATCCATCGCTGGGCACACTTGACTTCAATTGACTTGATCCATGTTTTTGGGCTGTGGGAGGAAACCGGTGAACCCGGTGGAAACCCATGCAGAAACGGGGAGAACATGGAAACTCCACCCAGATGGGGATTCGAACCGGGAATCCCTAGCGCTGAGAGGCGAAAGTGCTAACCACTAAGCCACCGTGCCGCCGACATAAAAAAATTTATTTTTATTTTTTTTAACAACCTAAATGTTAAATTATATATAAATGTATACAGTTTAGGCGGCACGGTGGCTTAGTGGTTAGTACGTTCGCCTCTCAGCACTAGGGATTCCCGGTTCGAACCCCTATCTGGGTGGAGTTTCCAAGTTCTCCGCGTGTCTGCGTGGGTTTCCTCCGGGTTCTCCGGTTTCCTCCCACAGTCCAAAAACAGGGATCAAGTCAATTGAGTTCTCCAAATTGCCCCATATAGAGTGTGTATGCGTGCGTATCTGTGTGAGTGAGTGTGTGCCCAGCGATAGATTGGCGTCCTGTCGTGGGTGTATCTGCCCAGCGCCCGAAACTTTCTCCCCTGGATGGGCATGGGGAACCCCACCGCGACCCTAATAGAGGATAAAGCAGAAGATAATGAATGAATGTATACAGTATAACACATATGTAAATGATGCATCATGATGTTACCAATAAAACAATTATTTCTATATAAAGCATTTTCATTATATAGTTATAAATGTAGAAACATCTTTGTTTACAGCATCGGTAGCAGAGAAATGACTGTCATACTTTAAGATTGATAGTACCACCATCTGCTCATCCACCTACCCACCTACCCACCAAGCAATAGCACTGACCCTGCTCAGATTCCATTAGATTCCATTCCTAAGAAAATAGATATTAATAAAAACACAGCAATTCAAGTGAAATTTACTTTCTCTCATTTGGTAAAAGAGAAGATAAATAGGTTTTACAGTACTATATGCGCAATGAGTGTTACTTCACCTAGCAATTTTACCTATTAATGGACAATCAAAAATACTACAATACAAATCAATGCAAAGATACAACAAAGTTATGAAAGTAATATTTTTAATGCAATATAACGTGTGCAGCACAATTAAAAAAAGAAAACTATAAAAACTTATCACTTTGCGTCCCATAAAAAGACTTCATTCATATCAGCTGTGATATTCTTTTAAGCCAAGCAGCAGCAATAACAAAACCCCTGACAGGGCAACTCTAGCCCTTGTTGTCATCTCTATTAATCAGTGGCATACCCACCTCAGAAAATTTGTCCAATAGATTTATTCATTCATTCATTATCTCCCGCTTTATCCTCTATTAGGGTCGTGGTGGGGTTGGTTCCCCATGCCCATCTAGGGGAGAACGTCTCGGGCGCTGGGCAGATAGACCCAGGACAGGGCGCCAATCCATCGCTGGGCACACACTCACTCACACTCTATATGGGGCAATTTTTGAGAATTCAATTGACTTGATCCATGTTTTTGGACTGTGGGAGGAAACCGGAGAACCTGGAGGTAACCCACGCAGACACGGGGAGAACATGGAAACTCCACCCAGATGGGGATTCAAACCGGGAATCCCTAGCGCTGAGAGGCGAACGTGCTAACCACTAAGCCACCGTGCCGCCCCAATGGATTTAAAAACAGGAAATATGGTTAAAGGTACAACACTACAAAATGTGCCTTATTGCTAAACATGTTTTGAAGTCTGGTTTCCTGTGGAAGTTCATAAGGGAATGTTAGCAAACAGGGATGGAGACCAAGGAAGCAAGATGCTCATGGTGATGTTTGACCACATGCTGACCAGTAGCAGTACACATGCTTACATTTCCACCATGCTGCCCACAGATATTGACAACAGCACAGTTGCCAGTGAGGTTCCTCCCCCACCATCTGGATATGCAGATTGAATCTTGCCGTGTGAATGAAAATATATTCATAGGGAACAACACTGGCAACAAGTTCAAGCACTCTCAAAAAATAGGAGAGTAATTGTAGTGAGTTTGCACAGGTGCAACATGAGTGAGACTAATTGGTTATCAGTGTTGCATTTCAAAGGCCAGTGTTTCTTGTTGACCAAAGTGTATTAAGTCTTTTAATTGGATTTATTTTGCATGTAAACATTTGTTGAGAAAGTGTGCTTAGAACAAAGCATGTCATGTTGAAGTCAAGTTTTTTATATTTCAAGAATTCTGTGCATAACTTTACTTTATTTGTGTATAAAATATGGCAGCATGGTGACATTGTGCTTAGCATGTTCGCCTCAGTGCTGGGGATCCATGTTTGAATCCCAATCTGGAGTTTCCATGTTCTCTCCATGTCCGCGTGGGTTTCCTCTGAGTTCTCTGGTTTCCTTCCACAGTCAAAAAACATGGATTCAATGTAAACTGGATTCTTAAATTGCCCTGTATAGTGTGTGTTTGTGTGTGTGAGTCTGTGTGAGTGAGTGTGCCCAGCAATAAATTAGCACCCTGTCCTGGGTGTATCTGCCAAGTGCCCGAAACTTTCCCCCTGGATGTACATAGGATACCTCTTCCCCCCCACGACCCTAGTAGAGGACTAAGTGGAAGATAATGAATGAATGAATGAATGAATGAATGAATGAATGTATAAGACACTGAAAAAGCATAAAGATCCTACCATGATCCCAATTTGTTTTATATTTTTTGCATGATTAATGCAGAAGTGTATGAGTTTTGATGTGTAAACCAAATAACATACTTACTTTGCAATATTTATATTCATATATTAATATATATTATACATTAAATCCTGTAAACAGCTATCTTTGGACAGATTGTGTCCACGATCAGGTAATCAGAGAAAATAAGTACTTGTTAGTTTAATTTAGTGATTGGTTTCGGTGGATTTTTTAAACATATTTTGTAGTCCTCGAGATGCTTCTGGAACAATATTATTACCTAGCTCCCTGGGGGCGTGAAATGTCATTTAAACTCTACAGATTGTTATGAAGCAGCTCAATCCACCAGCAGATGGCGATGAAGTGCACAAGCCAAAACTGAACGTAATCTCACTGTAATGAGCCAGTTGATGAGGACAAATTGGGTTCTTTACCCAATATGCTATTTTTTATTAACTCATGTTTGTAAAATGTGTTTAAAATGAGTTTTTTAAACTTTCATACTATATTCATGGTTAATCTGCAACTTGGGTTGTGTGTGTGGGGGTTCTCCATGGGTTCCCAATGTACATCCAGGGAGATACGTGTGGACGTTGGTCATATACACCCTGGACAAGGTGTCAATCTATCGCTGGGTACACACTCACTCATTATATTTAGACGGGACAATTTAGAACAGGCGGCACGGTGGCTTAGTGGTTAGCACGTTTGCCTCTCAGCGCTAGGGATTCCCGGTTCGAATCCCCATCTGGGTGGAGTTTCCATGTTCTCCCCGTGTCTGCGTGGGTTTCCTCCAGATTCTCTGGTTTCCTCCCACAGTCCAAAAACATGGATCAAGTTAATTGAATTCCCAAAAATTGCCCCATATAGAGTGTGTCTGTGTGAGTGAGTGTGTGCCCAGCGATGGATTGGCGCCCTGTCCTGGGTGTATCTGCCCAGCGTCTGAGACGTTGTCCCCTGGATGGGCATGGGGAACCCCAGGTGGTAGGAAACCAGAGGAAACCCACATGGACATGGGGAGAACATGGAAACTCCACTCAGATTGTGATTCAAACCGCATAATAATGTACTGTAACAGTACAGAACAGTACATAAAGAACTGCTGGTCAGAAAACACCATGTCTTTAGTTGTTTTAGCTGATAAAAAACAACCACTTACAGCAGTTTCAGTACAAATGTTGATGCTTTAATGTGGACAAAAAATGGTGCAATGTTTTTTGATGAATTTTGCATCTTGAAAACTAATTTTAAGGTTAAGCTTATCTTATCAGAACCTTTAGAAGTGAGTAATGAGCCAGTTATTATAATTTTTTAGGTTGTCCACATCTACCATTTCTACCCTATTACATATTACCATGACTTATGTGATAAAGGGAAGGAAATCGAGTGCATGCAGCTCCCACTGTGCAGGCCAGTGAAGATAAAAATGCAGCCATACCTGCACTAAGCTGACAGAAGTAAACAACCACTTTCAAAGCCAGAGGTACAGAAAAGCTATTTCATCTTGTAAATTCATTGGCTTCAGCCATTATTTATAAAAAAAGAAAATACTGTAAGACTGGCAGTATGACCAATACCAAAACAAAATGACATATCCAGACCACAGTAACATAATCAAGTGTAAACCATTATTCAATGGTAAAAAATGCAAATATAAACTGATTCATTCTGTCATTATCTTCCACTTAATTCTCTAGTACGGTCTTAGGGGGTCTTAGGGGCCTATCCAGGGGAGAAAATTTCAGGGGCTGGGCAGATATACCCAAAACAGGGCAACAATCCATCGCTGGGGGCACACACACACACACACACACACACACACACACACACACACACATTTACATTACATTTACATTTAGTCATTTAGCAGACGCTTTTATCCAAAATATCATCCTTACAAATGAGAACACCACAAGTCAGACGCCATGGAGAAAACCAACTATACTGTAAATTCATCAAACCTGATTGTTATTCGATGCTGCGGCCCCCCCCCCTTTTTATTTTTTATTTTTTAAATTTTTTTTACAACAGGTATTTGTTAAAGAGATGCGTCTTAAGTACACACAGAGAGACACACACACAAACACAGATACACACACATAAACACACTCTATATGGGGCAATTTAGAGCATTAAATTTAGCTTAAATCCATGTTTTTGGACTGTGGGAGGAAACCAGAGAACCCATAGGAAACCCACATGGAGAACATGGAAACTCCACCCAGATTGGTATTCAAACCTAGATCCCCAGCGCTGAGAGGCAAACATGCTACCCACTAAGCTACTAAGCAGTTATCATTTATGGAGCAAGAGAAAAAAATGATAAGAGAAGAGGAGGATATTGCATGAGCTGTTCAATATTCACACCTATACAATTTATTATCAGATGAAAGTTGCATACCTCAGTAGCAATATGCATGTATGTATCCATCCATCTGCCTGTCTGTCCGACTATCTGTCCATTTAAACATTTATTTTATGTATACCAAATTTTGTAAGTCAACATTTCTTGAAGCAGTGTTGTAATGATTAATATCTGTCAAGATAAAAACATCTTTTCATGTATTTAGCAAAACACTGACATTAGTTTTCCCAGTAATTTAGACCATTAATTTACATATTCCTTAATTTTTCTGGTAAAAGGCATGGAGACCTTTCTGAACACACATTAACACTCTAATTAATATAAGCAGTTAAGTATCACTAACTCATCATAGTTGAAACTGTTTAGACTTTAAGAAGAACTCTTCTCAGAGGTCGCCCTTGTGTTTAGACCAAATTCATCTTGAAGATTTTGTTTCAAAAAGCTGTTAGTTGTTTAACAACCATAAGACACTATTGCAAATTAAATAGCTTTAGATTGGATTCATTTCTATATGATATTTATTTATTTTATTTAATATATATTCAATATATAAAATAATATATTGCCAATGTTTTCAAATAAAATGTTGACAAAAGTATTTGGAAACCTCTGGACTCTCAGAACTGGTTAAAGCTATATATATATATATATATATATATATATATATATATATATATGGGGGCGGCATGGTGGCTTAGTGGTTAGCACATTCGCCTCTCAGCGCTAGGGATTCCCGGTTCGAATCCCCATCTGGGTGGAGTTTCCATGTTCTGCCCGTGTCCGCGTGGGTTTCCTCCGGGTTCTCCGGTTTCCTCCCACTGTCCAAAAACATGGATCAAGTCAATTGAATTCTCAAAATTGCCCCATATAGAGTGTGTGTGTGTGTGTGTGAGTGAGTGTGTGCCCAGTGATGGATTGGCGCCCTGTCCTGGACGATGCGCAAGCGCGCCCCCCGTCCCGTGGTTTTAAAAGAGTCAAACATCGTGTATCTGCCCAGCGCCCGAGATGTTCTCCCTTGGATGGGCATGGGGAACCCCACCGCGACCCTAATAGAGGATAAAGCGGGAGATAATGAATGAATGAAAGGATATATATATGGGGAGAATGTTTCGGGCGCTGGGCAGATAGACCCAGGACAGGGCGCCAATCCATCCCTGGGCACACACTCACTCACACACACACACACTCTATATGGGGCAACTTGGAGAAATCAATTGACTTGATCCATGTTTTTGGACTGTGGGAGGAAACCGGAGAACCCGGAGGAAACCCACGCAGACACGGGGAGAACATGGAAACTTCACCCAGATGGAGATTCTAACCGGGAATCCCTACTGCTAACCACTAAGCCACCGTGCCACACACACACACACACATATATATATATATATATATATATATATATATATATATATATATATATATATATATATATATATATATATATTTCTTCATGGTAAAAATAGGTCACATTTTGGAAAAGTACTTCCAAATACTTATTAGTAGGTAAATTCGTAACCCAATCTTGGAGTCATACCTGAGGCATTAGAATATTAAATAGCTGCAGTTCTACCCCTTGGTATTCATGCATTTTGCCTAGAGGAGTAAAGTCACTTGGAAACAAATATTCTTTATTCTTCTCATAACTCACTAACTTTGGAAGGTGATTTAAACACTTCTTCAGTAATAGCTTTCTTTACTGTTAGGGTTGTAAAGAATCTCAGATTTAAGGTTTAAGCAGCAATGTTCTAACACAGTCAGGCATATGATCTAGTGATTTATTAGAATGCCACTTAATTGATTATATAATGAGAAACAGTGCCAAAAGTATGAAAGCTATGTGACATTTTCCGGCACCAGCATAGGCTTGTTCTGTAGAAATATGCTTGATTTACTGCATTGGATTCAGATTCAAACATTGTGAATATTATAAGTTGTAATATTCAGTAGGAAAATTTATGTGACGTTATATTCAATAAATGTTTTGTATAATTATTTATTTGTTCATTCAGGGAATTATTCCACTGGTTTCATGATTGGTTCAGTCCATTGCAGTGAATCACTTATACTCTCAAGAGGTTATTACAAATTGCAAGTTTACCAAATCACCATGTTACAAGGGTTAGGGTTAGGGTTAGGGTTAGAACAGAAACTGCTGCTACTTGAAATTAACATTCAAAGTATTTCAGAATGGTACTGATCTAGAACCTACAGAGATCTGTTCACTTTACAATCCCTGATAATTTAGAATAAGGAGTTTGCTCAAAGGGCCAAATCTGGTAATATAATTGAACCAATAATGTTCTGGTATATATATCCAGGTGTCTTAACCACTAAGCCATCAAAGCACGCATTTATTCATCATTCATTATCTTCTGCTTAATCCTCAAATAGGGTTGCCGGGTGAGTAGTGTGGGGGTGGGGGTTTCAACATGCCCATCCAGGGGAGAGCAGTTCGGGCACTGGGCAGCTACACTCAGGAAAGGATGGCAGTTTATCTCTGGGCTTATTTAATTACACACACACACACACACACACACACACACACACACACATACACATATATATATATATATATATATATATATATATATATATATATATATATATATAGTGTATATATATATATATACACTTTTTTATATATTTATGCTCTAAATACAATGTCCTAAGATGCTAATTTCTAAAATACTGCTATAAATGCCTAGGTGTTAAAAGAATCAAAACAGTGAACATAGAGCATAAATATGAAGCATTTATGGATACGGTGCTGATGAAGCCTACAGTCACGCCAAGTCGTCAAGTCATATCTGCTATGGTTTGTTAATACAACATTTAAAATTCTAATCTAGCATCACACCATGCATTGTGTCTGTGAACGCAGTCCCTAAATTTCCAACATACAGTTGATGTGCATTGTACTGAGTACAACGCTGCACATTTTAATCACACACTAACTCTCAGTGCAATGTTTTATTTGGCTCAGCATGAATGGAAGCATTTCTCTTTCATCTTCCGGAACTACTTGCCAACTTTTGCTTCCATTTCTTGGACCTTGATTTTATCTGCTGCTTTTTCTATTATAAATAAAGACTGTTTTTTAACAGCTCCATGTGTTTGCTGCCAAATTATTCTGCCTACCATGGCAAGACGCTGTTGGGTAAGTGTCTTATTCTAGTATTGTTGTTTACACACATTATACAGAACATTTTACGTTCCACTAACTACCATTCACAAACAAAATGGTTTATACGATAAAATAGAAGTAGTTAGGCATTTTGCATTTATTATTGAAAAGAAACCGGACAAGGCATAATAATACAAGGTTGCATTGCTTGCCAACTAGCCATAGCATATTACCATTTTAAAATGGTATATATATTAAAAATGTTATAATAATGGCTAATAATTCAGGCTAATCTAAATCTAGTGTTATTTTACTAATTGGAGGGTAGTTTATATTTTGCACTGACTCTAATGAAAGTTTTATGTATCAAATTACATGCATTACAGAAATTAATTAATGCAGTCATGATTAGAAGAATATAGACAATTTATTAGGGGATGACACTATACAAACCTGTGATATTATTAATTTATGCAATATCTATATTTAAAGAGCTTATTTCTTAAAACATTAAGATTCCAGTGATCACTGGACGAAAGGTGGGGAAACACGACAGGCTTGCCAGTCGAACACAGGGCAAACATTCATTTCCAACAAGCAACAAGCCTCAAAAACATGACTGTTGCATCTTTCGAAAAATAACACAACCACAATGAGGAGAACACACACATTATACAAAGAAAGGACCTTGTCAGCTCTACCTGAAAAGTGAATTCCTTGCTCTAAGCTGAGAGCATTAACAACTCCATCAATGTGATGTGAATATTTTCAATCAACAAGGTCTGTACCGTGTGGGCTGACATCCTCAATTAATCTCTCCTTCCATTTGTTCCATGGCTAATTTTTAAAATAGCCCACTACATATTGCTCGCGTACTGATTGTGGTATTGATTAACTTAATTAAAACATGATGTAGAGGTGCAGTGAAGAAGCAACACTACCCAGTGAACTGGCCACTATCTTTGGTATCTTTGTATTGAGTTATTGTATTTCCAGTTCAAATCCTCATAAATTTGACAATCATTTCAGTAATTGAGAGAAAGATTTCTTTAAATCAGAAACAGATTAACATCTGATATTATTAATCTTGTTTTTGAAAATTGCTCAAGACTTATCTAGACTAAAGATAATTTTATTGATAATCATTTTTGGTCCATAAGAATGTGTCTAGAGAACATGTTTTCCATTGCTGTTTTTTACAGCTTACTAAAAAATTTTAAAATCTGCTATTTGCAGATGCCATTTCTATATTTTTACACTATTTCCCTACACATTTATTTGATTGTGTTGTGTTATGTTACCATGGATGAAATTTAGACACGGGTTGTGTGGTTTTAATGATAGCAACAGAGTCAAAGACGTCAGGTCAAAAGAAAAAGAAAAGAGAAACTTGTTTCTTTATACTCAGCTTCATTACATAGATATCAAACGAGACATGTAAAAAAGCATTGATCTACAATGACCAGCAGAAACTCTTAGAGCAGGGTAATATCAAGACTGTGGGAAACCAAAAATAATAGTCCTATGGTCAGAAAAGTGAGTATCTTTAATGTCTACATTGCTGATAATCAAACCATGTCTTAGAACAAAATGACTAATCATCTGGGTAGGGTAGATATTAAACTGGACAAGGTTAAACAAGATAAAGGAACTCACTGATATTATGTTAAGCAGGAAGAAATATTAAAATGAATAATCTGTTAACTCTAGGTGTTTTAAGTCACACCAAGTCAGAAAATTAATTCATAAAATCATTGTTTGATTAAAGAGGCCTGACTGACTACGACATGGGTTTCTGCACAAGAGAAATGAAGAAACAGAGAGAAGATTATATTGGAAAATACAGCCTAGCAGATTTTTCATTTGTCATAGAAACATAAAAGAACATTCATTCATTCATTCATTCATTCATTATCTTCCGCTTTATCCTATATTAGGGTCGCGGGGGGGTTCCCAATGCCCATCCAGGGGAGAAAGTTTCGGGCGCTGGGCAGACACAATCAGGACAGGGCGCCAATCTATCGCTGGGCACACTCACTCACACAGACACGCACACAAACACACTCTATATGGGGCAATTTGGAGAATTCAATTGACTTGATCCATGTTTTTGGACTGTGGGAGGAAATCGGAGAACCCGGAGGAAACCCACGCGGACAGGGGGAGAACATGGAAACTCTACCCAGATGGGGATTCGAACCCGGCAATCTCTAGTGCTGAGAGGCGAACGTGCTAACCACTAAGCCACATATATGTATAAAAGAACAGTGAAAGGTTAAAGATAGACCCTAGACAACACACCTGTATCAAGTTAGATTTACATGTAAAAATTGTGTATCTATTGTGTCATATTATATATATGGCAAAAACCAGCACCACCTTCCTGACACAGATTCACTGATTAAACAATATTGCATGATACACACTTTAAAGATTTTAGCAGTCCGCACCCCTTCTGCTACATTCTACAGGTTTCCATACAAAATGTGGGCTAATCACGAGTGGTTCAAGATCTCGCCCAGGGTGCAGAGGAGGACAAGCTACCACAGATAACTATGCACAGTGTGTGCATAGGCTCTGGCATTGGACACTAGGGGAAACTGAACTCAGTTTTATAAAATGTCATGTAACATTTGCCATGTGGGATCAGCAGAAGACCTACGTACCCTATCTGTCTTACTGCTATAAATCTCAGAGGAGAGTTTGCCAGTGGGAGATTAAATTTTAATGCTAAATGTAAATCTTGCCTGAAGTAAAGAATTAACCTGCTATAAACCTAAATAGTAGCAACGAAAGGGTATATCTTATTGCTGATGTGGACAACACCAGGGAACTGTATGTGTGGAGTAGTATAAGTTGTCTAAAATGAACCATTAAAATAACAAGAACCTTTAAAATGTAATCCTTTTAATCACCTTTGGAATGGTTCTAAATGCTGACCGCTGGCAAAACACTCTAATTCCACTCTATGCAAATACTCCTGTTGTTGGCTGAAATTTTGCGAGGTCAGACCCTGATATTTGATGAGAGACCCTTGCTCACAATCTTTGCTGTAGGTCATGTCACATTTAATTTATGGGGTGGAGGTCAAGATTTGGGTGCAAGTGAGTCAAGTCCTTTCACACTTACCCAAATATATGGGTTTTATTTGTTTTATGCATTGGGACACAGTCATGAAAGTTGAAAGGTATATAATTTTCCAAAAATTGTTTTCTCTTGTGGCTAATGATTCATTTGCACAACTCTGGGCAGTGGGAATAAATTTTTCTGTATGGGGTAGTAAAAGGATATCTTATTTTACATAAATCAGTCACATTCGATTATTCTGTTCCAATATTTTCATTTATAGAGTGTACTTAAATACAGAATACAGAAATAAACACAGTAGTGAACTCTCTTATTTCTTTTATTAATGAGTATTTTTTGTTGAGTGACTCGTATTCTTTTGGTTCATCAGTTGAATTAATTTATTCTATTTGGATTTATAGTGAAGCGCCAGTGAATACAATCAACTGAAGAAAATAACAAACAAGAATAAATAAATAAAATAAAATAAAAATAATTTATCACATTTCACTTTGTGAAATTTTTTTTGTCTTGTAGTAAAAAGTATAAACTTTGTTAGCACTCTTCCGGTGTTAGTAATGTCATAGAAATGTAAACTAAGAAGTACTAAATCAATTAATTATTATCAAAAGTAATTGTTACTTGAAAACTAATACTCTTTCAGCAATTATTTCTTTTCAATAAGACAAAAGCACTGAAGTCAATTTATTGTAGATGGTACTGGGTTGTTTTTCACGTGCTGTGATGTTTAAAACCTAGAAACATTTTTTTTCTTTTTCTCCTGTATGTCACAGAAATTTATGGATTACAAAGTAATTCTTTATGTGTAATGTAAATATTTATCCTACTGGCTAATGCTATAGCACACTGCATTGAGCTGCATTTTAATACATAATTTTTTTGTGGTCATGCTTGGAAAACAAACCACAAAGTGAAATGACTGCCAGATACTTATATTTGGTCATTTAGCATTTACAAATATCACAACTTGGTTGGGGAACAGTACCCCTGGAGCAAAGAAGGTCAGGATCAAAGTGCTCAAGGATACACATTGGCAATTTCAGTGGACCTGGGGTTTGAAACCACAACCTTCTGATTGCTAGCCCAACACCTTACACACTGAGCTAACACACCCTCACCCTAGCCATACATTCGGTGTAGCTGATGCTAATTTAGCTTACATGCTACATTACTATTTCCTAGTAATGCACAGATGTACAGAAAGAAAGCATAATGAAGACTACATAATGACCCATGACTTCAGTGGACTATAAACATGTCTTCAGTTTAATTTGATATGCATGTAATGCCCTTTTTATCTCATTTGTAACTCACTTTGAATAAAAGCACCTTTTAAATGACTAAATGTAAATGTAAATGATGAACTCTGTATACATGTATACCTATAGCCTTTTCAGATTAGTCTCATAACAGCATACTGCATAATTTAACAGACTGATGATACACTTTAAATGTCAATTACTGAATATAAATGATTCTTACGCACTGCTGCTCTAAATATAATCATATATTATATAATCATATATTGTTCTCCTGTCAGCTGTGTTCTGTTGAATTTCTTTACCCTGATGGACCTACAAGTTTTAGTTGTTATTTTTTATCCTTAGATTCTCCATTATCTTTGTCCTTGTGGGTACAATGATTCTGAGAATGACATAAAAAAACTGGCATTTCTTTTCACTGACTGTCTGAGTACAGAAGACCGAACCCAATCTTTTTCAAGATTTTTTTCAAAGAATAATCTGTTATTTTAAGATTTCATTTTATTTTAATATCCTAATTGTATTTTATCCCTACACAAGGCAATCACCAAGAAATAATCCTTGCCTGGGAAATGTACTTGGCAATAAATCCAACTCTCCCAGATGAAACAGAAATCAAAAGGCTTTAATTGACTCATGAAGTCTAATTAGGAAAGCTGGGACCTGTCATTAGTAGAGTAGGATTAAGTCACTCTGCATACCTTTTGCTAACTCTTAGAAACCACAGATATTTCTGCAAATCTTCCCGATGATCAAACCTTATAAAGGAAAACTACCATATTCAAGGACATCAAGCTTACAATGTGCAATGCTAAACCATTATTTACATAAACAATGCGAAAGACTGTGGAAGTTAAAAGAATTACAATGTACAGAAGTTACCAAATTGAGTCCTTGAGCAAGGCCCTTAACCCTCATTGCTCCAAGGAAGCAACTACATCACAAGTTATTGTTTTAATATCACATTTTTGATGAAACATTTGACACTTTTTGTACTTGTTATTCCATGATTTAATCAATCATTTAAATTCAGAATTACAGTCATGTTTGTGATAACTATGTTGCCTTTATATAGATACAAGTTACATTTGTTTTCAATGTATGGAAACAATGCCATGGATAAAATTTTATACCACAAAAGGGTAATTTAACAATGTCTTTAAACTGCCAAGGGAAATTAAGTCTTTTATACTAGTGACCTTTACTAGTTGACTGTTGTATCAGTTCTTTGTTCCCATTCAGAGACATATCATCTGTAATAAAGCTTGGGAAAAAAACAAATTTAGTCTTGAAACCTTGAACTTTTCAATAATCAAATGACGTTATTGAAATTATTTTCTTTTAGTAAACTGTCAGTGTGATTGACTGAAGAAGAAAAAAGTGACATCATGAGATTAACGTCCTAAAGCATCCTTGCTTATATATGACTTAGACAGGGAAGTCTAAGGTAAGGCTAAGGTGGAAGTAGTGACACATTTCAGGATAATTTTTGTCCTGTAATGTCAAGTGACTCTTCTTTCCAATTGTGGTCTGCACTCTGTCCCGTTTGTCCCGGTTGCAAGTGAAGGTCTTTGAACTGCAGACTGTGAATTGGTACGAAGGCCTTGTGAGGTGAAGTTGTCCTGCAGAGAAAGAGGAAAGGTGAACAGCATGATGAATAGAGAGAAGGATGATAGATGCTGATTTTCTAGAGGTAAGCTTGGCACATTTTTTTCTTTCTGACATGATAAGTACCCTTCAAAGACAGCTAGGTCTCTAGATTGCTGCCTTCTTTGTCATTATTTTAATCTGTTGGCGACAGCTGATATGCACGCTTGCATATTTATCAGACAATCTCTCAGCCTTTTAAAGCAATGCAGGTTGGACTATTGATGGAGTCTATGTTTATATGTAAAAATTGGAAAATCCTTTATGCACAAATTCATTAAAAGTAACCAACATTGACAGCTTATTTTGGCAACAGAAAGAGAATTAAATTAAATTGAGGAACAACTCTACATAAAACATATGAGTTTTCCAAAGTTGCTCTAACAGGCAACTCTCAGCTTGATGCTTCCATTACCATCTTGGGTAAGCGGATACCACCATCATCACTGCAGTCTGAGAAATGGCTCACTATATCAGGTCCGATTCTCCCATTTCCTCCTGTGTGGCTCTTTCCTGTAAATATTCCAATTTTAAGTGTGATGTATAAGAATTCCCTTACTTTGCAGACACTTTAGAATGAGATTGTCTTTTCTCTTAATCTCTCAAAGACAGCTCTGGACTTCTGTAAGATATAATATATCAGCTTCAAGGAGTATTTGATTTAATGTATTTGGTGTTAAAGAAAATTATAGCCCAGGTTGCTTGTACACTGCTGATTTGACAGTCAGTTAACGAAACAGTGATTCCTTCACAAGAGCGTTTGGGTGCACACTTATCATTTCATATGATGCCTTTTCTACTTCCGCTGCAAACCCATCCGAGCTACGTTATGAAAAACATTTGGATGCAGAGACAAGAAAAGAATTTTAAACAGAAGAGAGGAGTTCAAGGATTTCTTCGTAATTCTGAGTGAGCTGAATGATTCCTGAGGGCATTTTTCACACTTCTACATATTAATGATAATTCAGTGTTAGATAGAGGGGAGTGAAAAGGGAATAAAAGCCCAGCAGCAGAGGCAGTATTGTTATAAGTTATCAGCATAGTGAAGCCAGAGAAACACATTAGATAGGGAAAATGATTCATTAGATCAAATCAGATTCATATGGCTAGACAGAGTTAGTCAGACAGTAGGAATCACAGGCATGAAAGTAGGTCAAAATCATTTGTTTCTTTTTATGGAATACATTATTGGTTTAATTACTGCTAATAACTCTGCCTTTTTTTTTAAAAGAACACCCTACAGTCTTACATTAAAAAATAAATATGTATATGTCACAATGTAGTTTGAAATAAACAGTAATAGGAATTATAATGTGAAGCAGACACATTCAGCCTAATTTATACAAGTGCCTGACATAATTTTGTATTGTTTTCTTTAATTCTCCTTTATTGGCCATGCATTATGTTTTACATAAACATTTTTAATACCCATATTTGCTTGACATGTATGTATTTTGCTTTCAGGGATTGTTCCAAATCTGTATTTTTACGTCTTTATAGAGGCAAAGCTGTGATCAAATGTTGATTTATGAATGAGTGGAGCAGTCAGGAAAGCAGGTGAGGTAATGGATCTCACCTGTGGCTTGTCTTAGTTAACCTGTTTTTCTTAGCAGGGAGTTAAGAGGGAAAGGAGGGGAAATCTTGAGAGAGGAAGGGAGAGCCTTAAGTGCAAAGCTTGATGCTAGAGTTAAAAAATGTTGTAATGTGTGAGTAATGTGAATTTACAAGCAAGTCTAAAATGCTAGATTATATTGATGAAGTTGGTTTTGTTCTTATACTTTTGCCATATGCCATGACAACAGTGATGTCACACAGCGCAATAGAAAAACTAGTGAGCGAATTTAACCTGATCACAGGCATATCTGCTGCCAGTTAATTACCTATAAATTTATAGTCAAACATTTTAGACTGTGGGTCTTTACGCCAACAAAGCCGTAGCTGATGTTAACTGCACATTGAGGTGATAAATTGTATTTATATTTAAGTATCATTTAATTTCTAAGCAAAATTGTAAAGTGCCTATAACCTACTGTCTCTGGAAAGCAAAGTGGCATTTCACATGTTTCTAAATAGCAGAGGGTTTGCCCTCAGTGTGTTGTTATAATATGTGTCCTCTTAATTCATGCAGGCAAATCTTCGCTCAGCTAAGGCTCTATATTTTGTACTCCTCTTGCATATTTGATTCTTTGTGGCATTTAAAGAGACCACTAATGCTGAGTCACTTTACATTAAGTTATTTTTCTTTTAAGCAGCACAGAAGGGTTCACAAGGATTAACCACTTGTCACTGTATGTTGTTAAACCTGCCTACCTGTTTTTGAAGAAATCTATAATGCATATGAATAGCATCTGCTGCAGTCAGTCACTGTTTTTAATGCAACCTCAAGCACTCAGGACCCATTTGTTTAAAAAAAAAAACATATAAGCTTAAAATATGTTATTGTAATGTATATGAATGATACAAATATGAATGACATACATTTATTTAAAAAAATAAAGTGTGGACAGAACAAATACATTTGAAGGTATATGCATTCAAATGTATTTAATTTTTTTATTGCTATTATTCTATGGAGAATTGTACTTCCTCCCATCCAGTGGTGAGTGCTGGCAAGACAGGGTGCCAATCCATCGCTGGGTACATACTCACTCACACAGACACAATATGCTCCCCAGCACTGAGAGGCAGACATCCAAACCACTACCATACCATCCTCCATAGAATCAAACTTTTTAGAATCCAATATGAAATGTTTTGTCTATATTTTGTGACAAAATATTGTAGACATTTGTTTTCAATATCTGATGTACCCCTTCCTCCAATAACTGCAACAATTCAGGTTATTATTAATCAGTCCAGTACATTGGCTTAGAAGAGTTTTCAGCTCATTAACAGAATAGAACAGTTTCTTCCTTGACATATTGGCGAGTACTTCAGGTCCTTCCAGAACATTTCTATAGAATCAAGATCTGGGTTTTATTTTTTTTATTCTTTTGTAGAAAAATACTTTAAAGCTTAGGATGACATTTTCTTGACATTTTCATATGACTGGTTGATATGGCCCACAGTAAGGCTGTGTTTTTTGTCATAAGTGAACTAGACAGATTTCTCTGGTTTAAAAATACTCTTTATCCTTATTCTCTATTCTCTATTATTAAAAACACAAAAATATACAAATCCAAAACATACTATAAATATTTTTATAAACACCAGTTAAACTCAATATACTAGTATACTCCATAACTACTGACGTGTGGTGTTCTCATTTGTAAGTGGCTTTGGATAAAAGCGTCTGCTAAACGACTAAATGTAAATGTAGTTTTAATTAATGTATCAACTAATATATATATACTGTATTTGAATGAAAATAAAAATAGCAAAATAGCAAAATAGCTTTAAGAGCAAAAATTACAAGGGAAATATGCATGTAGCAAGGCGATTTATATTTGAATAATTATAAAAATAATTATAACCTGAATTAATCTGCTGGATCTACACCTGTCCCCAATTTCAGGTGCTTTAATGTTTTGTACATATTAATATGTAATTAGACTAGATTACTTTGGAAACCTGACCCTGCTATTTATTAGCTATCTGATGACATGTGGAAGCTGTATAAATAATGCATAACACTAAGCATGTACAGAATCTTACTAATTTGTAAAATTGATTAAGGTACATCACAGCAGGCCATTGAAATCTACTAGCACAACTATCGAACACCATGACAATAACACACAATACTGTATTACTGTGTTATATTGAGTTAAATGTCTTAAATCTTGAAAGTAAAAATACAAACCTATAATGTGTTTCAGTTTATTTGGTTAGTATAGTAAAGTAGAATTTCCAAAAAGGGCAATATGGGGACTTCTCTCATAAAGACCCGTAAAATATCAAAAATCAAAATCAGGAATCAAAAATATCTTGTTTGATTCTGTGAACTTTTCATGCAAAATTATTCATTTTTTTATTAATAGCTTGTTATATAAAAAGCATGAAATAAACTCTATTATTGTTCCATTAATATGAATATATTTTACTATTATGTACTAGTAGTATACTAGCATATCTATGGTATATACAGTAGTTATATGAATAAGGCCAAGTAATCCTGTTGCAAGTTGCAGGAAAACAGATCTAAACTGCTAAGCTTCCACCATAATGTGATTTTCTTATGCTAGAAGACAGTGTTATTATTTTTCCACACTTAAACCTTCTCATTCAAACCAAAATGTTTTATTTTGGTCTTACCCACCTGACATTTGTCTAACAGCTCACTGGCTTGTCTACATGATATTTATGAAACTGCCAGTAGGCAGCAATGTTCATTTCAGTGAGCAGTGGCTTTCTCTTTACGTTCCCTCTGTTCACATCATTGTTCTTTAATGTTAACATTAGCTAGTCTGAGCAAGACCTTTGCATAGAAACTACCATGTGACCTCAGATGGCAATGCAATTTATTTTTAGGATAATCATTCTTAGTTAAAAACTTCTGGGAAGAGTTTTCAATATATATTTTTTTATTTCTGTTATTTGGACAAAATCTGTGTGACATTTTTTTGGGCCATGTTACACTTAAAGAAATGTGCTTGAAAGCTTAAAAATCCCTCACAGAAACGTTTGCTACTGATTCTTATATTCCATAATTCTTGGTTATTTTTTAGTAAATAAAAATTTGTTTATATTTTGAAGAAATTTTATCATTTAACCTATTTTCAAAACTTTGGACAAATTTGCTGATATTTTACTTTACTCATTAGCACTTAATAAAAAAAAAAAAAAAAAAAAAAAATAATAATAATATATATATATATATATATATATATATATATATATATATATATATATATATATATATATATATATATATATATATATATATATACTTTAAAAGACCAAACAAAAAAATATGCATTTAAGTGAGAGAGATGTATCATACGATGGAGGGTGGACTCAGCACTCTAAGCATTACAGGACATTTTTCAATGATATTATTTGCCTCCTGCTCCTCTTGTCACCAGCAGATATGTAGTGGATCACAGGTGGATTTCAAATAGCAAATGTTCCTCCATTACAGCTTCTGATGCTTCCATGTTGTGGAGAGGAACAAAAATTATAGAGGTGTTCCATCCATCCCTTATCTTCTGCTTTAATAAAAATTATTTATATTTAATAAAAATATGATATATGTTGCTTCCATTTTAGAAATAAATTTTATTAATAAGTGTTTTTTTTAAATATTTTTTTCCATGAGCTGATTATTATTAAGATGCCATATCTTAAAGCAAGTCATTGAAAATAAGATGTAGATCAAACAGACCCTTTTGTGTTTTGTATAATAACAAGAATCTAACATTTATTTTGGACAGCTTTGCTTGAATGGTTTAAAGAATACACCTTTCTGTTCTAAAATGAATGCATTCTGTACATAATGACTGCAAGCAAATGCAGATTTATGAATAAGTGGTTTAGCAAGGAAAGCAGGAGAGATAATGGATCTCACCTGGAGTTTGTCTGTGTGTCTGTGCTATTATTCTAAGGCCATTATTTTAAACTTTTTTAAATAATTGCATTAATTAAGAGACATTAGAAAACAATATGAAGTATTGTCCCATACATGTAAACATATGCTGCAGAAGCTCTTAATTTGCATAAATTAAGCCAAACTTTAAATTTATTACATCACAAACTTTACCACCATCATGAGACCAGTGTGCATGCAGCATGATGTTACCAAAAATCAAGAGTTGCCACTAAAAATAAGAGATTTGTTTTTACATTAAAGACAAAATCTTGAATTTTTATCTGGTATTAAATTATAAGCATTAATTGTTTTGTAGTTTTTGTTATAATTTTTAGAAACTATCTTAATACATAATGTTTTGCATTTAAAATGCCATATTCTGTTATAAATGGTCCATTATGAAAAGTAGCATCTTTCTGTCCTCTACCCTCAAACTATTTTTCATATTAATTTTACAGTAAGCTGAATGTCAAAAAGAAATTAGGCCTGGATAGGACAATGGTGTGAAAAGACATTTATACCTACTACGATATGAATCACTTGGATGTAATATAGGTCAGCATTTAAGAAAAATGTCCTGTCCTACATTTGCCACAGCTGAGGGGATTTTTAGGAATGTAGCCACAGGTCCTGCTTCTCTACACCAATCATAAATTACCTGTTCGGTAAGAGACTTGGATGTGAGACGCAGCTTTTGTTTGGTGATATAGATATTGCAGCCTACGTGTAATGAGGTCATTCATCGTCCTTTGAGACGGTGGAGCCAGTCAGCTTTGGGAACAAAAGGTGGCTGCTGGCGGACCCCTCTCATAATAACTGAACAGACAGAGTCGTCTGGCCTAATGGCAGCCTGTCATGATCCTGATGATGTCGGCACCACCTTTTACAGAATTTTGTCCCTGAGCAGGTTGGTGCAAATGTTGCAGACAGGTATGACTTCCTGATGGGTAGCGTGTAATTTCTGACAGGTGTGAAGCAGAACAATTTTTCACAATAGTTAGGTTTCTGCAGAGCTTGTGTTCCTGCAAATGTGTGATCATAGATCTCACAAGATAGTTATCAGTAGTTAATTAGTCATGAATTTATTTACTGACAGCTACTTTTATTATTTCATTATGTGTCACTGGGGCATTAACAACCAGGCATGTATGGAAAATTCTGTTGTGTTCCTAAAATTAATTTATCACCATATGACTGTGGCATAGTAAATTGTCCAGCTAACCACAATGCTTAGGTATGTCATACTGTTCTAATGTCCATTGACATGTTTCCGAGAACCTATGCTGTTCCTTGCAAACTATTCCACTCCTTCTCCATGAGCCTGTATTGCTAAGACCTGATTGGAAGAGTCCACAAATCATCCCATTCTTCCCTTTCATTAGCATGGTGGAACAGAAATTTGAATTCACCTGACCCGGCAATATTGATCAGTGATCCAATTTTGTGCTGCCCTGGAGTCATTTGTGCATTTTTGCCCTAAAGAAAACAATGGGCCTTGAGTTGCCTAAATAAAAAAATAAATTGGGAATTGAAAACTATTGGATGAATCTCATGTATTGTATTCAGCTGTATTCAGTATTTGACCTTTCATCGACAAGTTGTTTACGGACAAAGGTTTCCCATTTCCTGGATGTTTTTCCTTGATAATACCGTTCTCTATATACATCTAACATCCTTGCCTGTGAATACCCCATAAAGCTGACACTTTCTGAAATACTGGCACCGGCTCGTACAGCATCAAATACCACGCCTCATTGAAGTCACTTGGATCACTAGACTTTATGTTGCTCTTTGGGAATACATTTCTAATTTCCATATGGAGCTGTGTTTTAAAAAAGCGCCTATAAGAGAGTGGCTGTGATTTCACCACAGGAAAAACTACAATACCAATCATAAAACATTATTTACTTAACTTTACTTAAACCTTGGCTTATTTTTGGACACCATGATAGGTACACATCGACACTTAATGTTCAAAATTACTTTCTTTGATGCACATTGTACTTCAACAATGAATTTATTTGCTTTCTGGTACTAATTAATGTTGATGTAAGGTTAGGGACCCCAAGAAGTCCATCACATATCAGATCAGGCACTATTTGGGTGGTGGATTATTTTAAGCATTGTAGTGAACAACATGCAGATAATAGTATACAAGTATACCTGTGTGCAGCTAATAATATATGCACGTTATTGTTATTTGTTCATGCATCCACTGCCCTAATGTCATTATTTGTCTGTATTTTCTTATCATTTAATAAATTCTAATATAAACATACTTTACCTGCCTTACAAAGCACATTTCCAAACTAAAGTCAAATGGAAAACATGTAATTTATGTAACACATACTGTTACAGGGAACTATACCATACACCTTTGTGTTTATATCTCACCCACTGCTATGCACCACCATTGAATCTGAAATATTTCATTCAGTTGCTTTGTTGTCCTAAGAAAACTGATAATGAATGGAAAAGCAAAATTTAATTCTGTCCAGTTATCAGTTTATTGTGTTTATGAAAAACCTACAGCAAACCATTCTATGGGAATGTCAGCAAAATAAAATACTGCATATTAAAAGGTATGTTTGTTCTGGAGAGAAAAGGTTCATTTACATCCATCCATTATCTTCCGCGAACGTGCTAACCACTAAGCCACCGTGCCACCAGGTTAATTTGCAGCTTTGCATTTTATTTAAATATACTTACACACACACCTGAGTCTCTCTTATTTTAAATCTAAACTTTTAATAATGTACTATTTTAGATGATAAAATGATAAATAAATAAAAATAAATTCAGGCAGAGATTATTATATGCATATATTATATTATATGAAGGACGAGAAGCTGAATCGTCTGATTAGTTGCCTAGATAAGTTGTCATTGATAGTAGACTGAAGGTTTAAATGTCCTGACATAACAAAAAAGTCTGGCGATTGTAAAACCACCATCTGTCCCAACATCATCATTGCATGTCTTTTTAAACTACTCAGCATGGGGCTGCAATGGCTTAAATACTCAAAAGGGTAGAACAACTGCTGTTGTTTTTGTCTAGTGGGACATGAGGACTCCGCACAGCTTCATAACACTAAATAAAAGCCAAGTAACTTAGTTCTAGCCTCTTTTGGACGACAGGACATAAGATCAGGATATGCTGCAGGTGTTGTTTAATAATTCATGGATTTGTAGAGCTCGTATCGTGTTAGGAGAGACACTATCCTTGCCAAAGATGGGCTTTTCTAAACCAGGACACACTAGATTAAATTACACTATAATGAAAAGATTGGTTGGTGTCTTTCATCAGATTAAGCAGCTAGTTTCAACTAAACAATAGAATGCCAGTGTCTCATGCAAATTATTGTTATAAATTATTAATCTGGTTTGTAATTATTCTGCTCCCCTGTTTGATGTTTTGTCTCTGATTGTGCTAAACTGTCAGGCAGAGATTTTGTATTTTTAATAAATAAATAATATCAATAAAAATTTATAAATTAATAAATAAAATTGAGTGCATGGTGGCACTCAATTTTTCTTCCTGGAACATGTGGCTCACATCACTAGGAGGCCACCAGCACTGTTAGATCGCCACTTAATGCTGACTGTTTACAATAACCAAACTCAGGGTTTACTTTCAATACCATACTTGAATGTTTATTGTTGACTGTACTGTGTATCGTCCTGTATTTATTGTGATCCTTGTGTTTGCACACGTGCACTTTATGTTGGTTGTGTAGTAGCTGTTATTTGTAGCACCTTGTTCCTGAGGAATGCTGTCTCGTTCCACATATACTGTACTGTACTTTATATTGTGGAAGGACAAATAAAATACTTGAATACAGATTATACAGTAAATATGTGTGTGTGTGTGTGGGGGGGTGTCAAGTTGTACAGGTTGCTTAGCTTCAGTATATACAAGGGTAAAATGTTCACCATGTTTACTAAACTCATTGTCTGAATTTTGATCATATCAGTCCTGTGTTATCAAACTTGCACTGGCTACCAGTTAAGTTTCGTATTGAGTACAAAATTTTATTGATAACATATAAAATTCTACATAATCAGGCTCCACAGTATCTGAGTGAGCTGATTCAATCGTACAAGACAACACGTGAGCTCCGATCTCAAGGTGCTGGTTTACTCTTAGCTCCTAGAATAAATAAAATTACTGCTGGTGGAAGAGCATTCTCCCACAAGGCTCCTCAACTTTGGAATAGCCTTCCAGTTACTGTTCGTGATACTGAATCACTATTAATCTTTAAAAATAAATTAAAAACACATTTATTTAATCTTGCGTTTAATTAATCCCCTGTAGATAAAGATGTAGATCTCAGGCTTGGCTGTGTTGGGCGGGTAATCTGTGATCAGTGTATGCTGGCGTTTCACCTCTTCACCCACCTCATCATTAATGGGGGGGGTGTGGCGCTGAAATGATGCTGTTCCGGGGCGCCATCTCAACTATGTAGAGTCTGCAGTATCTGCCTCTTTTAGTTCTGCTGCTCTGGTCAGTGATGCCGGAGTCACATACTGCACTGTGTCAATCAATTACTTATTAATTAAATGATGTGCTTTATTATTAGCTTTAACTGTTTTCCTTGTCTGTTTCTTTTGAGGTGTCCCCCGGCTTCCTGGAGATCTTCATCCATGGCTCTGCTGACGAATACTGGATGGAACCTGAATATCAATTGAACTGGCGGTCCTGCAGGACACCCTTAATGGACTCACATATAGTTTTCCAGTTGTTAGTTTTTCCATTTGTTTAATATCTGTACATAGCTGTCCTACATTGTTGTTGCTGCCTGGCCGCTCAAGGAGGATGAGTCCCCCACTGAGTTTTGGTCCTCCCAAGGTTTCTTCCTTAAATAACAACATAAAAGGGAGTTTTTTCTTGCCACTGTCGCATCGGCTTGCTCTTTGGGGGTTTAAAGGCTTTTCATTCTGTAAAGCTGCTTTGTGACAATGTACTGTTGTAAAAAGTGCTATATAAATAAATAACTTGAACTTAAACTTGAACTTTAATTCTTCTTTTCAAACAACCCAGTGACCACAAAGCATAGACGAACCATAGAGTAAAAATAGAGACCCTTCAAATCTGATCTATAGTATATAAACTAACATAAAAAAG
This sequence comes from Corydoras sp. C115, assembly GCA_019802505.1. Lineage (NCBI taxonomy): Eukaryota > Metazoa > Chordata > Actinopteri > Siluriformes > Callichthyidae > Corydoras > Corydoras sp. C115. Next base: position 2,524,761 of record JAFMOC010000037.1, on the reverse strand, counting down.
CTTTATTCTACATGTAGAGCGAACCAGAGCCCATGTAGAATATAGTGACTGATTTGTGTGCAGAAATGTTATTTTCCATTTTCAGAGGTTCAGTGTTATTAAGGTGTCAAGAAAATGGAAGCGGGGGCACAATATCCGGCTTTGAAGCAATCTCTTTAAAGTATTTGGCTTGATATAAGAGGTGCCCTTAACCAAACAAAACTGCCCATTCACTAAACTATTTCATATAAACAGATTGCAGCAACTGGATTGAGCAAATAAAAATAAAATAGTAAAGCAGGTAGACAGACAGAAAGATAAATGGTCTTTATGCAAAAGTGCTTTACTGATATTTTTTCCTGTGAACACAATATGGCTTGGCCCTGAACTGAATGGCAACTTAAGAAAGGACTTTGAACTTTGAGAAAGAAATTAAATTGAACTTATGGGAAAACGTGATAGGTTTTACTCTGACCATGGCAGTCTCCAGACCTTAACTTAATTGAGCATGTACTGTAGAGAAGACTAAAGAAAAAAAAAAACAATATCACATAAAAGATGCTGTGTAAAGAGCTGAAAGAGCATGATAAAAAGAAGAAAAAATACGTGAGTGGCGAGCTTGATGCAGTTAGTGCAAGCAAATGAAATGAAAACAAATATTTATCTCAATATCTTGACCACGTAATCTTCTACTAGGTTTAAGAGGTGGTCCCAATGCCCAACTAAGGGAGAATATTTTGGGTGCTGGGCAAATACACCCAGGACAGGGCACTTATCCATCTCATCGTCAATTTAAAGCAGCCAATTCACCTTGAATTCATGTTTTTGGACTGTAGGAAGAGACCAGAGAACCTGGAAAAAACACATCAAGAATATGGACAAAGAATTCTGTGCAAGTAAGGCCAGTAATTATATGGACCCAGAGTCACCTAAGACAGACCAAAAGACTATGGAGAACTGGATGACTGTATAAATAGTATGTGCTTGACAAGCCTGTCTACATTCCAGATCTGTCTCTGAAAATATATGGCGCATCATAAAGAGGAGAATCAGACCAGAGTCTGTGAAGTGACTTTAGCAACTAAAATATTATATAGATATTATATATTTTTTTTATATAGAAAATTTTATAAAAATACCTTATGCAAAACTGCAATGATTAGTGTTTTCAATTCTTTAACAATTCAAAGGTAATGTGGCCTGATGTTAAACATGCCTCTTTCCAACGTCAAATCTTATCTCATTATATTTCAATTAATCCTATGCCCATTCAGGGAAAACGTTTTGAGCGCTGGGCAAATACATTCAGGACAGGGTGCCAGTTTGCTGCAGGGAACACTCACTCACATACAAACTTTATAAGGGCAATTCAGATAGTGGCATTTTGAAGCACCCAACACACCTTGAATCCATGATTTTGGACTGTGGAAGAAAACCCAGAGAAAACCCACAGAGAGAAGATAGAATCTCCACCAAGAGCATGATTTGAACCTGGATTTCCAGGACTTAGAGAGGGATGTGCCAACCACTAAGCCACTGTGCCACCCCAGTCCTAACATTTTTTTCTAATACAAGCCTGAACAAGAGCCTACATTCTGCTAATGTCACATTAATGTAGTCTGATAAAAAAAATTGTTGCATGAAAGAGTAATTTTTCTCTGATTAGTTGTTTTGCGGGCGGCACGGTGGCTTAGTGGTTAGCACGTTTGCCTCTCAGTACTAGGGATTCCCGGTTCGAATCCCCATCTGGGTGGAGTTTCCATGTTCTCCCCGTGTCCGCGTGGGTTTCCTCCGGGTTCTTTGGTTTCCTCCCACAGTCGAAAAACATGGATCAAGTCAATTGAGTTCTCCAAATTGCCCCATACAGAGTGTGTCTGTGTGTGTGAGTGTGTGCCCAGCGATAGATTGGCGCCCTGTCCTGGGTGTATCTGCCCAGCGCCCGAAACGTTCTCCCCTGGATGGGAATGGGAACCCCCCCCCTTCCCCCGCGACCCTAATATAGGAAAAAGCGGAAGATAATGAATGAATGAATGAATAGTTGTTTTGCATACATGGAACATTATCTGGCTGGAGTTCACTTTAGCACCGCATTTACTTGCATGTCTTTGTGTGAACAATTAGGTACACTTGAACATCATCAAGAACAGCACATACATATATGCCAGCTAAGATGCAGCTTAGGTGCTAATTAGTTAATAACACCCTGCAAATTGGTGTTATGCAATTGTGCGTGTGACTGTTGAAGAGAGTATTACTTTGCGTCATGTCTTTGGGGGTAACATAGGATTAAAAGTTAATTATAGTTTTCTCTCACCACAAACTTACTCTGTTCTGTAAGCATGCATCTGCATAAACATATGAATGCAAAAGAAGCACCTGCTACTGTGAAGATTAATTTAACAGTAAATAAAGTATGTATGCAAGACACATACTAAAATTAAAACAGATCGAAATTATTCAGTCTCTTTTCGTTAGTTGGTGTCATTTGTTACATGATTGCATTGGGAATAGTGCAAATACAATGCCTTGACTTTGAAATTAGCTAGTCAGTAACCACAGTCATGGAATTGTTTTGTTTATGACAGAAGAGGGGGATTCTTCAGGGCACATACAAAATTAAATCTTTCTAAATTTGCACAAGATTCGCAGAATAATGCAGAAGTCAATGCTCAACATGCAATAAAGAAAAGGTAATCAATTCCCTTTTTCCCTAAACCAGGGTCATTAAAGTAAACTGAAGGAAAAGCTAATGTTGATTAAAGCCACCCTCTGATGTAGTCGCTTGCCACCTGTGGATGAGTGCTGGTACCTGTGAGGTTTGGCAGTCACTTTAGAGAGTGGTAAGGAAACTGCTGTTCCCTTTGAAGCACATCTGTACCAGCTATATTCCCAGGGCAAACTCAATTACTCTCAGCATGTCTAGGTGTGACTACGAATCTTTCATATAGTGTATCATTAATATATTCACCATAAACAGATCTTAATCATTTGTAATGCACAGTAATATGAAGTATGATGATTTATTTAGTCCCTGCACAGAGACCCTGCACAGAGGAACCTAAAGTATTGAAATCAGTATTGCAATCAGCCCAAGCTGTACTTTAGAAACCTGCAGAATGCATCTTCAGCTCATAAAAATATCAGCAATGATATAATGCTCCTCTTAAACCTTGAAGCAACAATTCTCACATTAAAAGACAGCTTAAAGTACTTCTGAAGGTCACATGCAATTTATCTATATAATATATCATATCTCTTTGTAAATTGTAGTAAACAGTGATATATACACTATGTACTACATACAATATATATTTTTATTCTTTATTTACTGTATGGACTGGGCTTATATGCATAGATAAATAGATACATACATACATATACAGTATATATGAGAGAGAGAGAGAGAGAGAGAGAGAGAGAGAGGGGGGGGAGAGAGAGAGAGAGAGATTAACCCAGTCCATACAGTAAATATAAAGATACAGATCAGAACTGAAAAGTCATCTACTGGGATTCCGGAGGTCAATGGGAAACAATAAATTAATTGTAATGTGTATAAAACCATTAATTTATTTATTATCTTCTGTTTAATCCTATATTAGGGTCGCGAGGGGTTCCCCACGTCCATTCAGGTTTCAGGTGCAGGGCAGATTCACCCGGACAGGGTGAAAATTTATCGCTAAACACTCACACAACAAACACACACTCACTCACACACCTCCCCCCCCCAAACACACACACATTATATGGGGCAATTTAGAGCATCCAATTTGTCTTAAATCCATGATTTTTGACTGTGGGAGGAAACCAAAGAATCTGGAGACAGACACGGGGAGAACATTAAAACTCCAACCAGATTGGGATTTGAACCTGGATCCCCAGCTGTGAGAGAGTAAATGTGCCACCTATGCCACTAAGCCACCCATGCCACCCGGATAAAACCAATTAAAGATCATTTTGCTTTGCAAAAGTGCGTTATCATTCTGTAAGTAGCAAAAAAAGTGAAATACATTAAGGTAGTGATGCACATGGTCAGCAGCACTACTTATATATAAGCAAAGGCTAATTTCGTATTAACAGGCTTGAATAGCAAGAATGTTGATACAAGGCAGGCTGAATAATGGAATGACTAAAAACTCATTAAATAATGGATTGTTATGAAATTGAAATCTTAAAAACAAACCTCAAAAAATAGAAAGAATATATAGTTGAGGGAATTTATTCTGTAATGTTTGAAATAGCTTAGTGTAATATAATGTTAATTCAGGAGAGTCTTTGCATTGCGAGATCTAAAAAAATCATATGCCTTTGATTCTTTTTATCTCAATGTAATTATTAAATTAATTCATACCTTTGATCAAAGTAATGAAATGAATGAAATGAAAGCCTTAGTAGTGCGGTGCACTTTCATGCAAAAGGTATCAAACAAATGGACTAACTGTACATTTTGTAAACATAATATGGCATTAATGTCAACATTTTTGATAATGTACAGTGCCGGGTTTGAGTTTCTTCTATTACCACCCTTGCTAAATGACTAAATGACTTAAAGACATTACCTATTTGTATTAGATAATTTAACATTTTATCTTATTGTATTTCCTCTATTGTTCTGATGTGGAATGGCTACAGACTTACAGTAATATGTTTAAGGCCAATTGCTACTGGCATGACTGGAAGCAGAGCAAGAATTTATCCTTATTTAAACTTGTCTTCTTTGTAATATCACTGTGTTTTAGATGAATCTTTCAGGAGGTGGAAAAGGTTGCCAACACCCTAGTCCCATAATTTTAAAGTGATTCTATTTTTTTTCAGTCACTGCAGAATAAATGAGTGGGAGTTAAATGTGTCAAAAACACAAGTGAGTATTAGACCTCCATTAATTTTAACAGGCTGTCGTATTTGATATGCAAGCAAAAGTTTGTTATTACTTCACACCATTTAAAGGACTGGGCTGGCATGTGTTGAATATTTATGGAGCATGCATTTACTGGTGTTTAATAAGGTCATTTCCTTCTTTATTATTTATTCCTCAATAAATCTGTGCATGTGATCTTACACACAGTTAATCATACACACAGTTTATTTTTAGGTGTGGTGCGGCGGGGTGTACACTTATATGTTTTCTCTGCATCCTCCAACTGTCCAAAAACATGTAATTAGGAATGTTGAAGACACTAAACTGATCCTTGGGAAGGAATGGATGAATGTGCTAGTCTAAGTGTTAGCTTTGCGATAGACTGGATATCTTGTGTCCTGGGTGCTTACCTGTCTGGGTCAATATATATATATATATATTCACAAAAGAATTGTGTTCAGTAAAATGAAGATACTTTGCTACAAAAATACAACTTGAACAACAGTAAACAACACTCTAAAAATTCTGGAGGTACAAAAGTATCTTTATCAACAGATAAACTTGTCCTATTTCTACATGATCTGAAAAGCTGCTCAGCAATAAAGAAGCCACTGATCCAAAACTGCCATGAACAAGTCAGATTACAGATATAAATCTTTCTTTTTGAAGAAATATCCTCTGGATTTTTAACCCAAAACCTGGGCTTTTTTGCAATAATTACCATCACTATCTATGGAGGACAAAGTTAGCAGCTTTTATAAACCTAACTGTAAAGCATAAGGGTGGCAGGATTGATTTGTGATGGAGGAGGTGTCGCCTTTGCTGCAGGTGTAATGCAATTTAGAAAACAGCTACAATTATGATAAAGGAATGCGATGTGGAAAATGAATTAGCAGGACATTACAGTTAATTAATAAAAAAATAAAGGATAATAAATTGAGGGTTACAATGTAACCATCACAAAACTTATACATCAGTCTTATAGAATAACACATAGATTTTATAGACAGAACTAAAAACAAATTTGAGATGTGCATGTGAGAAGGATGGGGAAGGCTACTGACATTTTTTGACCAATGATTCCCACTAACCATGTAAACTTGTAAGGCACTGAGACTGTGATAATAATAAAAATAAAAGCTGAAAATTAAATATGAAATAAAGAACTGTTTCTATTTTCTTTGTATTTTTCTGATATTTCACATTCCCAATTTATTGTCACAACCCCAAATGACGTAGGACAGAGGTACAAGGATTAAATGTCACAAATTGGTTTTGTTTATACAGCTATAAGGGCTTTTACTCTTTTTGAAAGGTTTTATACAAAATTTTGGATTGTGGTTGTGCATGTTTTTTTTCATTTCTAAAAAATATATTAATATATACCAGCTTATTAAAGTTAACAGGTCTAGTGCCTGTTTCAGTGGAAGGATGAAAGTAGCTGACAGCATGTGCTTTAATAGCATTAGGAGATGCATCTATAGGAAATCCATATAAGTAAATTAAATTAATAAAATGTATATTTCATAAATATAATATAATATAATATAATATAATATAATATAATATAATATAATATAATATAATATAATATAATATAATATAATATAAATTGATATAGATATACCACATTTAAGTCTAAGTGCACAATGCTTGCATTGGCTGCAAAGTAAAGATGAATATATTTTTGTTTTTACCTATAAAATAAATCACACATAGTCCTGATTGACATGCTTAGGTCATAGTTCATTATAAAGCAGCTATTTACTGGCATCCCAAAAAAGATACATATGTGAGATGGTAAATGGTCAAAAGACACACATGCAAGCACATGAACTTCAGTTCCAAAACTGAGGCTTTTATCTTTTTGTTTTTTTCTTTTAAATGAATCAATATATAGGTTACTGTGGCCTTCATCCTGCAACCATGGTCTTTGCAATTCTCAGCTGTTAATCTCCTGCTAAAATCTTTCATAACTGCTGTTTGGCACCAGCATTCCCCTCCTGCAGGCAGCTATTGGCTTTGCGTTATCCTCAGTAATCTCAGTCATCTTTCTACCTGGTCAGCGTTGTTTTTCCTATTGTTTGGAATAATGGTGTTGAGACTTAACAGGGATTTCGACCTGATTATTTTCTCACAAAGTGAATCCTCATGGACTACCCTTTCAGTTCATGGGGCAATACACTGTAGCTGCATTGCACAGCCTGTCATGTCGGAGCTTCATATTGGGTTTTGCTTGCTCTACCCTCTGTGCTGTTTGTCGTTGGCTGTTTACCTGCCTGACTCATCCGGTTGTCACATTGCGGCTCCTGTGTTGCTGCGCCTCTCTGAAAAGCTGACATTAATCAAGCCATGATGACAGAGTGACGGAGGAGGGGAGCCAAGCTTTGCAGAGGTAAATTCATCTCTTCATTCGCCTCCATGTTTATGACAAGCTTCTATCACATGTTCTTGCTCTGCATCTCTCTCTTTCACCTCTTCTGTTCTGCAGTTGTTCTGAAAGGCAGTAGAACTGATTTTTATTAGTCACATTGGCCCCGATTTGGGCACTGTGCATGCTCCCGTCTTTTCTTTTCTCTCTCTGGCAATCTTCAGCTCACTCCCCAACTCATTCTCCACGTCTCCCTCCTCCTTTCTCTCCATCGCTTGCTCTTGATCTCGATGCACCACGGCTCCTCCCTCCACCTTGCACAGCAACGACCCCTCCCTCTCCATCTTCTCTTCCCCATCCTCACTTGCTCTCTCACTCTGCCAGATACAGCATGTATTTCAGGCACAGTGAGCCGGTCTCCTCCTGTTTACATGGCTGCCTGTACCTGGGGCAGGATTGCATGTATCCGAAGGATTGTAGCTTTTCTCGTCCAAGCTTGCTGAATGTTTAACCAAGGCATGGCTTACTTACAGGAATTGCTTTTTTCTCCCAGCTGGCTGTCTGGCCCAGCTCGGATCTAAACAGCGCCTTAGCAGAATGGACCTGCCAAAATTAGACTCCTCTGCATGACGTTTCTGGTAAGGGCTCTGTATCTTTACCCAGCATCTGCAGAATTTAAAGTTCCTTTAGCCAGAAATAAGTGTGTGTCTCTTTGTGTGTGAGAGAGTGTGTATGGGAGAGGGAATGGGGAGAGAGAGATTGCGTGCATGTGTTTGTGTGTGCCTGTGCGTTTTCCAGACTGAAAGATGCTGAATAATGCTGCTGAATTACCACCAGATTTTGTTTTTTTTAGATATTCTTGTATAGATTTTTGTGTGTATTTGTGTGAAAGTGTGTGTGTGTGTGTGTGTGGTATATAAAGAGCAGCATTTTGTACTTATACTTGGTTCTTGGTTCTTATATGGAAATACTTACATAAGAACTCTCCGTCCGCCACTCCATGGATACTTCATCAGCTACATATTTCTGTAAGTTTGCCATAGTCTTCTGCATGAGATTGTTGTGCTTTTTATGACATCAAGATGGTGGATATTCATTTCACCTGCAGATACTGCAAACACCCTCTATTGCCAGTGTGTCTTAATTGCCGTATTATTTACAGTCTTCTTCGTCTGGCTCTCAGTGGCATTATACGCACATACGAGCCCAGTTTAGGGTTTTCCCACAGTCCTTTTCTTTTATTTCTCTCTCTCTCTCTCTTGGTTAGGATATGCTTTAAGACAAAACCAGTAATGCACTTCATATTGGCAGGTGACCAAAAATGAATCAAGATGAATGTTTGGCTCATTAAAGATTGATGCTATTCCCTTAGTCTTCATAACTGCCATTACACTCTGTTTATACTTCAAGTTATTTTACTGAAATGAACAAACAAACAAATAAATAAATAAATTTGCATCCATAAATAGACCAGTGGCTGGCAAAGGTTGCATGATAAAAGGTTTAACTCCCTACTCAGAATGTGGTGCCACTTGATAAAGCAATATACAGTGTTAAGCAGTGTTTGGGTGGCATACGACTCAGCGCTCTGTTTTATAACCAAGACATCAAGCTTTGAGCAGAACCTCTTTCTTGCCTTTTCTCTCAGCAGATTGGCATGCATCACCACATAAAATATGCAAATAAGCATGTAAGCTCGCATTGAGAAGAAACACTGAGAATGAAGCAACTGCAAAGCAAGAGTGTGCCTGCCACGTTCACGAATGAATTGAACATGAATAGAGGTGATTTAATCTAGACTAACAATCCGTATGGTCAGGGATATAATTAATGTGAATAAATAGGCTGAATATGGTTTCAGCAAACTGCTGATTATGTTAACACAGCAAATGATCATGATAGTAATGCTGTAGTGTGAGAAGGAATTCAAGCAGATCTTAGACAAGGCCAATTTTATTTGAAAATGATAGAGATTCCCAGTGATTATGATTTAGATCCTCACCAATCATCCCCTACTCCTCCCCATCTTGCTCCCGTTACCCCCACCATCTTTCAATGCTACATTTTAGTTGCTTAATGAGAGTGCTTGAAAAGACAGATGTGGGACAGAAATGGACCAAGTGATGGCTGCATTTGTCTTCATTGCAGATAGATAAAGGAATCCAATGCTATTAGCATTATAGCACAATGAGTGACTATTGGAATAGGAAGCAGGTATGTGATGTGTCTGATATGTAGCAAGAGGTGAATGAAACAACAAGCACCACATACTTGATTCGGCCACCCACCTGTTTTAAAAGGTCACAGAGTCACTATGCTAAACCAGAATCTGTTATTAAAATGTAATTTCAACAGCTTTATATAAGAGCTGAAACTTGCTTGTAGATGGGTAGGATCCAATTTATTAACCTTGTCCTCCAAGACATACCACTCTGTATGTTATTATTATTATTATTATTATTATTATTATTATTATTATTATTATTATTACATTCTACATTTTAAATAATTTTAATGTTCGATTATATTACAGTGACATTTCCTTTCCGATGGGTAGATCGCATCGCAAAAAAAAAAAAAAAAAAAAAAAAAAAAGGTGGTGGATGCAGGATCAGATAACGATCAGGTTTGATAATTCTACAGTGTACCTGGTTTTCTTCATAACTACTGACTTGTGTTGTTCTCATTTGTAAGTCGCTTTGGATAAACGCATTTGCTGAATGACTAAATGTAAATGTAAGGTAAATGAATCTCTGACACTTCTCATTCTGTAATATCACAGTTGAAAATGACATTATAAAATTAAATAAATTAGGATTCTTATTTCTCATGACCTCCCAACACTATGGTACATATATAATTTTTGTCTGTACATAGTCCATGGTCCTGATAGATCAGTCAGCAGTACTGGATCACATAGCTGCTGTTAATGACTGCGTTTATTTCTCTGTGGAAAAGAAGAGGAAGAGATCATTGATCGTATCACTCCATATAATAAAATTATTAGCCTAAGATGGAAAGCTGGCTGGAGAAACAATGTGTGGCATAATTCAGGAAGCTTAAAAGCGATTACCTTGTGGCTAATTTTAAGAGATAAGCTCCATTCTAATGGAACTCCTGATAAAGAACTCAAAGAAACAAGAGCAAGAGTTAGATTGCTTTTGGGATTACGTTCGTCCTATATTCTCCTGCCATTTCTCCTCTGCTTTTTTTTCAATTAAACCCAAAACAAAGAGCCCTGTGTGTAAAGGAGGGAAGGAGGTTGGAGTAATTACTGGCTTAGGCCTGCTGCTAGCGATGAATTTCAAGTGAATCACAAGCACTTTAATGAGGAAAGAGGAACATTTTATGGGATTTTTATTAGGCATTGTCAGGCTGCAGAGTAGCAGACCAGTGTGGTTGATTTAAATGAGATTTTTCCTTTTTTTTTTTTTAAAACCATGACAGGAAATTTGACAAGCTGCATCAGCAGGTGCTAATTCAGTGGCTGCATGGCCTTCAGTGCAGCAGTGTCTTTAATGCAGCAGCACATACGCGTGCTTAATGGCTTTAACATTTAATGGATTCACCTCATTGTGAAATCTAGAGTCTTGTGCGAGGTTTTAGACAACTACTGTACATATCTAAACCTTTAGTCTGACATAAATCTAAGTGTAACAAACATTTAGCAAGATGCTTTTTACCTCTCAGTGATGGTGATCCACATTTGAATCCTGAGCTGTCCTATCTGCCCAGTGCCGAAAATGTTCTCTCCTGGATGGGCATGGGGAACCACCCCTCATGACCCTAGTCCCTAGTTTAGGATGAAGCAGAAGGTAATGAGATAATGCTATCCTAAAAACATAAGCTCATGCAAATGTTTGAACCTCCATCATTAAAGCCTGTCTTTATGTGAACAACATAAACATTGTTTTTCACATATTTTCTAAATGAAAGTTCTTTTCATTTACAGTCTATTTACTGAACCATAATTTAAATGCAACTGGTTCAACTGAATGCAACTGAAGCCACATTTAATATTGAATTTATTGTTTATTAGTATTTGTGTACAGTGTCATTTTCATGTAAGTGGATGTGGTAACTTACTGATATGAAGAAAATCAATCAATCAACATTTTACATTAAATAGTATGAGCACATTAAAACCTAAATCCTCCATAATGACAATCAACCTTTACCTTTACAATGTGTCTAAATTCGATGGATTTATACATTTTTGCTTGAACTGTATATTTGGGTTTTTTCTATATCTGTTAGAATGTGCTGCTGATGTTTTTACATCACCTTAGTGAAGTTTGACATTTCTCAGTAAAAACTAAACCTTTGATCCAAATATTACAGCAGTAAAGAAACAAGATCAAAAGAGTGAAGGGATTGAAAGTCAAATGGAAGCACACTGCTGTAAGAAAATGTCCTCTTTGAATTTGGCATCAGTATTCCCCAGACCTGGGCTGGTTTCGTTCACAAAAATTGGTGATGTGAAAAAGAAGAAAAATGAATGCTTAGGGCAAGCGATTATTGATCTGGCCCCAGTCCTGCCTGATGAACTGCCATTGTAAATACAGATAAAGACATCTGCTTATGTTGTAATGGATGGCTGATAATTCAGCATTCCTAACGGGGGAAGATTTCTAACTTCCATTTGAACAATTTTTTTGTAAAATGATCTTTTTAATAACATTGAACTTCACAAAATGCAAGTACAACACAGCTGTTAGTTATATACAGATTTGTTGTTAGACAAGATACATATCTGTTAATAGCTTTATTAACACTTCATAATCTGTTCTGATTTGGAGAAAGAGGGTGCTGTTGTGAATGAAGTTACTGGCTGTTTGAAAAACATATACTTCCTTTTTGGCCACTCCGTGACCATTAGCATGCATTAGACTAACATTCTATATTCTATATCCTCTGTAGACATCACATTGAAATGGTTTAGTTGAAACTAAATAACAGTTCGATCAGCACACTTTAAAAGTGCTGACTCACTAGTTTCCAGGTTTATAATAATTATACATTTATAATAATTAATAATAATAAAAAACTTGGATTCTAAAATCCAATGTTAATTCATGAATGTTAATTCAAAATTTTTCACCAAATCTATTATATAAAAATGCTTTGAATTGAATTATTTGACTTTTATTATTGGTAAAGCTTTTACTATAACTGTTAAACATAATGTAAATATATATGTCAGAAAGCTCGTTCTTCCGCGGATGAGAGCGGCCACGCGGAACAATTGTGTACGGCGCTCGCGCATAGTGAGCGCTTCCCGGGCACCGGCTACGCGGGGAATACTGCGTACGCCGGCCAACGGAGGGAAACGCTCCCATGAGTACGACCTGCATGGAGCTATTGTGCAGCGCCGCACCGTGGCAGAACGCGGAAGGAGAGTCCAGAAAACCCTGGGATAAAAACCAAACCGATTTATTAATAAAAACTGGTGACGGAACACCAACAGAAAGGGGGGAACAAACAAACAACCTAACATCGGGGTATTAACCGCAAACAAAGACGTGCACCGAGAAGAGGGAAAACGGAAACTAAATAACAAACCAACTAATCATGTCTACAGAAACAAACCAATCACCCAGCTGAGACAATAAAAAACCCAAATGAGGGACAGGTGACAATATAATATAAATACACACACACACACACACACACACACACACACACATATATATATATATATATATATATATATATATATATATATATATATATATATATATATATATATATATATACCAGGACAGGGTACACCCACTCACTCATTTAGAGGAGCCAATTAGTCTAGAATCCACTGGACTGTGGGAAAAAAAACTGGACAACCTTGAGAAAACCCACACGAACACAGTGTAACAAGAGAAATCTACCCATTCAAATGTGCCGTCCTGTTATATTATTATTATTATTATTATTATTATTATTATTAATAATAATTTATTTTGACTAGATCTCTATGCCAACCTAAATGAGAACATGCCAGTATGTCTTTATCAAAACAGTAAGCTTGCAAAATATTATTAATATATCATTGTGCCATTTCGAAACTGAATTAAGAGCACTATTTCTTGGTGTAAAACATTGAAATTTCTAGCAATGCCCAGTTTTATATTCAAAAAGATGTGGGAGCACGGTAAATAAAACCAATAATTAAATTTTGCTTTAAGTTTTAAAACCAAATTACATTCTGTTGGTTAAATTAAAGCGGTAATTAGTTTTTTTTATGACCTAGCACTCCTCTTGTTGAACTAACCAAACCACTAACCATAAGTTATTGTTAGCCGTTACTGTTCATTTGGCTGAGTGGATCCTTTGCAGCGAGCACAGCACAGTCTGGCCTATAAAAGAGTGCTTCATACTGACACAAATTGCATATGCTGTAATTGGATGCATGGCATTATGAGCACAATTTCATTTTTTGTCACCCAGTGTTATATTATTATGTCATATTCCTCCAACCAACCTTAACAGACACTGTTTGTTGGTTGAATTTCTGCATTGCTTGATTTCAAATTTTTTGGTCCAGCAGGGCCTCATTGGCAAGGTCAGGAAAAAGAAAGACAATGAATAGAGAAACCCAGGAGGCTAAAGAAATGGGTTTTTCTTCCCCCTTCTCAAGGTTATTGCTAAAAAGAATTGAGTGAATGAGAAACATGCATTTGGTTTGAATTACAGTCATACACCAGGACGAAGCACAAAATATCATGTAACTGGTGTTTGAATAGTTTAGTAATGTATCAAAGACATAAAATCAATTTTGTCAATGCCTCTTCCATGCTTTGGCTAGCAGTGAAAACAAAGGTGTTTACTGCATTACAAATAAAGAAATGCCGTAATGTTACATGATCGCTTGAAAGCTTTGGAAGCATGTCCTCTTACTCATTTCATTTGTGGTGTGGATACATAAGAGTTTAAATGAATAAAGAAAGCAGTTTTCTTCATTGAAAATTCAATTGATTTCTTTGTCTGGGTTGAGTGATTGTAGTGGATGTGATGAGTTAAGAGGAAGAGGACACATCTCTGTAGTACACAACTTATGCACTTCCTCACTTCCTAAGTGTTACAGAGCTGCATTAAAGATATTTATTTCTCCATTACACAGAAAAGGGCACTGAAAAAAAACAAACCCTTCTCTGCATTTCTCCTTCTGCCCTCAATTACTAACAATCAACTGATAATTGAAGTGTAGCATGCAAATTCTCTTACAATGGCAACAGTCTAATGACTGCTTCGATGGGGTTGGTCAGTTATAATTGACCTTGACAGGTCAGCTGGCTTCTGACATGAGTGATTATCCAAGTTATATACATTTAGGTTAATAGGAAAGCTTTAATTGCAGTTCTAATGTTAAAGTAGGTTTCTTAAGGAAGGCTTAAGGAAGGTGTTGTGTTACAGAAATATAGGGCATTCCATCTAAGAACAAAAACGAAAAGAGTCTGTTCTCAGTGGAATGCTGTGTTAAAATAAACCTTCGATGGTCACTGATGGCCTTTTCTTTGCCTGAAGCTACTATGCAGGCATGAATGGTTATGGTCTCATATATTGGATGGAAATACAATAGAAAGGAAATTTTATTTCTTTTTGGATGCTGCATTCACACACATGGATCACAAACTAAAGGTTGTTGAGTTAAATACAAATATGAAATATTAAATTAGTAGGGTGTTTATTACTAGAAATTGATTGTATACAATGCTTATCTGTATTTTATGTCATTACATATAGATAAGCACAGACAGCACAGTGGTCTTATCTCATCTCATTTTATCATCTTCAACTTAATCCTATACTAGCTGGACAAGGGTTGGGGGGTCCCCAAAGGCTTCGTGCACTGGGTAGATACACCCAGGACAGGGTGCCTATCCATTGATGAGCATACACACACACACACACACACACACACACACACACACACACTATTTATAGAAGCTAATTTGCCTTGAATCTGAGAGGAAACTGGAGAACCCGGAGTAAACGACGCTGAAATAAGGAAAACATGAAAACTCCAAGATTGGGATTTAAACCTAGATCCCCAGAGCAGAGAGGCTGTCGTGCTATCCAATAAGCCACCATTCTGCCCCACAGTAGTCTTTTCCTTTAAAAATCTAGCCTATTTTATTTTGCATATTTATTAAATTTTTTATTTTGTGTTTCATTTTATTAAATCATTTTACAGTTATATGAAATCTTTTAGCTTTCTTCAACTTGTTGTTGTGATTTTTCATACCACAGTAATGAGTTATCCAGCATTTATGTGCAGTGCAGTAATAATTGATGTAAGAAGTTTAGTGAAGTAGGAAGACTGTTTCTGTTTTTGTTATCACTGCTATAATAAAAGTATCTGGCTGTATTGTCTAATCTGCAAAATATGTTTATTTCTTATAGACTATGTTATTATTATGTTATCTTCTTTGTGCAGTGGATTAATATGTCCTTCTGTTATTATGTGCACTGATGGTATGACTGCAAAGTGCTTTAGTGTGTCACTCCCTAGAAAACTCAGCTCCCCCTCATGAAGCCAGTAGACTGCCTGTATTCCAAATGCCAAAAATAGACTTCAGTATGGGGACCACATCAAACCATCAGCTAAAACCCAAACTGTTACAATATCTTAGAGCTCAATGTTTTTTTTTCTTACTTTTTGCATATTATTACTATTTTCCCTTTAGTTTGTCATCACAATACTATATGTAGAAGTAGTTTGAAAAATTCCTGGCAAATGTTACAGTGGCTGTTTTAATGCATTGTTAAAGTATTTGGAGCCTAATTGTTTTTAATTCTGTGAGTCTATTTTGAACATGTGCGCTCACCCTGTCACTGCTGACTAATTAAAAACTCATGTCCATAAAACAGACTACTTCAGTCTTAACTTCAGACACTTCTAGGATTATGATAGACTGATAAATGATTTTTTGATTTTGCAGAGTATCAGACGGAAAGACATAAATACTCATTCAGCAAAATGACATATAGTGAATTAAAAAAAAATTGCAGGCAGACAAGACAAGTAGATACTCTCGCTCTCAATTTGAGCAGCAGTAAACTGACAGAGCTAAGTAGCAATCCACCAAACACTCATCTGTTTATACTGTATATATAAAACTCCTAAGTTTCCGATATAATCAGCTCATGCCAAGAAAAGCATCAAAATTCAAGGTGTCTGTGACATAATTAATGTCATGCACATCATACCAATGCTGCAATTTCACTTATTTAAATATATATGATATATATACAGTATATATACAGTATATATATATATATATATTTATGTGTATATATATATATATATATATATATATATATATATATATATATATATATATATATATATATATATATATATATATATATTCAATATGACAGCAGTGCCTGTTTCAGCAAGCTTATTATAGAAATGTGTGGTTCTACTGTATTTCAGACACACTGTAGTCAGCGACACTAATGGGTGATCCCTCTCATGGGTGAAAAATAGATTGCTATGGACCGACAGGACAGCATCACTGCAGTCATATTTTTTGCATGAGTGTTTAAAGTCAGAAAGTGTGTTTAAACCTGCACAGGTTTAAAACCCCTGGCTTTAAAATGTATTAAAATTGAGAAGGTGGTTGTGTAAATGGTTGTTAGATGAAATAAGAGCTTAAATGACAAGAGCTTAAGGTTTTTATTTTAATAATTATCCAGGTATCATCTGTATCCTCTTATATTTCACTTTATCTGAAGATGTAAGTTGCAGTCAGGACTGAACCTTCAGATGTCAGATCCATGTGGAGAAAAAGGTATCCGGTGACTTAAATGGAAAAAAAACCTTGACTTTTAGACAGATATACAATTTTTGAGAAGATATTCCTCTAAATAAGAGAAGGGAAGCTTACTGATTTAAGTGTCACCTAGCAGTGCACATATTGTAGAAAGAGTTGGCACTCAGAAAAAAGCACATTATTGTACAAAAGCATAATCAGTTAATGGTGCTTTTTAGAAAATATTGCATTAGCATATTAATAATTTGATAATTTGAATTTGTAGCAAAAACATACAAATGTATAAATAAAATATTGTAGTGGTGTTTCTGTTTGTGCAAAAGCAGAGATAAATTGAATACAAATTTCAATAACCTTTTTTCTACAAGCTTTTATTATCTGTGCTTTTAGTTTTTTATTCAGGGAGGCTTATTCCAAGAGCTTGAAGACTTTTCGGTTGGTAGTGCCATAAATAAAAAAAAATTCTAATTAAGTTTTTGTGCGCGATATAATTAATCTTTTTTTGCAGACCCATTTTCTGTAATGATGTGTCCTTTTGTGTCTCACTTTTGAAAAAAAAAGCAAACATCTTATTTAAAAACCATCTGACTCTTGCCAGAATGATATTTATGCATTCAAATTCTATCATTATATAAGAAATGAGGGCGGCACAGTGGCTTAGTAGTTAGCAAATTTATCTCTCACTGCTTGCGATCCAGGTTCAAACCCCAATCCCCATGAGTTTTCTCTGGGTTCTCCTGTTTCCTCCCACAGGCTAAAAACATGAATTCAAGGTATATTGGGTGCTTTAAATTGCCCCATCTAAATTGCCCCATATATTGTGTGTGTTTGTGTATATGAGTGTGTGCACAGGGATGGATTGATTGACTAGTGCTGAGAGGCGGACATGCTAACCATTAAGCCACCATGCCGGCCCAATAATAATAATAATAATAATAATAATAATAATAGGCGGCACGGTGGCTTAGTGGTTAGCATGTTCGCCTCTCAGCACTAGGGATTCATAGTTCGAATCCCCATCGAGGTGGAGTTTCCATGTTCTCCCGTGTCTGCGTGGGTTTCCTCCAGGTTCTGTGCGAGTGAGTGTGTGCCCAGAGATAGATTGGCGCCCTGTCCTGGGTGTATCTGCCCAGCGCCCGAAACGTTCTCCCCTGGATGGGCATTGGGTACCCCACCGCGACCCTAATAGAGGATAAAGCGGAAGATAATGAATGAATGAATGAATGAATAATAATAATAATAATAATAATAATAATAATAATAATAATAATAATAATAATAACAACATAAAATAGGATGAATGTTGTCTTCTTTTTTATTTCAAATGTGATGGTGGGTTTGCCAATCATAGACCTTTCACCTCCAGGGCAAAAATAAATTAATAAATAAATAAAACTCTTTAGCAGGATTAAAGAAGGCTGTATACTGTGGCAGGTGAAGCACAACAAATCGAAGTGTTCAGTGAACCAGTAGTGTACTCACGCTGCAAACTTAGGTTATCCCTGATGACAACAAAGCTGAACTTCTCTGGTCCATCCCCTTGATGATAGGGAATGAGTATTTTGTGCAGTGTGTCAAGGAAGGGAATGATGTGGGTAGTGTTATATAGACTGAGAGAGGCATGATGATTAACAACACCATTCTTGTTAATGGCTGCACATTGGGATGTTGCCATGTTGCTCAGGGACACTGGTGATCGCATGGTGTCCCATGACATTTCTTGCCATGCCAGCTTCTTTAATAAAAAGAAGCTGATCTTTTGATCTAACATCAAGCTCCATCACACAGTGAAGCAAAATATTACAATACTGTATGATATTGGAACAGGCATAATGTAGTCAGTATTTTGTTACATAGGACATTGGAATACGGTGTCAATAAGTGAATAGCATCGCTGATGTACACATACACATTCATATCAGAGTTGTTTTACAGTGTCGCACTGGGTTGTGTGAAATGTTAACCTGTATTATTGCTTTATGTATGCCAGATCCCTTTTTAGAAGACAGCCCAGTGCAGATAAGCTCACTAAATGGATGTTGCTGGGTGTGATGTTGTCAGTAATGATGTGCTGTTGTAGCTGTCATGAACATATGATATTGTCTGCTCTAGCTATGTATATGGTGGTCTTCTCCCTTCAGCAAGAGGTGCTCTATCAGTTTTGTAAAATTACTTTGAAATTGAATGTTCCTTTAATTACTGTAACTTCAGATATAGGACTACACTACAGTAATAAAGTGATATTACTCAGTTCAGGTCTATGAATTTAATAACACAGAATAGAGGACAGAATAGAGGTATTTCTTATATTCATTTCAAAATGTCCAGATGTTGCATATAACATAATGAATTATATAATGAATTTAATTTTCTACACAGTAGAGACTCAGATAAGGCTGTACTATCTGCCCATCCTCCGAAAACTCTATCCATGGTTGCTCACAATTTATCTGGATCTCATGCATGATGCTTTTCCTCCTCTTCATCCTCGTTCTGTCTGTTGAGTATCGTAATGCATAGTAGGGCATATTAGAATTTCTAAATGACTCTATGCCAGAGAGTGTGCTTAGTTTAGT
The DNA here is from genome assembly GCA_019802505.1 of Corydoras sp. C115. NCBI lineage: Eukaryota > Metazoa > Chordata > Actinopteri > Siluriformes > Callichthyidae > Corydoras > Corydoras sp. C115. The sequence continues at coordinate 2,505,204 of JAFMOC010000037.1, read as the reverse complement.
GCACTAGGTCATAAGGTCTAAGTGACTGCGAACAAAAAGCTGCAAAATAAGAGTATGATTGAGCACCAATGCAATTAATGGTATAATAATTGTAGCTGTTTTTCTTCTTAAAGTGAGCTATACTGTATTTCCAGCCCCTGACCTAGAAATGAGAAACCCTAATCGAAAGTAACCAAATAAAAGTTTGGATGACATAATGAATATAACTCACATAATTATGGGTTTCTTGTATGTATGCTGTTACAACAGTACAAATCAAACAACTATAATATTATATAATTATACAATTATACTAATTTTCATTTACTTTATTCTCCAGAAGGGTAGCTCATTTAAAAAGGGCAAATGTCCTGTTGCCTGGGCAACTTTAGCTCAGCCTTATGCAGATCTATTGCTCTGCGAAACTCCACAGGAGGTGATTTTTTTCATAATTCAAAGAAAATGACAGTGGGACCATAGAAACAGGGTTTGCTTGTACAAGTGTAACTGAGTATAAGATAAAACTAAAGAGACATATATTATTTTTAAGGATGTATTGGAGCCAAGATGATGAAATGATGAAATCTTGATGTTTATGGCTTTTGACAATTTAAATTATTGTAATTTTATATTTCAAAACTAACCATACAGTGAAGAAAGCATTGATTAAAGTGTCTTCTACAGTATAAAAGAAAGCATCAGAGATTTGTTCCTTATTTACAACCTGCCCTGAATTCAACATGCATAAATTTCCAGTTGGACTTAACTGATTATTTATTAAGAGCTGTGTACTAATTAAAATATTTCTCCCCTGTATCTGAGTGAAACAGTGCTTACAGATTTCAATTTGATTTGTATCTGCACAGAATGAGAGCCTTTTGAGCAATGATTTAATCTTTTAATTGGATAATACATCTAACACTATGATTAATGAGTTTTCATGGGACCACTGAATTTGAACGAGTATAAATGCATTTGCTTTAGTTAAGATTGTTTAGTTCAAAACATCTGGATGATTTAACTCAATTATAGATGATGTAGGTGCTCACGCGGCCGTAATCAGAAGGAGTAATTACTGGATGTGTGTCTTACAGAACTCCCCTTCCTTCTTCTTGTAAATTAGGAACTAAAAGTAGTACTTATTTTTAATGACTTGTTATCAGAGGTAAATTGGGTATGAACATCAGAAAAAATAACTTAATCGTAGCAGATATATTTATAACAATAAAATACAATTGATACAGAAGCATGGCACACATGGTTATTTATAATTAGGGAATTAAACCACACCAAATTTTCATCTTGAATTAATGGAAATAAAACAAACACATTATTTTCCTGCTTTGATTTCACTCTTCCACATTAGATATGTTATTACAAGAGGAGCTCATTTCATTAGTCCTACTAAAATATCCAAATTGAAAAGATCTTGTTCTTCGGATGTTAGGTTAGATCAGCAGCAGATGATTAAAAGACCACATTAATGGTAGATCTGTTTCCTTTATGACCTTCACCCTCTTCACTGGTCCCCATGGTTGCTATTTCAGTCATATAATCGATGCTGTAATTCACACAGTAGCTGAGCCTCTCTCCACAGGATCAAGAGACGCATGCAGATCACAATCAGGAGAAATATATTGTACATAACAGCTCTCTTCTGAGGTAGCACTAATGCAGAGTAGAGCCTTTAGAAACTTGAGGTGCATAATTTCACATAGATACTGGAGCGGATCCCACTCGGCTCAGCCATTTTCAGACAGAGTAATCATCAGTGTCTCTGCAGCCATCCTGCGATAAACAGATGGCTACATGTAGGTTTTTCTCCCTTTTCAGCTTTTAGCTTATCTAGAATTCATCTCAGCTGGTTAAGCAAAATGGTTATTTATTAATCAAAACAGTGCTTTTAGATTTAACCCACGGCACAAAGGTGATTAACAGTATATTTAACTGTCACTGTATTTTGGAATGCAGCTTAGAGTTCCAATAAATGTAATATTAAGCTTATTGTTTTAGCTCTTAGCTTTATATCTGTATCAAATTAATGCTTTTTAATCTGGATGTACTATTAATATACAGCACTGACAGTGAATTTATGGCTATGTTAAAACATGGTTTAAACCACCAACTTAAGCCCTGCATCTTATGACTGGCATCAACGTCATAAACATGCCACAAGCTGCCAAGAGCTGTCAAAAAGGCTTGTTACTTAATCAGCACCCACACACAGTTGCCTCCAGCAATATTGCAATGGGTGGTAAATATGTAGGTTAAGTGCTCACCTATGAAAAACCAAGACATCAAGTACTGAATCCAGCATCTTACGCCTGACTTAATGTCATCAATATGTGTCATATGCCACGTAACCCTGCAAGTGTGGGAATTTGCTCAATTCAAATGTGCACGTTGATCTATTTCACACAATCTGTCATGCAATATATTACGTCAATGGTAGAATTCCTGGAAGAAACAATTTTGGTAAATATCTTTTCTTTCACTTTTTTGTTCAGTGTATGCTGCCATGGGTTATGGTGAGAAAATGACAAGTGGTCTGACAGACCCAAGTGATTTAAGGTGAACCATCAAAATGTATTTTTCTTGTTTTCTCATGTCATGTTTTATTGATTTTCTATCCTAAGTTACCTTTTAGAATTCAATATATCAATGATTCATGTCAAATCCATGTATTCACCATCCACAAGCTATTGAATAGCTCTGCAATTTGTCATATTGCAGTAGGCAGCAGTGTGTAGGGGTTCTAGTTCAGTTTTAATTGAAGAGGTTAAATTTTACAGACACATTTGCCCACACACAAACCAGTCTAGCCTGACCTTTAAAGCTGTATTATATCCCCATGATCGAAGAAATTCATATTAATAGCAATGGTTTTGCATCACTGATGGTCAGTTATTAAGCATTAAACATTTACAGCCAATTTGTAAAATGTAAATAAGACATGATAATTTGCAAGTTGGGCGGCACAGTGCCTTAGTGGATAGCATGTCCACCTCTCTGTGCTGGAGATCTAGGTTTGAATCTCACGCTGGGTGGAGTTTCCATGTTCTCACTGGGTTTGCTTGGGTTTCCTCTGGGTTCTCCGGTTTCCTCCCACAGTTGAAAAAACATGGAGTAAATGGTAAAGAAATTGTAAATTCAATGCTCTAAATTGTCCCAATTACAGTGTGTTTGTGTGTGTCTATGTTAGGAATGTGCCCAGCGATAGACTGGCATCCTGTCCTGGGTGTGTCTGCCCAGCACATGAAACGTTCATTCAATGAATGAATGAATAAATGAATGAGCGTGCAAGTCATGTAAACCCTTTATTTAAAAAATAATAGTACAAATAAAACATGTTTAGATTTTATTACATTATACTTTCCCTGATTACTCTTCTATATAATATAATATATATACAAAAAGGGCGGCACGGTGGCTTAGTGGTTAGCACGTTCGCCTCTCAGCGCTAGGGATTCCCGGTTCGAATCCCCATCTGGGTGGAGTTTCCATGTTCTCCCCGTGTCTGCGTGGGTTTCCTCCGGGTTCTCCGGTTTCCTCCCACAGTCCAAAAACATGGATCAAGGTGAATTGAATTCTCAAAATTGCCCCAAATAGAGAGTGTCTGTGTGAGTGAGTGTGTGCCCAGCGATGGATTGGCGCCCTGTCCTGGGTCTATCTGCTCAGCGCCCGAGACGTTCTCCCCTGGATGGGCATGGGGAACCCCACCGCAACCCTAATAGAGGATAAAGCGGGAGATAATGAATGAATGAATATACAAAAAGAAAAATATGACTAGTAAATTTCAGAAAGCTCCCAGAGGTATACATGATTTTAGCTACAAAGAACCTCAAGAACCTGAGGCTACATAATCATTCACTTTATATTCTAAGGCACAAACAACTGCTAATCACGATATTTCACATTCATATGACAGAAGCAAAGTCCATGTAGGTGTAAGAGTTATATATATGAATATATTTTCTTTACTTAGCTTGAAATCTTAAACTATTTAACATGACATAATTTCTTGACAAGAAAAACAAATTCTCCATGGTCTGAATGTTTATGATATGCTTTGGTGAAACTACTACAAGGGTCAAGCACCACAACCACATTTTCACCATGTCTAAACTGCACTGAATGGCAGAACGGCTGGTTTGATAATAAGCCACTGCTTACGCCACCCCTACAGCTATACAACACTCAGTACAGCTACACAACACTTAGTTTGCTCTGAGGTCACGCTTCCGCTTATTTTAGCTCTTAGACACACACGCACATATGCACACACACACACACACACACACACACTATAATAAGCAATCTCATACACGGAACATGCCTGCTTTTTCAACTGTAGTTAGGCTTAAATCAACTTTTCTTCTAGTGAAACATGCAATTACTGTTAACAGCTAACTACAAATTCATCTTAAAATAACCCACAACACAATTCTATTGAAATTAAACTAATTGATATAACACATTTTTACATATCAAGTAGTAACATAATAGTGTTAACATAAATGAGATCTTTTTGCAAATAATAGCAATTTTTCTATAACACTATAATCCACATATATATTACCTTACCTGTTGGTATCAGCAGGCAGCATGATGGTCCAGGGCTTCATATTCTTGCCTCCCAGCAAGTTTGGCTCCTTTTTGTGTGGATTTTGTATGTTCTTCATGTATCTTTGTAGGTTTTTTTCCAGCAACCCTGTTATTCATTAAAAAAAAGCTAGTTTGTTATTTGGTGATATCAAATGTCCTCTTGGTATGAAGGTGTGTTAATGTGTTTGCCTTACGACAGCAACAACTTGTCATAGATGTTTGCACAGTGCCTCAGTCCTGTGCTGAGATCGTAGCTTTGACATGGTGTAAGCATATCTAGTATTTGTGTGAATAAACAGGGTGGGTTTAACTATTTATAAAGGATAAGGGGTGATATAATGATCTTAAAATGTAGGAAAAGGGTTTTCTGATCAAGGAAGCCTAAAAAACATCGGTCTGTTGTTTTGTTTTCAAGTTGGGCCACTGCAAATACCTAAATGCAGGTGCACTATCACAAAAAAAAGTGATTTTTTTATACACAGTAATTTATAATGTTAATCATAAGCCGTGACTGTAACAAAGCAACAGATGAGAAATGCAGCTGTTAGACATTAATTACACACTTCATTGAAACAATGTAAATACATTCATTGCTTGAAGGCTACTGTCATCAGTCAGAAATGCTAAGCATACTTTATTTACCGGATACTTGACAGAAAAAAATTAAGAATTTGTCTTTGCAACTTTCATTTTCCAAATATTGTGTGGCTGCCGATGGTTTTGATTTTTATTTTTTCGTGGGGATCTTTGTGTACTGGTTAAAGTGAAACTGACAAGCATGAAATAGAATCAGAAGAACAATTGGAACCTAGATCCACTAAGTAAAATAAATACAACAAAGATGAAAAAAACAGATCAATCAAGAAGTTCAAAAACTAAATTAAAATGGGAATGAAACCTGTAAATGCGTTGCTCTTTCTAACATTCAACAATCAATAACACTTTCCCGAGGACATGGCAGTGTGTAGTTGGAGTGGACCAGATGGTAGAGGTCAAGATTTATTTCTTTAGTTTTCTTCAATATCTGACTTTTTTGGAGATAGACTTCCATTTCTGAGTAATGTTTTTACAACAGGGCTTGACTTTATAGAAGAGTTATGGTTTATATAAGGTTATCACTTAGAGTAACATATTAATTTTACAGCGGCACGGTGGCTTAGTGGTTAGCACGTTCGCCTCTCAGCACTAGGGATTCCCGGTTCGAATCCCCATCTGGGTGGAGTTTCCATGTTCTCCCAGTGTCCGCGTGGGTTTCCTCCGGGTTCTCCGATTTCCTCCCACAGCCCAAAAACATGGATCAAGTCAATTGAATTCTCCAAATTGCCCCATATAGAGTGTGTGTGTGTGAGTGAGTGAGTGTGTGCCCAGCGATGGATTGGCGCACTGTCCTGGGTGTATCTGCCCAGCGCCCGAAACATTCTCCCCTGGATGGGCATGGGGAACCCCACCGCGACCCTAATAGAGGATAAAGCGGAAGATAATGCGGAATAAATTTGGTAATTTTAAAAATATACCTGATGAATATGTTACCTGAGCCAAGACTACATTTAAACAATGGCACCCAAGAAAATACACACCAATATATATATACATATATATATATATGTATATACTTTATATATATATATATATATATAGATATAGATAGATAGATAGATAGATAGATAGATAGATAGATAGATAGATAGATAGATAGATAGATATACATATATAGTATTATATTATTGTGTGTGTGTGTGTGTGTGTGTGTGTGTGTGTGTGTGTGTGTGTGTGAAGATTTAAGCCTCGTGAAGATTTAAAGGGCAAAGCATATGCACAGTTACGTATGGACATGCATTTTTGAATGAATGGTAAAATACTTTCTAAAAGCTGATTTTTAGTTCTTGCTGGGGTCTGACTGATATAGTTTTTACATACACAGTGGTCAGTTTTTTAATATGATGGTTTTCTGTTAATTGGATTTTGATGAGGCCATATATGAGATCTGTGTAGGTAAAAATAAAAGGTGAGGTGGGGTTGAGGGTGCTGTGTATGAAACCTAAATTGAGGTTCACACATAAAATAGTGATGCAGATAATCAAAGTACAAGCAGTGGTAGACACAAGATACTTGGTGCTGAGTTGGAGTGTAGCAGTCCTTAATTAACTAAGGCTAATTGGAAGCACATGAGCTGAATTAATTAGTAACTAGGTGACTCTGAAACCTGAGCCTTGAAAATGAACCACTGGAAAGGAGTTGGCTGGGTAGAACACTGAAAGAGATTACTGGATACTTCTATTGAACTGAAGGTACTCGTACCTGTCATACACAGTGCTGGATCAAACAAAAAAGAGCTTAAATAAGAAAGCATGTGTGCAGCCAAACAGCTCTGCAAAATTCAGCTTATAAGAATTGTTCAGCTGAAGCTTGAAGTAGCTAGTGTATATATAGGCCAGGTGGTAGCAATCTATAACTTCATGGTTGTGTGTGGCTCTTTTGCCCATTTCTCTAAAGGCTTTTAGTTTTTTTTTTCAATTTATTTATCCTTCATTCATTATCTCCTGCTTTATCCTCTAGTAGGGTCGCGTTGGGGTTCCCCATGCCCATCCAGGGGAGAACGTTTCGGGCGCTGAGCAGATATAATATCAAAAAAATCCACATAATATCAAAATCCACATTTACCAACATGTGCAATGTGAATGTTTGCTTATGTGTTTGACAGCAGCACAAACTAAAGCAAGCAAAGCTAAACCATGTTATTATACTCAGGATAAAGACGTATTTAAATAACCATGCTAATCTTAAAACCTGCCTTAAATTAATCCTGTACCAATGCTCCTGTAGTCTATTAAGTAGCTACAATTTAATTTGCATGTGCAGGCATTGCACACAAAAACAGAACAGATGGGCTTGTGTTTTGAAATGTGTTTCAATCAGCTGCTATGAACTGTTTGGTTAAACTCATATATTCCTCTAAAATCAGATCCCTTATCAATGTGCAACATTGCTTTCAGCAAAGTTGGATTATGGGGAAACCGCTGGGTATTTGCATTTTAAAACACCCCCAAATCCCCTCACCTCACTACTTTTTGGGGAAGTTACAAATTTTGTTACTTTAATCTCCAGGGTGAGAGCATGTGTGTGTCGACATTATTTTTAAAACTTGTGTACATTCCGGTTATTTGTAAAGATTAGCTTCAGAAAAAAAACACATTCTATTGTATCATTATTTTAATGAAAGGGCACTCTAAATTTTTTTTTTTCTACAAAAATAAATAAACAAGGCGGCAAGGTGGCTTAGTGGTTAGCACGTTCGCCTCTCAGCACTAGAGATTCCCGCGTGGGTTTCTTCCGGGTTCTCCGGTTTCCTCCCACAGTCCAAAAACATGGATCAAGTCAAATGAGTTCTCCAAATTGCCCCATGTAGAGTGTGTTTGTGTGTGTGTGTCTGTGTGTGTGAGTGTGTGCCCTGCGATAGATTGGTGCCCTGTCCTGGCTCTATCTGCCCAGCGCCCCAAACGTTCTCCCCTGGATGGGCATGGGGACCCCCCCCCCGCGACTCTAATATAGGATAAAGAGGAAGATAATGAATGAATGAATAAACAAACAAATGAAATTAAATCAGAGGTCAAGGGTCAATCATTCTATGCAATCTGAGATTTGAAGGGCCAGTAGAATTTCATGGCCACTAGACACTGGCGTAGTTCAATCCAAATTCGACTTGTATTTATTCTTTTTTAGTGCTGAAATACTGCAGTTTCTGTGCCATTTTCTGCAGTATTACATAATGTAAATGATCTGTTTATCCCAAGAAATGCCAAATTTACACTTTAGTTGTTTGTCCATTTGTGTGAATTACAATAATCTTTAATAAAAGGGACTGTTATCATTTTAAAGTTTTTTTTTTTCAGGCAAGAGTGGCCAAAGTGATTTTGCATACTATGGGCAAAAAACAAACATTTCTGAAAAATATTCAGGTTTACAAACCAAGATATGAAAACTAAGTATTATTTTACCATGCATATTTCACTATCTATTGAATAATGTACTGTGATAATGAGGATTACGTGCATATTTTTCAGCTCTAAATTGTAGTGGAAATTCATCATGTATTATATTAATCCATTTTCCATTTTGGTGTTAGTGTAACATTTACAAAACTTCTCTACTTAACCTTGGAGGGAAAGAGAAGTTTGATATGATGGGATGGAATGTGTTGTGAGGATGTTATTTCATAAAAGCAGGTGCATTGGGAGCGGGGTAAGAAAGGTTCAAGGTCGAAGCCTCAAACCTCCCCTATCCGGATGTGAACGGGTTGTGAAGCCCATATATGGTATAGCTTCTTCCAACTGTGTTTTTTTCAAGTATATGGTCTTGTGACATTATTATTGGACAGAAACTATTTATTTTTCTATTGGCTGTGTTTTTCGTATGAATACTAAAGCTAAGCAGTCGTGAGCTCAGAAGCTTACAACAACCTCCATTAGGTTATTTTGTCTGGTTTCTCGATTTTCAAATCTTATTAAATTTTTTTTTACTTTAACTGTTCCTCTGTCATCTGATTATTTACCACCACATAAATAAAAGCATTCTTAATGACATAATATGGTTGTAATGGTATTGCTTATAAAGATGAATAATAGAATCTTTTACCCAGCCATGTTTAACAGCGGCATCTGGTAAACTATTTTTATACATATTTATTTATTATTTATTACGTATCCCACAATCTTGGAGCCTTCTCTGGCTCTGGCCATGTAAATACGTGTATATTTGATCTATTGTTTCTAATTTGTCATATATATATAAATTCATTCATTCATTTTATCATTCATTATCTTCCTATTAATCCTCTACTAGGGTACTCTCTCCTACATGGTGAGAGAAATCAAGTCCAAACACTAAGCACCATTCCACCATATTTTTGCCCATATTTTAAAGAGTGATCCCCAAAACCCACAGCCCCCTCTCCAGAATAGGACAATATGTGACATATCATAATAAATTATATTAACAGTGTATATGTTTGTTCTACATATATTGTGGATAATATTTTTTTTATATATTTTTTCCGGTCTGGCCTAGCAGCCATCACCAAAGATCATTAAATTTATATCACCTTAGTACAGATTAATGTGCCACTTCAGGTATTATGTTATGATTATGTCTCCCTGTATATTTATTAAATACATTAAGCAGAACTGAAGTAGGTGATTTACATTTATTCAAACATAATGCTTATAAAGGTATTATGGGAAGAAGTTGTATATGATTGATCTTGTGAAGAGGAGCTTAAAGCATAATTTATTTTAAAAGTTAAAAGGAAAGGATGGATACAGTTTTGGCTTTAGTATTGCTTTCAGTATTGCTTTAATAAGTCTGATGCCATTTTAAGTCTTTGATTTAAATCTGTTGTCATTTGTTCTATAAATAATACTGCATTAAAATGAATGCATATAGATTTTTTAAAGTTTACATAAGTTTTTATCATAATCCATTGTCACTTTGTGTTATAAAGCCTTATGTTTTTCTGTTATAACACTTTATGACTGATTATGAGCATCTAATTACAATAACAGAGACTTATGACAAATATTATAAAGCATTTTAAATTATAAATACACTTATGATGCAAGTGAAAATCTGCTAAATGAAAGAGCTTAAATATCACAGAGGGCTAGGGAACAACTTTCAAATTTGTGTAATGTGTATAATTATACACTCACAGATACTTGTAGGTTATGATGATACTTTGATTAGCTGCTGAGTACACGAAAAGTAGGGCTGTTCAATTGGAAAAGATTTTCAGATAGTTAACGCTTCAGTTGTGCATGAATGTGAAGATTGCCAGATGAGCTAGTAGGAAACATTAGCCTGAGCAAAGCAGAATATGTTTTGTTCAATTTAATCTTTTAGCACCAATGCACGAAATTAGGCAAAGTCATACATAAAACTAAATAGAAGTATGCAGATGAAAGAAGTAAAAAGAGATAGCAGAACCTAAACATTTTATTTCAACTGCATTTTATTAATGCTACAAAATTAAATAAATATAAATATAATATAATCCGCCGGCACGGTGGCTTAGTGGTTAGCACGTTCGCCTCTCAGCGCTAGGGATTCCCGGTTCGAATCCCCATCTGGGTGGAGTTTCCATGTTCTCTCTGTGTCTGCATGGGTTTCCTCCGGGTTCTCCGGTTTCCTCCCACTGCCCAAAAACATGGATCAAGTCAATTGAGTTCTCCAAATTGCCCCAAATTGTTTGTGTGAGTGAGTGTGTGCCCAGCGATAGGTTGGCGCCCTGTCCTGGGTGTGTCTGCCCGGCGCCCGAGATGTTCTCCCCTGGATGGGCATGGGGAACCCCCCCGCGACCCTAATATAGGATAAAGCGGAAGATAATGAATGAATGAATAATATAATCCACTACTATGATCACATTGTGCAAGTTCAAGTAATTTATTTATAGAGTTTTTTTTTTATATAATAGTACATTGTCACAAAGCAGCTTTACAGTGTTTAGCCTTTAAACACCCAAAGAGCAAGCTGATGAGCTGGTTGCTTATGCCCATCCAGGGGAGAATGCCAATCCAACTCTGTGCACACATTTACACAGACACACCCACACACACTATATAGGGGCAATTTTAGATAGGGGCAATTTAGAGCAGCCAGTTCACCTTGAATCCATGATTTAGGACTGTAGGAGGAAACCAGAGAACCCGGAGAATGTCCACACAGACATGGGGAGGACATGTAAACTTAAACCAGAACGGGATTCGCACCGTGACCTAGAGCACTGAGTGGTGGACAGGCTAACAATTACTCCATGTGCCGCCTTACCTTTATAATGTTCACTTTTTTTTCATTATATTACATTATTTAATGAATAAATTGTCTGTTATATCTTAAAAATCATCTTTTTATCAACACCCCTGACGGAAAATATGTTTCTGCTTTCAGATTAGCTTGTAATTCAGCTGTTTGCTTTAGTAAGTGCATTTGTGAGAGATCATTCCTTCAGTGGCCCTACAAAGTCTCTCTGATTGTGTCTCAGCAGGTAACCAGCAGAATGGTGGCTGGCGAGGTGAGCGAGCACAGCTACCTAGTGGCATGCTGGCAGCCCATTCTAATCCTGATGCTGGGGACGGTGCTGTCGGGTTCTGCCACAGGATGCCCATCTCGCTGTGAGTGCATTGCCCAGGAGCGCTCTGTTGTATGCCACCGCAGGAAGCTGGTTGCCCTTCCTGAGGGAATTCCTATTGAAACACGACTGTTGGACCTGAGCAAGAACCGCCTGAAAGCCATCAACCTAGAGGAATTTCTCAACTACCCCCACCTAGAGGACCTGCAACTCAATGAGAATGTCATTTCAGTCATTGAGCCAGGAGCATTCAGCAACCTTTTTGGCTTACGGACGTTAGGACTACGCAACAACAAGCTTAAGCTTATTCAACTAGGGGTCTTCACTGGCCTGAGTAACCTTACCAAACTGGATATTAGTGAGAACAAAATAGTCATCCTTTTGGACCACATGTTTCAGGACCTTTACAATCTTAAAGAGTTGGAAGTAGGAGATAGTGAACTGGTCTTTATCTCCCATAGAGCCTTTCATGGCCTCAATAGCTTAGAGAAGCTCACCATGGAGAGGTGCAACATGACCTCCGTACCCACAGATGCTTTCAGTCATCTCCATAATCTGTTGACACTAAAAATGTGGCATTTCAATGTAAACATTATTAGGGACTTCTCCTTCAAGAGACTCTACCGGCTGAAAGTCTTAGTGATTGCAAACTGGCCATTTCTAGAAAGCGTGACCGATAAGTCTTTACATGGACTTAACATCACCTCTTTAAGTATCACACACTGCAACCTTACTGCCATCCCATATGTGGCTATTCAGCACCTTGTGTACCTTCGCTCTCTCAACTTCTCTTTCAATCCCATAACAATTGTAGAGGGCAACAAACTGCACAATTTGATGAGGCTGCAGATATTTGACCTAGTTGGGGGACGACTGGTCGCTATTGAGCCTTATACTTTCAGAGGCCTAAACTACCTTAAGGTTCTTAACATTTCCAGCAATAGCCTAAGCACTTTAGAGGAGTCTGCATTTCACTCAGTCGGTAACTTGGAGACCCTGGCCCTATATGATAATCCATTAGCATGCGACTGTCGTCTGCTGTGGGTGTTTCGGAGGCGCTGGAGGCTCAATTTTAACAAGCAGCAACCATCCTGTGCTTCACCTGAGTTTGTGCAAGGCAAAGAGTTTAAAGATTTTCCAGACATACTTCCACCTAATTACTTTATCTGCCAGAAATCTAAGATCCGGGACCCCAAACCTCTTCAAAGATTTGTGGATGAAGGAACCACAGTTCGGTTTCCATGCCAAGCAGATGGAGATCCAGCTCCTGTAATCATGTGGCAGTCTCCAAGGAAGCAAATCATCACCACTAAAAGCATTGGGCGGTTATCGGTGTCTGTGGACGGCACCCTGGAAGTGCGATACGCTCAAATACAAGACAACGGCACCTATACATGTATTGCAACTAATGCAGGTGGTAATGACACCAAGTTAGCTCACTTACATGTCCATAGCTATTCTCCCAACTGGCCGCATCAACCAAATAAGACAATTCCTTGGAATGGTTTTGCTTTCATTTCCAACCAGCCCAATGAGAGTGGTGCTAATGAGACTGGAAGGTCAGTCTCATTTCCATTCGATATGAAGACCCTCATTATTGCTACAACTATGGGTTTTATCTCGTTCCTTGGAGTGGTTTTGTTTTGTCTCGTACTCCTCTTTCTCTGGAGCAGAGGGAAAGGTAATGCCAAGCCAAACATCGAGATTGAATATGTACCCCGCAGAGCCGATGGAAATACTAGTCCGACTGAGGAAACTCATAAGATCCGAATGAAAATGATGTGAAAGACTGATTTTTGCTTTATATAAAGTACAAAATCCAAAGCAAGAGATTTACTTAAAAAAGTGAGGGGAATGTTGTTATTGCTTCCCTATTGGGATCAATAAAAATATCTTTTTCAAAGAAACTTTAGGGACCTAAACTTTTTTCTTTTATTTTGGTAACATGTAAACTTCAATTATATATGACGCAGAAAACAGAAGGCCAGTTCTAATCCACATATGTCTGTGTCTTCTGTTTGTCAATTTATTTTTTGTACATAAGACTTTCTATGTACATGAGAAAATGGTTATTAAAGGATTCAGAATTCATGATTAAAGAATGAACATATTGGAATTCTTGTGACGTACTGACGTTCACGGGTGACGGATGTTGTAAATTGTATATTTGTCCAATTAAATTTCTGTAAATGTCCATTGCCAAGATTTTTTATAAATCATACATCTTTTGTTTAAGTTCATTAATGATAATGCTTGACAATCGTCCATATATAAAAGTCAAGTGTTAATCATTAAATTTGCCTTTCTTTAAGTTAATGGTTTTATTGCAGTTTGGATCAAAGATACAAGCCTAGTATTTATAAGCCAAATGTAGCTTTTGGTAAGAAGCCATTTGGTGTTTATGAATGTGAAGTGAAGCCAATAAATATGTTTTGGTATTCACTCTAATATACTTATATATGTCATTAAGTGTCATTAAAAATATCTCGTTTATTACCGACAACATTCAAATTTTATATTAATTTCTTCTCTTCATTATTATCTATCAGTGTTAATTTGTCATATACTATTATGTCACTATTATGATCAAAAAGCAGGGATTTCTCTGATGGTAATATGTTCAACAACCATGAAGAAACTATCGGTATTGTTTCTGGATCTATGGCAGACTTCAAAATATTAAAATGGTGACTTTTTATACTCCTGTGTCCTTTTTTTACAATTTTCTGCAGTCAAATATATAAATGCACCCTGAAAAAAAATCAAAGAGTATTGGCAAAACTGCTGAAAGTCCCATGGACCTGAAAAGGTCATTTCTGTCTAAATGTTCACTCAGAATAAAACGCATAGTGCATGATAATCATTATGAATTAGAATTCTGTAACCATGCCTGGTTTTTAGTTCAGAGTTCAGACCTGATATGTCAGACTGAAGATTAGCATAAATGCTAAATGTTGAGTCCTTTGGGGAATAATGCAATGAAATCTTAAAGGCTACACTAAAGTGATAACCGGCTGGTGAATGTTAGTAATACTAAAACAGTAACTCTATGTGTGCTATGGAAATTCTAGTATTATAATGCAATATGCTGTCTTTTTTAAGATCTGTCGCTTATTAATCAGCACTATGACCGAATAGTTATTATTATTATTATTATTATTATCCATCCATCTCTCCATTAGCTTCTGCTTAATCCTCTACTAGGGTCGAGGGTGGTGTCCCATGCCCATCCAGGGAAAAATATTTTGGGTGTTGGGCCGATACACCCAGGCCAGGGCGCCAATCTATCGCTGGGCACACACTCACTCACACAGACACACCCACATACACACACCATATGGGGCAATTTGGAACATTCAATTTACCTTGAATCATATTTTTGGACTGTGGGAGGAAACTGGAGAACCCGGAGAAACCCACGCAGACCCGCAGAGAACTTGGAAAGTCCCCCCAGATTGGGATTCGAACTGGGAATCCCTAGTGCTGAGAGGCGAGCGTGCTAACCAATAATCCATCGTGCTGCCCTATTATCATTATTATTATTATTATTATTACTCTATGTGGTTAGAGAGAAGCCACCATTTTACAATATATAATTACCTAAGCAAGAAACACTGAAATATATGTGTTATAATGTATGTACTTGTAATAAAGATTTAAAGAAAAAAAACTGATGTAAACAGCCAGAACTATGGTATATTTTTAAAAGATTTTATGATTTTAAAACAACTTAAACAAAACAATAACATTGTAATACTTTATTTAAATTATTGTGCGTAAAATATTTGCATTGCTTTTGATTGTTGATTGTTGATTGTTGATTGTTGCTAAAATTTATCATTGTGTTATAATTTATGAACAAATGTCTACAGTGTCTTGGGTTTTAATGACTCCCATAATCAGGTCAATCCTGGAATAGAAAATCATTAATTATTCATAATATTTCATTACCCCTGTATTATTGAGTATGTTTCATTTTGTTGTTGGAGGCAATATATATTGTTGGAGAAAGATAAATTCTCACAAGGACTGTTTAAGTCTACAAAGCTTTCGGTCACTGAAAAATGCAGCCAATTGCAGAGCTGCACACAATGTTTAACAGCACAGACTGTTACAGCACAGACATTAAGAAAGCTATTGATTATATTTTAGTTTAAATACACTGCATTATATCATTAGGAAAGTAAGTGCCATGGTTGCGTTCTAGCAATAATAACTAATTTACAAAAAAAGAAAGATAGATAATATACAGTATATTAAATTACATAATATTGTGCTAAATTCAATTGATACTAAACAGATACTGAGAACCTTCCAGCCATTTTTATGCTGCTGAATTTGCAAAATATCACACATGACAGCAGTAAGCTACAACCTTAGACAAGTCTCTTTAGAGTCTTTTTATTAGTGTGAATGGTTTTTGTTTTACACAGATTTTACACACACTAATAGGCATAGACTATCAGACTCATTTTGTTATTGGTTTACACTTGTTGTAGAGGTTTTGCTGCTATTTACCATTAAAATGTTAATTATGAAACCTATATGGCAATAATCCTGAAAATACAAATGCAAATACAAAACATATACAAATATGAAAACATTCAAAATTTCATGCAAAATTCAATGGTGCTCAAATTCAATGTAATAATTATTATTTAACAAAGTTTGGTATATTTAATTAGAAAAAAAAAATATATATATATGAAAAGGGGGCTGGATGCATTTGCATGCTATTCTTTGATAAATCACAATGATAAAATCACTTGTTACATTTTTACTAATCAATGGTTGTGTGTAAAATTCATTGCCCAGGTTATTTTTGAATACAACTTTTATTCCCTATATCCAAAACATGCTAATTATTGATTTAAATTATAATACCAAATTGCCCAAGGTGTGAATGTCGGTGAGAAAATAATATTGTGTCTACCCTACAATGGCTCCAGCCTTTATTCCTTTAAGTGCTGGGAAAAGCTATATTGACCCTAAAACGATAAAAAGCTTGTACAGTATTACCAATGATGCAATCTGCCTAGAAATGGCAATAATTATAACTATATATTGTACATTATACAACATTATGTATTAAGTATATGTACACTGTAATAGCATTGTGTTTTGGCCAATTGGGTTCATGGGTGATTTGCACCACTTGGAAAGACATTCTCATCACTTTGCTCAACTGAGCAATGTTTAGTTTATTTTACTCTATTACTTTTTACTCAGGCGGCACGGTGGCTTCGTGGTTAGCACTTTCGCCTCTCAGCACTAGGGATTCCTGGTTCGAATCCCCATCTAGGTGGAGTTTCCATGTTCTCCCCGTGTCTGCGTGGGTTTCCTCCGGGTTCTCTGGTTTCCTCCCACAGTCCAAAAACATGGATCAAGTCAATTGAATTCTCAAAATTGCTCCATATAGAGTGTGTCTGTGTGAGTGAGTGTGTGCCCAGCGATGGATTGGCGCCCCGTCCTGGGTCTATCTGCCCAGCGCCCGAGACGTTCTCTCCCCTGGATGGGCATGGGGAACCCCACCGCGACCCTAATAGAGGATAAAGCGGGAGATAATGAATGAATGACTTTTTACTCAGTAAACAATGAACCAAAAACAATGAACAAGATTTTAGTAATAAATATAATGTTTTTAAAAACTTTTTGAATTGAATATGGCATATACAATACTATAAGTCAACTGTCACACTATGGATATGTAAAGGTTCAGATGTTCAGGTTCATAACCTTTAATAGCAGAGCAGACTTCAAAATATTTTAAATGTTTTTTTTATTTTTGCTTTCCTTGCCATTTACTGTATTCATTTTATATTTTGACTGATGTTCACATCACTGCATGACTCACAAACAATTGGCCCTTTAATAATAAGCAAACAAAAATAGCTGGGGGGGAGTGGTTGACTTTAATGAGGGAGGAAGCGAAGCATCAAACCTCCTCATTCTGTGTGCTCACTGCACAAAACACTGCACAAATCAGAGTAAGAGAATAATGCATGAGAGTGCGAGAAAGAGAGAGGGTAAGAATGAGAGACAAAAAGGATTGCAAAAAAACTAATGTACTGTATTATCCACATTAAAATGTTTAAACAGATTAATTACTTATATTGTGTGTGACGAACAAAATATACAATGTATTTGAATTTGGCACACAACCCTCTTATAAAATCGATCATAATAATTACATTGACTTACAAATTATGAATAGACATTAGCACCCTATTAATTAGTGTAGTCCTGCCAAAGCAACATCAACAAAGAAGTAGCTGTCAGAACCACCATCATTCATTTATTCATTATCTTCCTCTTAAAACTCTACTTGGGTTGCGAGGGGTTCCCCATGCCCATCCACGGGAGAATGTTTCAGGTAGAGGTGGATGCGCTAACTACAAGGCCACTGCGCCGCCCCCACCATCATTCAGATAATATTAAAAAACAATTCAGATTTTTTTATTAAAAGTGCTTATTTATATGTTTGTTGTTATTTAACAATATGCTTATTGTTACCTGATAAATGTGTGTAATAAACTGTATATTGCTGCAGACAATTTGCGATAAAAAATGTTATGAACTAAACATGAACTTGTTCCATTTCCAGCTGATGATGTAACAGGTTCATTTGAACACTATGTTGCAGCAGTATCACATGTTCGAGGCACAGAGGGACTATATTTCCCAAAAAATTATGTGGGATTCAGCACAGCTGTAGCACCGCCTGATTATTTCACCATGCTCTCGTTCCAACATGCCGACTTTGTGAGGGAAAGAGGTAACATGATTCTTTTGTAGAAGTTGTTTTTAGTATTGCTTGGTAATAGATTATCTTCCTAAGTTGCATTTTCCTTCCACTAATTTAAACTAATATCCTTTTGTTTTTTTTCATACTCTATTTATTTTTTCTCTATATTTTTATTTTATCATTATTTCAATCTTACATTTTTATTACATTATATTATATACATTATATATTTACATTATATATTTAGTTCTTATATTTCTATTTTGTTCTGTTTTATTAGTTGTTGTTTAATGTCTGCAATATCATAAAGCTGCTGGTTTCCCTCTGGGATCAATAAACTATCTATCTACCTTATCCAGCTTACTTCTTGGAGCGGTTGACATCATGCACCCCTCCACCTCCTCTCTCTCTTCCTTACTGTATATGTGTGTCTGTATTTGTGAGTGTGGGTGTGTGTGTGTACGTGTGTGCGTGTGTGTGTGTGTGTGTGTGTGTGTGTGTGTGTGTGTGCTTTATGCTGCAGCCTAGTTAGACTGCTCACATAGGAGGTGCTTATTTCAGATGTGCCAGCACAGCAGCATAGAGCTGAACATTTTTTGTTAAATTTAAATGTACACAGTCAGCGCATTTAAGGACCTTCTTTTGATGCTCTGTTTTTGTCTCATCCCACTATCTTTTGCCTAATCCTCTAATAGGACTGGTGGGGGGTTCCCCATGCCCATTCAGAGGAGAACGTTTTGGGCACTGGGCAGATAAACCCATGACCGGGCGCTAATCTATCCCTGGGCACACTCACTCACTCACACAGACACAAACATACTATATAGGGGAAATTTAGATTGGGCCAATTTACCTTGAACCCATGTTTTTGGACTGTGGGAGGAAACCGGACAATGCAGACATGGGGAGAACATGGAAACTCCAACCAGATCAAGATTCCCCAGCGCTGAGAGCAAATCTGACTGACAACCCCCCCCCCCCCCCCCCCCCAACACACACACACAGGTAACAGATAAAACAGTAACAAGTAAGTTACATGAATATATTGTAGAAATATTTGGGTATCTGTTAAAAATTTTAAGAAATATACATATAAATCAAATAATTATTAAAAAGCTAATACACTATTCTTGCATTTGCACAGAAGCCATTGCATCTACGATATGGATGATATCCTGCTTATAGATTTTATTGGGTAAATGAAGTGTGCCTCCAGACACTGGATATTAAAGAGTAATATGGCATTTTGCTGCGATCAAGTAAATTGAAACCTCTGGGTTGTGGCATTGTGATGTGCCACTCCTGAGTGTCATCATATCCTGGCAGATTCATCACCCCTCTACATCTGACAGGTAAAATGGATTTAAGATCTTTTTCTCAATTTACATTTCCAAGTCAGCCAAGGTTGTAGCGCTGTATGCATCCAGACAGGAGGAGGACGGCAGAATGGAAGTAGGATTGCTTCTGTCTGCTAACTGTGACATGATTTGTCAAGAGAATAAGAGTCTTGCCAATGACTGACCTTGAAAATGATGTGCTGTACATTTCAAAATGGCTTTTGGTGATTTACACCAAAAATGCAGTAGCAATAGGAGTGAGCTATTAATTTTCCATAATAGAGGTCTGTGAGCATTCGAGCTGTCACACTGTTTAAAATAATTCCTTATCTTTTTTTAGAGAGAAAGCCTTTTTAAAGCAATAAAAGTTGTTCTCAGGATCACAACTTAAGGTTTCATGACTTTTTTTATATCACTTAGTTTTTTAGCTTACAATCTTGTGATCTAAAAACAAATTCTTATATTATATTTTTATGGTGTCATATTGTCACAATGCATATATAGTTGAGGCAAGGGATTTTTGCAATTATTCATTATTAAAATTGTCACAATTAATTAATCGCATTAGCACTTCAACATAATCATGATCAGGTTCATATGAAAAAAACATATAAAACAATAAACAGTATTATACCTGGTAGCCGACAAAGTAGCCAAATTTAGCCCAAGTGGCACAACTTGTTTGGGAAAAAAAAAAACAAAAAAAAACAGAAACCGTGCATTGTAACTATAATTTCTGGCACATTTTGGTAAATTTAATTAATGCATAATCATCATAATAATTATATAGCCTTGATTATTTCTTAGACAATAATTGTACCATCAAAATTCGTGATCATAGTTGAAGCTAATCTGGTAATATTGAAAAAGCATAAGCTGTCTAATAAAGCAAATTCATTTATACAGGATAGTGTACAGGATTTATTAAAGAACTACACAACTAAAGAACCTGAAACACAGGTCTAAGATTGAACCACTAAATAACAAAAACACACATGCAGAACTAAGTAGAACAACAAGCTATGCAGAACAACAAAAAAACAAAGATAACAAAAAGCAAAGCAGATAAAAGGCTGACAAACAGAAGCTAGCGCCAGCTCACATTAAAGACTATCAATTTTACACTTAGACAAACAAATCTCAGCATGAGGTGGAAAACAAAAGGATTATTTAACCAAGGATATGGAACCAAACAGAACATCAAGTGACAGAAAATAAAATGAACATGAGGAAATTAACAGAATGCATCAAAATTAAAGTTTATAACAAAGAGTGAAAGTTATAGATATATGGTTTTCTATTCATATTTAGGGCAATATCAAAGTGTGATGATGCAACAAATACTTATATGATTTAGTAATGTGATTGTCATCAAGTGTGACGAGTGGTGAAAGAATCCAGCTGAGAACTCATCTTCCCCAGGGAAATTCATGGCTATGGCTTTGCATAGATCTGGCTCGAGAAAATTTCACTTGCATAAGAAATCAAGGTCATAGCATAAGCAATGCAATTTTTGCTTGATATTTAAGTAACATTATTGATCAGCTGATATCATTATTGACTTGCTATGTCATTAATATAATTTTCTGAAAGTTTTACATGTACATACAGCACACTACACATCAAACACATTTATAAAGCTGAGTACATTAGTTCATCATTATTTGTTAACATTAATGTACATAATTTCTTTCAGTTTGACTGATTACAATCTTATTTAATTTACACATATAAATCAAGCAAAAAGTATTCTAATCAATTAAATAACTGAATGGAAATAATGGAAACATTTGGAGCAATGTTTTTATTTAGTCACTTGTTATTTCTGATTATAATGTGTGTCTATGTTTAATATATTTTAGCTCACAATTTTTAAATGCTTACTGTGTTTATGTACTGCAAAAAAATTTGAAAGAAAAAAAATATTTGTGAAGGCAGAAAGTTTGTAAACTTGAAGAAGTTTGTAAACCAGTTTGATACAGTTTTGCATTTTAATTTTCAGCAACATCCTGAATGATTTCCAAGTAATTTTTCTTAGTAAGTAAAGTTCCTTCAGCTGCTATTTAAACTGATTGTAGAACAAGTTACATGTTGATTACCGTTTTAGGTATCTCTTTGTATGACCATGCCACATGTGTGGAAAACGTGTTATCTGAACCAACTGAAAATTTAAGGAAAGGAAATTTTAATTTTCTTCAATAATAAAAAAAAGCCCAGAATTGCTCCAAAGCCTAAGGCAGGCTATGGGCAAGCAGTGTCCTTTGACTTCTAGTGAAGTCTGCTTGAACACAGGTTTTTATTTTATATTGGTTTCCAGTGTTTTCCATAAATTAAGGACATACATATAATGATATTCAGGCAACACTGTAAATGAAGTGTTTGTAAATAAGTTGGTAAATAAGTCAGAAAAAAATAGTAAAAAAAAGCAAAAAGTTAAAAAATACTGTAAGATGAATGTGCAGTGCATGCTGTATAAAAATGTATTATTGATCATGTGCAAACAAAATCAGTACAGGCATGTATAGTATGTGAAGATAGTGGAAGTGATTATGGAAAAGTAGCCCATTAGGTTGGAATCATTTATTGATCAGTTCCGAAAGTTTATTGCTCTGTTGTAGAATGTGTTTTTTAGTCTGGAGATGTATATGCTAATGCATTTATAGTGCCTTTCAGAAGGCTGAAGGGTAAAGAGCTGGTGGCAGGGATAAGTGGGGTTGCTGCTTATGGTGATCTTAGATGTGGAGACAGCACATCTAAATCTGTAAGAAAGGCAGCAGCAAAATTTTTATTACTCTCTGGATGCAAGTTGTCTCTATTTTCAGTGTACTACTTTTCAGAATAGTAAAACTAAGGGAGCAGGTTAAAATGCAGTGGTAAAAAAGTGATGAGCAAATTCTTACCGAGGTAAATTTTGGGTTATGCATTCCATGTCATTTTGCATTTTATATTAAAATGCACATCTACTTTACATTGGATTAGGAGACTTAAATTCCTCAGTGAAAACTTGCATTTGATTTTGTAGTCTACCACTCCTGATAGCAGCGTATATTAAATTTATTAAAATAGAGGGGATACAAACAAAAAGCAAGCAGGGGGATATGGATAAGTTGAAAATCTTTGAAAGAATTTTAAACTGGTTGGAAAACACTACAAGCTCTACTACTGAAAACACTACTGAAACCATCAGAATACATTTCCAACGTTAAATCAAAAATTAAAAAAGTAAAACAAATAGAAACATTACAGACTGTATCTATTTCCCAGAGTTGCAGGCAAATCAAATCATCCGAGATGTTTGACATACATTTTATACACCATTCTGCAAGGGGTTTTCCAAACTGTCAGACAATGTGGACAGCTTAATTTCAAAACAGATGGATATGAGAGATAAAATGAAAAACAAAGGAAGAGTTGCAAATTTAACCTTGGCTGAGTCAGCCACAAGATTCGATTTTATATTAACGCTTGTAAGAAGTCAAAAGCAGCATGTACTTCCAACTAAACAAGTGACAACAATAGGCAGCATTGCAACTGATTTGTATACACAGTGATAAAATTAAATTGTTGTCTATACAATTTTTTTTATTTGTTCCATTAATGCACACACACACACACACACACACACACACACATACACACACACATCAATTTATAACAAATATAAATACAGTTTCAGTGCAAAGTACAACACATAAGGTTGTATAATCCATGTACCTAAAGTTGTGCTCATATCAGTAAAAAAACAGATATAAAAAAGCATATAAAATTGCCTCTTAGTTGTTTCAGACTGCTTTTAAAAATGTGAAATATAGCTCCTCTTCATTTGCACATTGCCAAGCCTAAGGGGAAAGGCAAAATGTAATCTTTCCCTCCATTAATACAAATTAACCTCACTATTATAATGCTGAAATCCAAATCCATCCTAAAATATGATTATTTTTTATTAGCATATAACATAATAAACCTAATCTTCAAAAAAAAAAAAAAGAAAACTGCAAATTACATTCCCATTAGGCAACAGCTGCCTGTATAAAGATGTAGACTGTCCCTTAAACAGAGTGCGAGGTATCATAAGTGACCTAGTATTGTGAGATCAAGCAGACCAATTTGTTATGAGGTGAGAAGCCAGCACCACTTCATCTGAAGTGAGGCACAGTGGAGTCACAATACACAGACATGCACAACCCACTTAATATCTCAGCTAAAATCACTAGCGTGAACCTGAAACAGCATACAGTGTATTTATTAGTATGTAGCACTGTGCAATTTCTTTTTATGGAACACTCATATAGTATGCATTGTGTTGTTTAACTAAATAAATATGAGATGGATACTTATGGTAATGAAGTCGCATGCATAAGTCATATATCATCATAGACATGATGTGATTTAAGATAACACATGACCTGGAATGCCATTTCTACTTTCTTTTTTCTTTTCTTTTTTTCTAATTGATTATGATTACATTGAAGGGTGGCACGGTGGCTTAGTGGTTATCACATTCACCTCTTAGCGCTCGGGATTCAGGTTCAAATCACAATCTTGGTGGGGTTTCCATGTTCTCCCCATGTTCATGTGGGTTTCCTCAGGGTTTTCCGGTTTCCTCCCACCATTCAAAAAACATGGATTCAAGGTGTATTGGTTGCTTCTTTATGGTCTGTCTGAGTGTGTGCCCAGCAATGGATTGACACCCTGTCCTGGGTGTATCTGCCCAGTGCCTGAAATTTTTTCTCATGAATTGGCATGAGGAACTGATACATGGAAAATTTGCTAGTGCCATTTTAATTTACACTTTCACATATTGGTATAACCAACCATATTGAACCCTTTGTGGCTGTACTAACATCCTAATGTACCAAGCATTGGTCAGACTTGTTGTTGTGAGTGCAATGTTACTCCAACCTCACTAAAGCAATGTGTCATTTTAAAATAAAAATGGATCACATTTAAATATATATATATTTTAATATTTAATATTTAGTAAATCAATAATGATTTTGACAATCTTACTTTCAGGTAATAATTATTAACAGATTTTTTGTTGCGTAGTGGTTCAATAATGAGACTCATTTTATTTTAGTAATCTCATTCTCAAGATATTCAGATTAATAATGAAAAGGTATTTAAACAACCTTTCTGCTTTTAAAATGTCATGTTACTTCACAATTAAAAAGGTTCATATTGTTTTAACTTGGACATGTCTGTTCCTAGTCCATTATTGCAAATTTAAAAGAAAAAAGATTATTTTAACATGAAAGTAAATTAAAGGTTGACCAGTTCATAATGGAGTGTATTTTAGATGTCTGTCATTTAAGATTCATGCTTAGTTCTTGGAATGCTTCTACACCACATTCTTAGGAGAGAGGTCACAGTCACCATGAGTTAGATGACTTGTATTAGAAGTGTAACATTAAAGAAAAAAAATGCAGAAAAGAACATTTCTACATGGACTTTATGAATTCATTTTGCAATACAGTCACTGCAGCCTTTAAAATCAAATTATCATAAGCTGTAAAATTTGGTTCACACTGGTTTGACAGGCTAAAGTAAAAATAGTAATGAATTGAAATTAGTTTTTATAAAATTCTAAAGTTCAATATTGCAAAATCTAACTACCAACAAAAGTTAATGCTAATCAAGTACTTTAAATAATGATGGCTGTAAATAAGCATGCATAATGTCCTGCAAATTATATTACATTAATTACATGTTTGCCTTAATGATTGTATTGTATATCTAGCCCACACCAGTGCACTATATAAACAACAAACCAAACATTAATATAAGATATTAATACAAACATATAAAAACTGTGATAATTGTAAAGTTATTCCAGTTGTAAAGTTATATTTGTTTATAGTGCTGTTCATTTTAGGACTTAATTTTTTTTAGCAAGACCACAGTGTTAAAATTAGTATTGTTAAAAAATAGTATTGTTAATTTCATTTTATGTGGTTTTTATATGAGCGCTATTTCAAAGCCTCTTTGTCCAGTTTTAGTTTGATTTGGAAGTTACTTTCACTTTTTTATTGTGCCATGATCATCGGGTTAGCAGTGGTAAGTCTGGAAGCAGCTAAGCTTATAGTAATAATTGCCTGGCAGATTGGTCTCTGCTGTGAGCAGAAGAAACACAGCATCAGCATGATGAGCTGGGGCAAAACTCATTTAAACCTCCCAGGAATCTGAAACCACTTCTTAGCCCCTTTTCAGCTCAACAACTCAATAGCACAAGGAACAAATGTCAACGCTCATTTCAGGCAGACATGGAATAATAAATTATTTTGTCAAAGGAATTAGGTGATAGTACAATAGTGTCATGCACACACACACACACAAAAAAACACACACACACACATATACAGTATATATATACATTCTGTAAATGTGTTGTTAATTCTTTTATTTATTCTGCATCATTTTTATTTAAAATCATTTCTATTACTTTATAAAAGCATATCATGCCTAGCTAGGATTTTACAGAAGATAAGCAGGATTATGTTTCAGGAAAAAAAAAAAAAAAAAAAAAAACTCTGTTACACATTCTGTGACAATGAAATATCCTTGTAGTGCTTCATAACCACAATTCCTTACTATTGTTAGTGGATTCTATGTCATTACATTAAAAAATCTTTAAAAAGAACAAAATAAATGTTTTAAAATAACAAATTATAAGTCCTGTCCTTCGTCCTTCGGAGACCTTCGCGTGGAATAACGCACCAACATCCTAAAGCTGATGTTGTTATGTACAATGGAATGGATTAAAAGAACTCCAAGCCAATGTGTAAGCCTTCTCAACAGATTCCTGTAATATGTAGATACTTATTGCTACACAATGGAGTCACACTACTTACAGAGAACTAGTGTCCACTTACTTCAAATAGATTTTTTTTTGCTTTTCCGTTTAGATCTGAAAGAGGCATCTTACTATTCATCAATATGCTAAAGTAGTATTGAGCTGCACTATAGGAGGGAAAAAAAACATTTTGAAGTAATGCAACTCCCATGTGGCCATTAGCTCTTAGCAACCACATAATTCATAATCTTTTTGTCTTGGAGAATTCCTGCCAGCTAGGTTTGCAACACTTTCAGTGATTACAAGGCCACCAACAGTGAAAAAAAGCAACCAGTTGCTTGTTTGGTATAAAGTTGAAATTTTGTTTTTGAAGCTGATCAGTAAAAAAAAAAAAAAAAAAAAAAAACAGTGTAAACGACTAACTTTTATTTTATATCTTAAAGTTAAGGACATCCTGTGGAGAACGTTGGGCACTGGACAGATACACCCAGGACAAAGCACCAATCCATCACTGGGCACATAAAGTTATTCATAAATTCACTCTTTATCTTCCCCTCAATACTCTACTAGGGTCACGGGGGGATTTCTCAAGCCCATTCAGTGGAGAATGTTTCGGACACTGGGCAGATACACCCCGGACAGAGTGCCAATCCACTGCTGGGCACTTATTTTATTTATTTATTATATTTAGTATTTAACGATCTTACATGTCTGTAGCATTAATGCAGAATTACAAATCTAGCACTAGATATTATCTAGAAAGATAGATATTAACATATCTATACTAGATATGTTAAATATTACAGATGAACTACAGGCGTATAATACACTTACAATAAAACAGTTCGAGCTGCTTCAGTGAGCTTACATTATACATCTTGCATAGCATTGTGAATTTGTTGAATTAATGATTAGAATTGGAGTGGCTGAAGGAGTTTTCCGAATGCTTCAGAGAACCCAAAGGACAAGCATAAAATTATTTATGGTAATTACCTTAAAATTAACTAATTGCCAGAGGAGATTAACAAAATCACCCAAATACAAGGAAACAAATAACGTCTTGTTTTTAAATGGCAGTTTGTAAATTCACAGGAGCTTTTCAGACCACCTGAGGACCACTGAGCTTAAGTCTCCTCCTCTTCACTATTCACTACAGGTATTTACCACTAGACCATATGTTCAGCTAAAGGTCAGCCAGAGCCAGTACACATCGATCTCGAAAGGTCAGCTTGCTAATATGATTATCTCCAGTCTCTTCTTGTGAATTCATATTCACACTGACAAATGTTTGTTACTCGTGATTATTGTGCAGTCAAAAACCAGGCCATATTTAGGTGATTGAACAAATCTTTATTCAAAAGCCAGTTAAAAAATTCAATACATTTTAAAAAAGTTATTTAAGAAGCTAGTTACTTGTAACTCATTTTTGAAGTCACTGCATTGTAAATGTAAAATGTTTAAGCATGATACGTTTTTGTAAAATTTTTGGGGTTGAGGAAATTCTTCTTAAAATCATATGGTAATGAAGCATGTAGTTCAATGTATTTGTTTTCTCAATATTGTCTGTCTACATAATGTACTTTTGCGATTATCCAGAAGATTTAGTGCTGATGTGTTAGGATTTCTGCTGACTAAAACAAAGAGCATTTGTTCAAAATGCTTGTGCTACTGTTCTGCTTGACAAAATAGAAAAGGAAATTCCATTACTGGATCACGATGTGGAATAAGCATTTCAGGCACAAACGATTTAAACTTTTCTTAATACTTGGTTTCTTCACTGTTCTGCTCAATCTCATTTTCAATCCTGTCAGTTTACTTTACAAATTTCATTTTCCTGAAAAATTAAAAACAATTTATAAAATGCAGTAAAAACTAAACACTTTTACTTGTTAACTTCTTTAAAACATTTTATAACAGATAGGAAAATTAAAAGCTTCTGGTGTCTTTAATGATCAGTTTACTAATTCTATCTGCTAAATATAGTCAAATTTAGAAAGTGATGCATGAAACACATTTTAAATATGAGACAATGTAACAATTCTATTACAATGATCTTAAAAGTGGTGGCATGGTGGTTTTCATGTCCACCTCTCAGTGCTAGGATCAAGGTTCAATTCCCAATCTGGGTGGAGATTCCATGTGTGAAGTGTCCATAGTATGTGTATCTGTGTGAGTGAGTGTGTGCCCAGGGATAGATTGGCACCCTGTCTTGGGTGTATTTGCACCGGAGCTAAAACGTTCATCTCTGAAGGAGGTGATGAGACCCTAATAGATGATCAAGAAAAAGATAATAAAATGAAAGGTGTTCCTGGAAGTTTAAAAAAAGTAGTTTGAATGCTATTAAGTGATGCCATAAAGATTAGGTATAAAAGAGGCATTTTCAGAGGCATTTACAAATTCTTTGCAAGCAAGGATAGCTCACAGTTTACCACTTTGTGTACATTTTTTAAACACTTCAGTCAGTTTCTCACCGTCTGTAAGGAATTTCAATATTTTACCATCCAGTATTCATATCACAAAATGATTTAGGAAGTCAGGAAAATCCTAATGCACAGAGCTAGTCTAGAATAAACTCTGCTGAATGTATGTAGCTACCGAGTTCTTGACAGCACTGTTTATGAAACGATGCTACTATGGCAGACATAGCAAAATAGGTTTGAGAGTTCCTTGAAAAATAATTGATAGGGTCTGCTCCTGCATTAGAAGATGAAATCCAGTGCTAAGAATATAGGATTGCAAATTTTGATGAAAAGAAATCACAGCATGGGACCTGTAGTCATCTGATATGGACAAAATGTCAGTAAAAATGTGTTCAGTGGTCAAACAGGTCCACATTTTAGCCAGTATTTGGGAAAACCCAAGACTTTTACCAGTGAAAAGTGGATTTCCTAGCATTTTTTATGAGATCTACATATAAGGTATCATTTGTTGTGAAGGCATATTGGTATTTTTGAGATGCCCTGTCTCCTCCATGATTATTTCAGCAGTACTCTGCCAGGCTCCATTGTATGTGTGTTACAATGTGACTTCATAGACATAGAGTGCACATGCCTTGACTGACCTCACCGTAGTTCAGAGCTTTTTCTTATGGAAAATGTATAAGACAATAAATAGAGAATCAAATCCAGGTTCTCACTATTAAGCAGTTCTGATTAATACTAACACTAGTAATAGATAAATATTTAAATTTACATCACGCTTTAAAAATGCTAAATCATAAAAATATAGATATGAATGTGATAAAACACAATATAATAAAATGTCCATGTTCTCCCCGTGTCCGCCTGGGTGTTCTATGTGTTCTCTGGTTTCCTTTCACAGTCCAAAAACATGGATTCAACAGAAATTGGCTGCTCTAAATTGCCCCTATATAGTGTGGGCTTGTGTGTGGGTGTTTGTGTGAGGGAATGTGCTCGCCGATAAATTGCCGCCCTGTCCTGGGTGTATCCATCAAGCAACAAAACATTCTTCCCTGGATGGGCACCCCTCTGCAACGCTAATATGGATTAAGCAGAAGATAACGAATAAATGAAAGTATCAGTATTAATATAAACCCAGTAATTTAACTGCAATGTATTCTTATACTGACTGACAATCTACTATTCTAAATTGCCCCTATATAGTGTGTGTGTGTCTGTGTCTGTATAAGTTTGTGCCCAGTGATGGATTTGTGCCCTGTTCTGGGTGTAACTGCCCAGCGCCTCAAACATTCTCCCCAGAATGGGCAAAAGGAACCCCTGGCAACCTTAGTCCCTAGTTTATATTTAAGCAGAAGATAATGAGATGAGGCCATAGTTCCTGTTTTAAATGTATCTCTGTAATTTTGGGGATTTTAAACTGTCAGTGACCATAACTATTTGCTTTAGTATCTTTAAAAAGAAAACCAGTCAGGAATACATTAACCTTTGCGGCTGTCATGTTCATTCCTTCACTTCATTGATTCAAATGGAATTGCACTGGTCATCTTGCCACTAGCCCTGGGATTCTTTGAAGTCTTTGTCTCCAATCAGCCTTCAAGCAAACAATTACTACAACAAAGGGCAAGGTTGAGGAAAATGGCCTTTTGTCAGCAAAGGTATGACATCTCTTCTAAAGACTTCCAAATCACTCCACTGCATTTATTAAAGGTCACCAGTCCTATTTCGAAAAATTGAGACAGCACTGAGTTTTATCATGTAATATTTCAGACAGTCTAACTACATCAAAAACACACAGGCATAACCGACACAGTTTTCCCCCTCTCTGAGCAGCCATGCTGGTGGCAGCTGCTGTCTTTGCTGTATTCCCATTATGAGGCTGCTTAAATGTGCTGGCTGTCACCAGATAAGCTCTTGAAAAAGTGAGACACTACACTGCATAACAAATAGTCTCATTACATACAGTACATAAACCAATATCGGAGATGTAGTGTCCCACAACACCCGCCACACACTGATAAATGTACCTACAGCACCAAGGAAATGACAACTAATCCATAGTCACTGTGCAAGACTGTACAACTGAAATTTCCTGATGTACATTTCAAATTATTTTTGGGATCATATTTATTTATTAAACACTGCATGTTAATGCAGCATGTTGTAGATTTCCAGTTAATATATAGGCCCAATTTATTCACCTGAGGTCAGTCAAAATAATTCACATTTACACTACAATGTTTTCTCTAAAAAACAATAACAATAATAGATTTGCCATTTTCTTCTCTTAAAAACATCATACAACATATATTTACATAACACTCTAGGATTTAACACATTTGTGGGACTTGCCATGACAGAGCCAACAGAACAATTCCTCTTTGTAAAAGAAGCACAGAACTCAGCTGTAAACGTTTAGGGAACAAATATTGATTTCTTACCCTCTTTCGCCTGGTCACTGCTACAGCAGTGACACATTCAAAACACAATCATATCGTAAGAAAAGCAATGTTTAGGATTAACCCAATGATTGTCCAACTTCATATTGTATGACAAAAAATATATGGAACTAACCCACTTGTGAGCGGCACAGTGACTTAGTGTCTTTCATACTCTCTAATATATAGGATAAAGCGGAAGATAATGAATGAATGAATGAATGAATAACCCATTTGTCACCAGTTTTTGCCCTTTGAATTTATTTACACTAATACACCAGTGTAAATGAATTATTTATATGTAGGATTGCCAGGATCAAGAAGAGATGTCTGGTGTTGACTCTCTGTTGAGCCTGAATTAATAAAACATGTAATCCATCATCATTTGGGTAAATTTGACTTTAGTAATGGTTTAGGCCGGTTTCTTTAGTAGCAAAGCTAATGCAAAATTCTACACACATCTGTTAGTTGCTGTTTAGGATGCAGCCTATATTGTGCTAGAGTATAAGATAAAACACACTTTCTATCAAGTGTAGATGATGATAGTCTTGCAAAGATACCTCTGGTGAAACTTATATTTCAATCATTCTCTAAATGAAAATGAGTTAAAAAAAAATTTTTTTACAAAAAATGAAAATTATACAATTTTTAATACAAACATCTGGTGTGTAGTGGTTAGCACCTTCACCTCTCAGCACTGGGGATTCAGCTTCGAATCCCAATCTGAGTGGAGATTACATGTACTCCCCATGTCCATGTACGTTTCCTTCGGGTGCTTCCGTCTCCTTCCAGAGTCCAAAAACATGGAGGGTGAATTAAATGCCTTAAATTGCCCATATTGTGTGTTTTGTGTCTGTGCCCTGTATGAGTGAGTGTGCCCACTCCCCTGGATGGGCATGGGGAACCCTTCATTCATGTTTTATGAATTATGAATTTCATGAATTAATTTACTGCTATTTAATAAAAACATATATATTTAACATTTTGTTTTAGTTGATTTTTTTCCTGAAATTATAAGATTAATTATAATAGATCTATTAATAAAAATCTAGGTTAATTACTAAGCTTTTTTAATCCACCATAATGAAGAAA
Organism: Corydoras sp. C115; assembly: GCA_019802505.1. Taxonomy (NCBI): domain Eukaryota; kingdom Metazoa; phylum Chordata; class Actinopteri; order Siluriformes; family Callichthyidae; genus Corydoras; species Corydoras sp. C115. Next base: position 2,472,678 of record JAFMOC010000037.1, on the reverse strand, counting down.
ATGGACATTGAAATATGCATAGGTTTATCCATATATATTGTATATAGATATACAAACCCACACTTGTGTATGAATACATAATTTTGTTTACACACTCACACTATGTGTGTGTGTGTGTGTGTGTGTGTGCGCGTGTGTGTGTGTGTGTGTGTGTGTGTGTGTGTGTGTGTGTGTATGTGATAAGTTCCCACTGGTATTAAATGAGTTTATTAAATAAACCATCTGCCACCCTGCACCACCTCTTTATGAAAATAGAAATGCCCCATCATCCTCCCAATGCTGCCTTTTGCACAGTAGAATACACTCAGTTCAATAAAAAAAAAGAAAGACATCCTTTAGGGACATCCATCTATCCCTATTTAGAATTCAATTTGCCTCTTTTGATTTTTAAACATACTCTGCTGGCTTGCGTCTACTCATGGCACCTTACTGTTTTTCAGATCTTCTTATTTTTATGTTTTTTTTCCTTGTCATCGTGAAGAAATTTTTTGGTGAAAGCTTCCAGATGCTTAGATTGCAGGAGCTGAAAGTAATGACAGCCAATCAACATGCATGCGCATCACCTCCTTTTGCCCAGCACTCCTCTGATTCCATCAAGCAGGGCTTTTCTTTTCTTGCTAAAAAGATTTAGATAAAGGTCATAAAAATATCCTGTTATGATGTGGCTCACTACTTTAATTTAATCTAAAACACAAATGTGAATGCCTCTGACTCATGCAGCAGTCACAGCTTATAACATCTAAGTGAATTTTCATTTTATTATAATCATGCCGTTTAGGTTATTATCTTCCTGAATTCTAACAACACTCGTTAGCATGCTGATACACTATTCTTGGCACTATTTTTTTATTCACTCATGCATGTATAAATTCACCCAAACACAAACTAATAGAGGCTTTTATAATTAGCTGTGCATGTCAATTGAGTTTTACCTAATTGACAATCTCCGTCCAATATTATAACAGTTCTAATCTCAATACTTATCAAAAAAGCAAGATAAGCGATTAATTTTCCCAATATGTCAGAAATCCATCCAGTCATTCAATTACTTAGTTTCAACTTGTTTAGGCAGTAAATTGGACAAAGTGTCAGTCCCCACATTGTCAATTTAGTTCTTAAGTCTTAGCTTTGCCTCAGCATATATTTAATTAAAATAGGACTTTAAAATGTAAGACATTGAAGAAGATGAGACAATGTATATAATGTAGATTGTTTGTTAAATAGTTTATTAAGTGAAGTATTTATTTATAATAGTATGCATTTATGTGTGTGTGTGTGTGTGTGTGTGTGTGTGTGTGTGTGTGTGTGTGTGTGTGTGTGTGTGTGTGTGTGTGTGTGTGTGTGTGTGTGTGTGTGACAAGAGGTCTAAAACCAAACTTAAACTGTGATAAAAGAAATGACCATTTAGAAAATAAAAGTGGTCAACTTGAAGTCGACATTTAAAGGTTACTATTATATTAAGAGAAAAAGGCACACAAGTTTAACAATAGAATCTTGGGTTAGAGTGCAGTCACCCATGGCATGATTCCACTGAATCAATAGCGGTCAGGTATCTTACTCAGGTCCTATGTCTTAAAAACATTTATTTTTATAGTTTTATTATTATTTTATTAAGGCCAACCAAACACGGCAAAACCGTAAAATTAAATACTAAACAGTAAACCCTGTTTAAATGTCTGGATGTAACACAAAAATAACAAGAAATACACCTATTAAAGTTTTGTGATTGTAATCATCATTTTGAAAAATGTAATACGTTACATTAAACAAAATGCAGGGTTACAGTCCTTTTGTCAATTGTATTAATTTTCTTAGATTTTGATAATTTGAGTAAGACATAATAAAGGCAAGTAGGGAAAATAGAAAAATAAGCTAACAAAGGGCGTCCTGATCTGACTTTCATCTCAGGATGAGAGAATGTAGGAAAGATGTCTGGAATACAGAACTGAAAACGAATATTGAACTAAGATTCAGAGTAAGAAAGTGAGCTTCCCAACTACAGTGATCACAGCATGCCTATTCAGCTGGATAGGATGAGAGTAGAGCCTATGGAAATGCTAATGAATATACTGACTCAAATATACAAGGAAAAACATCAGCTACTGTGTATGCTGGCACCTGTGAATAAGACGAGAACATAAAATGTGCTAGAATGATAGCCAAGACGAAGCACAGGGTTCTGGTATTCTAATAAATGAATTGGCTATTGTAAATAATCTAATTTACATATATCTTTACATATATACTCACATGAGTAAGTGTGTGACCAGTGATAGACTGGTGCCCTTTCCTGGGTGTATCTGCCCAAAATGTTCTCCCCTGACTGGTCATGGGGAACCCCCTGCAACCCTAGGCCCTAGTATAAGTGGAATAAGCTGAAGATAATGAGATGAGGTGTTCCTTTTACAAAGGAACGCGGTCTGGAAACAGCATTGCAGAATACTAATTGTCTTTCACTTGCAATTATATTTGTTGTTACTACTTAGAGGTGACAAAAAAAAATTAACCCATCATGGCCCTAGTAGAAGATTGTGGTCAAAATAATGAGCTGAGATTTTTTTTTCACCTTAACAAGGGATACCAATAATTATAAAGTGTATTGTGCTATGTAAAAATAATGTGTCTTATTGCTTTTATGGGGCGGGACGGTGGCTTAGTGGTTATCATGTTCGCCTCTCAGCACTAGGGATTCCTGGTTCGAATAGCCATCTGGGTGGAGTTTCCATGTTCTCCCTGTGTCCGCGTGGGTTTCCTCCGGGTTCTCCGGTTTCCTCCCACAGTCCAAAAACATGGATCAAGTCAATTGAGTTCTCCAAATTGCCCCATGTAGAGTGTGTTTGTGTGTGTGTGCATGTCTGTGTGTGTGAGTGTGTGCCCAGCAATAGATTGGCGCGTGTATATCCCCATCTCCCCTGGATGGGCATGGGGAACCCATCCAGCGACCCTAATATAGGATAAAGCGGAAGATAATGAATGAATGAATGAATTGCTTTTATGGTTTTCAATGTATTTTATGTAGGTTAACTCATTTTATTCATTTCCGTTGTGTTTTAATTTTTCCAGCTATTAAAATAACTATAAAAATAGTGTTATACAAGAGCTTTATTAATCAGTACAGGGGCCTTGCATAAGATTTTATGATCAACAGGAAGCCCACTTGACATTTCTTTTCATGAAATGCATAAAGTAAATAAATGCATTGTAATTTATTTATTTACTTTTATTTATATGTATTTGTCCATTTTAGCTTGATCACATAGTTTATTCTCTTTTTCTACCACCATATCTCTAAGCCACAAGTTCTTGTCATCTTTGTTGGTCCTGATTATCAGCACAATGCTGGTTGTTTCAGATAATGCCGTAAATGTAAAGTAAGGTTATATAAAAAAAATTAAATGTCAAACACGCATGCATGGTCAGGGGAAGGCTGATGTTTGCACTAGATGTTTATAAAATTATTTATGGCTATTGCTTTCTACCAGTTTTGTATGCAGAATAAAAAACGAGTAGTTCAAGGCCTCACCTTGCACCATCATCATGTTTTCAAGATATCACAGGGAACTCAGTAGAATTTTAACTAATCTGATCAAAATGCTCGGGTTCTACTCTTAATCATTTATAAGTCTTTCAAAATTGCTTTGTCTGAATGGTATTTTTTGGTATCTGAATGGTATGTCGTTCACTAAGTGTGAGAAGTGCTGGTAGTGTAATTTACTACTGAAAATCATCTGAAAGATTAATCAAAGATTACTTACCTTTTCATTTAACACAAAAAAAGTTAAATTCTAAACATTTGTAATATATGATGACTTTATAATCCTGTGCTTCAAAAAAAAAATTATTTATGAGCATTTTTCAGGGTGGCATGGTGGCTTAGTGTTTTGCACGTCCACCTCTCAGCACTGGGGATCCAGATTCGAATCCCTATCTGGGTGGAGTTTCCATGTTTTCCCCATGTCTGCATGGGTTTTCTCTTGTTTCCTCTCACAGTCTAAAAAAATGGAATCAAGATAAATTGGCCCCATCTAAATTGCTCATAATATTGAGTGGGTGTTTCTCCGGGTTCTCCGGTTTCCTCCCACAGTCCAACAACATGGATTACAGGTAAATTGAATGTCCTAATATAGTATCTAATGTTATCAGGAAGCTAACCCTAGGTCACTAAGCATGGACTGCAGTTTCACTTCAGCATGGAAGTCTGCACTTTCCAGATGGCAATGATGAAAAAAGGAGGAGGTGAGGACTTGGCACGATAGAAGAGCTAATCGGTCGTGACAAGGTTACACATTTGGTGCTGGGTGGGTGGTTTGGTGGGTGGTTGAGGTTTTTATGCAACAGAGATTCTCTTCATATTCAGATAATGAAAAGAACATGAAGACAGAGTGAGAGAGAGAGAGACTAAAATGCTTGGGAAAAAATAAACACTTGATACAGGTTTAATAAAAGACAAAAATAAGGTAAACAATAAAATACCAAATTAAGAAAGGATGTAAGGAGCTAAGGATGTAAAGATGGGGAGCATGTGATTCATTTAAACAGTATATTTAGGTGATGTCATAACTGGTAGGATAACAACAAATTTTTATACCTAGAGCAGATTTCAGGATGCTTTATATTATGTACAAGATGTATTGCAGTGGAGGATACATATATTGAGACTTGCTCGTTCTTATTAGTTTTCTTTACTGCATCTTTTCCTTATTTTTCTTATGTGGGATGCTTTATGCTCAAGGGTGCAATAGGAGCAGCAGGCAGTCCAGAATGCACAATATGACATTCTGATTTCTGTAAAGAAGAGGCAAAATTTTACTGGCAAAAGAAAAAACACTCACAAACACTTACAATTAATTTAATACAACCACATAATGATGAAGTCTGTCCTAAACCTCTATGGTTATTCAAACAACTTAACATAAAAACCTTGATAATTGATAAACCACTTAAACAACTTAACAACTTAAAAAACTTAAACATATTCATGTAATTATTAGTCTGTTGTGTGGCTGTGAATGCAATTCCATAGTAACTAGCCAATAGTTGAAGATAGAGTTCACATCCACCATCAGGCTGGGGGGTGGGGGGTGGGGTGTGATGCAAGCGCAGTGACAGTGGCATGATTATTTGTGCCAGATGGACTGAATTAAATATTTCTAGCCTGATTTGCAAAAACGTTGGAACATTTTGTGAAATGCAATAAAAATAAGAATCTGTGAGTTGTTGATTCATTATTTAACTGACAGATATAATATGTGGCTTTGTAGACACAGTGTGCTTTACTGTCTTGTCCGCAGGCCAGATCTGTCTCATATTGAAAATGTATTGAGCATAGCAAAAAGAATTAAACACAGCACAGTAACATTTTGTCATTATTATTATTATTATTCAGCTATCTTGCAAATATATTATTATATTTACAGCCCATGATATATATATATCAATATCACTGGCATCAGATCAGATTTAATATACTGATTTATAATGAATGCATTAAATGGCATTTATTTAAATACATATATGAAGTAATTAATTGTTTTTGATATTGCATAGATATTGCAGATTTACTCTATTAAATCATCTTCTTTTCCCTGTTCGTTTGTTACTTCATGGGGAAAATGTAAACTCAGGGCTTAGGGAGACAGCCGTCCTGAAACATTACCATCCACTAACAAAAACCTTGTTTGTCAGAGGTCATACTGAGGACACAACACTCCCTAGTCAAAGTTTTAACCGGCGCACTAAGACATGACAAACATAATTACCACAACCTTGTCTTGAGTAGCCCTTGTTTTTGCGAGCCATTTTGAGGACCTAGCGCTGGCTGTCAGATCTTGCCACAGTTTCCTGGAGCATACACGTTGAGCAGTGCATCACAACTGACATGACCTCCACTGAGATTCTGGTGTGAGGGAGATGAGAAGGATCATGAGAGGCAGTGCAGAGGCTGGCAGTGCTGCAAGGCATGGAGTTCCTGTGGTGTCAAAAAATGAAACTCTTCTTTCCAAACAGGGTTCAGTCTTTCTAACCTCTCCACCACCGATCAGACCACCACTGAGTGATCTAAGCCGAGGGGAAACTTTCAACAGCTGCTTCACTGCTGTCATGACACTGATATAAGCCTTGACCAAGAGCAGTAAATAAGCATCCACTCCATTGGTCATTTTGGTCTCAATAATAGCATGATTGATTATTTTATTAAGTATGTTTAAGTTTAAGTTGTTTTATTTTTTTAATAATAATATATTGTCATGGCCAAAAGTATTCGACACCCCTGAATTTGAACTACAGATCTTCTTCCAGACAATCTTCTACATTGAATTCAAATACAACCCCCCAAATCCCCTCAAATGAATAAATGAATGCATTTAGAGCAGCCAATTCAACCTCAATCTATCCATCCATCCATCCATCCATCCATTATCTTCAGCTTTATCCTCTATTAGGGAAGAGGGGGGCAGTGGTTCCTTATGCCCATTCAAGGGAGAACTTTTTGGACACTGGGCAGATACACCCAGAACAGGGCACCAATCTATCGCTGAGCACACACAGACACACACGCAAACACACTTTGTATGGGGCAATTTGGAGAATTCAATTGACCTTGATCCATGTTTTTGGACTGTGGGACTCATGAGGCTTGTTCAATCATGCCTGCAGACATGGCCATGCATGACTTGTTGCCCTTGACGGTTTTGTATTCTCTTGTTTGTGTCAGTACCATCGTCAGCATTCTGTTTTTTGGGAGTTAGTGATTTTAATCCTTTTTTAAAGACATATCCCAACTCCCCCTGGAGTTAGTACATTGTTTTGTACTAACTTTCTACTTATTTTATATTGTGTTGCCCCAGGTTCTTCTTCTATGTATTTTAGCTCTGTTATTTTTTTATTATTTATTATATTTTTTATATTGGCTTTTATAAGCTTTTCCTTTGTTGTTTGGCTAGATTATCCTACTTCCTGTTTTAGGTATTATTGCTGCATTTTCAGCCTACAGCGCTGTTAGCCTCTATTGAAATGTAGAATAATATCTTTGTAACCATCTGCATCCAATTAGATTTCCAGTTGAACAGAATAAGCAGAGTTGGTGCATGTGTTATTGAGATGGACCAAAAGCTTAAGAACAATTTCAACACAGTCATAATGAGCATTGACTGTTTGATATAATTACACTTCACAGAAGCTATTCATCAGATGATGTCTGTAGATGAATAGAACTAAATTGTAGGATATCAGTAAGTTAACTCCAGAGTTTGATTTTCACTTTTATTTTTTTTAAACAAGGAATTTATTTTTCATTGTTATAAGTATTATTTGCATTCTATGCTGAATTGGAATAACAGTTCGGGATTATATCAGCTGTTTGGACATGACTGATAGACATTCATTCATTCATTCATTATCTCCCGCTTTATCCTCTATTAGGGTCGCGCTGGGGTTCCCCATGCTCATCCAGGGGAGAATGCGCTGAGCAGTCTCAGGCGCTGAGCAGATAGACCCAGGACAGGGTGCCAATCCATCGCTGGGCACACACTCACTCACACATACACACTCTATATGGGGCAATTTTGAGATTTCAATTGACTTGATCCATGTTTTTGGACTGTGGGAGGAAACCGGAGAACCCGGAGGAAACCCACGCAGACACGGGGAGAACATGGAAACTCCACCCAGATGGGGATTCGAACCGGGAATCCCTAGCGCTGAGAGGCGAACGTGCTAACCACTAAGCCACCGTGCCGCCCACAACTGATAGACATAATATATACTAATTTCACAATATAATAATCAGACTCTATTAACCTAGAAAGTGGGAGGGTTACATCATGAAGGGCACCGAATTAAACATCCATCCACCCATTATCTCCTGCTTAATCCTATACTAGACTCTTTGGGGTGGTTCTCCATGCCCATCCAGGGGAGAATGTTTCGGGCGCTGGGCAGACATACACGGAACAGGATGACAATCTATTACTGGACACACACTCATTCACATACACATGCAATTTACAGCAGCCAATTTACCTTGAATCCATGTTTTGGACAGTGGGAGAAAACCGGAGAACACGGAGGAAACCCACGCAGACATGGGTAGAGCATGGAAACTCCACCCAGATTAGTATTTGAACCGGGATCCCCAATGCTGAGAGGCAAACATGCTAACCACTAAGCCACTGTGCCAACCCCGAACTAAACAGATTGATAAAAAAATCTGATTTAAGGAGAATTTGGTAGAGAGGTGAAGTAAAACAAGCAAGCAGGGTAGAGTGGTATGCATAGAGGTGTTAAACTGTTCTGTGATAAATATGATGAATGAATGAATGAATGAATGAATGAATGAATGAATATATCTATATACAGACATTTCAAGACACATTTTAAATGTTTTAAATTTTAGCTTATAAAACAAGGTCTCTGACTGGAGCCTATTTGCAGTTTTTAATTAATTCTGGACACTCAATCCTGATAATAAAATATGAAGAAGAGTGTTTATTATTAGTATTAATTTTTAAGTTGAGGGGGCTAGCTGTCATGCATTAGGTCTAATGGTAGAACGTGTTCAGCACTCCTGTTGCCGTGTGGGCAGGTATAACAAATGACAGTGTGCCTTCAGAGGAAAGTCAGTGGAAGGAAAGGTCAGAGTGAAATTTTTCTTCCTAATATATTTCTCCTTTTGATATAACCATGACACTTTAAAAGAATATACAGAATGCTAATGGGAACATATTTATTCAAGATTTGATGCCCAGTAGTAAGTCAGTAACCTTGAAACATCTTCAAATCTATTCTTTTCTTTTGCATAATTAACCCAGTTCATATTTAGAGCCTAACCAATTCAGAGATGGTGGATTTTCTTCCAATTTCACGGGTTTACAGGTGAAGGCTGTGGATGCCACTCTGTCTAAAAGTAGAATTTAAATTTCAAGCCACATTAAACCTCCCACATGGCTTTAAGCAAAAAGAATTGTCTTTCACTTGTCTCAACTCTCCATGACTGTCTGACCACATTATTTTAGTCTATGCAGTTTCCTGCCACTGAAACCTATGTCATTTCATGCTATTCAACAAGTACAGCCTATTCAGTCAGACTTGTCTATGAGCCATGGGTCAGCATCAGTAATTTCTGCTGCTGTTTTTTTTTTTTTCACCAGCACATTGTAATGTCTGCTCAGCTCCAATGATAAAAATAATTGTAATGAAATTCAAAATCTTTCTCAGTCCACTTGCATTTCTCATGATTCATTCTTGTCTGATGGATCAAAAATTTTGAGGTCATTCATCTCACATCAAAAAGGATTTCGTGTTTAAACTGTTTATCTGAGGTTTGAAAACATGTTTGAAGATACTCCTTGATTTATTTTGTGTAAGAAGGGCATGAAATACAAAGGGTTGTTTTAAAAAAAGAGGAATTATTTCAGGTGGTGGCAGGCAGGCTGGTGGAAATAATTGAGCCAGGCATGGATTATTTGTGGACATATGAATTAACCTGTTTTTTTTTTTTTAAATAGACCAATGAAAAAGTTAACATGTTACCTTTTTCAGATTACCCAGCCATCAGATATTTTAATATCAATCATAAATTACCAACCAGAAAGGATGGGCCTTATCACATGTTTTACTCAAACAACCATGATGCCAATCATCAGCTTTACTTCACTGGGGATGATGTAATGCACTCAAAAGAATGCACTTAAATCCCTTCTGTATACTTAAGCTCAATGATACCCATGGTTGGTCTGCACCACTTTCACTGTCTATAGGTTTCGGTCACAGAAGGCTCTGGAATCATTGGAATTCTAACCAATGATACAGTGAATGCTTTTATTCTTTCAACACAGTGACATGCTGTCATGAGAGTGGTCTTCAGTAACAGTTCTTGTTGGGTTGACTCTTAGTGATGCTTAAAGTGTATCTTAAGTTGTTTTAGTTGTTTTTTGGTGTTAACATATTCTAGCCTATTACTGTTATGGAGGGAGGTGGGTGTGGACTTCCAGATTCTACTACTGAGCCATCTGGTGTAGCATCAGTCCTCAGTAAAACAGAAGATGCCCAATTGATTTTGATAATGTATTGATGTTTTTGTGCAAATTGTCAGTCTTAATTTAGCATGCATTAATGAAGGCAGGGCTTGAATGATGGGCTTAACATAGCCTTATTCATTGGAGTGGCAGGTTTACTTCTGTTGGCTTAGATAGTTTGTCAGGTGGTAGTTATCAGTGTATTGGCTGTAGTTTATTAAGCATGGCAGGTGTAGGCTACAAAAAAGGCTGTTTAATTTGATTAAGTGGGAGTTTTGGCCACTGTGTAAAATCCCCAGCCAAACGCAAAAAAAAAAAATCATGTGTTTAATAAAAAGAAAAATCCATAGTTATCTTTGTGCCAAGGTGTCCTGCCTTGACAGAACTCTTGACAGATCTTCTATTCGATAGAGTCTTTTAGTAAAGTGTCACAAAATCTTATAAGTAGTTCATTGACAAATGCCTGCCTGTTCATTTAGTACAACCTGTTTGACAAAGGATTTTCTGCATAGTGACACATACTGTTTATCAAAGAGATTTAATGAAGCGAACACTCATTCTGCATTCATGAAGGCACACATATTCGCTTTCGGTTTTAAAATGTGCAAGGGCTCTGCTGAACAGGCATTTTTACTCATTATCATTTACCAACCTATCTTTTCTCTGCAATACATGTAAAAGTGAATAAGGAAAAGTGATTTCAGACTTAAATTGCACACATCTGTAATATATATATATATATATATATATATATATATATATATATATATATATATATATATATATATATATATATATTATTTATTTTTTTTTTTTTTTTTATTTTTTTTTTTAAAGGATGTATATGTATGTAAACATGTATTTATGTAAACACTAGCATCCAGCATGTAAAGAGACAGTCAGGTGAGTGATGAGCTTTTATACATTGGATGGGCCTAGCTTTTTAATGGAACAACAAATCCATTTAATCTCCCATTCATTGGCTATGGACTTATCACATGACCATTCTAACAGATTGTCATTGGTCCATAAGATGTAAGGTAACATGGAGGTTTGAGCCTATTCAAGGTTTTATACCTCAATGGCTTTTTTGAGCCCAAGTTCAGCTTGTGAGTAAAACTTGAGTGAAACTGGGTGGAATTAACCAGAGGAATCAGCATTCAACAAGGAAAAGGCTTTTTGGATGTTTTATCACTGAAAAAGCTGGAAAACAGGATCAAGCATGAATTAACCCTTGAGACACTATAAATGTTTAAACTGTGAAATAACCCAAAGATTCAACACCATGTAAGTCACCTGTTGAATTCAATCGTTTCACATGTTCATTTTGATTTGGACAATATATAATGATCTTAAGTTGAAAATTTGTTCATGGCATGATATTCAACTTGTATTTAAATATTATTTAAGATAATATATATTTGATATGAGCATGGTTAATGTTTATGCATAAACAGGGTAATGGTTCAAACACAGGCGTGGCTCAAACATGATCATGGTTGAAGGCATATGGTAAGGCATTGGTTGAAGGCATGGGTTCACAAGTGGGTTTTTTTTCATATGATAGAACTTCCCTCTGATACACTTCACAAATCATTGATGCATAAATATCTATTGTAAGAGGCATATTATAAATAAATAAACACATGGATTTGGATCTTTTTTGTTACAGGGATGGTTATTCCTTTATTGCTATGATATTCATTTTGAAGTGCCCATTCAAACACATCAAGAATTAAAATATTTAAATTTTGCATCATTGAAGTATGAGGGGTAATCAATCATGAGTGTGTTCTGGTCTCATATGGTTGCCTTTTAGATTTCTTTTTTTTGTATAATTGTATAAATCTCATCATTCAACATATTACACTATATTTCTCAATTTGTGGCAGGTGATCCAATACCTTAAAAGCAACCTAGTCACGGTGTTTATAAATCTCTTCATTTCGAAAAGCTATTTTTGTATAAAACTTGTCTAAATCATTTTTCTGTCTATTGTAAGAGGCACTTTATGAATAAATAAATAAGCATATGGATGTGAACCTCTTTTTTTTACAGGGATGGTCATTCCTTTATTACAATGATAGTCTTTTTGAATCGCCCATTCAAACACCCATGCCTCAATATCAAGAGTTTGCATCATTGAAGCAGTGAGGGGGTGGCTATGAGTGTGTTCTGGTCTGATATGGTTGCTTTTCAGCTTTCTAAGTGTATAAATCTCATCATTCAACCGATTACAATATATTTCTCAGTTTGTGGCAGGTGACCCAATACCTTAAAAGCAACTGAGTCACAGTGGGTTTTTTTGAAAGCTCTTCATTCTGACAATCTATTTTTGTATAAAGCTTGTTTAAAGCCTTCCCAGATGTATGGGCACTGTCTTAGGTGCTTAGGATCATCTCAAAATAAAATTTCATAAATGCTCCCTTGTGTATAAGTGAGGTTTGTATGAACATGCTGCATGTATAACTAATTATACTTAGAAATAAATCACTCCTTTTATATGCATTAAAATGTGTTACGCTATTCTTACTGTGAAGCGTAATCATTCAATCACAAACATTCAATAATATGTAATAAGATTCAAAGCTTTTATAAAATATCTTTTTTCTGAATCATTATTTTCTTATTATGCAAATACATTTTGGGCTAATTTATCTTCTGTGCATCACTCCACCCATTCCACTTAGTGCTACTTCAGTTTATAATAAAGCACTTAATCAAAATCTTTCAGTCAGCTAAAGGCTTGTAATGGCCTTGTTAAGTCTGCATGTGTCTGCTGTATTCATGTACATTACAAAATTAAGTTGTGTGCTTTATTTATTTGTATCTGTATATATTCTGCTTCTATATGAATAACCCCTATCCATCAAGAATTGTCTGTGCTCAGATTAATATGGTGTTAATTGGATTATGCCACTTCAACCACTGCCCCTCCTATATTAACATCTCTTGCTAACGCGACTCCTCCAGGGACCAATGTGATGGCAGCTTTTTTTCATGGAATGCTTCTTGTGCAAGACTGGCATATACTCCAGTCACAGTGGAGTCCTAGCAGTTCATGTGCTGATCCCATTTGCTTAGCAGTGTGGAATAAAAGCTTCTTGGAGAGAGAGATAGACTAACAAGCCCTACCCTCCCTCTCGGCAGCCAGTGTTGATTATGTCACAGCATGGTAGAAAACTGTATAAACTCTATTTATTTGGCATGGGAAGAAAGAGCAAAGTGCATGTGTGGTACTACCATGTAGACAGACTCTGTATAACCATGTGGTGTTGTTTTTTTTAGGAAAATGATAATAATAATTGACAGAAACTTTAGAGGGAAAAACATTTCACCCCTCATCTATGATTTCATCAGCTCATTGCAAATATGCCCAACCTTGTAAATAGTGCAGGTGTTTAATGACCAGTAGTTGCATAACTGTGCAATCAGCGATCATTTTCATATGCAAATAGCTTTGACCATTATTCCCAATGGCCACATGTTCCATTATACTGGGGAATAGAAGTAATTACAACATTGTAAGCTTTTCTCCCTGTGACAGTGATGACCTTAGAGCACATACATAATCACTGAGGAGTGGGGGTTCATTCAGGTGACTTCATTAACTAAACTTCAATTTTAGCCACTGTTGAGCATTTGATGTACTTGGTCTCGATTGGATTTAAGATTTGAATATAATCTCTATATTACGATTTATTACATTTATCTCCAGTTAACTGTCACGTTGCCAAAAGAGAATAGGTCTCAAACTGAGTCTTGTTTTTATTCAAAAATATTTGTTCCTGTGACATTCTCCTTCACTTACTCTTTGAGAATTCAGGCCTTAGAATTTTTAACTGCTTTAACACAAAGCTCTATTGTAAGAGGCACTTTATGAATAAATAATCATATGCATGTGGACCTTTTTTGGTACACGGATGGCCATTATTTCATTGTAAAAATAGTCATTTTGAATTGCCCATTCAAACACGCATGCCTCAATATCAAGAATTTACATCATTGAAGCTGCCAAGTATTGTGGCAGATGATCCAATACTTCAAATGCCAAAAGTGTTGCAGTGTTTTATTTTTTTTCTCTTTTAAATATGAAAGCTAGCTATTTATTCTGAGAGTCTATTTACATTATTTTTACATTATTTACATTTACATCTAGCTTATTTTTAGGTTTTTTATTATTAAATTAAAATTTGTGAACCTGATTTATGATTATGTATTAGTATACAAGAACATCATAATTCATGCTAATTTTCAAACCAAATATTAATTTGGTCACTAGCATACATATAAAAACACATTAATTAGTTTTAGGTTTGGAATATTGTATTGTGTTCAGGAGAACGAACACACAAACACACACACACTAAAAGAAAGAAAGGGTGAGATCATTAATGGTTAAATAAAAAATTACTGATTATCATACAAGTAAAGTATTTAATTGCGGTTAAACTTTTACTTCACACTCGCTGACCACACTTTTACAACTTTACAACTGTTCACTCTTTACCAAACATGCACATCAAAATGCATTATGGATAATATGCATATGAGCATTATTTATCCCCAAACATTGTGTTTATGCTATGATGTGATCATGAGCAATGTTAGAAGCTTAATGCATATTACATATGGAGTAGAGATTAGAAGCTTTATACTAAACTACATATTAGAAAATTGGCACTATGTTTTTAATATTTTTTTCTTATTTTGATTAATGAATGCATTTCTGCCTTGGAAATTATTGTCTGTACTTTATACTATGCAAGCACTTAATAGTATTATTCTTAACTTTTGTTTATATTTTCTGTCAAAATTGGATTTAAGAGCGTAACATATTAGAAGCTAATCTTTCTGATTCACTGACTAATTTTATATACTGCAGTTACTTGTTGGATCCGATTCCAGGAGCCAATCTGTGTGACTGGGATTCCTTATTTTTTTTTAATCTTTTCCTTTTTTGTGATTATTAAATATTTAGACATGATGCATATGACTGGATTACAATCAGTTTTACACATAAGTCAGTTTTGGCCTGGCAGTGTGAACACATTCTGAGAACGTGATCTCTTCCTAGGATAGAACAAAGATAAATTTAGTCCTTTTCACCAGCACAGTGTTCAGATACTGAAACACAATTCATAATACACTGGTCTAAATGTATATTGGTTCCACAATATAAGAGGTGAGGAGAGGTGAATCCACTTACACTCCATAAAGAAAGAGCAAAGTAAGGGCTCACTGAAGAGCCATTCTAATTTACTGTTGGATTAAAAAAAAATATATTGAACCGCATTAGTATTCCTGACGCTTGCACTGAAATTCACTGCTTTTAGTAGGTGTATGTTCAAGGTTTTGTACACACTCACCGACTGCCTGAGGGACAAACCTCCACCCTTCCCATTACTGACACACTCACATTGAAATGTAGTGAACATCAGTGTTTTTTGACATCTAAAAGCTTAAAACACCTTTGAATTCCCTTGAAAATGGACATGGGCAACTGAAAATCTTACAGTAACCCACTAAGCCGATCAAATGTACTTTGGGGAATGAGCACTCTTTATTTCAAAAGCATGCACAGCATCAGGGTTAAAAATATCCATACTTTGTCTTGATGGAATACTGGCTTACCTTAGGCTCCCACAGCAGATAAAATTCACTAAAGCACACATTAGCACAGCTATAGGCAGTGCTCTAAACTGTGAGATTAATACACCTCAGAATGTCAGAGAAATCAGTCTGGTACTTTACTGCTCGAAGGCTGTCTGCACTTGTCATTGTAGACTCTGCTATTATGAATCACTGTAAACTGATAGCTTTCACAACATATCTTTTTCAGCATTGAACAATCATCTAGACGATGATAAGACACACATCTAAACTGAGTTTATCTTTACTTAAACGCAACAAAATCGCAGTGGAGCATCGCCAGGGCCTACTTTCTCTGGTTGGGCCCCTTTCAGACATTCATTCATTCATTATCTTCCGCTTTATCCTATAGCAGGGTCGCGATGGGGTTCCCCATGCCCATCCAGGGGAGAACATTTCAGGCGCTGGGCAGATACACCCAGGACAGGGCGCCAAGCTATCGCTGGGCACACACTCACTCACACATACATACTCTATATGGGGCAATTTGGAGAACTCAATTGACTTGATCCATGTTTTTGGACTGTGGGAAGAAACCGGAGATCCCGGAGGAAACCCACGCAGACACGGGGAGAACATGGAAACTCCACCCAGATGGGGATTCGAACAGGGAATCCCTAGCGCTGAGAGGCGAACGTGCTAACCACTAAGCCACCGTGCCGCCCCCTTTGAGACATGTATTTTCATATTACAGAATTTACCGATCACATCAGCATCATTTGTTGCCAGGGTCACATAATCTGCCTAAGGCTTTCACTATTAGTTCTGTGGGCAGGTAGCATTAAATCAGAGTTGAGCAACCTGTTGCTTCAAACAATCAGATTTTGAATTGCAGATACCAAGGCCCTCTAGCAGGCGTATGTTACATCAGTGCATTTACGCCCTCTGATTTGAGTCAGAAAGTGTACATCTGTCGGTCAACATAACAGGAGTTTTATGCCAGCACCCAAAATGTTCTCCCCTGGACGGACATGAGGGACCACCGACCATACCCCGCAACCCTAATAGAGGATTAAACAGAAGACAATGAATTAATGAATACATGAATAAGAATAAACCACAAAACATTAGTCTCTTTCCTCACTAATACAATATTTGAATTTATCAGGTTGATAGCTTGTTACTTGTTACAACTAAGTATTGCTTTTGTTACCCATTTTTGGAAGATACAGTTTATGAGATTTATTAACTAATTACATTTACATTCACAGCATTAAGCTGGTGCCCAGATCCAGTTATAGACAAGCTTTGTTTTCTTCTAGTAAACATTTTCTTCTGCCAGTACAGATGGCCCACAGCTCAAGAATACCAAACAGACAGAATTCCAAAAGACAAGTGGGATGAGTACAAAATAGAGGGGTTTTATTTTTACATAAATGAGCAAGTGCTATTAGTATTATGCTAAGTGCTAGATAAAAAGGAATGTGTTCGATTTTTTAAAGACACTAAGACACCCAGCTGCTCTAAGTGCCAAAGAAAGTTCATTCCACCTTTTTGATGTCAGAGCTGAAAAGTCAGCAAGCTTGTCCTTACTATGCCTTTGATGGCTTGGACCTTAATGGTCCCTCATTTGTCTTCGGGATGCACTGTCTCTCTTTTCCATTCTAATGCCAAGCGACAACTGAAATGGATTTAGAAGCATCTGCATGTAGAATTACCTCCATGTCTTTTGCTTAGCTTTCAGCTGAATGAATTAGTGATACGTCACATTGCTAGCCAAAACATTACTGACAGTTTCATGTGCTGTGGTCACTATATAAAATATAAACCTGATTTCAATGTTGTTCTAATCTGGCACTAGTTCTAGTCTGGCACAAAATACAGATGATAAGATAATGGTTTTTTGGTCAATCTAAACCTAATCTGCTGTCTTACAACGTTTAACAACAAAACACCACTAGAAAATGTCCAAGTGTACTAAATATTTTATTGAGTCCATAAATATTGTGTGTTTTGTCCATCAAGGGAAATACAATTAATAAATTATTATAATATGTAAATTATTTATTGTGACTAAGACATTAGAACATCTACTAAACATTGTAAACTTTCACAGCAGTACAAGCTCAGTACTGGCTTTTGTGGGTTTTTTTTTTTTTGGTCAATCCTAATATGACATTACCCCCCCCCCCCCCCCATTTCACCATATAGGCCTATTCTTAGAAATCAGCCATGTGTTTTTCCTTAAATGAAATACTTCCCCACAAACGTAATAGCAGAAATCAGTTGGCATTGATCTTATTAATCTGGTTGGACACCAATTAATCCATCCATTATCTTCCACTTTATTTTTCCCATGTCCATCCAGGGGAGAGTGTTTTGAGCTCTGGGCAGATACACCAAGGACAGGGAACCAATCTTTTGCTGGACACACACACACACACACACACTATAAAAGGGCATTTTAGAGCATCCAATTTACCTTGAATCTATGTTTTTGGGCTGTGGGAAAAAAATGAGGAACCTGGAGAAAACTCGCATAGACACACAGAGAACATGGAAACTCAGATTGGGATTTAAACCTGGACCCTAGCACTGAGAGGCGAACATGTTAACCACTGAGCCAGTCTGAATTGTATTTTCCAAAATGGTCTTTTCCAGATTTGTTTCATTTTTATGTAATAAGTAAATGAATAGAAAACTCAAATGACAATCATGGCAAAGCAACCAGTCTCCTGATTGAATACTTTGTAGAGAATCCTTTTTTGTAACTGCAGTTTACAAAATCAGTCTGTTTGTTCTGATGTTCTCATCAGACTTTTACAGCCAGATTTGTGTAATACTTGTCCATTCTTCCTTAGAATTGATCAAGATCTTTCAAATTTCACAAAAACTGTCAATGCAGTGCTCTGTTTAAGTCCATCAATAGATTTTCTGTCAGATTTAGGTTAATACTTTGACTTGGCCACTGACCTCACATTTCCATCCTTAAGCCACGGTTCTGTTTAAGCAGTCTGCTTATTTTCAGACCACGTTGTTTTCTCAAGAATTTAAATGTTCAAACTAATTTCTGTAATTGCTAGATATGCTGAGATTTGTTTTTGTTTGTAAACAAAAATAAAGGCATCTCGAAGTTTCCATGTTCTTTCCATGTATATAGTTTGTGTCTGAGGGAGTAAATGTGTGCCAAGCAAATAAGTGATGCTCTGCCATGTGTGTATCTGCCCAGTGCCAGAAATATTTTGTTTGGTAACTTGTGTCCATTTATCTTAGTTAATAACATCACCTGGTTTGTTTTAGTTAATCACCTCTCCAGTATTTAGAATTATGATTTTTGAGGCTTTTTTACTGTTAGTACTTTTTTGTTGACCTGTGTAAGTTTCCATCCATCCATTATCTTTTGCTTTATCCTCTACTAGGGTCGCGGGGGTTGGGGTTCCCCATGCCCATCCAGGGGAGAACGTTTCGGGCACTGGGTAGATACACCCAGGACAGGGTGCCAATCTTTCGCTGGGCACACACTCACTCACACAGATACACTATATGGGGTAATTTGGAGAATTCAATTGACCTTGTTCCATGTTTTTGGACTGTGGGAGGAAACCGGAGAACCCAGAGAAAACCCATGCCGACACGGGGAGAACATGGAAACTCCACCCAGATTGCGATTCGAACCGGGTATAGTCCCTCTAGTCCCTAACTTTTCTCCTAGCCCATTGTAGATAAGGTGATTCCCCACTTTTGCTCAATAAAGACAGGGATCCATCAGCCCCCTAATTAAAATAAGTGAATGAATGAATAAATTGGCATAATGTGTGTTATACCACATAAAATTTATTAAGGTATTGTTTTGGAACAGTGTCATTTTAATGATTTCTTTTATATACATGGAGGGAATTAGTCCTACTTGAACTTTAAGATAGACCTTTTATTTGTCCCACAATGGGGAAATTCACATTTTATTTGCCAGAGGTATGTTCACATCCTGTGGGATCATCCAAGGTAGCTCATCTACTTCTTTCCTTTATATGCACCATGACATAACCAAATAAACCGTGTAACTGAACTGACACTGCTTTTTTCCTCTCACTGAGCCCAGATGCATAATTCCATGTAAATATTTTTTTATTCAATATCTCATTTTACCCCAATTACTGGCCAAGTTGAGATATTAATTTTCCTCTCATGTAAAAGTGGTGACAGATGGGTCTAATTAAAGATTCCAGGCTGTGTTAGGATTTTATTTGCAATTGGGAATTGAATTCCTTTTCTGCAGTTAGGGTTATTGCTGACTGGTTTTAAGGTCAAGCAAGTAGGTTCGAAAAATTGCTGATATTTAGACGGGGGATAACAAACATGCAATATGCTGACCTAAAAGGTAACTTTTTGCAATATGTGCATGTTTTATTTTTGGAAGTTTAATGATCTACTTCAAAGGAGATTAATAAGAATAGGAATTTCCATTCAAATTATACAGTTTTCGATATTTTTAATAGGACGTTAAGCAATATGGTAGCGATAGAACTGCTTAATATTTAGGAAGTTGTCTATTGATTGGAAGACAGGAGCCTTTTGTGTCTCGTGTCCTCTGAGTTAACACTATGGAGGCTTAAGCAAGGCCATTAATTCTGCTTCAGGGGTGCCATATAATGGCTGATCCCAAGCCAAGAGATGGAGATATGCAGAGAAAAATGTACTGTACTTTGTGTACTTTGCACATTTGTGTGTGTGTACATTCTTATTATGCCTTATAAACTCTAGAATAGAGTTCATCATTGTCCCATGACCCTATTAAAAAACTGTTTATAAAATTCATGGATGAATAGAATGCTGATTGAATGAATGGGTTACTGCTGGGAGGCATGGATGGAGTAAATAACCAATAATAAGGTTAATGTAATAGTAAATAATGTATTGTATGTAATGTATAAATGTTTGAGTATTTTGTTTAATACCACACAATCATTACACTATTACTACATACTTATAAATATGAATGAAGAACAAACATCATATTGATGCTGAAGAAAAGGATGCTGAGGGAGCCTGTAATTTGCCTTTACAGAGCTCTGAAATGCATACAGCATCTCCAGGATGTAACGGTTATTTTTCCAAATGCACTTTGATTTGTATAATTGTATCAAAGACCCTTTTAAGCTCTCAGTAGTATTCCACTGAGTGAAAAGTCAAAGGTGAGCGTTGTAATACTGCCCTCTGGTGTACTATATAAGACATAGCAATCAGTAAAACAAAAACCTTTAATTGGCTTATGTTTTAATACTATAAATCATAGGTTAATTGGTTATAATTATATAATTGTAATTAATATAAATGTATTGTTTTGCCTTATATTTGTGTGTATATACATATATAGCGCATTTGTGTGTGTACATACATTTTACATTAATACTTTTGCAGCAGCAGTCATCTTGGATAATTGTTGCTTTTCATCAAATTGGGCTAGAGTGCCATTTAGAAATAATTTACAGCTGTTTTCAGTTACAAATGGAAGACATTTAACACAAACATCCCAGGAGTGGTTTTCTCTCAAGGTCACCCCAAGGTGAAAGCCTGCCATATTTACATAAAATAGCAGAAATTTCAAATTGTAGCAGCACTGCTGTGTCTGGTCTAATAGTATCAGCCCAACACACAGTAACACACAACCGCCATCACTGCCATGCTGTAAATGATTAGGCATCTATTAATATATGTTTTATCTTGAATTTTAGTAAGTTGAGTAATGGGAATGCAGAGAATTTGGTGGATTACAATCTTTAATTGTATAAATACAAAGTGCATCTATATTTTACCTGGATCTGATAAAATATACCGTGCATGTAGAAACAAGAAGGTGCATCTAATAAAGTGGCTGTTGAGTGTGTTTACCCAAAGGGTCTTAAACATTTGAGGTTCACATTTGATCAAACAAACCTCAGTATGTGACTGCTTTTCTGTATCCCTCTGCAAAGATGAGTCAATCACACTGCCTTAACAGCTCTCCTAAAGCTCTCTTTTATATAAATTATTCAGTTTCCATGCATGGGAGAAACAATGAATAGTTTTTGACCTTCACAGATCTAATAAAGACCACAGGTAGGAATTAATCAGCACCCTTGTTCTTAACTGATCTCATCACCCATCTCTGTCCTTTCTACTGTACAATATATCTGCCCATCAACAGGATCTGTCACCACTTTGGGGCCGCATGATTTTTGTAAAAGCTCAGTGCACAATGAATCAATGCTTCCATTAATTCTCAAGGAGGAGCAAGAATGAATCCAAGGTCATATGTAAGAGTTTATTCTTGCAAGGTTTACTCCGAAAATTGGACTTTATTATGGGACTCCTCTCACATAACTTGTTGACTTTATTAAACCCAACAGGTTTTATTATATTTGTAGTATATTTATTAATGAATACATCTAGCTATTCACAAGTTTGATAGAAATGAAAGTAACATTGTGAGCTTGGTAATGATTTTTTATACCAATTCAGGTATAAGCTGACTGTATACCACTATAAGGACTTATAAATGTACAACACAACATTTACTTTGAAAATGTTTTTTTCTTTTTTTAATTACATATTCAAAAAAAATCTAATTACAGAACCAGTCAAAAGATTGGGTACACCCCCTTATTGTTGCACCACTATTTCTTCCACTTACCATATAGATAGACTTTGTAGTTTTACAATTATAGACTGTGGTCGATCTGTTTTCTTGTTTTTGTTGGTTGAGTTGCCTGTTGGTACTCTGTTCTCTATTGGTCAGGACCATTACTTAACAGTTATCATTTGGGTTGTGTGTTGTTTGTCAGTTCTGCAGTGACCCTGATGCGTTTAAGGATTTTTTGTTTAGTTTTGGTGAGAAACACAAATTCTGGTAATAATTAAAAAACTAAAAGTTAAATGTAAGTATGTGTAAGTAACAATATAGAAAGACTTGTACTTAATAGATTTATTTACCTGTATTTTAAATACATTATATATATATATATATATATATATATATATATATATATATATATATATATATATATATATATATATATATATATATATATATATATATATATATATATATATATATATAGAGAGAGAGAGAGAGAGAGAGAGATTGAGAGATTATTCTTATTTATTTATTTTAAGTACTCTATAGGCATATAACATTATTTTCCTCTAAAGACTTTTGGCATTGTTGCATTATTATTAATAATTTCCCACCCTGTGCAATTAATCACATATATACATGTGCTGTGCATTGATCAGTGGTTTAATATTTGGCTTATATTTAGTTTTATTTTGTTTTGTGAACATGTTCATAGTAATTTCAAAGTAAAAGTTTTGTACTTGAATGGATCTGTAATTATGGATGCATGCACATACACACACACAGTCACACAAACACACATTTCAAAACAAACTAACTGCACTACACTCATGAACAGCTTTGATATGAGCCACCTCCTGGATTCGGTCTAGTTGCGCATCACTCATCAAAGCCTGAATCTCAAATGACTTCCTTCATAAGTGTGCTACACAGGGCATGAAACATAAACATGACTGCTGTGTCTTTTCTATTGTGTTTACCTTTCAACAGAAAAACAACTCTATGCACACAACCACAGCTACAGTAGCTTACACTGGGGTGGTTTGAAGTAAAGGGCATCTGCGTCATCAGGTCAATGTCTAATAACAATCTGAGACAACATTCTAAAATTGATATTTACAATTTTCTACTAGTCTTAAAAAAAACATGAATGATATTTCAACTTTAAATGTAAAAGTATTTTTTACATTCATAAAGCACTTTGACTATCTCTATATGAATGCTAGGTAGAGACTTTTATTTATCTACTTACTCTTAAAACAACCTTAGAGTTAGATTTAATTAAATTAAATACCAAGTACCATTTTATTCTTATAGCAAAATCATTTACAATGTAACAGTACAGTTTTTGGACAAGTTTATGTTCTACATGAAGTGTATTGTTAAACCTTTAATCATTCCTGGAATATTGTAGCATGCAATCGGTTTTATATTTACTTATTTTGATATTATTACTTCAATGTCCATTTGCTTTCTGGAGAACTATTCTTTAATACTTCATTTATTCTTTAAGATATATATCCTAATTAGTGTCCCAGCCTGAACTGCACATAACCCAGCCTCAAATTGAAGGGACACCCTAAACAGGCAGTCAGTCTTTCACAGGGCAGACAGAAGAAAGTTAAGCATCTCTAATTGACATGAATTTTTAAAGCAATAAGGCGTGAGAGGGCATGCATTATTGTGAATAAATCACACAGAAAAATCACACAGGAAAAAGGTATTATTAGGCGTGATGCATAGAGAAGTACATTTACATCTCTTTTCTGTAATTCATTCACAATAATGCACAACCATGGATGCCTTATTGCTTTTATAAAAAGGTTACAAAAACATCATAATAAAAAAATAAGGTTTGATTCATAAATATGTTTCTTGTAAATAAAATAGTTAATAAACTGGGCTCCTGCGATGTAATCTAATCCAGTTTTTGAAGCGAACACTGATTGCTGAGTAACAGGATACCAGTTTTTTAAACAATCAACTAATTACAGAACACAATTTATAAACAACTGCAACAGGCTTGGTGCCTATCAGTTTGTTTTTGTATTTCCGTTTCCATGACACATGATTTAAAATAATGTATTGTGTATCACTAATTGATACAAATAGGAAGTGTTCAGAGGTGTCAGTCAGTAATGACATACAGAGGTGTTGTCAATAATGTCATGGCTGGACAAACTGCTCAGCCAATTAGATTTAAGGACCGGAACTACGCATTTTATAAACGTTTGTATATGGACTGTGGAAATAACTAAAGCTCCCAGGAAAAAATAATAGAAAATAAATAAGTAAATAAATAAATAAATAAATAAATAAATAAATAAACTGAGGCGGCACGGTGGCTTAGTGGTTAGCACGTTTGCCTCTCAGCACTAGGGATTCTCGGTTCGAATCCCCATCTGGGTGGAGTTTCCATGTTCTCCCCGTGTCCGCGGGTTTCCTCCGGGTTCTCCGGTTTCCTCCCACAGTCCAAAAACATGGATCAAGTCAATTGAATTCTCCAAATTGCCCCATGTAGAGTGTGTGTGTGTGTGTGTGTGTGTGTGTGTGCCCAGCGATGGATTGGCGCCCTGTCCTGGGTCTATCTGCCCAGCGCCCGAAACGTTCTCCCCTGTATGGGCATGGGGAACCCCACCGCGACCCTACTAGAGGATAAAGCGGGAGATAATGAATGAATGAATGAATAAATTAACTTTAAAAACACACACACACATGGACAAGATGCCAAACAAACAACTGAGGCCATTGTAAAGGAAATCAAACCACTTTATTGCTGTGGCATTAAAAAAAAATAATAATAATTTGTCACTTTGTGTACTTCAACTACATTTTTCTGCTAATATTGTATTATAAGTAATATAGTATTTTACATATGTACTGAGGCGGCATGGTGGCTTAGTGGTTAGCACATTCGCCTCTCAGCACTAGGGATTCCCGGTTCAAATCCCCATCTGGGTGGAGTTTCCATGTTCTCCCCGTGTCCGCGTGGGTTTCCTCCGGGTTCTCCGGTTTCCTCCCACAGTCCAAAAACATGGATCAAGTCAATTGAATTCTCCAAATTGCCCCATATAGTGTGTTTGTGTGAGTGTGTGCCCAGCGATGGATTGGCGCCCTGTCCTGGGTCTATCTGCCCAGCGCCCGAGAAGTTCTCCCCTGGATGGGCATGGGGAACCCCACCGCGACCCTAATAGAGGATAAAGCGGAAGATAATGAATGAATGAATGAATGAATGAACATATGTACTGTTTAACGTTTAATGTATTGGTGCATTTCTTCAGATAAATGATTTAAAAACTTTATCCACCACTAAATGTATTTATTGTGGCTACATACATTTTTGATTAAGTTCAAAGGCAAACCTTCGTATCTGGTCGTGTGCCTGAACGTCAAACTACTTTCTTCTTAAAGCCACTACATCTGTCTTGTTTTATTAACAAGGCTCTAGTAGACTACGTAGATGCACTATAACCCAATAGGAGTCGGTTTGGGATGCGGCCCGTGTCGCGCTGAACTTGTGGAGCAGTGGTTAAACATGTGTGCTGTGCGCTCGCTCGCTCGCGTGTCAGTCCGCAGAGTTGCGGTCATGGTGCTTGTGATCAGCAGGGCTTTGTTGTTAGAACTAGACTAATTTTAATTACTATAGGACACAGACTTGGTTATTCGGTATTTTAATTGCGTCTAATAAGTCAATTGACAAGTTTTCTCACTGTGTGTGTGGCCTAAAGTGAAAGTTGTTCCTTCGCTATTCCCATGAGAGAGGACACAGGATGACGGCTCCTGCCCGGAATGTGACCGAATCCTGGTGCGCTGAAGGACCGGGAGCTCCCGCGCTGGAGATGTCGGAGGCGCCCGTTACGCACCGCGCACGGCAGGCGAGCCCGCCGGCGGGTCCGCTTTCCCCGCCGCGCCGGGGCTCGCACCTGCACGCTTACGGTCACCGCATGTCCGTGTACAGCACGACGAGACCCGTCCTGACCCGCACCTACCTTCAGGGTCAGGTGTACAACTTTCTGGAGAGGCCGTCCGGCTGGAAATGCTTTGTTTATCACTTTACAGTGTGAGTAAACCATTTGAGATTGTAAATCTAAGTTCTTCTGTGTTATTGTTTGTGTTTCTGTGTTTCATTAAAGCATCATCTCCATTAAACATTTTAAAACAGAACTTTTTTAACGTTGAAATAATTCTAAACTAAAACGCTTGTGATCTCCATTAAACATTTTAAAACAGAACTTTTTTAACGTTGAAATAATTGAACTATGCCCAGCGATGGATTGGCGCCCTGTCCTGGGTCTATCTGCCCAGAGCCCGAGACGTTCTCCCCTGGATGGGCATGGGGAACCCCACCGCGACCCTAATAGAGGATAAAGCGGGAGATAATGAATGAATAATTGAACTAAAACGCTTGTGATTGTAACAGGTTTTTAATGTAAACCTTAAGAAAATCCATGAAATGTGCACGTTGGCTAAAATCAGTGGACAACAAGGATTTTTAAATTCATTCATTCATTCATTCATTATCTCCCGCTTTATCCTCTATTAGGGTCGTGGTGGGGTTCCCCATGCCCATCCAGGGGAGAACATCTCAGGTGCTGGGCAGATAGACCAAGGACAGGGTGCCAATCTATCGCTGGGCACACACTCACTCACACAGACTCGCTCTATATGGGGCAATTTTGAGAATGTGGGAGGAAACCGGAGAACCCGGAGGAAACCCACGCAGACACGGGGAGAACATGGAAACTGGATTTTTAAATGAATAGTTTATTTTATTTACATTGAGATTCTTTAATAAATTTTAGTCCAACTATGCAAAGTATTATTTATATATATTCATTCATTCATTCATTATCTCCCGCTTTATCCTCTATTAGGGTCGCGGTGGGGTTCCCCATGCCCATCCAGGGGAGAACGTTTCGGGCGCTGGGCAGATAGACCCAGGACAGGGCGCCAATCCATCGCTGGGCACACATTCACTCACACAGACACACTCTATATGGGGCAATTTTGAGAATTCAATTGACTTAATCCATGTTTTTGGACTGTGGGAGGAAACCGGAGAACCCGGAGGAAACCCACGCGGACACGGGGAGAACATGGAAACTCCACCCAGATGGGGATTCGAACCGGGAATCCCTAGTGCTTAGAGGCGAACGTGCTAACCACTAAGCCACCGTGCCGCCTATTTATATATATATATATATATATATATATATATATATATATATATATATATATATATATATATATATATATATATATAATAGTATAATGGATTTAAAATCAATGATTTAAGTATAATTGTTTAAGTAAAATGTCACAATTGCCGCTCGGTATGAAATATCAGTTGTTTGTTTATTTTTATATCTTTTTTTCTTTTTTTTTTTTTTCTTTTCAGAATGTATTTGCAGTCTGGACATCCATGTTAGGATATAATATAATGCATGTGTATAAATTTGCAACTAAGTACAAGTTAATACATCAATTATAGGAGAAACTATAAAATAATTATTATTGTTAAAAAAACGTTTTATACAAATTGATATTAAAATTTAATTTAAGCAGGGTGACCCAAATGTTGTTTAAATGTGTAAGACAATACATTCCATGATGATGTGCTTTGAAATGGGATATTTTAGTTTTAAATTTAAAAATGAACACTTAATTTGCCAGAGATTCAAAAATCTGTTTTGAAAAGAATAATTAGTCATTAGTTTCCTAATTAAACATTTGCTAAAATGAACAGGGCGGCACGGTGGCTTAGTGGTTAGCACGTTCGCCTCTCAGCGCTAGGGATTCCCGGTTCGAATCCCCATCTGGGTGGAGTTTCCATGTTCTCCCCGTGTCCGTGTGGCTTTCCTCCGGGTTCTCCGGTTTCCTCCCACAGTCCAAAAACATGGATCAAGTTAATTGAGTTCTCTAAATTGCCCCATATAGAGTGTGTTTAAGTGTGTGAGTGTGTACCCAGCGATGGATTGGCGCCCTGTCCTGGGTGTATCTGCCCAGCGCCCGAGACGTTCTCCCCTGGATGGGCATGGCGAACCCCACCGCCACCCTAATAGAGGATAAAGCGGGAGATAATGAATGAATGAATAAAATGAACATTTTTTACATGTAGTCATCAGTAATTTAAGATTAGTTTGAACTAGCTTTTCACACAAAGGTTGACAAATGTGTGATCTTTCTTGTAGATTTCTTTAAGTGTATGTAAATTTACTCTATTTTATTTTTTTTGCTTCTATTAAGGATATCCTCAGACGGTTGTTCACATTTGATGGTGAGCTCTGAGAATCAAGATTCCTGTCATTCTTTAAACTGCTGTTTTGTTTCTTTCATTCTTTTTATTTTGCTCATCCTTAGCTGTCTGGCAGAGGGCCTTATCATTCAGGGGCATTTTGGCTTAATGCAAAAATGTAACAAGACTCAGTGTGGAACTTTCTTAGAAGAGGTAACTCGTGGAGATAAGCTTTGTGCTACTCTTGTCAGACTTGTAAGCACTTGAGAGTTGTCAATGGCCTCTTGTGTTATTGTCCTCATTAAGAAGATTGACCCAATTTATTTGCCTATGATGATATATATATATATATATATATATATATATATATATATATATATATATATATATATATATATATATATATATATATATATAGTTAATGGTGACTCCTTTATGTTTGATATTATTCATGTAAAAAAAACGCAGATATTTTGCATTGATTAAATGTGAATGTATATGGTGATGTCAACTGTTAAATATGGTGAAGAATCAAAAAATAATAATTTACTTTTGAAAGTCCACATACATCTTGAAGCTCACATGGTTTTCTGACCCATCAGGCAATTTTAAAGAAATACTGACTGCAGGAACCTATGATGAATAATAAGACTGTCGTTTAAAATATCAATAAGTGATTCACTGACCAATAAATCAAGCTGTCCTCTAAATGCTAAAACTAAATCAGTGAGCTGACGTGAAAAGTCTGCAGGAGAGAACCTGAATGTCTTTAAAGGCTGAGAATATTCAGGGACAAAATGTGCCAGTCCATGATCTTTGTCCCCTAATCTTATAATACACTGTTGGATACTTGTCTATGAGAAGTTTCAAACATGCTACATTTTGATGTACGCTGTAGATCTGCTAACCATTGCAAAATGTTTTGCTACAAATGTGTTCTTGGTTTGAGTAGCCTCAAACTGATGTAGTGGTTGAAATGTTGAACTTTTACTGGGATGTTCTAGAATTATTAATGTTGAGAAGATGTGTAATACTTACAATACAAAGAGTTTTAAAGCACTCATTTCTACGATTTAATTTAAATTTATCTGAGTCGGATAAGCACTAAGCCTCTTGTGGCTGTTAAACACAAACGATTGTGCATTATTGTGAATAAATCACAGGAAAGAGGTGCAACTGTACTCCGCTATGCGTCATGCCTAACAATACCTCTTACCTGTTTTTACAATTATTTACAATAATACACAACCTCTCAAACCTTATTGCTTTATTACAGCATCTTTAAAGATCAGACCCCAACACTTACCCAACCTCTTTATTTTTTGATATGCTACCTGTGCTAGTAGATATTTTTTCTGCAGTTGATGTTTCATTTTCAAAGGAGTTTTATACAAAACTTGTTGAGGTGATAATGAGTTTGCATGTGGCTTCTATTTGTACTGTAACACATTGTACAAACTTACAGCACCACATTTACCCAGTACATGGTATGCTCTTTATTTTATGTTGTATAAATAGCCAAATTGGTTTGAATTGTGTGTTCAAAAGGTGCTACAAATCAGTTTTAGTCCAACAGTTATATGGTTCTGTATTATTAATATCAAACTGTGGGGTTGTTGACTTAAGGCTGGCTTAATAGAAGAGTATCTACATACTAGATACTCTATATGTGCAATCTGTTTTTGTATGGATATATGTTAAAACAAACTTGCATTATTCATTAGATGCTTTGAGTCTAAAATATTCCCCAACATGGAAGCTGGGTTTAGCTTTTTTTAGCATCACAAACAATACAGATAGAATTTGTAAACCTACAAAAACAGACTAGTCCTTCGGTTTTTCTGCATTCATTGTTAGTCCCCTTACTCTTTTCCTCCAACTTTAGTTGATTATAATTAATGCAGTGACACTGATATGGTGTGTGTGTGTGTATGTGTTGCTGTGGTGTAAGTAAATCAAAAACAGCGCTACTAAAGTATATTAACACTGTATTATCATATTATCGTATTACCGTATTATCACTGCTGGACTACTGTAGTTCAATCCTCCAACCAGAATTATTGGTAAATAACTAACAACTGTGCATCAACAGTTTGCTCTCTCTCTCTCTCTCTCTCACCCTCTCTCTCTCTCTCTCTCTCTCTCTCTCTCTCTCTCTCTCTATATATATATATATATATATATATATATTGTCCAACTGACTTTGGTATTGACTCAGGCAAAATTATTAAATGAAAACAGACTAGTGTTGCTTCTGGTGTAGTTTCATTTTCATGAGCTCTTTCCTAAGGACAGTATGTGCAGAAGAATGCTCAGAATGAATGCACCTACTGCTTGTCATGTTCTCTGTCTCTAGCAGCAGAGGAGGTGATAATGGGCTGCTAAACTTGGCAACATTGTAGTTGCCGTTGTCTGTAGATGTCTGGAGCCCAGAGGCTTGCTGACTTTGTGACCTACTGCTGTTGGGTACAGATGGGAGGGGAGTTTGAGTGTACCTTCTGTCTGCACAACTTCACTGATAACGTATACAGTGAGCGGTCAGATTTTTACAAGGTTGCACTGAAATGTAATTAAAATCTTTATGACCTTGGAAAGATTTGGAAAGTGCTTGTGGTTTATACAGATTGATGGATAAGGAGTCTTTACAAATGCTAAACAGGTATCCATCTGTTCTGCCTTCAATTCTTGTAGTAGGTGCAGTAACATAAATCCACAGGAGAGTTGTATTGGAATCTACCTGACCCTTAAACAAACTCTATCTCAGGGATATGATAATACCAATACATTCTTACAGTGGATTAAAATGTCTCAGGGATGTATTTTTTATTTATTTGAGCATGGAGAGAAAATAAATTAGTAAAATTTAAGAAAAAGGAAACAAGCTTATTTGATTGCAGAATTTCTCAAATGTTCTTAAATGTTAAATCCAGCAAAGAGAACATTTGAGGCAATTTAATCACATCCACTTCACATATTAGAATGTATTTTGGGAGGATTAAGGAAAGCGGGGTACCTGAAATACACACAAACTGAGGCCACGATGGCTGTGTGGCAACAGTGCTTTCCTCTGTACCACTTCTTGAAAGGCTTATTCCAATGATAAATTTGAAATTTTATGTCAGTAACTAGACATAAGCTAGACACAAATAATCAAAAGTTTCAAGCATTTCAGACCGCAAGAATTACTTGAGAAAAGTCCTAGGTTGCTTCCTTGCTGCTTTATATGCAAAAGTGACTTAGAGTTTTTAAAAAATGCAACTGTTATGCACTCTTGAGGAAACAGCATGTCAGATCCTTTAAAATGGGAGGGGGGCATACGCTTGGCCATTTCACCACTGTCACATACTAAGCATCGATCACAACACAGCAATCACATCCCGAATGTTGGACACTACACCTCCTTCCCTGAGAAAATATTTATTGAAAACACTTGCAATTTTCATCTGTGGAACTGAGAGGTTCTGTTTCATTGCAACACCGTATATTGATTTATTACATCTCTAAGTACAGCTTTTGTCAGTGCAATAATTGTAGTATTTTCTGAACAGATATTTCATTAAGCAGCATTGACCTTGCACAGCCCATGAATGCTTTTTGATGCATGAAATCATTTTAAAAACAGATTATAAAGAGCTGTCTTTACTAGTTTTCATTTTTAAATTGAGCACAAATGTTTGGATGAATATGAACACCCCCACATACGTTTTCTTTACATCTGCACCCTCACCCCTTACTGTTTGTCAATGCTTGCAGCCAACAGCTGGCCTTCCTTTGTCACAGCAGCAGCTGTGGTGCACACTGGCTGCTGCTTGGCTGTTTTTTTTTTTTTTTTTTTTGTTTTTTTTAAATGCATGAATAAGGCAGTTTGTAATTTTTTTTATTATTTGCTGATGTTGCATATTGCCCAGGCCCATAGTTTATGAGGTGTTTGAAGTGATTAAAATAAAAAAAAACAATGCAGTCTGTATAATGGCATGACTGGTCAAGGTAAAACTGCTTATCTTTTATCAAAGAAAACACCTTTATCTCGACTATTGAGGAATGAAAGCAGATTTTGTTGGTCCTACTATGCAGTTATACAGGTGACCTTGTGGGAGAGCTCCACAGTGATGTGTTTAACCTCCAACCCTCGAATTTCAAACACACCTGGACTTTACTCTCAGCAGATAAGCTCTAAACAATTTTCTCTGTAATTTGGGCACAGATGATTTTAACTTGTAAAATCAAATTAAAGGAATTAATGTGGAATTATTTTCACTTACTGTAATTAGTACAAACATTAATATTTTAAAGTTTTACACAGTTTGTTCAGTAAGTACTGTATGTATGTAAACTATGTTCATTACTAGTAGGGCTGTTTGTTTAACTCTTTGTGTTATTTGCATAATGCAGTCTGTATGTTAATTGAGCTTGATTCATCGAAACTTTTGCATACTTGAACATCTTCTTGGTTGTGTTGTTGAATAAGCATTTACAACATCTAAAATCTTCTGCTGAGTAGTCGTGTTGTATTAAAAAAAAAGAGTTAGGGCAAAGAACTGACCTTGATGGTTCTCTACTGTCAGCAACTTTTAATGTGCATCCATGTGACCTTGATTATACTGCAAGAATGCAGTAATTGTTACTAAATATGTTTTTTCAAGACATTTTTGTACACTCAATTGTTAATTTAGATTTGTGTTAATGGATAAACCAGAATAGCATCAGAAATGAGTCCTGTCAGATAAACTTCAGCAACAGGACATGAGCATCTATTAGATGTGATGTGTATACAGGATGTACAGTGTAAGTGAGTCTTGAGAACATTCACGCCTGTAATGGCTCTGTCCACTTGTGAACTGTTTGCTCAGGACACATGTTTTAATCTAGGTGTAAACAGCCAAAGGGACAAAGAAGTATCGGTCTATATTGTTGCATTGAAAAGCTGACTTATTTGTATGGCATTTGTTTTTTGAGCACATTGGTCAAATTTATTCACTTCAAGAGTCATAGTGTGAAACCAGCACTGCAGTTTGTGTATTCATAATTCATGTCATTTTTTAACCAATTAAAGCAACATGACTGGACATAAACAACTAAAAAACAACGTTGTTGTGTGGTACAAAACAAATAAAGGGCAGTAGTATACATGCAATCATTATGATAATACAAAATGGCATCTAACAGCGGCATAATTATATTTAACCACTAGAGGGTGCAGCTTGTTCAAATATTACTTGCGAAAATTCCATGTTCTGAATATAATGTACCAAATTGATGGTGGGTTAGTGTTCTGTACTGACCGCAAGAAAGGTGGGCCTGTGATTTTAAGACAGGTGGATAAAGTCCATTCTTGGTAAAGTTAGCATGTTCTCCCAGTGTCTGCATTGATTTGATTTGATTTTTTTTTCAAAGACTATGGGGAATTAATGTGTTCAAATTAAATGTGTATGTAACTGCCCTACTATTTGGATGCATAAGCACTCGGATATGTTCCAGCATCCCACTATCTCTACCAGAATAATCAACTTTGAAGGTGAATGTGTTTATAAAAAGTGAATGTAACATTTTAAAAACAAAAATATTTTTATTTTATATAATTTGCTGATATTTGTTTAAAAAATAATTTACTTTCTTTCATTTTAAGAAATCATTTTATTGTATGTGAAGGGAGGCTCTGATATCTTACCATGTTCTTTTTACAGGTTTCTCATCGTATTGTCTTGCCTGATTCTTAGTGTACTATCTACAATTCAGCAATATCAGACCTTAGCCCAAGAAACACTCTTCTGGGTGGTGAGTTTCACTGTTTTGCTTTTGATTAAAATATATCTAAATATAAAACATTGTTTCATAGTGGTTTGCATGCTCACCAATACTTTTATCCAGGTTTAAATCCCGATCTGAGTGGAGAATCCGTGTTCTTCTGTTCTGTGTAACTTATGTCAACATATAGTATGCAGATAAAACATATATTTAATGTTTAACTTCTAATACCCTGCTTTTCTGTGATGTTATTGTTTGTATTTAGACTGTGGCTAATGATGTTCATTAAATGCTAAAAATTTTAAACCATGTCCTTATCTAAGAAGTGGGGCATATCATCCTAACAAGTCCAGTAGGTGGCGGTATTGCTTTAGTTTTATTGACTATTGTAATTGGTAGGTGAGTAAAGGTTTGGGATGCTTTGCAGCATTGCTAACTTGTTTTATTTAAAAAAAACACGTTTTATTAAATGCACCTAATAGTTTTATAAATAGCCATATATAAAAACTTTATAATCATTTACTTGTGTACTGATATGGAAACCATTCATTTGTTAGGTCTGATTAGACTGAGCCATTTTTTTCAGTGATACATACAATCAATTTCCAATTACAGCCTGTTTTGTAATTATAGAGCATGGAATTAAGGAAGCTGTCCTTTTAAAAAAGAGAGAATATCAGATATGGGGCAGTCAATACTACATTAATTTGCTGGTAAAGCTCAGTGCATCAATGCCATATGTTCAGACTTGCGAGACTCCACACAATAAAGCACCCCTTGTTTTTATATTGAGCTATGGTTAATATAATTACAAGACAAAGAATAGAGACAAAGGGAGGATGGGAGGAATCAATTGGCCCAGATTGGGAGGGGAAAGGGGAAAGCGACGGGTAGAGATTATAATGTGGTGGTTGCTTGCCGAAGGTCAGGGGTCAGTGTGACGACTGGCTAAATGGGATTAAAGCTATGCGATGCGTTCCATATCGGCGACGCTTCACTCCTAGAGCTTGACTCGAGCTAAGAGCCCCATGGATTAACCAGCCTGTTGTTTCGAAGCCCAGGATTTGCCTGGAACAGGTGTTCCTGTTTCTGTCTGTGGAGCAAATATAATCAAAAGTTAGGTAGCTAGATCAACATTATTGATTGGCAGTCATTTTGAAGTACAAATGGTCCTGCATCAGGTTTAAAGATATCCTTTGCAGGAAGTACATTTACAAAGCTAAGCCCCTCCTTTTTTCCCACCCCCCGTTTTAATGAGCACAGCACTGTGTATTCGCCTCACAGCTGTTGGCATGAACAAAGAAAGCACGCATATACTATAGTTCCCTACTGCAATCGTGAGAGGGTTCTTGTTTCAAATACCTGTATTTTATTTCTAAAGAAAAAAAAACACTTGATAAAAAAATAATAATGGAAGGGAGGATCGGATAATGATCAGGTGTAATAATTGTACAGTGTAGCTGGTTAACTTGTGGTGGTCTCTCATTTGTAAGTCACTTTGGATAAAAGCATCTGCTAAATGACTAAATGTAAATGTATTACATTTGTAATGTGTAAAATAGTAGAATATAAATATTTACAGAAATAATTTTGTATTAGTATTTTGTTGTTAATTAAGTAGATGTCAATATATACGTGTTTGTAAATATATTATAAGGTATTATAAAAGATTTCAAATAATAACAGAATCAAAACAACTATTATCATCTTAATGGAAACCTTTGCCAACATGTAACTGAAAACAGAAGTCTGTTATATGACATATGAATAATCTTATTATTTGCTGTTTTCGAACATGAAATGTAATTATTATAATTAATATTTTAACTAAATACTGGAAAAAGAAACGTTAGGTGTGCCATTAAAATAGGAATCTGCTGGTCAAACTACACAAGTCTCTTAAAGGTAATGGCAAATGCCATACTGGCGCACCCATGAATCACATCATCACGATAGCAAAGACACACTACCGCCCTAAATTTAGCTGCTAACATAGGACATTATTGTTCTCCTGATAGCCTTGCAACCTGCTCTGCTCTGCCAAACAAGTGAAGCTGGACAGATGCTTTACCTTCCAGCATCATATTACCATAAACAAGTAGGTAAATAGGATAATGCCCTTGTGGCATGGTGATGTTAAAGTGTGTGTGTCTCTGTTCAGTCATGTCTGACCCTTGGATACCTTATAGACCAGTTATTTTGGTCCATTGAGTTTTATGGTAAAGATCTTTTCCCAACCATACTTAACAAATGATACAATCATAGGGGCACTTAGTATATCCAATTTACCCATCGACATGTCTTTGGAATGTGGGAGTAAACCAGGCTACCTTAAGAAAACCCACTTAGGGTGCAAAGGGAGGACATGCAGAGTCCACACAGAAAAACCCTTTGTGTGCCCTAACTGTAAATCCATCTCGGGAGCTACTTGCTCTGAGGTGGTATTGCACACCACTGTGCCATCATTGTTAGACTTTTTTTTGGGGTTAGAACCAACACTAAACCTAAAGAGATATTGATAAACCATGAGAAGTAAATACACATTTCTTTAGACATTAACTTGTTAATTTATATATTTCTTCTGATGAAACTTAGGTTTTACTTTAGTTTTCATTCCAAACCTGCTCCCCCCCTGCTCCCCCACAGCCCTAGTAGAGGATTAAGCTGAAGATAATGAATGAGGTTTAGTCTCAACGTTTTATGGTATTTTTTGCCAAAATGTCATTCCTTTAAGGATACAGAATTGTTTGGCAGAGAGATTTGATTTTATTAGTCAATCACTGCTTAACAAAATGAACTAAGATTACATTAGCTAACAGTTGATGCTGTTACGTATTAACGCTTAAAACTTTTTAACACTACTGCAAGGAAAAAGAACTGCTGTTAATGCTAACAAGCGAACCTGTGAATCTAACATAGGACACCATTGTTCCCTTGATAGCGGTGCTACCGTATATTTGTAATGCATAATTTGCCACCTGCTATCAGCCGGTTCACGGAGGCCACCTCTGTTCTGCAAAGCGTTTAATTTGACACTGGCAGAGATACGATGATACCACAGGCATGGCATCTGTGTTCCAGAAGGCACGAAGTGCAGGAAGTCACACAGTGCATTTCAATACACCCATGTCCGACACCGACAGGTTTAAGACATACCACTGAGCTGTGAACTTACACATGTAATCACCCCAGAGAAGTCAAAATAGGTGTCGTCGGCTAACAACGTGTAATGAGGCAGCACATCTGCTACAAGGTGCGAAGCCTTGAGCAGAGTCAGTCACTACAGAACAAGTCAAATTCACAGGAATGGCTTTTTTCCTCATACATGAAATTTTAGAGCTCACAGAATCAAAGCAGCCATAAAACTAAAGGCTTAATGATGATGATGAAACTCCTGTTAAAATGCTAATGAATACATAATCAGCATGACTGCTCTTTTAGTTTTTCTTTATCTCTGTTCAATATGGACTTCTGCCAAAAAGGGACTTGACTTACGAGTGATCTCTGTAATGATTCAGCTGATGAAAGGTAACTAAACATTATCCAAATTTCTTTTGTAAAACATGTCCAGCCTTGAACAAAACAGCAATTATCTTCAAGGAGTTGTTGTTTACATGACTAGAGGACTTTAACTATTAGGAAGCGAAAGGACTTCCTAACCCCCAGAGATTTGAAACATTCCTCTCTAATACTCAAAGGGTGTGAGGAATGATTGTAACCTTTCTGACATCTTTAACCTCACTGATAAGAGACTTGACCCACCCCCTCTTTAGTAAGACATGCCTTGCCTTTGTGTGTTTTGGAGATATGAGGGACTCTTGCAAAGCTGAGTGGTTTCAGCTACAGTGTCCTTTATTTTGTAAATAAAGGACATTAGTGGAAGTTTTAGTGGAAGTTTTTTCATTAGTTGGTGCACTAAGTAACATTACACAATAACTGTATTTGGTAAAAAATACATGTTTTAATTATAGTATGTGATTTAGATTTATTTGTCACATATAAAATTTGTAGCAGGTACAGTTGTACATTGAAATGGTTCACATGTCAAATTATTTATTATTATTTTCTTTGGTATATTTATTATAAATTATTTTTATTATTTTCCTCACGTTGTCTCACATTCTATCATATTTATTTTTTTCTGATACCTCATTACATAAATACCAGTGCTGATGTCATTCAATCGAACCCTTAACTAGGGTCGTAGTGGAAACTATGTTTTCATGAATATAAAACCTAACCTTGCAAGATGTATGCTGATAGGTCAGGTGGCCCTTTCCAGCCTCCCTTTGGTACTTGGGTGACCTTTGGTGACCACATTCCAGCTGCATTCTGAATGGGAAATCTTTTTGCCATGGTGATCCAGAGAGACAGTGCATCTGGTCCTTTTTTTCCTCCTTCTTGCCCTGAGCTGCTCACATGGCCTCCTGGCACCCACTGGCCCTCCACCCAGACCTCTTCAGTGACAGCTGGTCAGTGTGGTCACTAGCCTAGATTTAATTAGATACTCAGTGGACTAAGTCACTGGTCGAACTCTTGTTGTTTTACCGTACAGAAGGAGTGTAATGCCATGTCTGGGGATGTACTATGGGCATTTTATTTTAATACATTATTATCAGTTTAGGGGAACCAAATCCAGGTGAATGCCTATCTTGGGGTACCCATGTATGTTAATTAGTTTTGAAGGGCTTTATGATAGAGTGTGTAGTTATGTTTCACTTTATTACAATTACAGAAATATATTTTGTCACTGGTCCTTCCCCTAACTCCCCAATTTCATAACTACTTAAGAGTAAGTACCTGTAGCTGTACCTGACCTTACATTACTTTAACAAAATTAGCCATGAAAAGTGCACTGTTAGCACAGATTTTTTTTTCCTTGTATCAAATTTACGTATTTTGTTTATATTACATTTTATCTACATCAAGCAGGTGTATAATAATCATTCAGCTAAAGCTATAAGCTTGTTACATAAATTCAATATTAACCATTAAAACTTATTTCAATATTTGAAAATCATGGCCTGTAAATACAGGTTGTAACACATTTAGCGGTTTCACCCCTCACACCTAACGCATAACAGTTCTGTTGTCATTGTGAACAAGTTGACTGTGTGTCCAACACCAAATTCACTGCCCCATTTACCATGCTTTTTGCCCGGTCCGTCTCAAGTAATTCAGACGAAGAGCTTCAGGGCCAGCTTCAGAACATAGCCATTTCTGTTCTTTTACATCAGACTCCGCGCCTCCTTTTGTTTTCTTTGGTAGAAGAGAGACATGGGCAACTGCTGTTAATAGCCGTGACCATGAACCACACTCATTGTGTTGCCACATGACGCCTGTCATCTCGGCTTGCATGCTTGTATGACTCAATTAAAATGAGCCGTGTCTTCTATACTGTGTACTAAGAGGGTCATAATATGACTATTATGAAACCTCGCCTGATGAAGAAATATTGACCATATCTTAATCTCTGTCTGTATTTTCATATGGGTTACATGAAACCTTTTAGCTTATATATTATACATTATTAAAGATGGTGTAGATTTATTTGGTACTGTTACACTTCAACGCTCTCTCCTTTTTCCTTTAAATTTCTTTAAAGTCAAAAATGTATAAATGTCAGGATGTATAGCAATCCTATTACTTCCTATGTACATAATATTCAAGATAACATTTTAATGCACTTGTTGTTTACATTGTTGAATAGAATACATAACTGTACCTTTAGGAAAGCAAAGGCAGTACCCTCGTAGGAGCTGTATAAAGCATGTGAATATATAATAACTTTTTTGACCCTTAAAAATTGTTAATAATTACTTTAAGGTCTTGAAATCATCCCCAGGGGTTTCAGTAGTGTGACTTGTTCTATGGATGAAACAAACCATATATTTACATTTAGTCATTTAGCAGACTTACAAAGCGACTTACAAATGAGAAAACAAATCATTAGTTAAGAAAAAAACAGCAACACTCTAAAATTATCAAACCTGATCATTATTCTATATTTATTCATCAAGTGTTTGTGGAAGAGATGTGATTTGAGTTGTTTCTTAAAGATTCAAAGTGACTCCGCCTTACGAACAGAGTTGAGAAGGTCTTTCCACCATTTAGCAGTGAGAATTAGCACCACAGTGAGGTTGGATTACCAGGCGAGCGAAGGTAAGAGGGAGCAGATGCAAAGATTGTCCTGGTAGGCCATAAAACCAACATATTTGACACTTATTTCTTATACTAAGCAATTATGAAGTGAAAACATGTGCATTGCAGAATTAAGACATTAACACTTTTGTCTGTTCATAAGCCATTCATAACCATGTGCATCCTTTTATTTCCATCATATTATCGTATGTAATGTTAATAAAAAAAATCCTTGCTCCACATCTATTTATTCTGATTAGCTGTTCACTAGTAACCCTGCATTTATTCAAGTTAAATACTTTATTCACTTTCTTAACCATGTATCCTGATTGATGACACTGGGTCTATAAAAAGTAGCACAACATCCTGAACAGGTCACCAGTCCATCACAGGGCAACTGCAAAGACACGTTTACGCATCTAAGCACAAAGGAGCAATTTAAAGCCTCCAATTAAACAAGCTTATTTTTGGACTGTGGAAGGAAACTTGTTTCCAGAGGAAAACCCACGCAGACACAGACAAGTGCTATTCACACAGAAAGAATTCTGTCCATCCTGCTGAACTAAACCCAGCTCATCCTTCCTTTGAGTTTAGTGCTAACCACCTACACCATTAT
Source organism: Corydoras sp. C115 (assembly GCA_019802505.1). Lineage (NCBI taxonomy): Eukaryota > Metazoa > Chordata > Actinopteri > Siluriformes > Callichthyidae > Corydoras > Corydoras sp. C115. The sequence continues at coordinate 2,431,723 of JAFMOC010000037.1, read as the reverse complement.
GCCACTCCATTCATTTATTGTGAGGTTTGCTTTTATTAGCTATATTTAGTTGATCATGGCAATTGTACAAACTACATGGCACTCATTTTGTTTAAAATAAGTATTCTAATTCCACATCATATTACTGAGTTCCAAGTTGTAAATAGTTTTCTGCAAAACTTATTGCTAAGGGAATTTAAAAGCTTTTACTCTGAATCTCTCAGCACATACATATATTGACTTTAACTCACCAGTATTTTTTTAATCCATAAAGGAAAAAGAAAGGAAAGGAAAATGTTCATGTTTTTGGAGCATAACCTATGCCACCATGTGCTAAATGGGACAAGAAGCTGTCATGACCATTAAGCCATTTTGTTTGCATTATTTATAAAACTTGAGTGCTAATCAAAAAAAGCTGCTGTATCTACAAAAAAATAATAATAGTTCAGGTTTAATCAAGCCTCTAAAGGACATCTAAAAAAATACAAAGCAACATTAAAAAATAAAAATAAAAAAAGGTCAGTAGACTTCCATCCATCTGTTATCATCCACTTAATCCTATACAAGGGTCAGAGGGGCGTTCCCCGTGTCAATCCAGGAGAGAATGTTTCAGGCGCTGGTCAGATACACCAAGAATAGGTTGCCAATCCAACACTATATAGGGTCAATTTAGAGCAGCCAATTTATCTTGAATACATGTTTGTGGACAGTGGGAGGTAACCCACACTGACATAGGAAGAACATGAAAACTCCACTCAGATTGGGATTTGAACGTGGATCCTCAGCACTGATAAGCGACATGGCAACCACTAAGCCATTGTGCCACATAGCTTTTAAATCATTAACTCAAAAAATCACTGGGAAACAATTATTTTTAATTGTCTTATTAGTTTTAAAACATGGTTGTATTACTCCTTGGTGCCAAAAGTAATAGCATTAAAGCAACAATACTTAACATTCAAGCCACAAAATTTTTATATTTAAAGGTCTGTTGCATCTGTATCATAGTTTATATATTTGCGTTTGCACAGAGGGAAAATTGAAAATCCTTTGTAATTGTTTTAAATCTGGTTTTACCTTGGGGGACCTTTATAGATGATCAATATTTATACTTCACAAACACAGTAAAACCTCTGTCTGGCTTTATTTTTATGCAGAAACTACGGCTGCTGAATGTATAAACACACATTACCATAATGGAACGCTGCGAATGAGCTTCTCTGTCAAGAGTCATAAAACCACTTTTGTTTTAGCATGTTGGAAACGTGCATGCTTTTCTGCATACCAGGAAATAGTGCTGGTGGTGTTTTTTGGCGTGGAGTATGTGGTGAGGCTGTGGTCTGCTGGATGCCGCAGTAAATACGTGGGTGTACTGGGAAGGCTTCGCTTTGCTAGAAAGCCCATCTCTATCATTGGTAAGACCTTATTCACTGGCTTCATCCTTTAATATGGTTAAACCCACAAACATTTTCCAAGTGGATTCATAATAATGTTGGTATAATATTTTACTGTCAGTGATTCCGTTTTCAAGCATTCCGTCTGTCTCTTTCTACCACAGACCTAATTGTGGTTGTAGCTTCAGTCATTGTTCTTTCAGTAGGCTCTAATGGGCAAGTCTTTGCAACCTCCGCTGTCAGGTAATTACGATTCAAGTTGTTTTTTTTAACTTTAAACATGGTGGCATTTTGGCTATCTTTTTTAATACTATTTTATGTTTTGTTTTTTATTAATTACAGTCTGTTTTCCTTTTTTTTTATCCCAGAGGCATTCGCTTCTTGCAGATTCTCCGAATGTTACATGTGGATCGTCAGGGAGGAACCTGGAGGCTGCTGGGATCTGTGGTCTTTATCCATCGTCAGGTAAAAATACACTTCACAAGCACTTTGTATCTTACACATTCAGTTGAGGACCCACTGTTTCCCAAGTGTCCATAATATTAATAGAACATAAAAAAAAAACGTAATCATTTTTTCAGGAACTTATCACCACGCTTTACATTGGATTCCTGGGTCTCATCTTCTGCTCATACTTTGTGTACCTGGCTGAAAAAGATGCAGTGGACAGCAGTGGAATCACAGAGTTCTCCAGCTATGCTGATGCTCTGTGGTGGGGAGTGGTAGGTCCATGTACAGCAAATGTACTGGCAAACATGTCATTAATGTTGGTTTCATTTTAAATAAGCCAAAGACATTTGAAAAAAATTAAACAGGATAACAGATCATATCAGATAAACTGTTTGAATTAATTAATTTGTAATGGTAAATAATTAAATATTTTTTTTAGGTGACGGTGACCACTATTGGGTATGGTGATAAGGTACCACAAACATGGATAGGAAAAACTATTGGCTCCTGTTTTGCTGTCTTTGCCATGTCCTTCTTTGCCTTGCCAGCTGTAAGTCAAACTTTTATGAAATACATTAAATCGTATGCTATTATTCGGTTACATCCTAAAACCTTTTCTGAAGGGAATTCTGGGTTCAGGCTTTGCTTTAAAAGTCCAGCAAAAGCAGAGACAGAAACACTTCAACAGACAAATCCCTGCTGCTGCCTGTCTCATACAGGTTAGATCATGTTAGGCTTAACACAACTTTGCTGTTTCAGTTTTAAGTTCAGACCATAGATTTGTTTCTTTTTGCATCATTTCTTTTAGACATCTTGGAGATGCTTTGCTATAGAGAGCCCCGAATCTTCCACCTATAAGATGTTCGTGACAAAGAAACTTGTGCCACCAACTCCTTCACCATCTAATCTCAAGACTAAGAAAACGGTATGTTAAAAATATTAATATTAACTTGCTCCTGTATGCGTAATGTTGAAAATCTGACATTTTATGTTATGATTGAGAACTTAAACTATCTTGCCAATGCAGCAAGTGTGTGTTTACATGCTTTCTTTATGTCTAAAGGGTTCCTTAAAGCGCTCTGGTTTCCTCCCACAGTCCGGGCAGGTTATTGAATTTATGATGCAAACTTGCTCAAAATCTGAATGCGAATGCGATGTGAATATATGTATCTTTGTCTTGTGATTGCAATAGAAATGATTTAAGTACTTAATTAAAATGTATAATATATATATATATATATATTTTTTTTTTTTTTCATTTCATAAAACTATTCAACACCACCATATGAAAGTTCTAAACATAATATAACATGACATAATATTCATTATTGTATAGTTATTACAACATATCATAACATTATTTTAATTTACCAAATGTTTGTGACAAAACTGTGTGTTTGAGGCAATGTCACTTCTGATAAAGAATTGTAAGTAGGTTTTAAAAAAAAAACAAGTCATATGTTTTGTTTTAATTTAAAGGTGAAGATGAGAAGAAAGATGAAATCCAATGAGAAAGATAATGGCCCGAGTTCTCCCACAGTCCCAAGCATTACTTTCGATTCTGTGTTTGATGATGCGATTGATCACAGTCAGGACACTATATACAGCACTGAAAATTCAGGTAGTTATTTTTAAATGACACCTTTCATATTTGTCATTAAATAATGACACTTTTCACATAATTTGGTGCTTTTGCATATTTCCTCACTTGAGGATACTTTTTATAATCCCAATTCTTTATCTGATGACTGGATCCTTTCTAAATTAATCAATAGTTTTCCAGTGGCTTTGCATGCAGTTATAAAAATGTTCTGCATAACTTTGGGCTTGTAATGTTCTCATTTGTAAGTCGCTTTGGATAAAAGCATCTGCTAAATGACTAAATGTAAATGCAAATGCATCATGTTGAATGTATATTCCATCTGAAGCTTTCTTGGGGCAAAATCCAAACATCTTTTACACAGTTTCATAATATTCAACGAAATAATGATCTTACATACAATGTGCTTGGGAACGCACTGTATCAAGTTGCTCAGAGAGTAAATGTGGATGATTACTGATTATCTGGTTTGCTCTTTGTTCTGGTCTTGATTTTACAGCAATTATAAATACTCAAAAGAATTTTGGTGAGCAGCTACTGAATGATATCACTGCTGCATGGCTCTGCTCTTATCCCCACGTTCTGAAAGTCTGATCACTCTGTGTGGTGTTTCTACTGCATGTATTTTTATGGCTTGAACCCTGATGTTTATTAAAATAATATTTTCGATATGATTGCATGATTTATATTGAACATTTTGGTAAACTTGTTTGAGAAAGTATTTATTTATTTATTTAGTTTAGTTTTTTTTAAAAAGATAACATGTATGACTCTCTCCCTTCTTAGAACGACAGGAGTCCTGGACCTCAATAACTACCTTCCAGTTCTCCCCTCCTCCAGGTAATTCGATATTGGCTATTAGATGTGTTTACTTCAACATATTATACAATTTCAGTTCACTAAGAGAAAGAGGTATGACTGAAGTATGGCACACATCGCTGGGCACACACTCACTCACACAGACACACTCTATATGGGGTAATTTGGAGAATTTTATTGACCTTGAGCCATGTTTCTGGATTGTGGGAGGAAACCGGAGAACCTGGAGGAAACCCACATGGACACGGGGAGAACATGGAAACTCCACCCAGATTGGGATTCGAACCAGGAATCCCTAGTGCTGAGAGGTGAACGTGCTAACCACTAAGCCGCCATGTCGCCCAACTTGATAAAAATCCAGCCCAAATTAACTATAAAAAATGTAAGACTTTTCCTGAGATGTTTAACATAATTATTGAAGGACATGAACAAATAAATACATTTTAATCTAGCTTTGAGGATTTAATGTGTCCAAATCCACATAAGTGTGCGTCATGTATAACATTATACAACCAAATGAGAGTTTGCATGTATTTTAAAACCTGTGCATGTGGTACTGTACATGTTGAAAGAAAACCAATCACTTACACTTTTGCCTTCTATCCACTGCAACCTTGCAAAGGAGTTTATATAACCCAATCACCCATTCTGAATGTTGATTCAGTGCCTTCAGTCAGTCTCAGAAAACTTTATGGCAGATATGTCAATATTTGAACTTTCTATGCTTCTTATCAAAGTTTACAAAGTTATTAAAATATAAATGCATATTTACCTTTACTTGCCCTTGTAGACAAACTTGTCATAACCTCAGTAGTACCTCATTTATCCTGTGACGAATGCATCTGTTTTCTCTTTATAATAGCAAAATAAAATTTATTTAAGATCTTTGTCATTCATGGGAGGGGTAAAAGTTTCTTTTAAATTTTATACTTTGTTTTACCAGTAGTTTATGACCGATATTAGTTTTTTACGTTTATATAATTTCCTTTAAATAAATGTTTTGATATGTTTTGATTAAACACATGACCACATTTACTAAATATAGCAAACTAAGGAATTTGATAAAACATCTGTGCTTTACTTTTACTGTTTTTTAAACTCTTATGCAGCTTTGAGTTTGTCCACTAAAATCTGTTCTCTCGTTATAAATCACATGTAATTGCTGAAACATTTATGTGCATTTGTAGTAAAAAAAGGCTCAGGGCTCTTAGAGGTACAGTCCCGCCCCCCTCTGCAGAGGAACAGCAGTTTTGCCGATGACCTGGACATGGAGGCGGAAAGAGAAAATGATCTCCAGCCAGTCGCTCATGTGTCACAGTGAGTATGGATTTACACAAACACACCCTGATGTTTGTTAAACCAAGATCTCTAAGCAGTCCTCCTCCATCAACATTTGGTTGTATTAAATTCCACATTCAATGCTTATCTTAAAACACACACATGACCCTGAATGTAATTGTTTTTCAGAGTTGATCCCATTGGTGTGATTCCACATTGCATTTTGAGTTGCATTGCTCAAATAAGCAGACTTGTCAACATACTTCTCATAACCAGAGATACTCAAAGTCATGTGTTACAGAATGTAACATTTTAAATAATCTTAAATAATAAAGATATTGTAATCTGTCAGGTATCTGTGGGCACATCCATTCTGGTGTCACTTTGGATTATGTTGCAAGTATGAAATCTTGTAAAGTAACGTGATCTATTTTGCCTACAGTGCTTACACACAGAGGAATTTGTGTGAATTATTTATTTCCAAGCATGAAAACTAACAAGACTTGGTTTCATAACTGCCCCAGGAACACTGTCCTCAGGGACACCAAATCAACTGGAAATAGGGCAAATTTCCGAAACCCTGAGTCTGGTTCCCCTGGGCAGGAATTGCCTGCCAGTGGACTATTAACTGTGCTGTTTTGACTCATTAGTTTTTTATCATGTGCAACAATCAGTGTGCATGCTCTGTTTACTGCTTATGTTCCACACACTGAGGCCATGTATGACATTCCTTTCATGAAACTGTGGATGTTGCCACAAAGCACAGTGTGGCTCAGTGTCGCTTGTTCCGTGGTGTGTGATGTGAAGATACGTTGTTTTTGCTGAATCTGACGCTGTAGTGATATGAAATGGGCTGTAAGAACGTGAGCTGTTTCCTTTGGCATCTCCCATGCTAAACCAGTAGAGGGCAGTGGAGATTTTTTACTTTTTTTTTTACATAGTATTTTGTCCATTATTGCGAGTCAAAGAACAATCAGCTGTTCTCCCTGCCTGCCAGAACTTGAAGACTTTTCCATGACTTGTATATAAATACTCATAAATACTAATCACTCTGGGGTTAACTTTTATTTTTAGCATTAGGACAGTAAGTGTGATTACTTTTGTCAATGTCATTTACACTATAGGTTTCCTCCAGGTTCTCTTCTTCTCTTCAGGTTTCTTCCAGGTTCTCAGGTTTCCTTCCACAACCCAAAAACATGAGTTCAAGGTCATTTGGATGCTCTAAATTGCAACTATATATAATGTTTCTGAGATTTAGTACGATAAATTAGTACCCTGTCCTGTTTGTATCTGCCCAGTGCCCATCTCCCCTGGATGGACCCTGCGATTAGTCCTATTTAATCCTAATATAAGATTAAGTGAAAAAATAATGAATGAATAAATAAACGAATGAATGATTTGATAAGCCACCAGCTCTGTCAACCGTCCACAGTAAAATACTTATTACTAAACTCTAACGTAACCTATATTTCCTACGTATATAACACGTTGTCAGTTTAATTGAATTTAAAGAAGAGTGGTTGAGATTAATGATGGTTAAAATCCTTTCACGTTACAGTATTCAGATCAGACTTTTTAAAACGAACTGAGCAGACTACTCAACTGTTAGGTCAAGTCCTCAGTTTCTCCTGACACATCTACTACAGTGCATTGCTTGTCGGGCTCCCATCTCGCTCTATCAAGTTTCTTAATCTGATTCGGAACTCTGCAGCCTTGTCTTGTTTGACTGACTCTCTGCCACTCATCTTGACTTGACACTGGTCTACAGGATGAGAAAAAAACAGTAGCCTGCAGACTTCTGCTTCTCTTACCTACACTTGATTATCTAAAAGGTACCCACTGGCTTGTTCACTGCTCTATAGTGAGGCTGCCGTCTGGTACTTCAACCTCACCATGGTGCCAATTATCACTCTATATCTTTTACAGCTCAATAGTGAAATGCTCCTCCTAACTCTGTCTGTAATTCAGCAAGGTTAAGGAACAACTCCAGACACACCTTTTTTTGAATTGGCTTTAAAAAAAGAAATAAATAAATCAAGGCATAGAAAACAAATTTACTGATTATCCTGCAATTCAGCTGGTTAATGCCTAACTTACTGACTTGTGGTGTTCTCTCACTTGTAAGTCACATCAGATAAAACAATCTGCTGAATCACTAAATTAAATATAAAATTCAAATGTTAAAAATAATGTCATGTTCAATGTTCCCCAAAATTATGACTATAACTGCTGTATAACCTGCTCCAGAATTGTTGCTGCCTTTATTTATAATGTCAAAATAATTAATGAAAAATTATCTTGTTAAATATACATTATACGAAAAATAACAATTGTAAATAGTTTTTAATAATTCACCATGACACATGGGTGTGTTGCGAAATAGAAGGTGACAAAGTTAAATTGAATTTTCTTGTGTTTAGAATCTCATTAATTGGGTCGCATATACATTTTTATGAGCCGTAATTTAATAGCTAAAGCTGTGCCATATGCCATCGACCACCACAAGCCCCACTCCTTAACACTCCTTCACATATATTTAAATTAGAAGGAGGAGAGTTAAAGAGGTAACATTTTGTAAAAATACTGTTCATTTAATGTAAGTCTTAGTTCTGTTGTGTTTTTACATTTATAAACATTTTTAACACAGCCCACAGCAGTTGTTCTGTAATGTTAGGACCCCCCACATAGTTTTGACTATGGTGCAGGTGGATCAGACTAAACCACACAGTGACACTGCTGAAATCTTCAGCTTTCAGGATCAAGGAATTGCTATGGGCGCCATGTCCGATGCACTGATGAAGGATTAAAGGTTGAATTAACATAAATTGTGCAGCCACACATGCACTTTGAACACCTACAGGTTGGCGCAAGCTAGACTTGTTTAAGGGTAAGTGCACAGAGTACCCCAAAAGTACAAATCTTTTTCGCATGTCCAGATTTATTTTATATATATTTTTTCAGTGATTTATATTTAAAATAGTTTAAGTCTATAATACTATTTACTATATATATATACTGTATACTTTGATAGTTGAAGTCTTTGCAATATAAAAATTGCTTTTTAAATATAAAGCTAAACATTGCTTTATTTGTCATTCCAATGAAGCTCCTTGAATTGAATTAAGAGTGAGCGACAAAGAGAGAGAGAATGTGCTAACCTTTATTTATATATATATATATATATATATATATATATATATATATATATATATATATATATATATATCAAATTATATTACATTTTACTTCTATGTTACCTGGAATCTTTCCCCCTTTGGATTAATATTTACCCTTAAACCAGGGTTGGAATTTTCAAAGCTTTGATTTGGTTCCACCTTTCCTTCTTCAGTGCCCATATTACATCTCCACCACAAAGAATCTCTTGTCACTGGCTACTTCTGTTTGATCTTTGTACTTTAATGAGCTTTCACTCATCTCACAGTGAGATGCAATGGTAACAGCTGGCTTTTTTCGCCTTTCTTTAGCTCCTGCTTCTTCTCTTTCCCTCCCTCTTTCTTTTATTTCCTATTCTGCCTCACTGTGGTTGTGAGTTTATATGTAATTTTCAGTGTGCTGCACATCTAGAGGTCAGTTAAACTGGCATCAGGATCAAGTGAAGAAATGTTCATTTTTGCACAATATCCCTGTCTACTCATCTCTACTCACAGGGCAATGTTGCTCACAATATTTCTCCAGCACTGACCTTTAACCTTGGCCTGTTAACTTAAGAGGAAAGAGAGGCCCAAAGCCCTCGTCCCGTGTCTGCAGCTGAAGCAGCTTGCCTGTGCTGGGGGTGGGGAGAGAACAATGCCATAGCTACGCCTCTGCAACTCTGTATGTGCCTGTGTGCGCATACTCTTACACACACAAGCACCCATGCACGATTGTCAGCACATACCACTGCCCACTATGCAAACTTCAAGATCATGCAATAATGGCAGATGCAAAGGATACATGTGTGTGTGTGTGTATGCATGTATGTATATACATACATACATATATTAATATGTACATATATGAATCTGTGTGTATATAATGTGTATATATAACCTCAAACTGAACTATGTACCTCATAACTATATACTGAAAGTAGAACTAATTCATGTTTTTAAAAAAGACTGGTCATTTTAAGTAAGAGTTGCATTTAGGTTTACATAGAAGCATGTGAAAATTATTTATGTTTAGATAAACTTGATCGTGGTAGATTGACTGGACCAATCTCAAATCAAATTTGTTTAAAATCTCTACTTAACAAAGGTAAATCTCTCTTTCTAATATTAATAATGACCAAGTGAAGGTAGTATTTAGAATCCAAGTTATTAATCCACTTGAAAGTTTGTAATATGTGGAAGAAAAGTGCAAATCTTGTATCTGGAGCCCAACACTGGGTACAATTAAGATTACCATTTTAGCTGCTATCACACAGCCATATGCACTGTATTCCTGGCTGAAAGCTTGCCTTCCCGCTTTGTAGGTTAGATAAAGCAAGCACCTGGCTGCCAGCATAGCCAAGGTGAACAGAGATGAAATCACAACATAAGCAGGTGCATCAGTGAGTGGGGGAGAAAGTGAATGAGTGAAAGGGCGAGTGGCCATCTACTTCAACTCCGATCGCCTCCTCTTGCCTTGTGACAGTGGGGTGTGTGGTTTACCAAAGGCTCAAAAGATTGATTTATTCTTAGCAAACAGAGAAGGGCTTCTTGTGATGGAGACAGGGCCCGGTCGTCCACTCCAACCCTGAGACAAAGAGCCATTGTTTGCAGCTCCACACACTCCAACAATGGCCTGATTGACAAGCAGCTCTAGTCGTACCAGGCTCCTGGCCTAAGACTGCAATGGCAGCTTTGTTAGAAACACTCTTATCGTAAGAAACAATCACCTCAGGGCCTGGTCAGACTTGCGCCGTATAAAAAAAATATATAACATTTTGTAAAAGTCAATGTGCCTGTGCATTTTGTGTGTTTTTAGTGATTAACTTGTATTTAACACATTTTTTATGGATTAAATATAAAATATGAAATATGGATTTTTTTAACGTAGACATTTGTGGTTTGGTAATTCAGACATTTTATCAATAACATAAGTTGTATACGAAGTCTTTTTATTATTTCATGTTTAAAATCATTTTAAAATTGAGGAATGCTTGGGTGTTTATTCACATAATATAAATTTTTTAAGTAAATATAGGATTTAGGTTTGGGGTTGGTAGCCTAGTAGTAGTTTGGATAATGATTGGTACGGTTTTCATAAAATGAATGGTAGTCTATGTAAAGTCGTGTGTGTGTGTGTGTGTGTGTGTGTGTGTGTGTGTGTGTGTGTGTGTGTGTGTGTGGAAAACTGTGCAGAGTGTGCAAGTCATGATGAATAGGACAGGATCGTTGGCTCACTAATGCCTCTTGAACGCGGCTTGCCAGCACAAGTCTCTTTATCTGGGCCGTCACGGCCACCTTTCTTCCCTCTTTAACAGTAATTGCATTTAGTTACAGTGTGTCACAGCTAACAAGGAACTAAACAGAAAAATCAGACAGGAAATAGAGACAGAGGTGCACATAGAGAGAGGACATTAATAGTAAAACATCATCTCATATAAGGGTGTACAATAGGTAATAAAAAAATTAAGTTAACCTTGGGGGTAATTTTTACTTCAATTCCTGTCAACTAAAATCATTCAAGTTAAAAGAAAGTCAGAAACGCAAAATCTGAAAGTTAGGAAACATTAAAGTCAGCTTTTGTTATCCGAACATTTATTGCTATTAATATGAAATGTGTGTAAACATAAATACACATCCACACACGCGTGCATGTTGTCAGGTTCAAGCTCTTATCCATGACCTTGTCTTGATTTTGGCACAGCAGCAGAGATTAAGTTCCATCCTCATTGTTTATTTGAACTGACAAATCACTTCAGTTAGTAAAAAAAAAAAATATATATATATATATATATATATATATATATATATATAATTTACTATGCACTAGGAAGTAGTATTAACAAAGCTTAATGATCAGGATTATCTCATCCACTCATTTAAATGTAAGAAATGCTATTAAGATTATAATAAGTGGCAATTTACTTTCTACAAAAGTCTTTTTAATTGCTGTTTTTTTCCACTTAAACCTTTAATGAAATAACTTTTTAAGTGTTTTTGTCTTCATTCAATTTTCAAAGTATCTGTAAATCTCTCGACTGTTTGGTCAGATATGAAGATGTGCTTAGTAAAAGTCATCTGGAAACGTGTGGGGCAGCAGGTTTCATGCATAAGCCATTTAGTCATGGTGTAAGCCATTGCAGCGGTGTTCTGTCTAACACTTAATAAGGATATTTAATACCATGTGTGTGAGTCCACCCTTTGATGATTATGATGAAAGTGGTCTTGCTTGACTGCAGCCACAGGGTCCTCTGGTTTGATGTGTGTGTGTGTGTGTGTGTGTGTGTGTGTGTGTGTGTTTGCCTATGTGTTTGCATGTTAAATCTCCAGGCCTGCCGGATCTACTGTAGACCACTAATCCATCTGTATCCGGCCACTAGTCAATGATTATCTGTCTTTTTCCGAGTCTCACATTTGCTTATCTCACTCAACTGCTGACCACTTCTAAAAAAAAAACGGCAGGCATTTTAGCAAACAGAAGAGACAGAAAGGACTGATGTTTTGGTTAGGTTGCTTTATTGAGCCAAATCCCCCTCAAGCCCCTGTCTTCGTCCAGACTGCGGCTAATCATGGTCCTGTTCCCCTCCTCCTGCAGGGGGGCTATTCTTAGAGCCTCGAGCCTTTTAGTGCTCCAACACAGCTCTCCCAGAGCCTGCAGCGCAACACAGCTACACAAAGGCACTTCAACTTTTGACTCAGAGCGACAAGAACAAGAGTGCACTCTGACTCGGCTGTGGGTGGGGGAGGAACTCTGTGTTTGTGTGTGAATAAGGAGGGGGTTATGCGGTAAGAGACCTAAATCACGTGATCTTCCAGGGCACAAAGCATTTTTAGGACACTTTTATTGCATTTTTCATTGGCTTAGTCATGGAGACCTTTAGCTGATGAGCGCAGCAGTTTGTTTTTCAGATTTCAGAGCAATGATGTAAGTGATAAAGACAGCTGATATTAAAAGAACACTCCCCGTTTTTCCACAGAAAATACTCTTTTAGGAAAAAGATTTTTTATCTTGGATAATTGTTCATAAGATAATTAAAGTGAATTAAGATAATTTTCCATATAACTTTATTTGTAGGAAATTCCTCATTCGCTTTAATCCCAAAAATATATTTACTTTTCATTTATAGGTTTTTATAAAGTACAGTTTTAACACAATACAGCAAAATCACTTTGAGATCAATGCAAACGTGATTCTTTATTATATTGGCTTCTATTGTAACAATTGTTGAGTACTCTATATACAGAAGCTATTTAAAAAGCATTGTCTGAATTGATGCCTCGAACTCCATAGATGTGGTGGCTGGATATGAGCTTAAAAGATTAGCATGAAAGACCCTGGACTGTTCCTTTACCATTACACACTGAGGACCGTGTTTGCCTTTGGTGTGTAGTTGACAAAGACATGATGAATGACAACAACATCTGTCCTTTTAGTCGTTCTGCATGTAGTTTGATGGTACATGCTCTGAGGTGCATCCGTTTACATCCCTGTGTTATCTTGCGCTTCTTGTCATGAATTTATTACCATACAGCTGTGGATAGTCTGCTAGTTTTAGAGGACATGTCTTTGTATATCAATATATAATTGTTAGCACTGGTTCAAGCTTCATGTTTTTCTTTTGTGAAGATAAGTATCGGAAAACCACCGTCTTCCTTCCTGTGTTATCTAGTCCTGATAACAATCCAACTATAGCTGTGCCCTGCTAAAAAGAGGTCAGACACATGATCTCATAGAAACCCAGTATGATAAATGTAAGATAATATAACACAGGGGACAAATTTGTACCAAGTGGTCAAATCCGAGCACCTGAAACAAACAGGCCTAACTGCTCCGCTTGTTTAATTTTCTCATTTTCTGGCTAATCAGGCTTCTCTGAAGTGATTGTTTACTTTGCTGCTTAACATCGTACCACCGTCAGCAAGTGTTCAGTCAGTTCAAGTGTACACTTCTGATCTTGCTTGCATGTCTAGTTTACCTGAGCGACGGGACGATGTTTAAAGTACCGTGCCATAACGAACACACCCTGTTTGTGTAACGTGAAGGGGGCGGGTTTGTTAAAGGCGGGTGTTGACTGCAGTAATGGGGTGGTTGTTTCCTCTCCCACGCTGCACCTCTTTGATCTTTATTTGGTGTGCTTCTGACTGTCATTGTCAAACCACAACATCCGTTATGATCCAAAAGGACTAGCACGCATGTTGTGACTTTGTAATTATGATGACCGTGCTTGGAACAAACAAAATAATGCTTAGATTTGCTGAATTACGTTTTTATCAACCATGAGCTTCCAGCTAGTTTATTTCCCCATGGGAGATCGTCTCAGCTGAAACCTAAATTTTACCATTTTATTATTATTACTAAAGATCTAAAAAAAATTGTCATCAACCAGATCATATTGTATGCGTTTTGGCACAGAATCTTGTTTGGACATGCAGAATATAAACCACGCTCAGAGCTGCCCCGCCTTTCATTGCTTTCCTAGTTATCAGAACTTATTTTAAAATAGATTCTACTTAAAACAACCTTAAGATTTTAAAGAGAGAAATAAAAAGATAAACTTTCAAATAGCTAAACTGTTTTAAATAAGGTATTTGTGTAAAGATTCCTTACAATATATGTAGTTTTAAGTTTGTCAGTTATAATCTGTTCATTAACTGGGTTGTTCTGTCCTGAATGCTGCAGAATGTGCTAACCATTAAGCCACGTCCAAAACAAAAATATATCTGCATTAAATTATGTTTTCATAATCGTGAAATTAGTGAAATTTATATAGAACACTTTGAAAAAGACTGTGCCTCCTCAGTGGTTGCCAGTCACTGTAAAAACATTGTTTTAAAAAATCACTTTGCAGAAAAGTGCAAGAGTCATAGACAACTAAATATTGGATGATGTGTAAAGTAGCTCTATAAAATGAGGACACTTCTGCCTCCAAACGCACCAAATGACATTGAAGTGGTTTTCAGTTGTATTTCTATGTTGCCCGGTTGTAGTTTTCAGTCATCTTTATATATAGCATTTTTTTGCATTGGTTTAAAACAAAACAGCCAAACAGGATGTTTGATAGCACCTGCGTTAAGGCAATATCACAATTAATTTAAAACCTATTACAAATGTTTCAGGGCATTTCTTCTTGTGTTCACACTCCAGCTGCAAATAGAGACTTGAATGGCTATTTAAACTTATTCAGTCTCATTGTGGATGCACAAGTTTAATTCACCAATTTGTCTCCTTTACTATATTCTTATCTATTTCCTTTTTTGTTTGTGGTATTTTCTGTAACTAAGCAACCAGCTACAGAGTTGCTCAGCCACTTCCATTTAAGCATTGCATGTGTTTCAAAATGTGTTTTTTTTTGTATACAATTTAAACTTTTTAATTTTTATAATTGTAATTTATGACTTGAATGTATGTCAATGTAGTGTTTTGATAATGACCAGTGTTACATTTTTCACATCAGTTGTTTCTGGTATTTAAAAGCAAAAGCATATTAAGAATGTTGAAGATGCAACAAAGCTAATCATCAACTAAGCTTTCTATTTATGAATCTGTGTTTTTCAGAAGTTCTTGCCACTGTCTGCTATTAGCCAGGCTTCGTGCCATCACCAAAAGCAGATGGTGACCCTGCTGAGGTCATGAGACTAGTGTTGCTATGCTGGGCTAGGCAGGGATGAGTAGATGATGTGGTGCACTGTTCTGGACAGATGGGTTGGTTCCCATGTTCCATCTTTGCCCAGTTCACTTTATCTTTCTTGCTCACTCTCTCTCTCTCTCTCTCTCTCTCTCACTTGCTCTCCTCTCCCACACATGCATTCGCACACATACTTTCCACTATTACTCTACATAATGGAATGACAAGCATCAATTGATGTCAGATTCGAGAGCATAATGACCTTTGTGGTTGTCATTATTGGAGGCCTCTTAAAAGCAGCAGGGTCATCACAAGGCTGGCAGTGTTCAACCTGCATCCCACAGTGATAACATGGTTCATATTGTTTTCGTGTTAGTCACTGTCATCCAGCATAGATGTAGCTCCTATTGAAGACTCAATAAACCAATCGCAAATTTTGTGATATGTAATTCATGCCTCATCTAAAAATGGAATGAGGGGCATAAATGTCATTTTAAATGATGACTCAATCTTTCCTGAGAAAGGCCTTTTATTTATTCTAAACCAGGCGCATCAGCAGTAGTGTCTGCTTTACATCATGAGTAGTTATGTTGTCAACAAAAAACTTGTGTACTTCTTTTCTGACATATTTTAATGTACACATATCTAGTCATGTGTAACCTAATTTGTCGTCTTTCTAAAACTCAGTACTATATAACTGCTTATTGAAAAAATGTAACTCGAATTTTCCTTCATCTATAATGCTAAATATTGTTCTTTATTAGGCATCATTGATTAGTAAAGACAGACTTAGTTGTCATAAAATCTACACAGACATGCTGTTGTACCCCCTGCAAAATGAGGCCTGGCATCATCCTGTTGGATTAAACATAATGACAGTAAAGCTTGACAACAACATGACCCCAAAATACCAATATAGGCCTCCACATCAATGGCGTCTTCGGATATATGCAGCCTTGATCACTGATGTTCCCCATGACACCAGAGATGCTGGTATTTGCACTTTTTGTTAGTAAAAGACTGGGTGGTCTTGTTCATTCTCGTCACATAAAATCAGACTTTTTTTTTGTTATATTAGTTATATTGTTATATATATATATATATATATATATATATATATATATATATATATATATATATATATATATATATATATATATATATATATATTAGATATGTGGTTATATTGCTTTTTTTGGAAATAGTCACAGTGGTAGTTTAGTAGTATGAATTGTTACAACAAGGTAACATCTTAATAAACAGTATGTCTTTATTTATTTAGATTTTCTATTTGTTAAAGGCATGCATGTACAAGCGTGTGTGTATATACAAGATCTACAGGTGATCTAAAAGGGGGAAGATTTGCGTATGTGTGTGTGGTCTGCATCGTTTTTGTCGTGGACTAGACTCAGCTGCATCACAGCCATGTTCATTGACTCATTTAGGCGAAACCTAAGGGCCTTTCCCAAGCCAGATAAGATTGTTTTGCAAATGCTGTGGCACAGCTTGTGTTGAAAAAGACTTTGTATTTTGGATGTATTATCTTCATGATCTGCGCTGGCCTTTTACAGCCTTATTGTCTATCTGTTATAAATGTCCTTACCATTAATTAATTATAAATACAAAGCTTGAGACACCTTTAGAATATGGTAAACATGTGCTTTCCTTTTTCTCTTCTATACTCCTAATTTAATTTTTATCTCATCCTTAAATATGCAGGTTGCGGGACTCACACAGGGCGGCCATTCGTGTGATCCAGAGAATGCGGTACCTTGTGGCCAGAAAAAGATTTCAAGTAAGTTGTATTTTAAGTTTAAGATTATTTAATATATTTACGTCAAACACTTAATTTGCAGCTGAATACCTAATATTCATGGACCTATTCATGTTTTTTTTCTCTATAAGAAATAATACCAGAGTTGGTCTAGTGCACTTAACAGTATTGAATATTTTTCCAACTTTTTAACTTTGTGTACTATTATAAGATGTGGAGAAGGTAATAATCCAGACCCCAACTTTAGGGTCAGTGTTGACACACTATTTAGTCTCATATAAAGAATGGTTTTTAGAAGAAAAGAACAGACGATGAAATCACCAACAGTGAGTCATGTCTGGCTCGAGAATCCTCCTAGACACATGAATCAGCAAATGCATAATTCTTACAGATATAATTACAGGAGCAAAGGCCGTGGTTTTTAAATGCTTTAGGCTAAGTGTATGTAGATATAAAGATCAGGTGTTTTAGCCACACCTATTATGATGAGTGGTGTAAATTCTTAAGCATGCAGAGACACTTTAGGCAATTACATACTGTCTGTTTTTTGACAGTGGTTTGAGGATAGTGTTTTTTTTGTATGGGTTCAATTTGAGTAAATGAGATGTTTGTATGACAACAAGTAAGAAACAGATTAATATTTATTTATGATGCACCTTACAGTTTAATTACCCCTTATGATTGAATTGTGGGAAAGAATCGCTTTAGAACTTATAACTTAGTCCCTATTGTAGGTTGAAGTTTAATTTTCCTTTCCTTTTCTGATTTACTTACTTTATCTCATCTCCTTATTTTCCACTTAATACAATACTAGGGACTAACGTGGATGGGGTTTCCCCATGCCCATCCAGCGAAGAACGTTTCAGGCACTTTGCAGATATGCCCAGGACAGGGCGGCAATCCATTACTAAGCGCGCGCGCACACACACACACACACACACACACACACACATACTATATAGGGGTAATTTAGAGCAATAAAACTTGAAACCTTGTTTTTGGACTGTGGAAGGAAATTCACCCAGATTGGGATTGGAATCTGGATCCTCAGCGCTGAGAGGTGAACATGCTAACCACTAAAGTTTTTTTTGTTTTTTAAAGTGATCTATTTTGCCTACTGTGCTTATACACAGAATAATTTGTCCTTCTCATTTAACCGATCCGTGCAGTGAAACACACACTAACAAACTCTGGTGAATTGAGTACATGGAGCGACAGCGCCTGGGGAGCAATTGGGGTTAGGTACCTTGCTCAATTTGTAAATCCATATTTATAAATTAAAAAATTAATTATTTCAATAAAATGTCAAAATATGGAAATTCCAATGTATTCAGTTTCGCTGGTCCTAAAAATAAGTGGCTTTGCCTAAAGAACCTTTCTCGGTGCTTGTGAAATTTCTTTAGTGAATCAACATTTGTAAGCAGCACTGCATATTCAGTGATGCAGCTTGTCTTTGTGAACAGGTAACTTTATCTTCTTTCATAGTGAGCTGCTGGCTGTGGGATTGTCGAAACTCAGTGTTAGGGTCAGATCGCTTATCGCCATAATGTGAGTAATTACGAAATGTAATTAGGTTTCCATGTGGAGTTACAGTCTAATTGGGGTTTAATGTCTCTCCTGGTGGCTATTGGAGAACTAAAGTCATGCTTAAGGGCACATTGGGTTCTGGTTTTTGCATTGTGGTCAGGTCACTGCTGGGTATGTCATGGCTGGCTACACACACATCTGGGTATCCCGTTCAGGTTCTCTTTCTCTCGCTGGACACTCGACACTGCTCCCTGTTTTCTGTTGCACTTTTTTTTTCATTGTTCACTCTCCTTCTTTTTGTCCTTTCATTTGCCTTTGGCTTAGCACACTCACAGAATTCCCCTCACCCCTCCTCCTCTCCACCTCTGACACACACTTGTGACACCAAACACACAACCATGACCGTGAGTCGGATGACCAGTTTAGCAGCAATTAAATTCTTTACTTATGTTTGCACATCTTTGAGTAGATTTACCTGTGTTGTTTTTTGCCAAAGACATGCAAATGTTTGCTGTATTTTTTTTCAGTCGGACAGTCTTGCTTGAGCAGCCTCATTACATAAACATGTGAGGACCCACAAACTCCACATGTTCCTTACTGACTTCAAATAAAGTTAAACAGCAAAGGGTGTCAAAGTACTGGCATTATCAGGTTCAAACGCAAGAAATCTGCCTGAGTGCTGGATCTATTTGAAGGTTTGGTGTTGGCAGATGTGGGTGGCTTTTCTTCAAAGTCAGACTCGAGAGCTTAAAGGGCTTTGATCTAGGACAGTCTAAATATCAGATGATGCAAGGTCTTTGGGTAGTAGTTTTTTCGATCTGTTTTTATTAAAATTGCAATTCTATTAATTGTGTATATTTGTACATCATTAATTCAAACATTTACAAAACACTCGCTTTAAAATTGCCGTATCCCATTGTGATTTTTTTTTTGCAGCAAGCGCGTAAACCCTATGATGTCAGAGATGTGATCGAGCAATATTCGCAAGGCCATCTAAACCTTATGGTGCGCATCAAGGAGCTACAAAGGAGGTGGGAGGCTGTCTCCATGTCAAAAGCGAATTGTCTCCAAAATGAATGCTCCAACTCTAATAGCTCTTAGAGTCTTCAAACTTAACTCTTTTTTTTCTGCAATATAATCACTTAGATGTTTACACATACGCTTTCCCGTTTAATCTTTTAGTGTGTCATGTGCTCTTTATTTGCTATAGACTGGATCAAACGCTGGGGAAAATATCCTTGTTCCAGACAAGTTCAGGTGCAGTGTGTATAATAAATTCTTAATGCTGTTTTTAAATTATACATTTGTTTCACGCAGTCGGTTACCTAAAACTTATTTGATTCTAATCATTTCATGTTAGTTCTGAAGTACTCACAAGTAGTGGAACTTTATGCACAGGACATCAGTTACTATGCAAAAAAAAAAAAAAGAATTCCTTTAGTTAAAAAAGTACTTGAAATTATATAACATGAAATATACAGTGTTGTAACAGACATTACTTCACTTAATTGTAGAATGGTATTGTTAATTGTAATTTTTTACATAATTTTATTTTTTGTTTATTGCTGTTTTTCTTCCCTTAGATCGAGCCAAAGACAAAGGCTTAAATACAGTTGGTTCAAGGCTTAACCGGATAGAAGAGAAGGTAAGGTAAACTTTTGTATATATATGATAATATTCAGGTATAACACTGGTAAAACATGAATTTGTTGCAAACATTGATCAGGCTTACGCTATGTTCTATGCAAGTGATGCAAATATTCATTTATTTTATAACCTTTACCCCAATATTTGTTATATTGCTGCATTTAATTAAGGTAAATTTAGAAAAAAATGTTTTTTTATGTATTATAAATAAGTTAATAGACCTTTTTGCATCTGATCATTTATCTTAGCTTAGCATATGTATAGTAATCATTCTAAAAAAATGTATTGATGCAAAGCCTTGGGACTCAGTCAGTACACATTTCAGGTAATTATAAATCCTGCATTTACATGTTGTGGAGTATTTCAGTGAGCGATGTGTGTTAATAGGTGTATTAAGTGGTTTCATAAGAACTTCATTGTCTCTCTGACTTTTTCTGTGTTTGTATATGTTGTGTGTTGTGTATAATGAGAAGCCTCTTAGCCTGGCTGACAGACACATAAGCTTTTTAAACACTCACATCGCTCCTGTTCATTTGACACTCTGGCTTCAAAATCTCTTTCCAAACACGTTTTTTTTTTTTTTTTTTATCCCAGACATGAACTTAAAGAAAAACACCCATTCACTGACCTGATTTTTTTTTGCTTCCTCTGCCTGACTTCCAATGTCCATCTCATATTTCCACTCTCTCTCTTTGCTGTTTTATCACTATAAAAACAAAATTGAATCCAGCTTCGAGCTGCCAATATGTTTTCATCTAAACTGATGAAAAACAGCTAGCTGTACTGTCAGTCCAGTAAACATAAATTGAAACTTATGAAACCTTTTAGTAGTTGAGTATTTTATTCCATTACTATTTAGATCCCAATAGACAGCATACATTGAATTAAATAAGGACACGGTACCCGAAACGCAGCACTTCAATGATTATAAAATTTCAACCGGGAAATATTAATAAACTAGAAGTCTGTCACTTTAACAATTAAGATCAGGAAACACGAATGAAGCCTATTACATGAGTCCAGATCAGCCCTAGAACAAAAAGACACACAGCATAAACATATAGACACTAATCAGGAAACCAGCACACACAGCTGGAAACAAAATTTAACACAGGTGGAGAAGATAAACATGAAAGCAAAGAAACCGACAATGACCAGGAGAACAAAAATGAAATTTGAACATGTATGACATTGAATTGTGAATTGAAATTGTTACACCATCTTTAAACTCTCTGGGTTTTGCACAGATTCTGAGGTCTCAGGGTCAATCAGGGAAGTTTCGTATTTCGCCTATCATTAGATTTGATGTCACACCTTTTATATATTTCTAAGAAATAAATTTGTCACTTGACCGGACACCTAATGCACCTGCTGCATTTAATACACTGCACAATCTTATAATCGACCTCTGAAATCTCTTGCTGCCTTTCATTTTGTAATAATCGCAGCAGTTGCAGTAACCATTTTGGTGTTTGTGCTGTTATTACCACAGTGACAGGGATGACGATAGCCTGTGATGGCAGGATGCGCCACCCTTTAAGCCTTTGCTCTTCTCTCCATAGTGCAGGGGTAAACAGGAAGCAGACATAAACAGGAACAAATATCTGGAGCATTTCAAGCAAACAGCTGCTTGCCTCAGGCATTCTCTCTGCATTCTGTCCTGCCACCCACTGTGACGGCAGTCATGTCATGATGTGGGAACATATTCAATATTGATTTACTAAAAGATGGGTATAATAAAGACACACAATGGCACCGAAACTAGTGAGAAAAATGCGTTTAAAATGATTAAAATCATTAAAATGATTGAAAAAATGATTAAAATTCATTAATAAAATAATACGTTGGTACATGCACATTCATTTAGTTTTAATGTCAAAAATATATATTTTTAATATATGCTTATATTTAAGTGTATTCTGTCTGTTAGCCATCCATCATACCTCCACCCACCTACCACAATTACCCATCCAGCAACCTATCCAACAATCACTTCGCAATTCATCCTGTCAAATGTAAGGCATTGTTATTGTAAGACATTTTTATTGATAATTATTTTTTTTATGGATTTTGATTTTAAAGGTTATGTAAAATCTCATCATTTACTCAACTAACATAATTACCTCAATATTCACATTAAGAATTAGGGCCATCTAACTACTTGTATGCACATGTACACCTACTTCTTATTATATGTATGGCTGAATGGATTGTGATATTAACAAATGGAAAATATAATTCTCCTCGGTTGTCTTTTTGCAGACAAAGCAGTTTGTCAGCTAAAGAATAATGAGAGCTGTTTAGGTCACATGCTTTTGCAAGTGTGTATGTGTGTGTGACACAGACAGAGTACATCTTACAATGCATATTTTTCACAATGCATAAAATAGAGATATCAATACTGCCATGGTAGCTCAGTGATTCGGGTGTGGATCATTCTGAAGGTTGGGGATTTAAATCCCACGTTCACTGAAGTTTCCTGTGTGGGCCCTTGAGCAAGGCCCTTAACAGTCATTGCTCCAGGGTGACCCTGTAATCATATGTGTAAGTCCCTTTGGATAAAAGCGTCTGCACAATGACCAAATGTATTCGCGACTATCCTCTCCGAGTGCATACTTTGTATTGAATAATCATCATTGATATGATGTATTACGTGCATAATATCAGTCAAACTTTATCCAAATTTACCAACATGTATTGTGACAGTATGGTACATTTGTTGTATTGTACATATTAATCACATTGCTGCGGTTAGGAGAGGTTTCATAATTGTAAGTTAAACATTGTGGCATTTCAAATGATGATTAATTTAGGCATGGACAATTGCATGACACTTTACACACAGCTGAATTCTTTGAAATGGCATGTTTGATGCATGTCAGTTATTCACAATAAGTGCTCTCAGCTGTTGAACTGGTCATGGTCAGTCCACTCCATTTGAGCAGTCTCTGCCTCGCTGTGGTTATTCGAGTGTATATTTGTGTATCTGTGTCTACGTGGGAGATCTTGCACATGTTTACATTTTGTGTCCCATGCCATGTGCTGAGCTTTGTGTGTTAGTGAATGTGTTTGCCAGTGTGTTTCTTTAAACTACATTTGATATAAACTATGTTCTTGGTCTGAGAATACTCATCAAGGGATTTGCATTTGGGGCTGCTTCATGGCTGGAAAAAAAAATATTTGTTGATAATATGTATAATGCAGTAAAGAATACATTTAAATATAGGAATATTGTAAACTTTTTTTCAGGTAAGGAAAATTCTATTATTATAAGCTCGCTTTGTTTAACTTCACCGCCAGCTGCATTTGTTTAAGACCTTAAGGTATCTATTTTATTTGTTTTTCATGATGGGTTGATTTACTTTTTTTAACAATTGTTCTATTTAAACTGTGCAGATTCATTTATTTATACAATTTCTAAGCCGCCTGTCATGAAATGAGTCATGGAGCCTAACCCTGCTCTCACTGTGCAAAAAGCAAGGAAACATGTTGTACAGGTTACCAAGTTATCACAGGGCAGACACACAGACAAACACATTCATGTACTCATTCACACCTAAGGGCAAGTTTGTGACTCCCATTCACCTGCTAGCATGTTTTTAAACTGTGGTAGAAAAGCAGAGCTTATAATGGAAATCCACACGGACAAGCTCATATTCTCATTCACATAAAAAATGGTCTTCTTTATTCTTCTACATTTGGTAACAGAACGCCAAACCTTTTTGCTACGAGGCAAGATTGCTGGCTCATTGCATACTAAGGTTTCTAAAGCCTAATGTATTTAATGGAGCTTTATTGAACAAAATGTGCAATTACATCCACACAATAATGTTACAGTAAATAGTAAACATAATAACTGGGGATGACATTGTTAAAAAGCCTAGTCAAATGAATGACATGGTAAATGAAAACTGAAACCAAATACTCATGAAGCAGTTTCTGTGGTAAATCACAAAATGTTTACACACCACCCCAAAAACTATTAAAAGTCAGGGTCATGCACTAAATTTAGATTAGCTGACAAAACTTTCAGTCAAATGTTTGGAGACACCTACAGTACTGTGACTGTGTTAGTCCCTTTTACTCTGTTCTCTAATGGTCAGGACCCCAATAGTAGCAAGTGATGGGGTTTTTGTGCAGCAGTGCAGTGTGTTCAAATTAAACTACAGCAGCACTGCTGCACTAAAACCCCATCATTGCATCAGTGTTCCTGCCGAACTGACAAACCATACATCACCCAGATTATACCTGTTCTGTGATGGTTCTGGACAATGGAGAACAGAGAAGCAAAAAGGGACTAACAAAAAAAACAGATGTAGTTATGTCTGTATTTGTAAAACTACAAAGTTCATCTACAGTATATTGTAAGAGGAAGAAACAGCAAGAAAGAGGTGTGTTAGAACTTTTGACTGTATGTAACATTGTGGGGAACAAACTCACATGTGGGAACCTCATGCAATTGTTGAGACTGCATTCTGGTCCCCACAATACAAATGATTCATTTTTGAAGTTTGGGTTATGGTTAGGGCAAGGTTGTGGTTAAAGTTAGGGTAGTAATATTTATAGAAGTCTTATGTAAATGTGTTTTTGTGTGGCAAGTTAGATTTGTTCCTGAAATGTATGTAAATAAAATCATTATGACAAGTCGCAATACATTTATGATGCATGGAATATTTTACATTTTACTGATTTATGTAATTTGCACCAGACCTCATTTGGAAATGTAGCCTTCTTAAATAGGAAAACTTTTAAAAATACTTACTTGGTAATTGATTCATTTACTTTTTATTTTACACAGATCTCCCACATGGACAAGACTTTGTCTCACATTGCAGAATATCTGAAACATCTTTCAATGAGGGAAAGTGAGGCCAGCAGGATTTCAGGAGTAGCTCAAGGTGGCAGCTCCCATATTCAGACACCTGAGTTTAGCCTACCGACCTATCAGCAACTCCCCACACCACCATGCCCTCCTGCGCTCGAAGAGAGGTTCTAAGGTCTTTATAGGTGACTCAATATTATGCCTAATGCCATAAAGTTTTTGTCATCAAAACGAATAGGCAACAAACCACAGAAGACAAAGTCTTATTTACATCCACTTGTTGAGTGCTTGGTGAGTACATTTTATAGATGCACAAGTGGAACAGTAAAGATACTGATTAGCTGTTAGTAAAGAAATGAAACAAGTGACTTATATAATTAATTTATCCATGGTTGTATTTTTAGCTCCTCCTAGATTCAAAATAGGGCTGAGAACCCTTCATAAGTTTCTGTATTTATATGTACACTCGACTTACTCGACTCACTCGAGATTTTCAAGCCCTAAAAGTAGATAACAATAGCCAAATCAACAACTAAGACAATTTTACACATGGTTAATTATTTAATAAGCAAAGTCATTTTCATTTTCTAAATAATACTGAATGTTTATAAACATTTAGAATTTGCAGTTTATTTTAGAGTAATAGTAATCAGGTGTTACTAATCAAGAAGGTTACAAACATTTATGAATATGTATCCTGTGTAATAAAAAAAATCTTCTAAAGTCTGATTTTCACACTACAGTTTTGTAGAAGGGGCATGGTGGCTTAGTGGTTAGCACGTTCGCCTCTCAGCACTAGGGATTCCCGGTTCGAATCCCCATCTGGGTGGAGTTTCCATGTTCTCCCCGTGTCTGCGTGGGTTTCCTCCGGGTTCTCCGGTTTCCTCCCACAGTCCAAAAACATGGATCAAGTCAATTGAATTCTCAAAATTGCCCCATATAGAGTGTGTCTGTGTGAGTGAGTGTGTGCTCAGCGATGGATTGGCGCCCTATCCTGGGTCTATCTGCCCAGCGCCCGAGACTGGATGGGCATGGGGAACCCAACCGCGACCCTAATAGAGGATAAAGTGGGAGATAATAAATGAATGAATGAATGAGTTCTGTAGAAGTGTCTCATAACTAGAACATAAATTTCACCGGAGACGAGGAGGTGATGCTTTCTGTTTTTAGCATTTTAGCTCCTTTTGTTCTTGGCATGATCCACTTCTACACAAGTTTTTTGAGGATCAGACTATTGGAAATCTCTGTAAATGAAATGAGACACTCAGTCACACTTGATCACTTTCAGCTGATACAAACATCTTACTATGATAAAATGATCTGTTAATCCAAACAGATTACATAATTTCATATACATAGATGGAATATACGCAATCATTTCCTTCCATAAATAACAGACCAGGTCTGTTTTTTATGCATTTCTAATGATTATTTATATATAATAAATTCATAAATATTAATATATCTGTGTATATGTATGAACAGCAGTAACTATTGCATAATTGGATAAAGTACAATAATAATAATAATAAGAAGAAGTAATTTTCATTAGTATTCATTTCATTCATATTTTTATTAGTCATTTATATTTATCAGCCTTTTTGATTTTACTTATTAATGATTGGAGTATTAAGGCATTGTGTACTGTGCATCATCATCATATTCTGTGGTTTTAGAGTTTTGTTTTAAATTAAGTTTATTTATTATCACATGTTTAGTCTTCCGATTTGTTTTGCTCTACTGATTTTTAAGTAACATTGCTTATTCATTTAAAAAACTACATTTAAAAAAAACAAGAATAAATTTGAATGACTTATTCATTCAGTGAAACGTGACTGAAGCCCTAGTTTAATATTTTTTTCTGGTACATTTGTTGTCTTATCAGATAAATACATTTTTGTCCTGATTGCGAAAATCATAGGGGTTCTATTCATGATCATCTTACTATTAAAAACGCCCCCATTTTGGAAGACTTTCCCACTCATTTCTTCCTCACCAATTGACTTTGACAGTCTGTTGTCCAAGAAGGTGATGTGAAGGCATTCTCGGCATTCAGAAACAGTTGTAATCCTTTTTCAAAAGTCTTTCAGCTGCGTTGAGATTCCTTTAGTGCGTCCTGACAGATCCATGACTTATGCAGCACACGACCATATGGCCAGCACTGGGACCTTTAACCCCTATGCAATATCGATACTCTATAGGGTGAGGGGGTTTGTTGCTATGGGGATGACTTGATGTGCACTCCTTGACCTTCTCTGTAAAAGGACACTTGTATTTCTTTTATTGGTTACTTATTATACAGTATTATTTTTCTATTAAGATGCGTCTTAAATATTACACACTAACCTGTGCTTCATACCTCGATACCTCTCCTAGGAATATGATTCTCTTATAGAACATATTAAAAAAACTATTGGACAGAAAATGTCCCAATTGGTATTTTAAACCCAAAACTAGTCCTATCTGGTTTAATTTTCTAAAATTTAATTTTAGTTTAATTTTTTAAACTAACTTTAACGTTTATATGTTAATATTTCTTGTTAATGCAGTGTGGTATTTTGTCCCCTGATAATATAAAACATTTTTTTTAATGCTGTCTGTAGACAACTTATACTTTGTTTTCTTGTTTTAAGTAATACAGTTTTATAAACATATCAAAGCTTTTTATAGTGTTTCTGTAATATTTTTTAGAATATGCAGGCTGGATGTTGTTGAGATGAGTTGATATCCTTCCATAATATGTGTAAATTTTCATCCACGATATGCATTTATAATTTAATAATTTCTAGTATGTGTGTATATATATATATATATATATATATATATATATATATATATATATATATATATATATATATATATATATATAATGTTTGTATATGTATGAACAGTAGTGAACTATTGCAATGTCTCCACGAAAATAATGTAAAATGTTTTTAATGTCAAAATTTTTATTAATATTGCAATGAGTAACAAAGCAGATATTGTGAGACAGATTTGAGAGTATTGCAATACAGAAAGTGTTTTTTTTCCTTCTTCCTTGCAAATGTTAATGCTTTGTTAGATATTGTAGGTCGAGCCACTTTTAAACATTAAAAACAACTAATTTGTGTTCTTTGGTTGTCGCCTAACAAAAGTGTTAGGACTCTATATGTTATTTTTTAAAATTATTGCTTCCTCATTTGAAAGATGAATGTGTCTCAGTATGTTGTTTTCCTTAATGTCAAATTCTGAAAGTTCCTCAAATTATTACATATTTAATCCAAAGTCAAGATGAAACCAGATGCTGCATCATCAGAAATCATCTGCACATGATTTAATTCCTCTTTATTATTTTGTTAATGCCAGTGATAAACAAAACCACTAACTCAGTAATATTTAACTATGACTTTAGTTCATAAGATCCACGTAAAGCTATTGGACGCTTGCATTAAGTTAAAAGTTATAATGTCGTGTAAATGTGGAATTAGACAATGAAGAACAAACACAGGACTTGAGTGACAATCAGGAAGTGGAGTCACAATGTTGGCTGTTCTGAGTTTGCTATTCCATGACAAGACAACTGTGTCAACAGTAAAGGCTAGAGGACAACAGTGCTGACAGACAACATGGAGGGCAGGCCTGCTACAGTGGGGGTCTGGGCCATATGCCGCCACATAAATGATGAGCCTTTGTTGTGCGTTTAAAAGGATGCACTGCTGCCACTTTTTCAGGGGCTGCTGAGCAAAATTAAGGAGCAAACGCTATTAATTCAAGCTATTGAACCCATAGAGGTGTATCCAGCCTTGAAGACACAGCTTGCCAATGCCTCTGGTAGTTTTATGGGTCTAATGATTGAGAAAGGGTGAGAGGGGGAAGAAAAAAAAAAAAAAAAGATTTCAGACATGGAAGGTGGCTAAAGTCCTGGGAAGATTAATGACCGGTTGTGCTGGCAACAGTTGACAGAATATGTGAATCATGTGCATTTTAACAGCACCGTGGAAGATCTGAAAAGGAATAACTGGCGAAATAGGAACTTTAAAATGTCTGTTTCTTTGAATCCTTATGTAATATAGAAATATTGGATCGGTCTATCAATAGTGAAAGACTAACTGCATGCAGTCCTGATATAATTAAGGTGCATAAAGATTGCTAGGGGTTGACCCCTTGTGCTACTTTGGGAATACTGTGAGTCATACTGCTGGTCCCGCGAGCCTCGGGAAATCATCCATCTGGTCAAGAAATCTCTGTCTTAATAGCAGAGTATATTGACTATGCTGACAATCTGGACATAATGATTTTATTGTAATAGATCAGATGATGAAGTCCCAGTTTTTGTGTTGCTCCTCAAATAAGACAGATGTTTATGATATAGATAGATAGATAGATAGATAGATAGATTATCTGCGCATGTGAATATGGAAAATAGGATTATACATAATAGTAATACATTTTATTTGATGGCGCCTTTCTAGACACTCAAGGTCACCTTACAAAGAAAAACAATAAAACCGAGAAATGGGCTGAATAAATATAAGATAAGGCAACAATAATAAATAAAGCAATCAGTCTAGTCATAGTAAGCAAAAATAAAATTAAGTAGAAAATAAGTTAAAAGATAAAAATAAAATCAGAGATTATAAGCAATTCTGAAAAGGTACGTTTTGAGACTCGACTTAAAGTGTGAAATGGCCACATAGTGGATATTTCATTTAATTCAGAATCATTGTAAACACCAAAAAGCTGTTAGAAATACAACAATCATAGGGCGTGTGCATTTAGGTCACTAGTCCACTAGTTTTTTCGCATTATTTTTGCATTTATTTCATAGTTGACGCTTGTTTTGCTTTCAGTGTTGATGTTAGATCGTGTGAGGCCTGCGCCTCGCAGTGTCGCAGCTGAGGAGAGCATCACGTCATGGGCTCAGCTGATTCCAAAGTGTGTCGCTGATCAAGACAGATTAGAGCTGAAACCCATCGCACCTCCTCGAGCATGATCAGGGCCTTGGGGGGCCAAACTCTGCTTTCTTGCACACGACTGCAGAAAGGGCAGGAAAGCCAAACCAAACAGAGGATTTGAGGGCGCGCAGGGCTCCCATTAAGACGCACTGGCTCATTTGCAGGTGAATGCGATGGCACTCGCTCGGCCTGACGCGCCTTTCGCTTCTTTTGTTCCGCCGCGGCCTTTTTTCCTGCCAGATGGTCGGAAAACTAGAACACGCCCAGGTCCTCCCCACCGACTGCGCTCACAGCCAAGACCTGCAGCAAAAATAAATACAAATAAAAACAAGGCCCAGCGCAACGAATCGCACTTACAGCGCTTTGTTGTTGAGCTGCGTTTGTAGACGTGATGCAACAATATACGCGAAGAGAAAAACTGATTATAGTGCTTTATATATAACTTTAAAGAAGAGCCGACTAAATTGAACCAGTGATTCGAATAAAATAAAGCTCTATAGGCAAATGTATGTCTCTGTAATTCACCCTCTATTGAATAAAAACATCCTATTATTTGTATTAACATTAATACAAGTAGGAGTATTTCTGAATTAGTTTCTGCCCAGAATATCAAATTAAACGATTTTGCATTGGGAAGTTAACGAACTTATTGTAAACAGATTAGATTTTTTTTGTCTCGGCTCAAATAATCCATCTTATTAATAATGAACGCATTTGTTTTGTTTTGTTTTTATTATTAGAAAGAATAACTTCAAACCTCAGTATAATCGGCGACATTATATTATTATTATTATTATATATATTATTAACCATGTTTTACGTTTAGCAATCAATTTACATCTATTTTCATAGTGCATCACCGTTTAAATTGCTTTATTGTTAATACTCTCAGCGTTTAAAAGGCATCGTTTTCATAATCATGCAATTCTGATCGTTTTGGTAAAGTGAATGGCGATGCAGTAAGAACGCAATGCCGTGTAATTTTATGAATTGCACCTTGCAATTTGTATTTGTTTACTTTTTTTTGTTTACACAGTCATTACAATTAGAATTACTGATACAATTAATGTCCATATATGGCATTAAAGTAGAGTCAACGCTATTGTACCCCAAAAGGCTTAGGGTACATACATGTTCCCCTGCTGTGTACAAAAGGCCCTAACTGATGGAGATGATGGAGTTCTTAATTTGAACGCTGGTCCGTCAGAGCATCTATATAATCTCTCATATATATATATATATATATATATATATATATATATATATATATATATATATATATACACACACACACAAACACTTTTTTTGCCTTTCATCATTTCTTTTTGTTCTTACAAAACGGCGACTCTAATCAGTGCTGTTTGTGGTTGATGCTCTTAAGGCTCTTTGATTGAGAGACGCATGTTATTTACATGCTTATGTGTCTATAGGTATAAAGTGGGAGGCAGGTGGTCAGCGCGCATGTGTGTGTTTGTGTGTGTATATGTGTGTGTACGTGTAGCAGAAGCCTGTTTTGTTCCACAGCTCTCCGTAAGTGTTTCATTAGCTGAGAGGGCGCTGGAAATGAAGCTCTTACTTTGGGACAAAGCGGATGGGGGTTGCGTTTCTCTGAGGGCACCTGCCTCCTCCTTCATTATAGAGGGAGAAAATGGTCTTTAAATCCCCCTATAACTGAGCAGCTGTCCAGGGTGGAACAGCTGAGAGACCAAAACCTTTTTTTTTCTTTTTGTTGTTACTCTCAAATGTTCACATCCAGCAAGTATAAAGGGCAAACACTTTATTCAGGCCTTTGCCCACCCCCAACCGTCTAGGTATTGAGATATTAATCCTTCTTCAGACAGACAAGAATACAACAAAGTAAACAAAATATAATTTATTTCCCCCCGTTTAATCACTCGGTACAAAGCTGGAATATAATATAAATATTAAAAAAGGCTCAGGAACAATTTTGAATTTTTTGTCGGCAAACTTAAATAAAAACATACAAAATATTGCAGTAAATAAACAACTGTAAATAAAAGAGTGACACTAACATGGATCATAAATAAAACATAAGTTAGTTGTAGAATCTTCCAAACGTAGACGAAACTAATTCTATAGCTACGTTCTATTTCAAACAATGGATCCTAATAAGTTCAGAACAAATCGAAGGTAAAGTAATTGCACCGTGTAGAGTTGTAACACTGAAACCAAGTCCCTTCTCTTAGACCCAGTATTGCTACAATTATCAGAAAAGGAGATCGAATGCAGGCTTCAGTCGCTCCTCACTGTGTCCTCCATCCGCTCAGCAGATAAGACACTAGACTTTGTGCATTTTTTTTCCAGTGCAAAATCAAATCTGCAAAAAGACACAAGAAGAAATATTAGAAGCGAACTGGAATCATTTTCAACTTTAAAAGTTCAAATATTACAGAGTTTAAGAGACATACTCTATACAGAATAGAATCGAATAAATAAATGAATGACGTCATGAAACTCGATATATTCCTTTGATTTAGTTTTTTTTCGTCTGTTATATTTGACTCCACATAAAGACTAAAACGAAGGAAAGCGACGACAGGGGAGACGTTTCCTGTTATTGATACGGAGTTCTCAGATGACGGTTTGTCTTTGTTACATTTCCCGAACAATGAATGAACGGAGACTGAACACTCACCATCTGATTCTCTTGCGAGGAGTAACCTCTGAAGAAATAAACGAGCCGACTGGAGATGTGCGTTCAGTTGACTTTGTCTCGATGCTTCTCTTTCTTCTGGGGAAAAAGTCTGGAAAGAGAACGAGGGACTTTAGCAAAAACACTCTTATCAATAATCAGAAAAAAACAATCATGCTCATATGTATCTGTGCATCTCTCTCTCTCCCTCTTTCTCTCTATGTATAGGCGTCCTTATATTTATATATATATTCCATATACATCCATTATCTTATATTATACATCCATTATATATACAATATATATATATATATATATATATATATATATATATATATATATATATATATATATATATATATATATATATACATCCATTATCTTCCGAATTATCCTCTATTAAGTTCTATGGGGTTCCCCATGCCCCATTTATATATATATATATATATATATATATATATATATATATATATATATATATATATATATATATATATATATATATATTGTGTGTGTGTGATATAAGGTGATACCAAAGTCTGATCATTCCTTCTTGGTCTTACAATGAATCCTGTGGTTTTAAAATCTATAGTCTCTCGTCTCTCTCTCTCTCTCTCTCTCTCTCTCTCTATATATATATATATATATATATATATATATATATAGATAGATAGATAGATAGATAAACAAGCAGTGGGTTCTTTCTATAGATGCTTGTTATTATGCATTTGTTACAGATTAGTATTACATATTTTGTCTCTTGTTTTAGATGTATATCTTGATGTTTTATGTTCAAATGCAGAAAAGCACGAATGCTACCTGTGATGTGGGTCGTGTCGTTCCTTAAACTTTCCGGGACAGCGGGCGTCCTCCTTCTTTTGCGGCACGCTGGGGTTTCAGACTGCGCGCTTCGCTTGCCGGCGTTCAGCGTTGCGGAGCGGTTTTCTTGGTTCACCTCTGTCTTCGGAGCTTCGCTGGCGCTCGGCGCGTCGCCCCCACACCCCCGCTCGGACGCGGACTCGCTTTCTTTGGAGCTGAGTGACGCCGCAGTCCGCGATGTCGCGTCGCGCACCGACTCGCGATAGAAAGCCGGCGCCGCGCTGCCGCTGACCTCCTCCCATTCGTATCGCCCCGGCAGCGGCTGGTTCTGCTCGAAGTTAAAGTTCCAGCGGCTCCGGTCCTGTTCGCAGAGCTCCTGGAGCTTGTGCTTCATGTCGTTGTTCAGCTCCTCGTGATCCACCGGGCCGAACAGGTTCCGGCAGACCTTCGTGCGGGCCAGCAGAGGGAACGTCCTCCGCGCGGTGTGTCGCTCCCACATGCTCTGTACGTCCACGTTAGCCATACTGCCGCAAATGTCTTCAGCTCAAAGTGCAACCGGCGTTTGTGTTCCACCGACAATGTGGCTGACTATTTATACTCCACTCACTTGTCCCCCGAAACACAGATTTGCCTTTGTGTACAAAATACCGTGCGTTGATTGGTTCGTGGAAAAAATCAACACCCCCCCCCAAAAGCACAAACCCCCTTCCCGAGGCTGCTGATTGGTCAGAATCGGATAAAGCGGCTTCCAAAGGTTTAAATGGCCTGTGCGTGTGTAAACAAACATCAGCGCCGCAACGCAGCAATGAATCCAAACTGTTCTTAAAAACACAACCTTTAATCATTTTTATAACTGTAATCAGTGCGTTGTCCAACATGTTTAATAGCGCAATAAGTTGGGCTATTAAAATGTATCTCCAAAATCAGTTTTCTCACTGGATCTTTAAATGTTTAAAGTTTACATTCAAAGCCATTCGACTTCAAAAGGAGAAAGACATACAGTTTTAGAATCAGCACAAATAACAAATAACCCCAGTCCTGCATATATATTCATTCATTCATTATCTCCCGCTTTATCCTCTATTGGGGTCGCGGTGGGGTTCCCCATGCCCATCCAGGGGAGAGCGTCTCGGGCGCTGGGCAGATACACCCAGGACAGGGCGCCAATCTATCGCTGGGCACACACTCACTCACACAGACACGCTCTATATGGGGCAATTTTGAGAATTCAATTGACTTGATCCATGTTTTTGGATTGTGGGAGGAAACCCACGCAGACACGGGGAGAACATGGAGACTCCACCCAGATGGGGATTCGAACCGGGAATCCCTAGTGCTGAGAGGAGAACGTGCTAACCACTAAGCCACCGTGCCGCCCCTACATATATATACTTATATATACTTTTAGAATCGATATTATAGGCTATAGGCTATAGGCTATTTTTTTAATACCTATTGTAAACTGTAAGGTGTCCTTGAGTGTCAGAAAGGCGCCTATGAAATAAAATGTATTATTATTATTATTATTATTATTATTATTATTATTATAAAACAATTTCGCCATAACTTCTTTTTCCCAACGTTGCGTTTGTTCCTTTAGTAGGAACGAACATTGTCGAAAGAGATATAAAATTGCATGAAGTAAGTAATACGATGTCTGTGATGTCAATGATCATCTAGAGACTGAAATTCTCCGCATCAAAAAACGAGGCGCAGCACAAATGCAAATTTGTTTAGACCTAATTGAAATACAGTCTATTATTTTTCTTCAATGACCACACATGTATAGTCACAGTTATACTAAATTATTTAATATTTAAAGGTTATCTTACTGAAATTTATAGATCAATTTAATATATTTTCTGTTGGTTACCACTTGTAATCAAATACAAATTCTATTCGGCAGTTTATTAAACTATAAATTAAACAGGTATCATAAAAAAGTAGGGCAATCATGCAGTTGGCAATCGACTTTATTTTAGATAGAAATACATATATGTATATAAAAAATACATATACAGTATGTATATAAATATTCATCTACGTGTAGCGTATTTGATTTGATATATGGTGGGCTTTTGATTTGCTATTTCGACGTCACACTATGTTTAACCTTAATTTATTTAGACATTGAGATGTTCATAAAATAAATGCGATTTTCCAGTTAGCTTATCAGAGGTTTTGCAGATTCTCTCTCTCTCTCTCTCTCTCTCTCTCTCACACACACACACACACACACACACACACACACACACACACACACACACATATATATATATATATATATATATATATATATATATATATATATATATTTTTGTCCGCTATAAGAACATCTCAGCTTTTTCATTTAGCCACATCTTTATAAGGTTGTGGCTAAATGCAACGACTGAAAAGTTCTTTGTCTTTTAAAATACATTATTCTTAGCAAACGCAATCAAACCTAATGATTAATGATGACTAGGATGTGCCACTTACTTAACTCAATCAAATTTAAATTCTTCTCAAGTACTACTGCATTCAGTCTCTTCATGATCGTATGATAGTCAAAATGACTGATCGTCACCACCTTTAACCCACTCAAACATTAAGACCACTCCTTTTAAAAGCACGTCTGGTCGCTCTGAAATCGATTTTCAAACACCAATGACCAAAATGTTTTATTTCTTTTCTTTTTGTAAAGCACTGTAAAGTTCTCTGACGTTCCAAATTCATTAAACCTGCAATTAAGTACGTTTAGTTCCCCGTCTGATGTTCTAGCTGAGACACAGCCTCCTCTAGTGTTCACTTTAACACACTACAACAGAATGACACTGATGGCCTTAAAACCCATTACACTTTGATTTTCAGGTTGCGACTGTATTCAATAATGTTAAGTGACAGAATAAAGTTAAATGCTAGAACATTGTGCTCATAAAAAAACGTGCTAAGAAATCCTAAATAAAAAAATTGTGATTAGTACTTGGTATACTTGTGTAAAATTGCACATGTGTTGTGGAGTCTGTGGCTGGAAAGTTGCAGGATAATTTATTTATTTTTGCTTACCAAATGTGCTTCATATGTCAATAGTTTGATTTTTACTCAGTCCTGTGATCATTCGGTTGCTGATTACTAGTAAATAGCTGAAGTTAGTAAGTTTAATAATTCAGAACTTTTCAGCTAATACATTTTGGATATAAAGATAGAATTGTTTTGCACACTATCTATTCAAACTGCAAAATTCTAAGCATTACAATTCAAACAATATCTCTCCAAACATGGAACACAGAAGCTCTTACACAGCTGACGTCTGTCGGTACATACAAGCTATTGTTAGGAGAGAACAGGTGAGCTACTCTAAAATAATCCATTAAGCTCCCAGGAAATAGAGCCACATGTCAGAAAACCTCACTTTAAGTTGGATACAAAGCTTGAACTTTTCAGACATCTTTTTGTAGCTAAAGTTTTACATTTTAGTCCAAAATAATCAGTATTTTAGTTTTTTTATTGTACATTTACATTTACATTTAGTCATTTAGCAGACGCTTTTATCCAAAGCGACTTACAAATGAGAACACCTTGAGACTTACAAATGAGAACACACATTGTATTTTTTTTCTAAAAATGACACCTTACTAAACATATATCATACACACAATCTTACACACACACACACACACACACACACACACACATATATATATATATATATATATATATATATATATATATGTGTGTGTGTGTGTGTGTGTGTGTGTGAATGTGAATATAATTTCATAATATTTTAGATTTGAGTGCATAGTGAATAATCTAATGATATTGGGCTAAGCATATCGATAAACATACGTACATATTAACAAATTATATTAAATACAAATTATTACATTAATTAAATAAAATATAAAATAGACTATATCTTTTGTTTATAAAACTGTATATCAACTATATAACTGTTTATCAACTTATTATGGAGATCAGTGACATAAAGCCTTTTCCTGAAAATGACTTTATAAGTGTTCATATCTGTTTATAAAAACTTATAAGCTCTCTTTACAGGCATAAAGTGCTGGCATTACACACCTTTTTGAAAAAGAGTGCATACATAGTAGTACATAATGACTTATAAAAGCTTATAAATGCTCTTTACAGCAATCAACTTGTTTTAAGTAAGAATGTCTAAACATCCAAAGAATCAGAAGTTCATATGATAAGTTTGTGTTATAAAGCCTTATGTCAAATTATTATAACAATTTATGTCTGTTATTATAAACATTTATGGACATTAACAAAGGCTTTATACTGTAAATGCACTTATAATGCATTATTAATATTGGATTCATAGAAAGTGTTCCCATATATGGATATCTTTCATCGTTCATGTATCTTTCTTGAGAATATTTCCATAAATTTTGTTCTTAAAGTTTGTGATGCTGTGATTGAGCTTAAGGAATAAATGTACATATAAACATACATACTGTATACATATATGTGCATACATAAGCGTATGAGCACAAAGCACCTTCTACAGGTGAGTGTATTTGGCTGCAGCTTTGGGGCTTGTTGGTTTTGGTTAGGAGGAAACTTAAGCTTCACCTGTGCTTCATTTCCTGGTTTGAATGACTATTCGTTGGAGGCTCTATGTCCTGGTAAAAGCTGGATCACTACAGGCACTAAAGCAGCAGCAGAGGCACAGTGAGTAGATGCCCGGGATACAGGACACTCCTTTGGTAAGTTGGCTTTGTTTTTGCAGTGAAATGATATGTCTTTTTTCTGTTTGTTGGATAAATCGAAATTCTGAGCTCTGTCATTTATATTGTCTTATAAGTAGATACTATATAATATATATTATAAAGTTAATTTCTTAAAAACAGTGACTCTTTTAGTTTAATGATAATAATTAGATTTATTAGTAGTAAAATTCAGAAACATCAAGCTTTTTTAAGTGTTAGACTATTTTTCTCAGCTCAGTGAAGCAAAATTAAAATATGTGGTCTCTAATGCAAATGATAATTTTTGCATTGTATATGGTGTATTATTATTTTTTCTCTCTTACACACATCCGTCCTTTTCTATAGTCAAATCGTGATCCCCACCTGTAGACGTGGACACACATGATCCCTCAAAATACATACTTTTAAATTGAATAATATTGCTATGGGTAATCTAAGAAAACATGGTTACAATTTACTGCTGAATCAGTGATGCTGACCATTTTATATCACACTTATTTTAAGTTATTTTAAAAATGTTTTAATAGAAATGACTTATCACTTGTATGATGGAATCCATAATGCCACTAGTAAACACTGTATTAACACAATTCCAATAATAATGTTTTTTATCATATTTGATGGTTACATTATAGACTTTAATAGATTACTACACAGGGTCACGTAAAACATCCTTTATTTCACTTTTGTATCTTTTAATATCTGAATGAAATTATCATGTCATTCACTACATTTCCCAAATTCCTTCTATCAAAAAAGAGTAGGTCCAAGTTTTTTTATGGTTTTAATTTGATATTTTACACTCATTGCCTAACTTCTTAGCTTCAAGAGGGAAAAATCAAATAAGGTCTGACCCGTGGCTCCACCAGTAGAAAAGCAACATGTTTTGCATGTGCAAAGAATGAAAATGGAAATTTGACCTGTTTTGCATACTGGGTCCAGTACTTTCTCTTCTAAACTGCCTGATTCTGCTGATGGCCAGTCAGACCTGTAACTGCATTCTAAAATTAAGTGTTTATACTTTATTCATAGGTAGCCATGCATGGAAGGAGGTGTGCGAAATGTGGAGAACCAAAACTAGAATCTAAAGAAGGGTGAGAAATGTAAAAATGACATTGGTTGTAGGCAGTAAATTCTAAAAAGCTACTTTGTCTTTGGTGTTCTTATTACATCACATTTAACATTTCATTTATATTGTTTGCTACACTAATTGCATTTATTTGCCCAGGATTCCACTGGGTTGTCAGTGTTACTCTGAAGATGAAGTATCTTTCAGAGCATCAAACCAAAAGGCTAATGAGGCTCAAAATAAAATCAATTGGTCATCAATTCGATTAGGTGACATTGATTTTACTGGAGCCAACAAGACCAGAGCAAAGGTATGAAAAATTGCAATTTTAAAACTGCCTTACTTAGCTGGTACTTTGCAATAAGGGAATCTGAAGCAGTATCCTTTGTTATTAATAAACGTCATATGTCAAAGATAGATATTTAAATACAAATTCACACAAAATGTTCCGAGCTGGTTTCCATGCTTAAATGCAAGTGAAATACACAAGTGTTAGAGCAGCCATGCCTTTGGCAGTGTATGAATGTATCTAATCACAACAAGCTATTATGCATAATGCATTATTGAAATCTGTCAGTGTCCTACAAAAAGTAATGACACTGGTTAGAATAACTAACATACTGTTAGTTAACATTGTAAATGTGGAGGTGTGTTATTTTAATTAAGATTTTTTCTTAAGATTTTTTAAGTTCTTAATGTGAATGCAGTACCCCAAATTTGTTGTGCTGGCAGTTACATTAAAATGTACCTTAAATGAACTAACAATAACTGTGTTTAAATATAAAAAGTATTATCAATCACCGGGGCGGCCCGGTGGCTTAGTGGTTAGCATGTTAGCCTCTCAGCACTAGGGATTCCCGGTTCGAATCCCCATCTGGGTGGAGTTTCCATGTTCTCCCCGTGTCTGCGTGGGTTTCCTCCGGGTTCTCCGATTTCCTCCCACAGTCCAAAAACATGGTTCAAATCAATTGAATTCTCAAAATTGCCCCATATAGAGTGTGTCTGTGTGAGGGAGTGTGTGCCCAGCGATGGATTGGCGCCCTGTCCTGGGTCTATCTGCCCAGCGTCCGAGAAGTTCTCCCCTGGATGGGCATGGGGAACCCCACCGTGACCCTAATAGAGGATAAAGCGGGAGATAATGAATGAATGAATTATCAATTGGGGATTTGTCAATCTTTAAACTGGTTTTCTGACTGGTTCTATGTTTAGTTTTAATGCAGATATCTAAATACTTGAGCATATATAATGCATCCTTGTGCATGGGATGATGTACCAGAGAAAATAAGGTATTCGATGGTAATAATTCCTTCCATAATGGTGTAGATTGTTGTTCATCTAAGGCACATTTTATTTAGCTGCAAACTACTTTTCTCCTCAGAGTTTATACCTTTTTAAAGAAATAAATATTAAACAAGCAACAAAATAAAACCAGAACTAAATGTATAAATAAAAAAGGTTATTTGCAGTAACTTGCTGCCAGCAAAAATAGTCATGAGATGGAAAAGCAGAAGAAACCATTACATATTTATATATAGAATATATAGGAAATGAAATAATATCCTGTCATGCCATAATGTTTTGTATTTTCAAAAATACACTGTATGATTATAGAATGGCAGATGTGTGTGTGTGTGTGTGTGTGTGTGTGTTACTTGTGTGTTATTGTTCATTTTAAAAGCTGAAAGGAATAATTTGTTCTCTGCCATCATCTTTATCATCATGTAATCTATGATCATTACTCATACACTTTGTGTCAGTCCAGTTTGCAAGGGTTAGCTGTTCATCAGAGCCAGAGCTGATCTATGAGGTCCTGACTGAGCAATGGGGCCTTGCTCCACCTCACTTGGTGGTGGGACTTGTAGGTGGAGATGAACTGGCCCAAATGAAACCATGGCTCCGCGACACTGTGAGGAAAGGATTAGTGAGAACAGCACAAAGTACAGGTCAGTATAACTTAAATCAAAATGGGAATATAGTATAATAAAATTAACATAATTTAAAAAGAATTTTATTATATGTTTACCTCTCTTAAACCACTACATCTGAAGTATGATTTTTCACATGGTTAACTACATTAAATTCCATGTTGACACAAACTACAACATACACCTTTATTACGTACTATATGAAATAAACTATAATAAATAAAAAGTTCTGTCACGTGATTTTGAAACAGATTTAACACAAATAGCTACAATACCAGTAATTATTATCGGTAATCTGGACTGTTTACACCCACAGGGGCTTGGATTCTGACCAATGGTCTACGGTTCGGAATCACAAAGCATCTTGGTCAGGCAGTAAGAGACCACTCTCTGGCCAGCACCTCCTCAAAAGTGCGTGTGGTGGCCATTGGAATCACACCTTGGAGCATGATACAAAATCAAGAACTGCTGCTCAACTGCAAGGTTAGGAGTACTATGGCTTAAATGCTAAATAGTTTTCCTCAATTTTTGAATTACAAAATGCAAACGTGATTTACCAGAATAGATTTATCTTTGTATTATGAAGCCAATAAATTCTAAATATGTTGGTAATCTATTTATTCTGTGGCGGCACGGTGGCTTAGTGGTTAACACGTTCGCCTCTCAGCACTTGGGATTCCCGGTTCGAATCCCCATCTGGGTGGAGTTTCCATGTTCTCCCCGTGTCCGTGTGGGTTTCCTCCGGGTTCTCCGGTTTCCTCCCACAGTCCAAAAAACATGGATCAAGTCAATTGAGTTCTCCAAATTGCCACACAGAGTGAGTGTGTGCCCAGTGATAGGTTGGCGCCCTGTCATGGGTCTATCTGCCCAGCGCCCGAAACGTTCTCCCCTGTATGGGCATGGGAACCCCACCGCGACCCTAATAGAGGATAAAAGCGGAAGATCATGAATGAATGAATGAATCTATTTATTCTAAAAAGCATCGGATTAAATGTTGATTGGATTAAGTGGTTTACTGCTTTCAGCTCACACAAATCTCAGTTTTAGTGAAACACATCTATTAACCGAGATGTTCACATACTAGCTATTAACCGAGATGTTCACATACTTTATAGTAACACATAATTTCCCAACTAGATATGTCAATTAGTTAATAGTGAGTTAGCAATGAGAATGCTGTAGATAAATGTGGGTGTAATGCAAAAACTGGCTTTGTTATCTCATCGCAATCACCACCAAGAGTCACCACCAAGATTCTCTTTGCAGTGAATTTACTGAAAATGACTGTATTTTTGGACATGCACCTAAACATTCACAGCTGTAGTGCACCTTGATCTTTCATTCAGCTC
This sequence comes from Corydoras sp. C115, assembly GCA_019802505.1. Lineage (NCBI taxonomy): Eukaryota > Metazoa > Chordata > Actinopteri > Siluriformes > Callichthyidae > Corydoras > Corydoras sp. C115. The sequence continues at coordinate 2,389,197 of JAFMOC010000037.1, read as the reverse complement.
GCAGCTTTCTCCCTATGAGCTTCTCTCTTCTCTTATGTTAAGCTCCTACTGCATACACATGTACAATATATAGAACACATGGTCAATCAAGTCCTCGAATGGCAAAGCAGTATCTAACCACCAGTAACTCTGCCACATTGATGTTTAACAATAAATTCTGTGCAGAAAATTAATTGCACAATGTTTAGGCAAAATATATTTTTCTGAAATCAAAAGGTTCCAAATTCCAAAGATTTTCAAATAGTGATTTTCTTAAATATAAATAAAGCCTGTATGTTTTGTCTAAATTATACTAATGTTTTATGCTTAACATTATGAAATATAGACAATAAGTCATTTTCTTATTTCTTCATTAAATTCACAGCCCGATCAGTCAGTTTCTTACCCCTCTGAAGATCTCCCCCATGGGGATGTTTACTCTCTAGACAGCAATCACTCTAATTTCATCCTGATAGAGGAAGACCCCCGAAAGCATCAGGCCACCAGTGACATGAGAGTTAAACTGCTCAAACACATCTCCCTACAGCGAACTGGACATGGAGGTTCTGCACTTGCAGCATGTTGCATTCACGTTCAGAATTTGCATAAGATGTAGTAATGACATTGTGAAAGACATATTCAAATACTGTGCAATTTTAAATCCACATTTTATTGTATTTAAAGGACCCGGAAGCTTTGAAATCCCTGTCCTGTCTCTACTTATTCATGGGGAACCAAGGATACTAGAGGTGTTTAATAATATTGTGCTTTTAATTTTTAGTTGTTTTTACATGTCACAGAGTACAAACACAGTTAACTGACATTAACATTGGCATAATAAAGTTTTTGTTTTTATATCTGTTATTGTTGTAAAGGGGATGTACAAAAGCATCCAGAATTCGACTCCTTGGCTGATTCTGGCTGGATCAGGGGGTGTTGCAGACATTATAGTTACTCTTATTAACCGAGCATGTTGGGATGCTGAAATTGTGAAAGAGCTGCTGACTGACACATTTCCCAACATTCAAAGTAATGAAAATGCTTTTTGCGTTAAAGTGGTAAGAAAAAATACATGCACACACAACATTACACATTCTGCCTCATCTTATAAGATATGTCTTGTATATATATTTTTATATTTGTGTGTGTGTGTATTAATAAGTATAGTTATTCATTTACAAAATTTAACATGTCAAACATAATTTTGTATTATCATTTATTTTATTAGATCAGGAAAATCATGGATAATGGTCATCTTTTGACAGTGCATGACCCAGAACAAGAGACTTCTGATCTAGACACAGTTATTTTAAAAGCACTGGTTAAAGGTTGGTAAAAAATACTTTTTTATTTCTCTAACACTTTTCTTCCCAATGTGCTATTTGTAAATAGCACCTAAAATGATGTATGTACTGTATAAAGCCCTGAAGAGGACACTTTGTAAAGAAGTATTAAAATCTTATCTATATTTAATTTCTAAAACTGAACCATAAAACTGACTATAACCCAGTTACTAAAGTTAAAAATAAATCATTAATTTATAAAAATTAAAAATCTACAATCCATAGACTTGTTAGTCTTGGAAAATGAAGGATACTTTACAGTTTGCCTAAATACACACATGTGTCTGACTGGTTAGGGACCAACAATGATCCTTTCATCCACCTAGCAATGGTATAGGCTTCAGATCCCAGTCTACAGCTATATTTTTCTGCTTATTTCCACAGCGAACAAAAGTCAAAGTCAGGAAGGACAGGACTTTCTGGATGAGTTGAAACTGGCTGTGGCCTGGAACAGAGTCGACATTGCAAAGAGTGAGATTTTCAATGGTGATGTAGAGTGGACTGTGAGTTACACATTTTTTATCTTTGACTATAGTTATAATTGTGTCTAAACATGACTTTAATACAAATAAATTCCTAATAATAATACACACTTTAGATGTTTAAACACATCTGTTGTGCAGATGTAATGGTTTGTAGTGTGCATTTTCAGCAGGCAGTTACGTGTGGCTTAACCTCATACTTATCCATGATCCTCACAGGCAGATGACCTGGAGGAGGTCATGATGGATGCATTGGTAACTGACAAGCCAGATTTCGTGCGCTTGTTTGTGGACAATGGTGTGAACCTGGCAGAGTTTATGACATATGGCCGTCTCCAGGAGCTCTACTGTTCAGTGCGTGAAAAGAGTCTGCTGTACGAACTTCTCCTGAAAAGACACCAGGAGAGACAGGTGCAGCTCCGCAAAGCTCGACTGGCGGGTCATGCTCCTACTGAAGTTGGAGACAAACGGTCTCGCTTCACTCTGCTTGAAGTCGCTCGGGTTCTGAAGGACTTTTTGCATGACTCAAGCAAGGGATTTTATCAGAAACTTCCAGTTGTAAGAAATAATTCATATATATTACACATAATATTTTTCTTAAGTCATAAACATGTAGCAAATGAATACAAACCACATTTACAATAAAACTTATGAAGCACCAATATTTATCAATATAATTATTAAGAATATTATTCAATATTTACTAGAAATCATGTTTATATGACATTACTTTATAAACAATTAGATTGTTTATTTCTGATTCATAATTTACACTCACAGCCCATTTTATTAATTTTATGTCAATATCAGCTTTACTTATTTATTTATTTATTTATTTATTTATTTTGCTAAATGCTTTGCAGTTTGTAGCTACAATTGCAGACCTTAACACCTCAGTTTTCCAACTTTTTGACTCTTTTCTCCAAAGTAATGGAGAAAAGTAATGAAGCACACTTTGAAAGAAAGTCCACAATATGTTTTTATATTCAATTTTAAATATATTATATAGTTTATATACAAATACGTTTCGATTTTTAATGTGTACTCTCTTCATATCAGGTCTCAGAAAGACATACCCTATATGAAAACATGACTTATGCTTCAAAAATCTGTTGTTTGTATCTTCACCAGGAGAGGGTGGGCAAGGGCCGTCTTTTCCATAACCAGAAGAATCAAATAGACTTAGAGCAAGTCTGTGAACATCCTTGGAGGGACCTCTTTCTTTGGGCTGTTCTGCAAAACAGACAAAAATTAGCCAACTACTTCTGGGCAATGGTGAGGCACATGCAGTTTTGGACATATATACATGAACTCAACCCAATTTGCTTTTAGTCACATGTTTTTATTTTTTGGGAATTAATATAAAGTATTACAGGTGAGATTTGCTAACTGATTTATGACTGCAGATCAAATTTTGCCAGCACAGCACAGCCCCCATCTATTATAAAATAGTTCCTTTGCATATATTATGTACATTTTGCAATCTATATGAAAGTTTTTTTTTTATGTTGGTTGCCTTTTGTGGTGTGTCCATGCAGGGCCCTGAAGCAGTGGCTGCAGCTCTTGCTGGTTGTAAGATCCTGAAGGAGTTGGCTCATTTAGAATCTGAGGCAGAGAATGCTCGCAGCATGAAGGAAGCCAAATATGAGCATTTTGCTTTGGGTAAGACTGACTTTTATGATGCCACTCACATATTTCAAGATAGTGATGTAATACAATCAATACAACCTAACATTCTTCTAATTTGTAAAATGGCAACATCTTAAAATGGCAGATACACACTGGTATATGTTTGATCACTGGATTTGGTTTTAGATTTATTTAGCGAGTGCTACTCAAATAGTGAGGATCGAGCATATGCTTTGCTCGTGAGAAAGACCACCTGCTGGAGTAAAACAACTGTGCTGAACCTGGCAACAGAGGCTGATGCAAAGTCCTTTTTTGCCCATGATGGAGTCCAGGTAACATTTACTCTTTTAAAAATCTATTATTATTACAATGTACTTAATTCTCAAGGACATTAAATTTTATGTATGCATACTGGCATAATTAAATATATTATATAAAGTACATACATATGTAAATATTTTCCTTTGGCTGGGTTAAATTAAACAAAAATAATAAAAAAGCAAGAATTCTTAATTAGAATCTTAGTCCACTCTACAGTAGCTGTTTAAATAAAAGTGCAAAATTTCAACAATACAATTTAGTATATATTTAGTATATATATATTTATGTTGAAACTGGTTGATAATGACACTGTTGCTTCTGACCAGGCACTGCTGACAAAAATCTGGTGGGGTGCCATGAGAAAAGAGACAGCCATCTCAAGGCTGGTCTTATCCTTCTTCTTTCCTCCTCTCATATGGACCAATCTGATTAAATTCAAGTAAGCATTGTTAAAAATCTTCTCTTCATATAATAAGCTAGTAAGTCCTGAGAACAAGATTTATCAAGCATTAATGTTTTCTTTTTCGTTCCTCTGCCCTTACAGTGATGAGGCATCAGAAGATCATGGTGGGGTGGGGCAGTTCGCAGAGCTGGACAGCTTAGACACAGAAAAAGCTCTGCTACTCACTGATGAGGACCCAGCGTTAGTAACTAATCTGATCTAAACCTGCACCAACCCAATCTTTTAGATTTTTGTATAAATATAGACACACACACACACTATATAAAGGCAATTTAGAGCAGCCATTTTACCTTGAATCCATGCTTTTGGACTATGGGGGAAAACCAGAGAACCTGGAAAAAACCCACGGGGAGAACACCACCCAGTTAGGGAATTGAACCTGGATTAGTTCTGTGTTGTAAAAGCTATTTTTCATCACATTTTTAAAAAGTAAAATTTACACTCTTATACAAAATTTGAAACATTACTGTTGAAACGGTACTGTTTAGTAAATCACTTTGTGATTTAAAATTTGTTAACTTTCTGTGTCAATGGTATCAGAAACATGTTTAAATATGACACTTTAATCTTTGTGAAGTTTTATTTTTGTCTTCCTTTTATTTTAGCTTAATCAATTCTTCTGTAAAGCCACTTATTCTGATTAGAGCTGTAAAGGGTGGCCTTTAAGTATTTTAATTAACCGCAATTTAATTAGCATGTTAAATTACCAAGTGGAGATTTTAGTGGAAACCAAAATAGACATTGAAAGACCATTTACTGAATTTGACTTACTGGAAACTAATCATTACTTTTGTAACAGGTCATATTTTATATTGTTTTATCCAATATGTTAAATTTAATAATATAATAGATAATAGTAAATTTTTCTCAACTGATTTTTACATAGAAAATAAAAACATAAACTAGTATACTCAGACTTTATGATATATGCTTGTAATGTATGCTGTAATATATGTGCATGAGCAAACATGTTTGAGTCAAAACACATCAGAAGAAACAAAATTTGAAAGCTTATAGTTTCAGACTAGTCATTTTTACTTTTGTTGGTGTATTGTAGAGATGTGGAGACAGCAGGTGACACTGCTGATCTGAGCTGCGGTAAATCCTGCATCCAGTTCATCCTGCGCCGCTGGAAGCGATTTTGGAATGCACCAGTCACTGTGTTTTTTGGTAACGTCATCATGTACTTTGCCTTCCTGGTTCTCTTCACCTATGTGCTGCTGCTGGACTTTCGGCCTCCGCCGCCAAATGGTCCATCTCCAGCTGAGATCATTCTCTACTTCTGGGTGTTCACACTGGTGCTGGAGGAGCTCAGACAGGTGTGAAATATTCACTTTCAAATGGATGGATGGATGGATGGGTAGATAAGTTGATACACACATAGTGGTGCTTAAAAATATGTTAATCCTTTATAATTTTTTTGATTTCTGCATAAAAAAAGTAGATGACAGACTAATGAAATTAATTGGACAAAAATATTACACATTAATTTGTTTATAGAATAGCGAATGTTTTCGAAGCTCATTAGGCTGAAAAAAATCATCAACCACCATCAACATTTTCCTTTACATTTTGTGGTTATAAATCAGAATTTATTAAAGTGTAGAGTTTTGTTCACTCTTTTTTCCTTTTTAACACATTCCAGAGTTTCTTTACTGATGAAGACATGAGTATTTTAAAGAAGTTTAAGCTTTATGTGGAAGATAACTGGAACAAATGTGACATGGTTGCAATCTCACTCTTCGTTATAGGTGTGTCATGCAGGTACTGACTTTTTTATGATCTCCTCAAATAAAGTTTTATCTGTATATGTTTTTTTTTTTATTTATATTTTTTTTTATAAACTGTATAATATACATCGTCTTTTTGTGTAGAATGGTGGAAGATACCTATGAGGCAGGACGCACAGTTCTGGCATTGGACTTCATGGTTTATACTTTAAGGCTTATCCATATTTTTGCTATTCACAAGCAGCTTGGGCCCAAAATCATTATTGTTGAGAGAATGGTGAGTGCAAATGAACTATTCGTTCATGTTAAAGGTCTGAACATTTGCTGTTTATAGGTTTATTACAAATAATGAATGTGAATGGTCTGCCGGGAAATAATCTAGTCCGGTTATTAAAGTGAACGTTAATTGTGGAGTAACAGAATACCAGATTAGTGCTCATGTTGAATCAGCTTGCTGTTTATATTAATCTGTATTTCCATTTATGGTACATGATTTAAAATAATGTATGTACATCACTCATACCAATGTCAAGCTGTAACCTCTGACAGCTTCACATTCGTATCAATGCGTGATGTACAATATATTATTTTAACTCATGTGCCCATTAATGGAAATACAGATTAATAAAACTAGCATTATATAATTATAAATTGCACTGTAGTCAATAGCGGCACGGTGGCTTAGTGGTTAGCACGGTCGCCTCTCAGCACTAGGGATTCCCGGTTCGAATCCCCATCTGGGTGGAGTTTCCATGTTCTCCCCGTGTCCACATGGGTTTTCTCCCACAGTCCAAAAACATGAATCAAGTCAATTGAGTTCTCCAAATTGCCCCCATAGAGTGTGTTTGTGTGAGTGAGTGTGTGCCCAGCGATAGATTGGCGCCCTGTCCTGGGTGTATCTGCCCAGCGCCCGAGACATTCTCCCCTGGATGGGCATGGGGAACCCCACCGTGACCCTAATAGAGGATAAAGCGGAAGATAATGAATGAATGAACTGTAGTCAATAATGTCACATTTAGACGAATGGCTCAGCTAATCGAATTGAAGGACCAGAACTCCTCATTCTATAATGATCAGTAGGTTGTTGAGAGTGTAATGCTAGGTTGATGTAATTATCTTTGTTTGCAGATGAAGGACGTGTTCTTCTTTCTGTTTTTCCTGTGTGTGTGGCTATTGGCATATGGAGTAGCAACCCAGGCTCTGCTGCACCCCAATGACCCCAGAATAGACTGGGTGTTCCGCAGAGTGCTGTATCGTCCCTATCTGCACATATTTGGCCAGATTCCCCTTGAGGAAATAGATGGTAAATCATGTGGAAAATATAACTAAATACAAAATACATTTTATAATGATTTTTTAATTAAAATTTCAGATATTGCTTGTGTTAGTTAATGGGCCGCCACAAGATGGCGCCAGTTGAGGTTAACTCTACATTTCTTTATGTTTGTCTAACCAGCCGCTAAAATGCCAGATGACAACTGTACCATGGACCTGGAGCAGATTATTGCTGGCACGTTACCCCCCTGTCCAAACATCTATGCAAATTGGCTGGTCATTCTGCTGCTTGTTATCTATTTACTGGTCACAAATGTCCTTCTGCTTAATCTGCTGATTGCCATGTTCAGGTGAGACCAGGTCCACATGATCAAAAAATATGACCAAAGTCATTTTACTATCAGCCTCATCACAGTCTGTTTTTATAGCTACACATTTCAAGTGGTTCAGGGAAACACCGATATCTTCTGGAAGTTTCAGCGATATAATTTGATCGTAGAGTACCATGGCAGGCCGGCCCTGGCTCCACCCTTCATCATCATCAGCCACCTTTCACAACTTTTGAACAGTTTCTTTGAAAAAAATGAAGTTAAAATTGAGTATTTGGGTGAGTTATGTTTATTCTTAAAGTGGAACATATTTAACTCGTCATGTGTGATTCACTGCATGCATGGGTTAAATGTGAAGGTAAGTATGTAAAATAGGCAAAATGGATGACACACTAGGATGTCCCAACCTCGTATACTGTATGACCTTTTAATTCTCAATGAGTGGTTTGGAAAATATATTAATTTGAAAAATAATCATATATTTTAATTAAACTTATACAGTGCCTATAAAATAAACCTGTTTGGAAAATGTGTCATCTCAAAAAATATTCAAAACCCCTTGTATTATCACTCCCTTTTTTTTTTTTTTTTTTTTTTTTTTTTTTACATATTTTGCTTTAATCATTTTAATTAATATTTTAAGGAAAGGTATATTTTGTTAAGTTACAGTCAATAAACTTTACTAAGGCTGGAGAAAAATAATATTTACAACAAAACTATTTAAGATTAAATAATTGTATCGTTTGCTTACAAATAATTGTATCACTTGTTTGCTTAGATCAGTAAAGCAAAGTTCTTTTCAAGATCAACTATATATGTATAGGACCAGCTTGATCTTATCCTATTTATAAGTTCCTAATTATGACTTCTAAAAATGTTTTCACCAGCATGCTTTTCATATGTACGTTTTTGGAAAGCGTATAGAAGTTACTTCTTTTACTTGCCATCCTGTCATACAGGCCAGCATTGTGTAAAAGTTTGTAAAAAAGTTGCCACTCCTACGTTATCCTCCAACTTATTTTACTCATAAAAACGTTGCTGATAACTTTCTGTTGTCAAATTATCATAAGGTGATTCTGTATTATTTGGTCGGTGTATTATTCCTAACCCAGCAGTGTCACTGACGTGTTTAAATAAAACCACAGCAGCACTGCTGCACTAAAAATCCCTCACTGCTTCAGTGTCACTGCAGAACTGAGAATAAACAATACACCACCTAAATTATATCTGTTCTGTGATGCTCTTGTCCAATAGAGAACAGAGAACCAACAGAGGACTAACAAAAAAAGACAATAGATGTACTATAGTCTGTAATTGTTAAAATAAAGTCCAAAATAGACAATAGAGCAGGAAGGCAGTATGTCAACTTTTCTTTATTATTATTATTATTATTATTATTATTATTATTATTATTAATAAAAAAATTATTATTTTTTTTACTTTTTGTGTTTTTAACGACCAGAGAGAGAGCTGCCACCAGGGTTGGATCAAAGCTGATGACATGGGAGACTGTACAAAAGGAGAACTATCTTGCCAAACAGGAGAAACGCCACCAGGAAAGTAGTGAGGAGAGACTTAAAAACACATCGGCCAAGTAAGCTTCACTGTTTGACTGAACACAATAATTTAACTTACAGTACTTTCCATTAACATTTGACTCCCATGGTATTCATAGACAAAACAGTATGCAAAAAAACAACATTCTTAATTTTTTAATGTTTTTTTTTTTTTTGAATGGTGTGGAGACTTTTGTCTGAATGGTGTGGAATGGTGTGGAGACTTTTGTCTTCCAATGTCTATGGACAAGTGTTTAGTATATATTATTATGGACTTCAATGCAGATAAAGAACCTTCATTGGATCTTCAAGTGGAAAAATTATCGAATCTCAAACAAAACAGCAGAATCATAATGTTCTGCACACAATATAAATTATGATTGTGATTCGCTAAATCTGAAGTTTTTAAAATGATGAACTGTTTTAAATTAAGTTATTCACAACACTACCACAACTTTTAGGGTGCAGGGACTATTAAGAAGTGTGGCTCGGTTTAAAGAACATGAAAAACGCTTTGCATTTATGGAGACTGAGGTATAGTACAAATCTTCTTGCAGGTTTTGTTAATAAATACAAACAAATCCTGCAAATGGACATAATAATACTCTATATTCAACCTTCAGGTAAAATATTGTGGGGAGGTGCTGTCCTGGATGGCTGAATGCTTCAAGAAAAGCACACTGAAGTGTGACAGAGATGCTCCTAAGAGCCCACGTAGGTCTTCAGGTTGGTAGTCCAAACCTCACTTGCAATTGAGTCTGTTGCTTCAGTGTAGTTTTGTTAAATTATAACATTTGCATGCATTACAGATGCAAAGCCGAACAATGCAGGTGTTGCAAACACACAGAAGTAGCAAAAGGAGCTTTATTCTGGATATGGATTGAAAATTTGCATTATGTGTTCGGTAACCACAGCATCGGATATTGTTTGTGTTAGTTGGCGACAGGATTTTACTAATCACGATGAATTCACTGGACTGCCTTTAGATTAACGTTCTGCCTTTTTATGCAATTGCATTTTTTAATATTAGTTTTTTATATTAATAGATGCTCATTATATTTCACATTAAACAAAAATGTTATTACTTTGTTGTTTGGTAAAATCTCAATGACTACTAATAAACACTTTGTTTTTTAATGTAGTTCTGTTTCATTCATGGCCAAATCTCACATTGCTATATCCACATTCCTCGGTACTGTGCACCAATTTAGTCTTAAAACAGTCATCCCACAGTCAGTTTACACTTCCTCAGATCCACTTCCCTAATTTAAAAGAGAAATGTCTGTACTTGTGCCTAATAATTGTGCAAAGCTGAGTTTAAAATAGGGCGCACTGCGGTGTTTTACCATTCACATCATGTCCACACAAAACCTTCTGCTTAGATTATTCATTATCAAAAATGACCATTACAGCATTCACTAAGTTAATGAATCAGTAACCTGGGATAGTTAGTGGAAGGCAGTTCAGCAGTTTGTCTGCAACATTTCCTGAGAAAACAAAACACTCTGTACAGCTGTAACATTCTCCTCTTGTTTTGAAGCTTTTAAGTGGAATATAGGCATTAAACAAGTTTAGTGTTCCTGAAGGGGATTATATCTGATTTGGGTATGTAATTCACTTACCACTTCATGAATAATGTCTATCCCCATGTAATTTATCTAAACTTTTACACTAAGGCATTAGCAGTACAATGACCATTTATAATAATAATAATAATAATAATAATTATTATTATTATTATTATTGCCTAAAGATGGTATGTTAATAGTAAGGTATTGGTATCTATTGTACCAGGTTCAAATCCCACTCTTAGTGGAGTGTGGGTGAGTGTGCCCAGAAATAGATTGGTGCCCTGTCTTGGGTGTATTCTCCTTATTCTCCTACAGTTTCTCTTTTTTTGTAATTTAAATTGCACATTGTAAATACATATTTTATTTTAATTCTATTTTACTTGTCCTCTTCCATAACTATTTTGTAAATCTAAATTTTTTTCTTACTGTAAATCCAAATTTTTAACTTTATGTGGAGATGTCAGAAAAGAATTTCACTGCTGGCTGTACCGTGTATAACTACGCATGTGACCAATAAAACTGATTAGATTTGATTAATTACTTGATACAATTACCTGATCAATATAATATTTAAACACATTGCCTACAGAAAGTAAAACATTCATACAATTTAAGTAAGAATGCCAGACTTTTATGAACCAGACTGTAAGTTTCATTGTTTTATTTTTTACCCTGATTGGAGTGGTGTGTTTGCTTAGCTAATCAGTAAACATGTGTGTATATACACTCTATTGGTAACAGGAAGCTGCTACACCACAGGAAGTGAAGTTCTTCCCACCTGGCCACTTTCACAAGCTTTAAATATCACGCAGAAATAGAACAGTAGAATCTCTGACCAAGGTGCACTTTCAATTGTTTTATAATAATAATAATAATAATAATAATAATAATAATACTTTCAATTTATATTATGCCTTTTAAGGTACCCAATGATGCTTCACATCAATACAATAGCACATACAATACAATAAGGTAAAAAAAAATAAAATAAACATAATTAACTGAAGAGATGGGGGTTTAATAGAGATAAATAGATAGAAATAGAGAGTTCCATAGAGTGGGGAATTTACACTAAATTATCTGCCACCAAAGGAGGACAGCCTAAATCTAAGTATGGCCAGCAGGACTGCAGCACCTGAGTAAGCACTCTGTGTGTGTGTGTGTGTGTGTGTGTGTGTGTGTGTTGTCAGCAGGTGGGAAAGATAGACAGAGCAAAACCATGAAGGGCTTCAAAAGTATGGAGCAGTATTTTGTATTGATACGTTTATGCACAGAGAGCCAACTCAGTTGCTCCAAAACCGGGGTGATGTGCTAGTGTTTTCGAGTGCATGTGAGGATCCTAGCTGCAGAATTTTAAATAAGTTGTAAAGGGCATTTTGTCTTGTTAGGAGTTACAATAGTCCAGTCTAGACGTAACAAAAGCATGGACCAGAACATCAGTGTATAGAAGTTTGATTTTATCTATGTTTGATTGAAAATAATTTGCTCGCAGCCATAAGATAAGATCTTGAAGACACTCGGTGAGAGGAAAAGAAGAAAAGGGATCAGAGGGCCTCAGGCTAAGGTAAATCTGTGTTTTGTCAGCAAATCAGTGGAATTTTAACCCATGATTCAGAAAATTGTGCCCAGGGAAGAGATGTATAAGATAAATAGAAGTGGTCCAAGGACCAAGCCTTTATGAGTAAATAACTCACTGATTGGTTGTTTGTGGCTTATTAGCAACTTATGTGACTCCATACTTACAATCCATATTTGTTTCTGCCCTCTTCTGTAGCAAAAGAGACGAGTCTTACTCAGCAGAATGTTTGTGGCTCATGCGCTGTAACACCATCTGCTCTACCACAGGTGCAGCATAACTGCAGTATAACCAATATGAACAGGTACTTTTAAATCTCAATTCACTTCTAAATTAAACCACTAGACAAAAAAAATATTTGCTATTTATATTGCAATTACATCAACTCCAGAAATACAATCATTAAAAACATATTGAGTAATTATCCAGTGATTCGATTTCTCCATAACATTAAAAAATGAATTTATTTACTAAAAACTAATTTCTGCAAATGTTATTTTATTTTTTAATAATGTATTTTGTAAAAAAACATGGCAAAGTTATCTGCATCCTTCTAGAATACCATAACAAATGTGTCATTGGTGATATGTGTTCTGTTTTTAGTGTAATTCTGTTTTACTTACAGATGAATTGACTTGAATAACAAGTTAATTCTTGTCATTCATTAGCAGGGGAGAAGAAAAACTCAGCTCTCAGCTCAAATTGATGGGAAAAAGCCATCTGGGGATAGTTACAAAAAATACCTTTGAAGTAAAAGTATTGATTTTTAAAAATAATTTATCAAAAACAGTATACATTTCATATTTAAAAAATCTTTTTCAGAAAATTTTGTAGCACGTTGGGATATCACTGTTAAAATTGTAAAAGAAAAATAACTGATATAATTAACTGAGGGGAAAAAAAATTATCAAAACAATGTAGACTAAAAATTACATTTAATACAAAAAACATTTAAAATGAAGAGACTGCGTTTCATGTTCAAAACTTTTGAGAACCTTGTTCTACAAAAAGGCAATGACTTATTAAGTCAAGCTTAAGAACATGCAGCAAAAACCTCAACTCTCCAAACATCACTCCACAAATTTACTTCCAAAAAATGACATTCCAGCAACTAGTATTTTTTGAATCTGCATGTCTGCATTGAATTAAACATTGTTTTACTAATTTACTAAATAATATTAATTTTGTTAAAAGATCTAACATCAAAATATCATTATGGATTGATTTGTTTACGCCCAAACTAGAATTCATTTTATTGTCGTGCAATATTGAGTTGCCATATTTCTGGAGTTGACAGCAGTGTCATGAATATAACAGACCTATGGTGTTAAAAAGGTAGTAATATATGCAGTATACTTTGTGTAAGTATTTATTGTGCAGTAATCAAGGTTTTTCAAGGAGAGAACCTGCAAATGAACCAGCTGTTTATGTTCTTATTAAATGAAAGCATCAGGTAAAGGTCTAATCTTTTTGTGAATTTTCAGTTTTTGTTCTTCACTGCAAAGAGAATGAGTTGACTAATACTAATTTCTATATTAATACTAATATCTACTAATAATCTATTCAATAGCAATAATTTGTTGATGCCATTCAGTCTCAGAATTGTTAGCTAAAATGATAAATAGATTTTCAGAAAAATCAAAGCAACTTAAACATGTTTAGCGACAAACAGCAAAAATGATGTAAAGCATCTCAGAATGCTGCATTCAAACTCAGAGCAAAATTATATTTTACACAGTCATAATATAAAATCCTCACAACACCCTTATTCAGAATAAGGGCAATGCGTGCTAAGTGCTATTGTATAATAATATCTTTTTAGCATTATTATTTCAAATTCTTTCTTTCCCTTTTCACAGGTGGCTTCTTAAAACAGAAATGGGGGCATTCATCAAAGAATATTTTCAGGCAAATTTAATGCATCTTTTTTGAGCACCCATATATATATATATATATATATATATATATATATATATATATATATTTATGTAATATTTATATCATTATGGGACCAATAAAGGCTTATCTTTAATTTAATTTTTTAACATTGTTCAATAAAAAAAATAGCAAACATAACAGAACAAACATTTTTTTAATAAAAAACTGACATGATATGTCCATAAGAAATTGGTTTTATAGAAAGAAAGACAAGAAAGAAAAGGCTAAAATTCTGGCAGGAGCATAGATTCCTTGCATTGTTATGGAGTGATATAGTAGTTTCAGCAACTGTTGTTTATGTGGGATCACAGTAGTCGTGACAATTGTTATATTCTATAAATATGAAAATTAAGAGTTCAGTTAGTTTAATTGGGAGGGGGAAGAGTTTGCTATAATCAGATAACCAGTACATGGTACACATTTTAAAATTTATAGATAAAAATGTTGACAAGTTAGTGCTTTTGCTCTTTTACAAATCATTAAATCATCAAAGTTTATTTATAACATTTAACTTAAAAACTCTCCACTGGTTTGTAGAATCAAATTCTGAAAAAGGTTTAAAGATTATTTTCGAGGATCTCCAACTTTATAAAGGTAAGAAAAACTAAATAAATTATGATAAGTAATAAATGAATATTACATACGATTAAGCCATCTTTAAGATAACATCTTTGTTTGTTTTAAGGGGAAAAGCAGATCTGTTTCTTGGCTGAGGTATGGCTGAGATATTTCTCAGAGATACTGCCCACATTGCAAGCAGTTTTTTATCCGCTGCAGGTAATTCCTATTCAATATATGACAAAGAACAGAAATCACCTTGTGTGAAAGACAAGTTCTAGAAGATAAAAGATAGAATAAAACTTTTACTTTGCTGTGCATGGTTCTTCTAAGGGTCAAGAGCTGACAGTAAGACAAATGGCCCTGCTAGCCTTTAGAGATCTCATCATAATGAAGCTTCCGCTGGAGGAACTGCTTTCAACCAACATGACATTGCTTCCCACATCGATCACACAGATGTTATTAGTTTTGCAGGTACATATGTGAAAGAAGTAGCATTATGATTTACTTAAAAATTATTCAGATATTTAAGATAGATTAAGATTATATAAGTTATATTAGTTTATAGTTATATAAGTTATATATATATATTAGTTATATAATTCCTAATAGGTGGTACAGTGGCGTTCCAGGTTCAAATCCCCATCTGGGTGGAGTTTCCATGTCCTCCCAATGTTGGCATGGGTTTCCTCTGGGTTTTCTGGTTTCCTCCCACAGTCCAAAAACATGGATTCAAATAAATGGAATGCTCTAAATTACCCTATATAGTTTGAGTGTCTGTGTGAGTGTGCCCAGCCATAGATTGGCACCCTATTCCGGGTGTATCTGATCAGCGCCTGAAACTTTCTCCCCTAGGTGCATGGGAAACCCCTGTTACTCTAGTAGAGGATTAAGAGGAAGATAACAAATGACTAAATATAAAAAGTGTAGGGGTTATAGAGTTGCATGAAAAAGCACATTGTTTGTGAATGAAGCAAAAAATAAAATCATATAAAATATGTTAAGTTGCCAATCTGGTGTCAAAATAAGGAAAAGTAATCATGGAGTCTTCAGACTCACATAACAATTTTGCAATAAAAAGTAAAGAATCCATAAGCAGAATGCATTCATTCATTCATTCATTCACTCCCGCTTTATCCTCTACTAGTGTCGTTGTGGGGTTCCCCATGCCCATCCAGGGGAGAAAGTCTCGGGCGCTGGGCAGATACACCCAGGACAGGGCGCCAATCCATCGCTGGGCACACACTCACTCACACAGACACACTCTATATGGGGCAATTTTGAGAATTCAGTTGACTTGATCCATGTTTTTGGACTGTGGGAGGAATCTGGAGAACCCGGAGGAAACCCACGCAGACACGGGGAGAACATGGAAACTCCACCCAGATGGGGATTCGAACTGGGAATCCCTAGCTCCGAGAGGCGAAGGTGCTAACCACTCAGCCACCGTGCTGCCCCAAGCAGAATGCAGAGTTGTTTTAATCTTATTAAATCTCATGTAAGATGTACAAGTTCGAAACTCTTTAAAAGAAAATTTAATTAAATTTAAAAAATCTAAGATTATCGTAAATTTGCTGAACTAAGCAAAATAAATCATGCCTCGTATCTATCTTGTGTGATTGTGTGTACCTTCAGGGAGTCCATGAACCCAAAGAACCATCTGCAGCATATTGTCAGCTTGAGAGGTTGCTGGAAATGGTGGTTTCTCCTTATCTGCGTAACTGCAAGCACAAATGTGACCAACTGCTGCCATATCTACTTCAAATCTTGAAATTCATGTTTAATACCAATAAGCATGTGATTCTTTCTCACTTCTCTAGGCTCTGACATCAAAACCAGAAAAACATACAAACTTAATCCAGCCTGAAATCAGGATTACACCATATTTTTCGGAGGTCTCCTATCTTTCTCCTTTAACGGAGCAGGAAATGGAGAGTTACACAGACAGGACCAGCATGCGGTGTTCCTCGATGGGAGATGGACTTGTTGACGTACAGGGTATGCAGCTTCTCTCTGTTACATGTGTGATGCATTCTGGCTTAACAGAGAGTTTTAAAACCATCAGTGGACATAACAGGGACTTCAGTAAAGCCACGCACACATTTGAAAGCCACAGTTGTTAAGACAACAAGATGTCCGATTCTACATCCACACAATGCATTACAAAGTATAATGATAAACAGGAAACATTTATTTTTTTCACATATTACAACACATGATGTCAAAATACAAACACAAAAATAATGTAAAATATATAATCCTTGTCAGTGAGCGAGATGTGTTATTTGTAATTGGAAAATGTTTTGGGTCATCCCTTTAAAAACAACCAGTATGAAACTGCTCCAGAATCAGCAAACTACAGAGCCATGTATCAAAATGTGGGTTTAGTTAATTGGTATAGAAAGTTGAAAAAGTGAAATTTAAAAGGAAGCACTAAGGTCTAATAAACATTGCAAGAAAGCCATGGTTTTTGATGCAGCTAAGAGTCAGTTTATTTCCGTTTTTATATTTTTCACACACAACCTCATGGAAAAATAGTATGAAAGAGACTTTCAGCCTGTGTATGAGTCACATGAAAAAAAAAGGGTTTGAGACGCCTACATATTATGATTACATGAGTTATTATGACAGTAGATTCTAAGTTGGTCCATCATATGGCAAGAGTTGCTACAAGAATTTGTATCGATGTTGGACAAAAGGCAATATTTAGGTCTTTCCAAAAGTGTTTGAGGTTAGGGCCAGATAAGCTGCTGACATTTTCGAAATTAATTATCCAAAATAATAAAGTAAATAAGCCACGAGAAAGCAACTTTTGAAATTTGAAAGCAAGTTCAATGTTTTGTTCGGGGATGATGATTGGAAAGAACGTGAACTGTTGGTGGATGAATTACATTTTGGGTTGTGGCAGCCATTCGAAAAAAGAAAGAAAAAAAAAGATTTGAATAAATAAAAATTCCTACAAGATATTAGTAAACTCTGAAAGCAATTGCAGGATAATCAAAAATGACTGAAGAATTTTTAACTTTAAAAAAGAAAGTTAAAATAAAAATGCTTAACAACTGAAATTCCAACTTGTCTCTATTTTATGGCCGTACCTTAGAACTTATTACTCTGTCAAGCAGTCATGTGATTTAACATTATGTCATTATAAGAAAAGTTGTCCAAATCCCACTGAAAATGTGGATAAGTTAATTTAATACGTAATTCATCAAATCTGGATGGCAGAAATACCTGTAGTATCCATTCAGTTTTGTCTGGTCATTGGATTACACTACAGACCAGACTACAACTATTCAGATCCAGAAAGTTTCACGATGAAGGGTTTAGATCAGGTAGGTCACCAAGTGTTTCCTCATACAAAAAAAACAAAAACATCCCATCAGCAATTAGCATTGCCCACTCAGGACCCACTCAGGCACGGGGAGGATGTACAGACTGCATAAGAAAGGGCCTTTGTTCACTCTCTCTGGGAATACTGGAATTGGGAACTGGTGTGAGGTGGTAGCGCTAGCCTCTGCACCACTGTGCTGTCAAATGGCAGAACAAAAAATTGCAAACTTTCCAAATATATGCCCAGTATGTTTTGAGCTTTAATTTATAATCAAACTTTGCAATTGTTTTGAATCGTGCTTGTGATTTATTTCTGCACAAGATCAGTATAGTATCTACGCTGAAGTGTTTATTTATAGCTTTCCATTTAACTTTAAAGGTGCAGTGTGATAGCTAATATTGAACATGAAAACCTAGTAGACATTTGCAAAACAAGAGTGAAAATAAATCATAAATCAGTACAAACTCCTGGAATGCTGGTGTTCAGTTGGAGAAATTCCAATTTTGTGTGGTTTTACATTTTAAATATTGAATAATTCTGCTGAAAGCCTCAACTTTTGGCTTCGTAACCTTTCACACAATTTCTGAAAAGTCTGTATCACGTAAAAGCGTCTTTGAGAACTTATAATTGGAAAAAAAGAATGAGCTGTGCTCAGAGTGAGGGGTCAGGGCCTCGAGGATGCACTCCCTCTCTCCTCAGGCTAGTGTCGAAGCGTGGCGTGACCTCGCAGCGCACCAAAAGCACATCGTCCCTGATAAAGCCCCGCTGACGTAATGCCTGCAGCTGCATAAATGTGACATAGCCAAAACCTTTAGGGTTTCGTGGAATTGTGGGCCTTTGGAAAGCCTGCAGGTCTGGTTTAGTTTCCATGACTTCCACATGGTGCTGCCCTTCGGTTTGGTCTATCACAGCCAGCCGTATGATGCCCTGCAAGGGCCACGAGAGCTGACTGTCAAACTCACCCTGCATGGTGTGCACAAACAGTGAGACATAGTTAGAGCAGCGTGGAGCATTAGGTGTCTGCAAATGCAGCCGCAAACACAGCTTGTAGCCTGGACGGCCTGTGTAAAAAGCCGGGCTATGCAGCACTACGGCCTGGCCAGCCTCCTGCTGCTGCAGGTGTGTCGAGAAGCCCTCCAGGCGCCACACGTAGATGCCCTGGTACTGCTGGGCCTCGAGCTCACGTGTGTTCTCCTCCAGTAAGGTTACTTTTCGGCGAAGATCCTGGATATTGGTTTGCTGCGTCTGGTTGTGGATGCTTAATTCACGAATCTGGTGATCCTGTAGCACAAGGCGGCCCTCCAGCTCAACAATAGTTTCCCGCATTTGCAGCATCTCCTGCCTGCACTGGCAGGAGTCTCCTGCCCTGGAGGAGGCAGAGGGTTCTGTAGAGGATGTACACGAAGGTGTAACCAATGACGGTGAAAGTGTGCCGTTTACAGCATGCTTGGTGAGAAACTCAGCCATGTAACGCATGTGTACTTGTGTAAATTGCTGCATGTGAAGGGCCAAGTCTTTTCTCGGCATCTGAGACGGAAAAAAAAATTTTTATTTAACACCTAAAAACACTTTTGCATTTAATGTGTTGATAAAAATGTACACAATCTCAGCAGCTTTGTTTTCATTTAGCAATCTGTTTCTTAATCCGATCCTCAATCTCAATTTAAGGTTTGTAAATTTCATTAAAAATCTGCAGTTCATAGAAAAATTCTCAGGCTCAATCTGCATTAGGACCATTGAACAATGAAATATACCAAAAAGTACAGCATAATGTAATATACTGTATATTTACATACATATTACCTTTTCTTGACAACCAAACAAGCTGAACGTGCAGGCAACAGGAGCATTTAGACAGTCTGTTTCACAGTGTGATGATAACTGAAACACATGATAAGTTATTAGAAACAGTTCATTACCATGTGAATCTTATAAAGACTGAAACGCTCCTTACAACTTTTGCTTACCTGACCCCGTATGAACTCTAAATTACAGTAGTCACACACAGTATTCACAAAGGGACACATCTGTGCATGAATCTAAAGAGAAAGACAAACAGGACCTTTCATAAACTTTTTATTTCACAAACAGAGCAAAGAGAGTTTATTACACTGAAATATTCACTTTTAGATTTAACGTGCTAAATGCTTTAAATGCTAAATCATTTTCTTTAAAGCATTTAAATACTGTTTTATGGCACAAAAGTGTGTACAAGGTTTGCGTAGTGTCTGAGTCTTAAGCTTTTCCAATTTTGCAAATTGTTCTAAAGTGTTTTAATTTCACAGATCCATCTATCTGCTCACATGCTGGTTTTTGACAAGTAAAGTAAGTGTAATTGTACAATTACTTTCTTTAAGCAGGTCATTAGATGTAGCAACATTTTTAATGATTCGCAAACTGGGTTGGTACCATTTATTGTTTACAGTTGTTTTTAATTTTTTATACTAAGGAATAACAATTTTCATTGACAGAATACAGTGCAATGTAATGATATAATGACTATACATGTTGCTCTGCATTCATTAAATAAACATAATATATATTTTAATTTACTTTTTATTACAATACAACCAACTATAAAGGGTCTAAATACAACAAATACATTGTCAAATTCGTTTTTAAAAAAAAAAAAACTTGCATAAGTGGGAGCGTCACACACAAAAAAAAAAAAAAAAAAAAAAAGTACATCTACCGTTAAGGGTGGAACCTTATATAGCAAGTAAATAGCCCCAAGAAAGTGACCCAAGTTTTACCTTTAAGCCCAGCATGAAATTAAAACATTAAAATATAGAGGATAGTACTTTAATGGATTTTCATACCTGTTTGTCAGCATAGATAAAGTGTTCTGCACATTCTTGGCACACAATCAGTCGCTGCAGGCACTCCTGGCTTATGTGGACCTCTAAATAACTTTTCCAGACTGATTCCTTGCACTGGTGACAGGCTACTGTGGCAAATTTGCAGCTGTTTAAATGATGCTATATAAGAGAAAAGTTTGCAATAATTAACACATCAGTAAGTTCAGATACATTTGGGATGCTAGTAATTTTTGTTTGTCAATAAAAGTAGACAGCATTAACAAATACAGTTGAGGCAAAGATTTATGATCCCACTCTGTAAAATGCTTTTACTCTACATTGTTCTCAACTGGAATACAATGTTTTGTATTATTTGAATCATATAATTACCATACTATATATGGACATCTGACTGTAATCGATAGTCTAAAAAATCAACAGTCCTTCATATTCAAGTAGTTGAGTATTATTCTTTAATGCTTGTTTTGTGCTTATTGTATTGTGTTGCATTGTACTTAGAATGAGAAATCGTATTTTATTAAAAAAAAAAAAAGATCAGATGGAAGCATTTTCACTAGGTCTCAGAAATCATACAGCATCTTCTAAATCACTTCATTTTACCTCCAAATTTCTAAGTTCCATTATTTCATCACAGCCAGAGTTGCGGCAGCGTACAGTAAGAGACAAAATTTCCCGCTTGGCAAAGTTGTCAGGAAAAAGCTGTTCTTCAGTGAGAATCTCATTGTCAACAGGACACCTTTGTCCAGTGTCCCTACAATATAAAATAGGAAACAAATGAAGTGTTAATCTACTTTAAATAGTAAAGCTTCTAGCTTCAATATGCCACACTAGACTTCAAACAACTCAAAACGTGTGCCTTTTGAACTCTTCATCCAGACTTTAGGTGTTAAAAAAATTCAATACAAAATTAAATCTAATCCAAAAGAGGACTTTGGACAATAGAGCAAATGTCCCATTCTTTTTCTCTTTAGTCCAGGTAAGACTCTCCCATTGTTGTCCCTGGTTTAGGTGAGGCTTATATTTGTAATTCAAAAATTGTAGTCCTCTTCCTGGAAGCACACATGTGTGGGTGGCTCATGATGCTCCAGCCCAAGTCCACATTTTATAAAGCATGCATCTCTCTTTCTCTCTCTCTCTCTCTCTCTCTATATATATAATTATCTTAATGATGTGGTCATCCCATAAAGCTTAAATTTTAACCAGCGCTACACACACTGACACACCACTACCACCACCATGTGTCACTGCAGTGTTGGGAATCAGATAATATTGGTAAGTATTTATATATATATATATATATATATATATATATATATATATATATATATATATATATATATATATATATATATATATAATGCATATTTTTCTCTCAGAGCCTCAAAAGTAAATGTTAGTTTTTTAAATCTTTTTTTCATTCATCCCAACTTCCAGTTCTCCTTGTGACAATTGTTAAGCTTTACTTACTGTTTTATTCTACTGAGTATGTCATACATGCAATTCCATTACCACAAACCAACAGTAAGGCAGCTCACCTGAGTGATTTTCTTATACAGCTGTTGCAGAACCGATGACCACATGGTGTCTGGACAGCTGACCTTAGTCCCATTAAGCAGATGGACACTCATACTTGCTCTCCAGTGGTGGCTCAAAGTCAACATCATAGCCCTGCTGTTCTGCTTGGAGAGATGATGAGACACTAAGAGTGGAGGGGTTCTCTGTAGGACTCAAGTACGTCTGTAAATCCTTGGTGGATGGTGAAGACTTTTCACAAAAATCATCCGAATCAGATTTGTTTAGGTCACTACACGCCATCTATAGACAGAAAGACAAGCATAATGAATAGAGTCCTTCAGAGCAACTCCAGCTTGAGCTAGGTGGACTTACTGGATAATGTAAGTGTGCATTTATTCCCTTTCACATACTACTTCTACATTTTAGCTAAATTTGTATTAATATCAGAATCTGGTGGCTGGCTTAGTGGTTAGCACGTTTGCCTCTCAGCACTAGGGATTCCCGGTTCGAATCCCAATATGGGTGGACTTTCCATGTCCTCCCTGTGTCTGCGTGGGTTTCCTCCGTGTTCACCGCTTTCCTCCCACAGTCCAAAAAACATGGATCAAGGTCAATTGAATTTTCCAAATTACCCTATATAGAGTGTGTGTGTCTGTGTGAGTGAGTGTGTGCCCTGGATGGGCAAGGGGGGGCGACCCTAATAGAGGATAAAGCAGAAAATAATGGATGGATGGAAGGATGGATATACCAGAATACTTTATAAATAATTCATTAATAATTGCAGTAAATATTCATTCATTCATTAATAATCTCCCGCTTTATCCTCTATTAGGATCGCGGGGGGGGGGGGTTCCCCATGCCCATTCAGGGGAGAACGTCTCGGGCGCTGGGCAGATAGACCCAGGACAGGGCGCCAATCTATCGCTGGGCACACACTCACACACACAGACACACTCTATATGGGGCAATTTTGAGAATTCATTTGACTTGATCCATGTTTTTGGACTGTGGGAGGAAACCGGAGAACCCGGGGGAAACCCACGCGGACACGGGGAGAACATGGAAACTCCACCCAGATGGGGATTCGAACCAGGAATCCCTAGCGCTGAGAGGCGAACGTGCCGCCTATTATAATATTCATTCATTCATTATCTCCCGCTTTATCCTATTCTAGGGTCGCGGTGGGAGAACGTCTCGGGCGCCGGGCAGATAGACCCAGGACAGGGCGCCAATCCATCGCTGGGCACACACTCACTCACTCACACACACTCTATATGGGGCAAATTTTTGAGAATTCAATTGACTTGATCCATTCTTTTGGACTGTGGGAGGAAACCGGAGAACCCGGGGGAAACCCACGCGGACACGGGGAGAACATGGAAACTCCACCCAGATGGGGATTCGAACCAGGAATCCCTAGCGCTGAGAGGCGAACGTGCCGCCTATTATAATATTCATTCATTCATTATCTCCCGCTTTATCCTATTCTAGGGTCGCGGTGGGAGAACGTCTCGGGCGCCGGGCAGATAGACCCAGGACAGGGCGCCAATCCATCGCTGGGCACACACTCACTCACTCACACACACTCTATATGGGGCAAATTTTTGAGAATTCAATTGACTTGATCCATTCTTTTGGACTGTGGGAGGAAACCGGAGAACCCGGGGGAAACCCACGCGGACACGGGGAGAACATGGAAACTCCACCCAGATGGGGATTCGAACCGGGAATCCCTAGCGCTGAGAGGCGAACGTGCCGCCTATTATAATATTATAATACATTATTCGAGAATTCACCTCCCTTCCCTCCACCTACACTAGCAGCCCTCCACAATGTATTATTTTATTAATATATCGCGTTGTAAATATTGCATCGATGAATAATTTTGGAATGGACTGAACCGATACCGATTTGTGAAGGAGTCGAATCCTCGCCGCGTTTCGGTAAAGAATCGGTTATCAGTGATTTCTAAACGGTACGGGGCGGGGGCTGTGTTTCATGTTGACTTGGCCGCAGCCCGCACTGCTCCACTGCCCGTCTTTAAACACGCCGTCTGATGTATTTCGACAAACCGAGCTTAATCTCACGCAAACCCAAACGAATTTAATCAAAGCTCGCGCCACTCAGCACTTCATGCAGGCTAAAAAAGTTAACTTGTTAGCACTAATGGTGGCGACGCCAGCAAATGCGCGTGGCCACTGATACACCGAAATTTAAACAAACGAACAGTTTATGTTGCTGTTCGTGTGCTGTACATCTGTTTTCCGTTTTTGGTTTATTATTTTATTTTTTACACGTAAATCAACTTTAATGTTGAAAGCAGTTAACCTACCTTGCTAACAGCGCCTGCTAGAGCCCCACTTCTTCCTGGTGATCAACGTCACTGCAAAAAGCTGAAGGATTGCCAGATTGATGGAAATCCCCCCCTTTCAGGCGATACATTTTAAAGTCATACTCCTCTTGTTAATGTTTTGTGCGGTGTGTTATTGTAACGTATTGTTGTGTTTGTATCTCAAGTACACGATTATTCAACATCAGTTTTGGTCAATTATAAGAACTTAACAAACCTGGAACACATACAATCACTGCTTGAAGAAGTAAAATGATTTACTGCAATAATAAAAATAAACTTTTATATATTACTACATTGAATAAAACATTCATTCATTCATTATCTCACGCTTTATCCTCTAGTAGGGTCGCGGTGGGGTTCCCCATGCCCATCCAGGGGAGAACGTTTAAGGCGCTGGGCAGAAAGACCCAGGACAGGGCGCCAATCCATCGCTGGGCTGAATAAAACATCATTCATTCATTATCTCCCGCTTTATCCTCTATTAGGGTCGCGGTGGGGTTCCCCATGCCCATCCAGGGGAGAACGTCTCGGGCGCTGGGCAGATACATCCAGGACAGGGCGCCAATCCATCGCTGGGCACACACTCACTCACTCAAACACACTCTATATGGGGCAATTTTGAGAATTCAATTGACTTGATCCATGTTTTTGGACTGTGGGAGGAAACCGGAGAACCCGGAGGAAACCCACGCAGACACGGGGAGAACATGGAAACTCCACCCAGATGGGGATTCGAACCGGGAATCCCTAGCGCTGAGAGGCGAACGTGCTAACCACTAAGCCACCGTGCCGCCTGAATAAAACATAATTCATATAATTATTAGCAGTCATTATTAGCAAATTGAGATGTTAAGTTTTATAGTAAAGACACTGGATTGTTTAATCAATATATATATATATATATATATATATATATATATATATATATATATATATATATATATATATATATATATATATATATATATATATATATATATATATATATATATATATATAGTTATGATATGTTAGAATGTTATATTAACATGACATTGATAATGAATCAAGTGTGATGCCTACTGTGCTTACACAGAGAAATTTCTCCTCCATATTCAACCTATCCTTGCAGTGAAACACACATATATACCCACTATGTGATGTGAGTACAGGTGCCCAGTGTGTTGGGCATCCCTGTATACATTGTCCGGGCAGCAATTGGGGTTAGGTGTCCTGCCCAAGGGCACTTCAGCCATAATTCATACTTGGAGGGACCGGGAATTGTATTTGCTGGAGTTATGACTAAATTATGGCTTAGCCCAATGGGATGTGGATGGTTTTATATTTATAATTTCTTAGATGAAATACAGTAATAGTCATATGAGAAGTTAATTTCCTGTCTCTTTTCGACAACCTGAACATGCTGAGAAATTATTGCAGTTATTGGTGTAGCAGGAGAGAAATTGATGAAGCAAAACTAAAATGGTAAATATTTTTGGAAGGCAAATTAAAAAATATTAAAAATGACCAAAATTAATGAAAAGACCTAGAGGTAAAGGTAGTTACACTGTAAAAAAATGAAATATAAACAAGTCAGAAAATATTTTTTAAAAAAGTAACAAATCTTTTTTTGACTTTAATAGATTTATAAGATTTATAAGATTTATATATATTTTTTTCTTACTTTAAGAAATCCTAACGAATAATTTACTTGCTATATTGGTAAATTATTGAATCATGTACGTTTTGTCTTGATTTGTGTTTACTTTTCTTATTTTTTGACTTTTTTGCTGTGCACATTATACAGTATACAGTTTAGTGTTTGGAACCCAGGTAAAAATTCATTCATTCATTCATTATCTCCCGCTTTATCCTCTATTAGGGTCGCGGTGGGGTTCCCCATGCCCATCCAAGGGAGAACGTCTCGGGCGCTGGGCAGATAGGCCCAGGACAGGGCGCCAATCCATCGCTGGGTACACACTCACAAACTCAAACACACTCTATATGGGGCAATTTAGAGAACTCAATTAACTTCATCCATGTTTTTGGACTGTGGGAGGAAACCGGAGAACCCGGAGAAAACCCACACGGACACGGGGAGAACATGGAAACTCCACCCAGATGGGGATTCGAACCGGGAATCCCTAGCGCTGAGAGGCGAACGTGCTAACCACTAAGCCACCGTGCCGCCCAGGTAAAAATTAAAATAAAAAATAAATTATTTAGCACGGCTTAGTGGTTAGCACGTTCACCTCTCAGCACTAGGGATTCCCGGTTCGAATCCCCATCTGGGTGGAGTTTCCATGTTCTCCCCGTGGCTGCGTGGGTTTCCTCCGGGTTCTCCGGTTTCCTCCCACAGTCCAAAAACATGGATCAAGTCATTTGAGTCCTCCAAATTTCCCCATATAGAATGTGTCTGTGTGAGCGTGTGCCCAGCGATAGATTGGTGCCCTGTCCTGGGTGTATCTGCCCAGGCATGGGGAACCCCACCGTGACCCTAATAGAGGATAAAGCGGAAGACAATGAATGAATGAATGAATGAATGAATGAATGAATAAATTATTTAATCTGAAGTTATGATTGTAGGCCGCTGAAGTGTTATCTGATTCTGAGCCTATTAATTAACTACAGAATATGATTTTAAATATGGACATAATGTGGACTACAAAATGAATCATGATTCAGTGGTCTATTGATAGACCAAATTAAAAAGAAACAAAGTTCAATTTTAGTCTAGCTTTTAATTTTTAATTTCTGTTGAGAGCAAAAGATTGGGAGCAGGATTTTCCAAGTGAGACGTTTATAGAAACATCACTTGGCTAGAGCTCATCATTATCAGAAATTTGACACAACCCTAAACACACATTCATTTTAAAAACTGTATGACTAACAGTATATCGGATTATAAAAGCTCCAATATATGTGATGTGCAGATGCCCTAATTCTTTTGTTCATATAGTATACTGTTTCACATTTATACAGCTAAATGTTCCTGGTTCCTGTAATTATATCTAAGGCCCTATAATGTAAGTGCTGGGAGTTTTGCTTGAGGCTTCTTAGTTTTTGCCTGCCACACTTCAGCATCCCAAAGTTAGTAGGCCTCCTCTCTGGCCACACTGTCTAGATAGGTGTGGTCACAGTGGGGCTCTATTCCACTTATGAATAGACCAATTTATAAATAGTATGGTCAACAAATTGCACCAACAAGGGTCCTCATTGAGAGAACTCAACGTGCAGAGCCCACCCTCTAGCTCATACCCAAATGCCTTTAAAATGTACATTTTCATCCCTCCCTTTCCAACATGTAATGTTATATTGTACTCGAACCTGATGGTATTTTATGCAATGTCTAAATGAGAAGTAATTTTGTTGGTAACAATATGATCTTAAGTAAATAAGCTTTCTACTGAAGCTTTAAATGTTAGACTTTATTCAAAAAGTTCTTGGCTCTTTATATGCAGTTGTGCAACCATGCAAAAACTATAGAGTCACTACACAGGTATTGTAAAATAGCAAATGGTTTTTTCAAAAATAAATTTTGAGTTCCTTGATAAACCAAAACATGGTTCAGTGGTCTGGTATTTCTCTCTGTTGTCTAGAAATCTCAGATTTTTAAGTCGTACAACTCACTAGACGACTATCATAGCAACTACCAATTTGGGAAGGTTCGAAAAAGACGATGGAGCTTAAAGTCAGAAGGATTAAAAATGAATGTAATGCGTCACAATGGGTCACAGCAATGACATTTTTAATTTACTTTTAATTTTACTTCCAAACACATATATAGCCAGTTGTTTTAAAATGTACCTTTGTTGTAACATGCTTCCAATTCTAATATATCCCTGTTTTTTTATACAGACAACAATTATAGGTAAACTAGTTGGTTGTGAAACCTATTTTCTTTTTTGTCTGTTCCAAGTAGGGGGTCACCAAATTGTGGAAGATCTGCATATTCAATATGACCTGGGCTTTAGATCAGCACTATTATTGCACTAATACATAAACCCCAGTGGCAACAAATTTTAGTACCTTTAATTTACCTATTGGCGGCACGGTGGCTCAGTGGTTAGCACGTTCGCCTCTCAGCGCTAGGGATTCCCGGTTCGAATCCCAATCTGGGTGGAGTTTCCATGTTCTCCCCGTGTCTGCGTGGGTTTCCTCCGGGTTCTCCGGTTTCCTCCCACAGTCCAAAAACATGGATCAAGTCAATTGAATTCTCAAAATTGCCCCATATAGAGTGTGTCTGTGTGAGTGAGTGTGTGCCCAGCGATGGATTGGCGCCCTGTCCTAGGTCTATCTGCCCCGCGCCCGAGATGTTCTCCCCTGGATGAGCATGGGGAACCCCACCGCGACCCTAATAGAGGATAAAGCGGGAGATAATGAATGAATGAATTTACCTATTTGTAAATAGGGAATTGCCCTATTGGCAGAGCCAGGGAATTGGTTGAGGTAATGGCAACCACCTGGAACATGTTCCTGTTAATTATGTCTTTTCAGAATTAAAAGAGGCGAGACTGCGCCAGTGGGAGAGAGAGTCTTGGTTGAATTTGAAAAGTCACAGTGGTGTCGATTTCTCGATCTGCAGTTCTACATGCTGGCCAAAATTATAAAGGTTATTTTTCTAGATTAATGCATTGTACACAGTTGGTCTGGAAAATTATTTACATGTTTTTTTAAATAAACATAAAGTCAATATGTTATTAAAGGATGCATATTAAGGAGGTTCTATAAATTTTTATTTACGATGGCTTCACCTCTCAGTGCTGGGGATCCAGGTTCAAATCCCAATCTGGGTGGAGTTTTTGTGTACTTGCTGAGTCCACGGGTTTCTACCGGGTTCTTCGGTTTCCTCTCACAAAAACATGGATTCAATCTAAATCGGCTGATCTAAATTTCCCCATATAGTGTGTGTGTGTGTGTCTGTATGTCTGTGAGTGTGTGCCCACCAATGAATTGGCATGCTGTCCTGGATGTACCTGCCAAGAGCACAAAACGTTCTCTAAATCCCCTGTGACCTAGTCCCTAGTGTAGGATCAAGCGGAAGATGATGAGATGAGTTAGAACCTTCCTTTCCATGGTATAGATCATGGGTCTGTCAGTCACAAAGAAAAAAAAGTTTAACAAGTTTATTTTAGCAAAAATGTCTTCTCCATATGATTACTTTTTATGGTTTTCTGATTTTAGTTTTTTTTAAATACTGGATTAACTAATTGATTTTATCTCTGGTAACAAAGTGGAATTTAAAAAAATCCTGTAGAGATAAAAACAGGTAGGGGGTAAAATACAGCAGCAGTGTAGCCAATGAAATGACAGACTAATTACACCCCCACTTCATGCTATTACTGTGTATTGTACCTGGTAAACTAGCCAATTAAAATGAACTGGCTGAAACTGTAGTCATGCATTTAAATTTAAGCTCATTTAGGAGCTCACACCCATTTAAAATGTGACCCATGATGTTTAAACACATGAGCAGGTATGTGAAATATCCTGAACACAGTCTTTAATCAGCTGTTGGAGCAGACAGAAGAATGCCTGTTCTGTACCTCGGTATAAAGGTATAGTGTTTTGCCACTCACTTCTCTAAACATTCACTGCATTAGAAAACATCCACCCTTGAGGAAACCTTGACTGGTCTGACTGAAATTAAGGATTTAGAAACTGAAGAGAAATTCATTTCATGCACTTATAGATTTTCCTATGACGCACCACCGCACACCTTTATCATAAGCATTTTAGTCTAAGATTTTCAGGAATCTGTGTTTACATTGGCTACGAACATGGCGATAAAACAAAGGTCACCTTTAGGAAATTACAATAATAATGGCTGTACAATATTTATAAAACATTCAAATCTGTTGTATAAGAAGAATATTATTATTATGTAACCAATTAGTATATATTAAAAACAAGGTATTCCAATTGGCAACAAGCAAATGTAAAAAAGTAAATTTCTTTTACTGATGATATGTATAGCTTCTATATTTGAAAAGGCAAACAGTATGTTGGTCAAGGACTAAAATTAATGATATATATTTAAAAGATTATTCACAGCCACAATTACATAGCTAAGTATGAGGCACAGTGGGGTAAGTGTGTAAAATGTAAAAAGTCCTATTAAGAAAGGACTGGCATCATTATCCACTATGGGACTTGTTTGGAGCTCCAGGACCTCATCTAGTACAATGCCCTGCTTATTTCCAATAGGAAATAAAATAATTTGTGTACCTCTGCTCCTAAAGTTTCAACAAAATGCATTTTTACTTAAAAATATCTTGTGATTCATGGCAAAGTTGAGTTTTTTTCTTTTTTTAACTAATTTGAAAGATTGGAGGGCGGCACGGTGGCCTCTCAGAACTAGGGATTCCCGGTTCGAATCCCCATCTGGGTGGGGTTTCCATGTTCTCCCCGTGTCCGTGTGGGTTTCCTCCAGGTTCTCCGGTTTCCTCCCACAGTCCAAAAACATGGATCAAGTCAATTGAGCTCTCCAAATTGCCCCATATAGAGTGTGTCTGTGTGAGGGAGTGTGTGCCCAGCAATAGATTGGTGCCCTGTCCTGGGTGTATCTGCCCAGCGCCCGAAACGTTCTCCCCTGGATGGGCATTGGGAACCCCCCCCCCAATACCCTAATATAGGACATAGTGGAAGATAATGGATGGATGAAAGATTGGATTGTGGTTCCATAGTCATAAATATGTGAGATTACCCAAATTGTGTTGTGTTATTAATGTGGATATTGCATTTTTTTATCATAATGAAGTTGAACCAAGAAGTGACTTAGAAAAATGTGTTATCCCACAAACATTTGCAAAGCTTTCTTTAAACTGTCTTCACACAAAATGAAAAATGCTTTACTTTCAGACCTGCCAGAAATCCTGAGGGCAGGCCTGCAGAATGCCACACATAGAACAAAGGTTCTCCTGAAAATCTCCTCACATAGGTGTGTGAAGAAGCTCAGATATTTCCTCTGAGGTTTGGATTTTCTCCTCTACAGTAGAATCAAGAAATGCAAGAAAGGAGGACAGCTGATGCCTTTCAAATGTTTGGCCTTTTTGATGAAAAGAGCTGTTGAGTGCATTGAAATAATCAGTGGTCCCTAAAGGCTTCACTTGAAACCATGTCTGTCATTAGCAATGACTGTGGCAGGGGAATAGTATGTACCAAACGTGTCTGCAGCTGTTAATAGGAACGTATTGTTAAAAAAACTCATATTGTGTGTATTTGTGCAAACATTTAGATATTTTTTAAAGGCTGCCCAGGCTAGGCCTTTGTACAGCAGAAGGGTCTAATTGGAATCACGCATTATTACACATTATTGATGGTTAAGCTTAGGAACGGCTCTGATTTTGGCTGAACATACAGCACAAATTGCTGAATCTGCCCCCACCTTAGAATTTAGAAGTTTAAATATATCATTAGGATGGCGGACAAAGCAGCCATGCAGTGACACAATAGGGGCTCTTTGAAGTTTGTTCCAAGCAGTTCAGTTACAGGTTTAGTCAAGATCCAACCCTGAGTGAGAGACCCTGCTCCCCTCTCAACGTTCTAGCTTTCTAAGCATAAATAAAGGATTGTACTGTACCCACTGCTAAAGCTTTGCAGATGAGGTGATGGAAATGACGCGCAGTTTTCTACGCAAGGGTGTTGAGTTTTGTCTATATGTTTAACATCATGAAATGATACACCCCTAATCATAATAATAATATCCTTATTCAGAACTTATTTTATGTTTTCTGCATTGAAATATTTGTTCTATATGGTATTCAATATTTTAATAAATGCAGAAATATAATTTGAATTTAGTTTAATGTGTTTAATAGAAAATATTTTACATTTATTCACCATAAACTAAACAGACTTAACATGTGATCATACCCAGTGTATTAGTCATAAAATTAAACATTAATTGCTTAAAAAAAAATTAGTCAAAGAAAAACAATGTGTGTATTCCCTAAAATATTTCATTCAAATTTTATTTATTGCAGTTTCCACATTTTTAGCTTAGATCTCAGGTTTAGTCACAAATGGATGTTTTTCCTCTATTTTTTTTTTTTGCCTTAATTCAAAGTTCAGTAATGAGAATTAACCCAAAGTTAATTTTGAGAGATTTGTCAGTGTAATTATCTCTGAAATATCTCTAAAATCATGTCAAACCATCCAATAATGATCTCAATGAACCCAATTTCCCTGTTGTGTGGTGCATTTTAAAATAAAATTCTGTTAGACATATTTAATGAGGCTTTTTGTTACCATGTTTTTATAATGTCAGACTTTGTATAGGATTTGATAAAGATTTTCTAGGTTATGCCAGTAGTATGAGCAGTGGGCCTCTCAAGCTCTTTTATACTGTTGACCAGTTTTTGTATCTTTTTTTGCATTTAAGTCTTGTATCAGTCAGGGTTCAAATGATGGAAAACAATTTCACTTGTGCTTCTTGTGCAACCATAATGTTGGTCTGTAAAACACTAGGAATATTTTTAATATACTTTTGTTAGTTAGATAAAGTTTCAAAAGCAAATTAGCGATTCTTGTATTTATGGCATTTTACAAAATGTCATTTTTTTCAGCACAGTCCGTTTTTTTTTTTAGTAATAGGGCTGTACTGAAAACCTCTGGAAATATTGCACTTTAACAGCTCCACCTCTTAGGTGGTACAAAGACTTGCCTTTTGATTGGATTTACTACAGGGTAATGTTTTTGGATAACCGTTAAGGTGGGCCAGACTGCTGAATGGACGCCTCTGTTTCTTGCCTCTCCGGCACCATTTAGTGGTTGTCCTGCTGCACTAATTAATTCCATTCAGGGCTAGGACAACTGATTCTTTTCTAAAAAAAAAAAAATGGTTCCATTTACATGTGCACTTTTTGGATAAACAACTATGAAGTGCAGCAGAACACAAGAGAGCTGTTATAAAATGACTGCTAGTTCTATTTTAGTAGAAATGGTATGAATGTATACATGTAGCTTCATTAAAAGGTTTAAAGGTATATGTGAAAGGCATTACAAAACCTATCAGAAAAAAAAAATATCATTAAGATTTGTTATTTGTGCTTTATGAAAAGATTTGTTATTTGTGATTTATCAAATGTCCATAAATAAAAAAGCACAATAAATGCACTGTCATGGAAAAAAAAAACTTTTTGTGTCATTTCCTGTAAAAAAATATTCAAAATCAATTTACGCAAGTACACATGTACATTCGGCGTTACATAGCTGGAGACCATTACATCACAAAATTTATCACATAATTAACAGAATAAAGAACTCTTCTTCTTGTACCCGCCCCCCCAGAGTCACAGAGTCCTAACAGCTTAGCAAGTTTTCAGGCAGCTCTCTTTCTCAACACGTTCTCTTCCAAGGAGACACATTGCTCTCCTAAAGCACTGGTTTTTGTTTGCTGATCAAGAAAATAAATATCAATATCTGTCAAAGGGAAATCAAAGGAGCTTTATATTTTCTGGACTGCATCTTCAAAAAAAAAACTGCACCAGCAGGTACAATCTTTCCACTTCTTAATTTTTATTAATTATTGATCTTGATTTGTTGTTTTTGGTTATGATTAACTGATAGAGGTTATTGAAATGCTATTTGCACTTTCTATATATGTGTTGGTTATATTAAAATATTTAGTTTATCAAATTCTGAATTAACTTGTAATTTTCCAAATACTAAAATACAGAAAATAATACCTGCTGTAAGTGGGAACTGTGTGATAAAAGTTAAAGTAATGTTGATCTAAATGATGCAACATGTGAGATCTTAATTTACATTGATGAAGCATATGCTTACTTTTTTGTAAATGTAACTTTTGAAATATATATTTTTAATTTATCAAGTAAATTAAAACAAATATTTGACTGTCTTTTGATCTTCTTACATAAGAAGATGATTTTAGTGTTTATAGAACTTGATTTTACTAATTCAATCAATAACACAATATAGAAATTAGAAAATGAGTGATTTATAATTTTGGAGTTTGACTTTATAGCTGGCTTCAAGCTTTTATTGCAGATTTTTATGCATAACATCTAAAACATTTTATTGATTTCAATTTAGGATTGAAATTGAGGTCAGAACTGAATGTGGATGCCTTAATGCAGATGTGCACACACAAATGCACATCCATTTATAATATTAGCTTTAAGTATGAATTATTTTTCAAATAGAAATAACTTAAAAATAACTTCCTCCTGGTTAAGACTGGTCAAATGTTTTGTAGTATACCTGAATCACATTCTGTTGTCATGGAGATGAAGGTAGCCACTTTGGCTTTTTACTGCAAATGTCAGAACCTACATCTCCCTGCCAAGATATAAATATGAAAATTTCTAGGCTATTGTAAATTTATAATCCATTAAAATATATGCTACTTTTAGACTTTTAGCTATTGGAATCTAACACTGATAATGTTATCTGTCATTTCTGAAATGTCAAGAATCTTTTGCCATTAAAAACAAGTGGTGATTTTAACCAGTAACAGATGTCTTTATATTGTCTGTATTTGACTGAAAGCACTTTGCTTTTCTTCATATCCAATTTCTATTTGCTAAGTCTCTTTGTTAATTCCACTTTTTGGTTGGATTTTTTTTTACTATGAACTGGAGTAGCTGAACGGTAGAAGGGAGTGCGATGGAGAAAAAAATGTGACCCAAAGCAAACAAAATTTTTGCTCACTCTGCTAAAAAATAAGACAAGCTTTTCAGAACTAAAGATATGGGCTGTTAGGAAGAGCTACTGGATGCTCTGAAGTGAGCCAAAAAAATCCACTTTTACAAATCCTGGCCAATGCTGATATATAATCCCTTAAACTAAACCTTAAGCTGAGGTTTTCTTTGTGAAAACACTCATCAGAAGAATTATGCAGGAACAGTGGGCCTTTCTTTACTTGCTCATGGCTGGCTTCAAGTTATTGCCATGCAACCCAATTCTGATTCACTAAGTAGTTAGTCATTTCAGTTGCTTTGTGAATTATATAGCTAACATGCTAAATAATTGCATGGATTCTTTTAATTTGTCATTAAGTATTTTACACAACACTTAGACAACACTACTTTTTTACAACTTTTTTTACAGCTAGTATATTATATGGCTTGTTAACTATGGGAAGCATGACACATTTACATTGGTGTGAACTTAACTGCCACTTTATTAGGTACACCTTTTTGTTTTTACACTCTTTGTCCACTTAATCAGCTCTTTTTTACCATCACTTTGTTGTTTTGCAATTATAGACCACTTTTCATTTTTCCTGTACATCCATTGTTGCTTTTATTTAGTACATATATTTACTTTGTTCTCTAATGGTCAAGAGAGTTAAGTTATAATTATGTTATATTAAGTGCTAGATTCATTACACTGCAGTGACAGTAATGTGGTAGGAGGTGAGTATGTTGCACTGGTACAATTTGATACATCAGTGCTACTGTGTCCACTGAATTTGCACGCTATTAGACACATCTACCTTATTGCTACACATTGTAGATGTAATGTCAGAGACAGTAGGTCGTCGGTTGTTGTTCATTTTGGGTTAGTTAGTATTGTAATAATGCTCAAAGTACATTGCCTATAGGATGCTGGTGGCTTGACAAATTGTATTCATGAATTATTCTCAGTCCAACATCTCAGTCCATGTTACTGTGGTTACAATGTCACAGGTGTGCTTATTTTATTTATTTTAAAAGCAGTTAAATGTTAAAATGAACATAGTGTAGTAGAAGGTAATTAGAAGTAATTCATTTATTAATTTATAAGTAATTCATGCAGTGGACTGGAAATCTGAAATTGTTTAGAGTATTTGTGTAAAGTAGTGTATTTCATTATGTTGAATTACTGAGCAGTACCATTATGTGAACAAGTGTATCGTGCACCTTCTGAATAAAACAATTATCTACGTTTTGCAACAATGCAACTAAAACAATGAAAGTGCAATCTAAGGAATTTTAATCTTGCCATTTTCATCACTTTGAGTATTTAAAAAACTGCTAATCCTCACACTCAGAATGGTGTAGTTGTTGGAATGATGCTAGAAAGAAATAAACATCTAGTGAGTGGCAAATATCTTGTTGGTAAGAGAAAAGTTATAAAACTGACTGTTATTGGAAGAAAGGGAGGTGCTTACCAATATACTGTAGTTATAGCATTACCTATGATGTACACAATTGTAAAGGGTGAGTATTTTACAAATATATATATATATTTTTATGATTATTATAAATGTCATGATATTTTTATCTGCATACTTCCCTGCAGATTTAACTGGCAAAAAGACTACAATAATAACAACCAAGTCCAACTAATGACTTTTGAAACCCTCAGTTGGATAACTCCCACAGTGAACCCAAAGTTCAGCCAGGTCTCAATTAATGTTTATTATGAAATTGCCTCTGGAATAGGAACATCTAATTTATTAGGGATAATTATAACCTTGAATTAGTGTTTAATTAGTTTTATGAAATGGTTGATTTGTGATTTGATTATTACATAGATTGGTGTGATGGTGAAAAGTGATTTGCTTATTCCTTATAAATTTGTTCTTTTAAAAAGAAAATTACAGTTATATAAACCACACATAGATTTTGATACCTGTGATTTTGCTGCTAAATCCAAAAAATGTAAGATCAAGAGTTTTTCATATTTATCTTTGGGGAATCCTTTTTGGTAATTGTAAAATTAGTTTTTCAACTAATATGTTATATTTAAAATGTTGTAATAAATTGGAGTGACCTGCCTTTCAGGTGAACCATGACATCATTGTTGTTACTGTGCTTGTGTCTCCCGGTAACGACGGCTAGTTGGTTTCCTTTGGACTTTTTGTTTAGTGGTGAGTTACAAACTAGATTTCTAAAAAAAAAGCTAACACCATTTTGTTTGCTCATGGTTAAAGTTTTAAGATCATATAGTGATAGTGTTTAATGACACTATGCTGTTATTGCATGTTTGTACTATTATATCATGCAGTATACACTAAGTACTGTATGTGATTATCTATAAAGACATGTACCTACCTACTTACAAAGGTATTGTGAGCATATAAGGAACAGAGCAAGGTGCAAATCTTCTATAGACATCACCTATTTGCATATAGATTATGGTAAACATTATACAACATTTGGGTGATGTTTCAAAGAAGTAAGATGCCTGGTGCCATTTCCAAACACATGAATTTGATTATCTGTCCAAAGATATGTAAATAAGATAAATTCAAAATGTTTATTTGCACCTAGGTGTGCATGTGTGATAAACTGGTAACTCTTCTAGCGTGTTTCCTATTCTGTTTTTCAGTGATCACTGGGATTAGTTTATTATAATTACTAATTTACTAATTAGTTTATATTCAATTGTTTTAATGATTATATGTGCTATTTTTTCCACCTTTCATCTCATGTATCCCAGAACCTGAGAGTACTCTGACTGTCAGTATTCCCAATGAGCAGCCTCTACAACCCTTATTGGGAGATTCCCTAGTTCTGCCATGCTATTTCCAAGACAGCACAGATAATGACCTGGGTGCTCCAACCAGCTCCCCTTTTTCATATCAAATTAAATGGACTCTCATTACAAAAAAGAAGACAATCAGCATTCTAGAGGCCAGTGAAAGTTCAGTCAAAGTGAATTCACAGTACATGGACAGGGTGCACATGGTGGGATACCCTCTGACCCCTACCGATGCCACCATTAAAATCACAGAGCTCCTTTCAAATGAAACGGGAACTTACCGATGTGAGGTCATTCATGGAACTGATAAGAGCTATGACAGCATCGATGTCCAAGTTCAAGGTAAAACCACGCATGCGTGAAAGTAAATTCTGATACTTTTCATTGCAAACAAATTATATATGATATTTGTAATTATTTGCTTTTTTTCAGGCATTGTGTTTCACTACCGTGCCATAACGTCCCGTTACACTCTAACGTTTGAGAAAGCAAAGGCAGCCTGTATTCAGAACAGTGCTGAGATTGCTACACCAGCTCAGCTACAGGCAGCGTATGATGGAGGATTCCATCAGTGTGATGCTGGTTGGCTGTCAGACAAGACTGTTAGGTCAGTTGTAAATATACTGTAACACAATCAAGTGACTAGCAATGTTCATGCCATACTGCACATCCTTTCCTCTGAATTTTCCTTATTCTGTAATATAATATGTATACCAATTTTGTATTTTTTGTGACTATTATTGTTTTTTTATTGTTAATTCAGGTGGGTGGCTTAGTGGTTAGCACGTTCGCCTCTCAGAACTAGGGATTCCCAGTTCGAATCCCCATCTGAGTGGAGTTTCCATGTTCTCCCCGTGGGTTTCCTCCGGGTTCTCCGGTTTCCTCCCACAGTCCAAAAACATGGATCAAGTTCAAAATTGAGTTCCCAAATTGCCCCATATAGAGTGTGTCTGTGTGCGTGTCTGTGTGTGTGAGTGTGTGCCCAGTGATAGATTGGCGCCCTTTCCTGGGTGTATCTGCCCAGCGCCCAAAATGTTCTCCCCTGGATGGGCATGGGGAACCCCCCCCCCCCCCCCCCCCCCCGCAACCCTAATATAGGATAAAGCAGAAGATAATGAATGAATGAATTTTGTATATGTATTTTATGCTCTGTGTTGAGAATTCCTGGAGCTTAATAAAAATATATCTTTTTATAACCTAGGTATCCCATCCATGAGCCTCGAGAACCATGTTATGGTGACAAGTATGAATACCCAGGGGTAAGAACATATGGAGTAAGAGATACTAATGAGACCTATGACGTGTATTGCTTTGCCAAGAAGATGACAGGTACGAGTAATAAAGTAGTAGTTTGTTTAAGTAATGCAATTTGAACATTCATATTATATTCCCATATTTTTACAGGAAGGGTGTTCTACATGAAATCTGCTCATAAATTTACTTTTGCTGAAGCTGAGGTCAGTTGTGCTAAGCGAGGTGCTAAATTAGCTACTACTGGCCAGCTGTACCTCGCCTGGCATGCTGGCATGGACGAATGCAATGCGGGTTGGCTGGCAGATGGAAGTGTACGCTATCCTATCAACATCGCACGGCCTCAGTGTGGAAGAGGTTTATTGGGCGTGCGCACCGTTTATCGTTTCCTGAATCAAACAGGCTACCCTCTTCCGGACTCCCGCTATTTTGCTATCTGTTACCAAGGTGAATAAAGCCATAGGTTCTATTTCAAAATTTGTTTTGATTTTTACCATCCAGCCTTCTATTCTGACAGATATAGTCCTTTTTTTTTAAAGGAGATGAGGATATGGGCATACCTGAGACACACCCATACACCCAGACAACTCCAGACATATTAAAGGTTGGCTTGGTGACTGATAGCCACGTGTTAATCAAACCGACTTCGACAGAGAGTGAGTCACTTGGTGAAGTTGTGACCCACATGCCCAACATCTCCACAGCAGATTCTGTTGAGCAGAATGCCACCCAGCTACCCCTCTTCTCACCTCCCAGTTTCACTGACTTAAAAGAAGTGACTGCTCAGCCTGACCTTGAATACCATGTCCTCAATGAAAATGTAACAGAAGCTGTAATGTCTTCCACAGGTAAATAGAAAAACTGTCAACTACATATTGTGTTGTTAGTGTCAGATTCAGTTGTATTTTTGTCATTATAATAAATATGAATAACCCAAGGCGGCACGGTGGCTTAGTGGTTAGCACGTTCACCTCTCAGCGCTAGGGATTCCCAGTTCGAATCCCCATCTGGGTGGAGTTTCCATGTTCTCCCGTGTCCGCGTGGGTTTCCTCCGGGTTCTCCGGTTTCTTCCCACAGTCCAAAAACATGGATCAAGTCAATTGAATTCTCAAAATTGCCCCATATAGAGTGTGTCTGTGTGAGTGAGTGTGTGCCCAGCGATGGATTGGCGCCCTGTCCTGGGTCTATCTGCCCAGCGCCCGAGATGTTCTCCCCTGGATGGGCATGGGGAACCCCACTGCGACCCTAATAGAGGATAAAGCGGGAGATAATGAATGCATGAATAACCCAAAATATGTGGTTCTACTGTTACAACAATTGTTAGTCACAGTCTGTGAGCTCATGTATACATGAGCAGATATGCTTTTCTCTGAGTGTAAAACTTTGTCCCCAGATTTTTTTTTAGCAGCAGCTTTATAATTTACTGCTTTGGCATTTTAAATAATGTGTAAAAGAAAAGAAATGCTTGATGGTTGGAAAATTAGAGTCATTAAAATAGAAAAAGGAACACAGAAAGTGATTTTTTGTTATTGTTTTTATCACTGTTAATTCAGGTGGGTGGCTTAGTGGTTAGCACGTTCACCTCTCTAGATCTAAATCACCCCCTGTGTAGTGTGTGTGTCTGAGTGAGTGTGCCCTGTGAAAGATTGATGCCCTGTCCTTAATGCAGCCCTTTCAACCCATTTTCTAACTGCTTAAAGTTCCCAAATATTTAAGATCTTCTAGTTTAGTGCAAAAGATAAAATAAGAAAAGAAAAGAAGGTAATATTCTATTAAAAGCTGGTTGATTCATCATGTTTCTTTTTCTCGTTATTGTGCCAAACAGGTGTTGTGTTCCACTACAGAGCAGATTACAATCGCTATGCTTTTACCTTTGTTGAGGCTCAGCTCGCATGCCAGAATATCGGTGCAGTAATTGCTAGTCCCCAGCAGCTGCAGGCTGCCTTTGAATCTGGTTTTCACCAGTGTGATGCAGGCTGGCTGCTGGATCAGTCTGTAAGGTACTATTTTTATATGGTATTATTGAGAGTATTTATTTGTATTAAAGCTTATTGACACATGACCATAAGAAATTGTGATATTTAAGGTACCCTATTGTATCACCACGAGAAGAATGCACTGGTGATTTGGATCAGTTGCCTGGTGTCAGGTCTTATGGTGTCCGACCTGCCGATGAACGTTATGATGTATACTGCTACATGGATAAACCAAAAGGTAAATTTACTGTAAATAAATATGTAATGCCTCATACACTAATCCTAACTCTAATCTTTACCATAAACTATCACATACCACAGAATTTTAAAACAAAATAAACAATCCTATAGCAATAAACCATGATATCTGTTGTTTTGCAGGAAGCGTTTTCACTGTGAGTTCATTTAAGGGCTTTACTTATGATGAAGCCATGGCTCGTTGCCAGGACCGGAACGCATCTTTGGCCTCCACAGCTGATCTGTATGCAGCTTGGAAGCAAGGTTTTGATAAGTGTCGTGCTGGCTGGCTCATTGACCGCAGAGTGCGTTATGCCATTAATTACCCTCGGCCTCAGTGTGGAGGAGGAAGAATCGGAGTTTATACAGTCTTTAAGTTCTCCAACCAAACTGGATATCCTGATGAACACTCCAGGTTTGATGCATACTGCTTGAAAGGTATATTTATCTTCATATCTCCATAAAGCAAAATATCAGAGATTTAAATAAAAAAATATGAATAATGATATTATTATATCATTACTTGCAGCTGAACTCAAAACATTTAATGATACTGTATTAAATGAGACATTTATAAAAGAGGAGTTGGTGAAAGAGAGCTCAGAACCTGTACTCGTTGGACATGGTAAGGGATGTAATTAATATTTTGATTTTTATCATTTATGGTAAAATTTATTTATTTATTTATATCATTTATATAATTTATTTTGGTTTTGATTCATTCTACAGAGAAACCCACTATTTTCCCAACCATCTCTGTGGAGCCCACAGAATATGATTCCACAGCCCTTTCACCCACTGTCAGTAGTTTCCCAGGAGATTTATCAACCATTTCAAGTGAAGT
Organism: Corydoras sp. C115; assembly: GCA_019802505.1. Taxonomy (NCBI): domain Eukaryota; kingdom Metazoa; phylum Chordata; class Actinopteri; order Siluriformes; family Callichthyidae; genus Corydoras; species Corydoras sp. C115. Next base: position 2,346,708 of record JAFMOC010000037.1, on the reverse strand, counting down.
GCAGCCAAGTGCAACACCAAGTTCAGAATCTGGACCAAATGGTGACATTTCAGGGTCTGGAATAAAAGAAGACTTTTCAGGATCTGGTCTGGGTAATGATTCCTCAGGATCTGGAATGAGTGGAGACCTTTCAGAGTCTGGGTCAAGCGGAGACATTTCAGGATCTGAATCAAGAATAGAACTCTCAGGATCTGGGTTAAATGAAAACCTGTCATCATCTGGAATTAGTGGAGACCTCTCAGAATCAGGGTTGAGTGGAACCCTCCCAGAATCAGGGTTGAGTGGAGACCTCTTAGAATCAGGTTTGAGTGGAGACCTCTCAGGATCTGGAATAACTACAGACCTCTCAGGATCTGTGTTGAGTGGGGACTTTTTAGGTTCTGGAATGAGTGGAGACATTTCCAGTTCAGGGATCAGTGGTGATAGTCTTGGTATAGTTGTGACCTTCTCAGGGACTGAGTCAATTTTATCTGGAGATACATCAATATCAGGGGCACACGAGGAAGCTGGAGAAGGCAGTGCAGTGAACTTCTATCTATCCTCTGGATCGGGATCAGGAAGCGGCTCAGGTCTTGTTTCAGGAGAGAGTGGGTCTACACCTGATTTATTTAGTAGCTCGGGAGAAAATATTGAAAGTCACTCTGGCATTTCTTTTGGTCTTAGTTCCAGTGGAGAGTTTTCAGAAATAAGTGGTTTTCTATCAACACTGACATCAGGGGATCACAGCAGTTACTCTGAGATTAGCGGTAGTGGAATTGTTTTGATAAATGATCAATGGGTGAAGATGTCCACTACTGCAACACAAAAATCTCAGGAGATGGGTGGAGGTCATGTGGAATTTAGTGGGTTCGGCCAAAGTGGCTCCTTCTCAGGGATAAGTGGTGAATTTAGCGGATCTGCAGATGGACCTGAAAGTGCACCTGGAAGTGGAGCTGAAAGTGCGTCTGCAAGTGGTTCTGACAGTGCGTCTGGAAGTGGATCTGACAGTGCTTTTGGAACTGGATCTGACGGTGCTTCTGGAAGTGGATCTGACGGTGCTTCTGGAAGTGGATCTGACGGTGCTTCTGGAATTGGATCTGACAGTGCTTCTGCAAGTGGATCTGACAGTGCTTCTGCAAGTGGATCTGAAAGTGCACCTCACAGTGCATCTGGAAGTGGATATGGAAGTGCTTCTGGAAGTGGATCTGACAGTGTTTCTGCAAGTGGATCTGACAGTGGAAGTGGATATGGAAGTGCTTCTGGAAGTGGCTCAGAAAAACTTGAGATCAAATTTTTCCATTCAGAGATCACTGCTGTCACAGAACAGTCAAGGCCAGAGGAAGAGGCTTCTGGGGTTTTGGAGTATGAATCAGGAGAGTGGAGTGGAAATCTCTTCAAAAGCTCTGGCTTTCTATCAGGAGACACATCAGGAGCATCTGCCAGTGAAGATCCAATATTGTACACTGATGAAAGTTTTAATAGCCTTTAAGCCTACTCCAAGTCATGAAGTCAGGAAAGGACCTATAGAGCACAGTGGAAGTGAGAGTAGACTGTCTTCAGGCAGTTGGGAGCACCATTTTATAACTTCAGAAGCTGATCGCCATGAGACAAACAGTAAAGATCTAATAGTGGTTGATGATTCGAGAGTTATATCATCCCATGTTCCATCGGGACTTCGGGGTAACTCAGCAGCATCACTGGCCATTATGTCAGAGGCTGCTCCAACAATATGGACATCTAAAGCTTTTACTCCTGCACCTATGACTGTATCCACAGACCCCACCATTTTGTTAAAGTCCCCACATGTCATACCTGTGCCATTCACAGAAACTGGTGAGTTACAATAAAAGTATTGAGGCAATGCAAATATATGAAGTTTCCACATGAAATTGTTTAAAGATTGAGGTTTTACTTACAAATGTCTTAATGTTTGTGTTTGTATGAATCCTAGTTCCTCTGGATCATTGTAACCCAAACCCCTGCGGTGTTGCTGCGTGTTCTGTACAGGATGGTGTTGCCGTATGTTACTGCCCTCCTGGCCTGACAGAGGAAGAGTGCCATGTTGGTGAGTCATTAAGCTAGATCTAAATTCTTTTAAAAGCCTACCGACAAAGTTAATCTTTTTGCAAGTATAATGTGTGTCTTCCTCATTATTTTCTTGATATGTTTCAAAAATGCCTTTCATGAATGAAACGATCTTTTCTGTATCTGCTATGGTTCTATCTCAGTTTGAGATTTGTTCTGTTCGCTTGTGCCTGAATGTAATACCAACAGGAACATTTATATTACAGGTGGTTGGCATGTGAATGTGGATTCTACCTGATATATTTACAGGATCTTTCAGTTTCATGATCACTTTATTGATTACCCACCACCATGTGTTGTTTTTGTTTAGCACTGCCTTTGCTCAAGTATGGTTAAAACAGCACTCCATTTTCCAGCCTGCTGCACGTCTGCTAACATCTGGTACATCCCTATACTTCTCCTTTTCTGTGATATAAATCTGACCGTTGAACTCCTGCAACATTCTGTGATTCCAATTTTAAGATTTTAGGTTTGAGACAGTGTTCCAAAACCAAAGCTTTAAATCAATTTCACACCATTTCTTCTAAGTCTTTAAGAAACTTTTGGTTTATTAAACTGGGCCAGATGTTGCATAGTTCACAATTTCAGATTTATTTAGCTGTGGAGTTCTACTTTAGCATGACCCAACTCAAAGCTTTCTTGTAGTCTTCAGGCTTAACCACAGAACCTTTATTTGCAGAGGTTGATGTGTGCCATTCAAACCCTTGTGCCAATGGAGCCACATGTGTGGAGGTACAGGACGCTTTCAAATGCTTATGCCTGCCCAGCTATGGAGGAGATCGCTGTGAGATCGGTACGAGGTTGCTTCTGCTAATTCCACTAACAAACTCTAAAAACAACTAAGCAGATTCCATGAAATGCAGGTGTGGTGCTTTAGACACACTGGCTGGGTTTTTGCTGGCATCAGTATACTGGTATATACTATGTGAGACTAGCCATTCATGCTCTTTTCATGAGATGGTAAATGGCAGAAAAAAGTAATGGAAAAGGTGCTATAAGGTGAGAAAATGTACCATTTTTGGGCGGTCAGAGAAGAAAATAAAATATAAACATGTTTTTTTCAAGCAGGTAGGAAATCTGTACACTGCGGTTGTGGTTCTCTTAATTTTCTTTGCTATGCTTACACTTGACATCACGTAGAAGTGAATGGTAAGTGTTGTGACGAAAAGTGGAACCAGTGGAAACCAAATCAATCTTATGTGCAATCTTATGACGATATGCAGTCAAAGGCTTAGGATCCAAAAGGAAACACTTAAAATGTTATTTATAAAATGTTGCTCTGTATTTAGTTACAATTAGTATGTGTAATTTGATTCTAGGGCGGCACGGTGGCTTAGTGGTTTGCACGTTCGCCTCTCAGCGCTAGGGATTCCCGGTTCGAATCCCCATCTGGGTGGAGTTTCCATGTTCTCCCCGTGTCCGCGTGGGTTTCCTCCGGGTTCTCCGGTTTCCTCCCACAGTCCAAAAACATGGATCAAGTTAATTGAGTTCTCTAAATTGCCCCATATAGAGTGTGTGTGTGTGAGTGAGTGAGTGTGTACCCAGCGATGGATTGGCGCCCTGTCCTGGGTGTATCTGCCCAGCGCCCGAGATGTTCTCCCCTGGATGGGCATGGGGAACCCCACCGCGACCCTAATAGAGGATAAAGCGGGAGATAATGAATGAATGAATGAATTTGATTCTATTGGTTCCAATTACATGCATTTCCTATAGCTGGAACTGTTTTATTTTTTTGTTGCACCAAAGTCAATAAGATGAATTTAAGATTCACTAGAGACAAACACAAACACTATGGTGGAAAAAGTGATTAAAAAAGGTTATTCATAATCTGATTTATATGCCACTATGGAAGAAATGCATTAATGAAAATATTGGCATAGTAATTTGGCATAGTAAGGTACTCATCTGACATTATTAAAAAGAAATCCAAGATTATAACACTTAAGAGTCCATTAATCAGATTAATCAGTGCCACTCTCAATACATCTGTCTTACTCAGCTCATCCAAAAGCGTTTTCTAAGCTAAGTATTCATGTAAGTATCTATGGCCTATTTCTTTTTGTTCTTATATGAAATGCATTGGGTATATATATATATATATATATATATATATATATCCCAAACATTTGCAGATTTCATAATTGAAGCTCTCAAAGTATGATTTAAACTTTTTGTATGTTACTCCAGATGTTGAAACCTGTAAAGTGGGCTGGACTAAGTTTCAAGGTAACTGTTACTTGCATTTGCGGGAAAGAAAAATGTGGGAGGAATCTGAGCAACATTGCAGAAGTCTTGGATCTCACCTTGTCAGCATCACCAACCAAGAAGAGCAAGCATTTTTGATCTGTGAGTTAAGACCAATTTTAGTGCGGTGTTTTTATGCTTTGTTACATTACATTTACATTTACATTACATTTGGTCATTTAGCAGATGCTTTTATCCGAAGCGACTTAATATACTTAATATAATAACACATACAGCTCACCTGGAGTAATGAGGGTTTACAGTCTTGCTCCCAAAGGAGCTCCCTAAAGGACCCACATTGGTAAAATCAGTGGACCTGAGATTTGAACCCACAAACTTCTGATTGATAACCCAACACCCAAACTATTTAACTACCGCCCCATGTTGTTACTGTATATAACCACATTGTGTGTGTGTGTGTTTTTTTTTTTTTACAGCAAATTCACAGGAATTCCAATGGATCGGATTAAATGATAAAACTTTACAGAATGACTTCCAGTGGTCAGATGGAACCCCTATGGTGAGTACATTTAATGCCTCATCTTGTTATTCTTTGTTCATGGCGGCGCGCAGGAGTGCAGCGGCTTCTTGCGCTCCCGTCGATTACCCTAAATTTAATAATTATCATATCAGTTCAAACCCCAAATCAACACGCTCATTTTCTTCTTTAAAATTTAAATTTAAATGATAACTTTAAAATAACATGGTAATCGGGGTCCGTGACCCATAATTTTATTCTTATATAATGTACCACATGTGATATTAATGATAATAACATTTTCTTGAATCTTGAATCTTGAAATCAGTATTTTATTAATATGATAATTATTTTTATATAATTATTATTATATATTATAATGTCATGTTTCCATATAATACTTGGACTGTTATCAAACCCTAGCAATATGAGAACTGGAAACCGAATCAACCAGATAATTATTTCCAATCTGATGAGGACTGTGTTGTAATGATCTTGCGTTCAAATGGTCAGTGGAATGATGTGCCATGTAACTACCGTCTACCCTTCACATGCAAAACTGGCCCAGGTAAGGCACTGTTGAACCCGTTAAATTTGCCATGCATTGAATGTATTTTGAAAATATTGCATCTGCATTTCACTAATCTGGATATACTGTAACTTGCTTATTAGTCACATGTGGGCAGCCGCCAGAGGTAAAAAATGCCAAGATGTTTGGAAATAAAAAAGAGCGCTACCAGGTCAACTCTATAATTAGATATCAGTGCAACAGTGGATTCAGACAGCGCCATCCACCTGTAGTCCGATGCATGGGAGATGGAAACTGGGAAAAGCCACTGGTGGAATGCAAAGCCCGTAAGTGATTGCACCTCCATTTTGAAAGCAGCATTTCTGTATTTATGGGATTTAAATAAGTTGCCGGCGGCACGGTGGTTTAGTGGTTAGCACGTTCGCCTCTCAGCACTAGGGATTCCCGGTTCGAATCCCCATCTGGGTGGAGTTTCCATGTTCTCCCCGTGTCTGCGTGGGTTTCCTCCGGGTTCTCCGGTTTCCTCCCACAGTCCAAAAACATGGATCAAGTCAATTGAGTTCTCCAAATCGTCCCAATATAGAGTGTGTATGCGTGCGTGTCTGTGTGAGTGAGTGTGTGCCCAGCGATAGATTGGCGCCCTGACCTGGGTGTATCTGCCCAGCGCCCGAAACGTTCTCCCCTGGATGGGCATGGGGAACCCCACCGTGACCCTAATATATGATAAAGCGGAAGATAATGAATGAATGAATAAATAAGTTGCTCATTAAAAAAATATGACCCCACAATAGATTTACACTGAGAGAAAAAATATTTGTAAACCGTGCATGCAATAATACTGCCACTTTTCATCATGTATAGTACTGTAAGAGTGCATTTCAGTATGTAAGACTTCCTATCAAGATTAACTAATACCTATAACCTTAAGCTTCATTAAAAAACGTCACCTTTTAACTTAAAACTTAGAGACCATATTGTGTTAACATGCTTACATGTATTTATTTAACAAGTTCCTTTTTTATCCCTTTATCAGATAACAGAAGATTACTCAAAAGATCCACAAAACATCGATCTGCCAGGAGGACATAATTGGGAAAATATGAGTCAAAAAACGATTGTTAAGAGAATAATTTAAACATCTAAATCACATCTTGTTGCCGGCCTTAAATCAAGCATAGATTATGTATTAAAAGAGTTATTTGTAGGATCAGATTCCCCTCTGTATTCCCCTTTGTATATAGTGTCACTCTCTACTTTATTTATGATCAAGTTTTTTCCCCAAGATAGTACAACTGAAATACTTTACTCCGCACCTTAACACTATAGACTAATCTACACAGGTGTGTCCCCAAGTCTCCTGCCTATTTAAATAGCCTTAATATAGCAAGAGGATTTGATAAAACCTTTCAGCGGAGGATCTTTTTTCCAGAAAGTCTGGAATTTATGAAGAAATGTAACACTTAAAAAGAACTTTTTCTTCCAAGAGTGACACTGGAAATGGTTCTCATTTATTTTGCCCCTTTATGGTCAGTTTGCAATTCCTACAGCAGGAAAATCATAGCACTTACTGCATATACATCATACGTGAAAGATACAGTTATGTAAAGTATTACTTTCAGATGGAGTCTATGAGAAATGGAAGTTAAATCTAGAAACATTAATAGCCATATGTGAGAAGAAGTTTACACAGGACTTATTTATTTTTATCTGACCACATGAAAAGTTAAAAAAAGGGATTTACTGATTTCATTAAGTGGCAATTTCATATCATTTCTATATGTTTGAAAGGTAAACATATGCCACAGAAACATACATTGATATAACATAGAAAGTCAGATACTTTAAAAACACAAATCGAGTTTATTAATATAAATTATTTGTACTGTTTATTTCCATGTTTTATAGTTGTACTCCTAACTGTGCAGGGCACAGTGCTTCAGTACCAGCATGACACATGGCTGAACGTTTTTACTGTTATTCTCAGTTGTCAGAGGTCCACAGAGATGTTCTCTTTTCACTTTGATTATCTTGCCTTAACAATTAATGTCTTGCTTGTGTCAAACTGCTTTCGGGACTTTTTGGTCATTACCACCATCCCTACGAGGCTGTGCCTCTCCATCTTCACACCAGGGGAACTTTTTCAGACTGTATTTCTTTTTCCAGCAGAGTTCAACTGATAAATGTAATGCATAAAGTAGAGGAGATGCTCTTAAATGAGAAACGAGGAAACTGATTTAAACATGTTGCTAATGAGCCATTTACAATACAACATTTATATGTAATTGAGTTCACATCTTTCTATTGGAAAACAAGAAAAGACACAGAGGAGTTGAAGTTGACGTTAAGCTTTTTAAGAATTTCTACATACATGGTGGAGCAATTTACAAGTGAAAATTTTATGTATTTGAATACATTTTTTGGTTTTTGCTTTAAAAAGGTGCATAACAAATGGGGAAAAACATGAGGAATTGTCAAATAAACTATTCCATGGATCACTTTTAAAACAATGTTTTTCTTTGGGGAAAACAAATCAAAATGCTAACTGCAGTTGAATGCAACATATGTCTTATTTTAGGGAAGCCTATACACAATTTGCAGGTAATAGAAAATCTTTTCACCTTGTCCAGTTTAGTCAATGCTTCTGGGGTGGGTGTAAAGCAAACATGTTCTTTGACTTACAAGGTCTGTAAAATTGCAGGAGTTTCTGTGTGCTTTGTGGGGTGGAGTGTAGCCTGGTCATTGAATGGGCTCTTTTAGGCCTCCTCTGAAGCCCTTTCTCCTCTCTTACCTAGAGCTCCTCTATGCTCACAGGGTTGTCTTACGCAAGCACCCTAGAGTCCTCTAGTGGTGAAATGAGCTTTGTTTTTAAACTGGGAATAAATCTTAGCTGCTTAATGGAATAAAAACTTAGGTGTCTTGTGACCTGTAAAGCTACATATGTAAAAATCCTGGATCATTATTGGTTGAAGAATGCTAAGAGAGTGTCATCAGTCTTAAAACAATTACCGTAGTTTGTAGATTTACGAGTGCTTAAAACCAGGTTAATTAAAACACGACATACACAATGAAGACTATCTTTCTTTTGTATTAAAAATAATCTTTTAATTATGTGCAATTATTAAAGCCATCACCTTTTTGTGTATGTGTACATATAACAGGAGGTATTTAAACAAATTTGTACAACTGTCTTTTTAAAATACGTTTGTATAACAAAATTCTTACAATTTTTCAAATCTTGGATCTTATAAAAGGTTACACTTTTAAACAGTTATATAAACAAAAAAAAAAATAACTGGCAACTGTTAACTATTGATAGTTGTAATGACCAATAACAAAATTCAGCTTACCCTTATGGAGACAAATAATCTCCGCTATATCACCAAGGTGCATAACTGTTTTAGTGTGTCTGCCCTGTCCAGTGTGTTTCCTCACCTTTCCCTCTATGTGAAATTGGGACATTGGGATAAGCAAAAGACATCCCTTCTGACCCTGATTAGGATAATGTAAGATAATAAATAAATGAATAACTATATTTTAACAGGACTACAATTGACTAACATATTTATAGACAATTAATGATAATAAAACAATTGTACATAAAAATATCCAGTACATAATATCACAAAATATAATTGCCGGACATTTAATTTCAAAATCAGTGGATGTTATATAAGGTGTGCTCTTTTAGAACTATTTCAGGCTTCATGCCTCAGCAAAAAAGTTTTTGCAATGTAAAGTTTAGTGGGAACTTGAGCCCTGATGGTGAACATGAAGGTTTGGCTTGCAATCAACGCTTCAATTCATCTACAGCTCATTCGTTGGGGTTGAGGTTGGGGCTCCCTGCCAGCCACTGAATTTAACTTAAAGCATTTCTTTATGGAACTCACTATAAGCACTGTAGCACAGTTATGCATGGTCATTTCAGAACCAAATAGAGCCTGTCTCAAACTTCTTACTGACAGTAAGATAAAATTTCTTTCTGAACCGTAGCATTGATGATGCTGTTTACTGAAACCTTATTTATTGGTAATGGATGGGTATCTATTGATTTTAGTCATAATCATTCAAATAAACCTTGTGTGTATCTTGACAAGAGATGTTACCTGATAAGCTGGTATGTGAGTGTATGTAGCAGTTTAATTTGATTTTTGTTCACAGGGTTCCAACAACCTACAAATTAAATGCTGTTCTGCTACAGTCAGTTAAGCAAATAACAAAATAAATTTATGTCTGGGGCTCAGAATTCTATATGGTACCAATAATTAAGATTGGAAATATTCCAGAAAATACTTGCTGTTAGCACGTTTGCCTCCAATTGGGCTGTCTCTGGGTTCCTAATTTTTTTCCCACAGTTCAAAAACATGAATACAAGATAAATTGACTACTATATATATATATATATATATATATATATATATATATATATATATATATATATATATATATATATATATATATATATATATATATAGTGTGTTTGTGTGTGTGTCTGTGTGAGTCTGTGTGAGTGAGTGTGTGCCCAGAGATCGTTTGGCACCCTGTCCTGGTTGTATCTGCCCAGCACCCAAAACGTTCTCCCCTGTATGGGTATCAGTTGGGTACATCCCCTCCCCATGACCATAATCCGTAGTATAGGATTAAGCAGAAGATAATGCGATAAGACTTAAAAAATGCAATCAAATGCTGAAATGTCTTAAACTGTGAGTGAAAATTCAAAAGAAAGAGAAGGGTTATTAGCGTTTTAATGACATGTCTATTTGTTAAATATGAACAAGTTTAGACAATGATGCCTACAAAAGTTGAGGAAGAGGTAAATTTAGCACTGGATAATTTTACATTGTTTAAATTACACTGTTAAATCTTTGGGGGTTAAATGTACTAATTGTTGGACATTTGTAAGTGAAATCTTGCTGTATACAAAAGACTTGAATAGCTGTTTGAATAGCATTGTTATCTGATTCTACTCTTCCAGACCCACTATACATTTTCAGACGTGGGTTGCAGGCAGGCCAATCAAACACACACAATCTAAGTTGGATAAGCTACACTGATAAAGCTCCTGCAAAATAAGGCCTGGCATTGTTCTGCTAAAAAAAGACATGGCGATAGTGGACCTTGAGTGTAGGCCTCTTAAAAACACCAATATAAACCCTGCATCAATAGTAGTTCCATGTAATATGGGCACTGATGAAGTTATGCATACTTAGTTTATAGCCTGCAAAAAAACCAATATACAATATGCTAAAAAATGAAAAAATAATTATGGTATAAAAGAAGTATAAAAATCATTAGATTTTCTAATGGATCTAAAAAATATTTGATCATATCGCAGTTACAACAATATTAGTTTAATACAGTATAATTTAGTTTTATTGTTGTTTGTTTCCTGTTGTATTAATATTAGCTTTTATAATTTAATATATTTTTTTATAATTTATTGCAAATTATCTAACCCTGGTAGAACCCAACCTATGCTTCCAATGTTTATAGGGTATTGTGTTCGAATTCTTCATTTCCATGGCTCTTTATATGCATGCTCTTTTAGGAGTCCAAACATAAATGTCTTTGGATTAAAGGCCTGTTCTGTTCCATTTGAAGGTTTCAGTCTTATTTTACCTAGACTTATAGCAGTACACCCCATGTTTGTGCTGTGGAGAGGGGAACCCAAAACTACGGACCCCAGGCTCCTGAGGGCCACAGTTAGGTCGAGGGTCAGTAATTGGGTAGCGCAGACTCCCATCAGCCAGCCAACCTGCGTCACAGCGATCCAGCCCTTGAAATTTCCATGCAGCAAACATCTGACCAACCTTAGCAATTTGAGAACCATCATCTATACAAGCCTGGACTGCCTGGCTGAAGTTAAGTTTCTGAGAATGCTGCTGGAAGTACACTTTCCCTGTAACCAGAGAAACAGAGATCATGCACAAGTGGATTTGTTATCAGTACAACAATCACTTGTATTCTTGTGCTGGTTTAAATACTTTATTGATGAGCTTACAAATCATTTTAGTTCCACTTACCACTGAGAGCTGAGGTGAAACAAAAGACGTCATAGCGGTTTTTGTGTTTGTGTCTGACTCCATAACTTCGTACCCCTGGTGACATATCATTGCCTCCACAGGGCTTCCGGGGTTGAATGATGGGGTACTGCACTGTCCCATCTGCCAGCCATCCAGCATTACACCAGTCCATGCCTTTTTGCCAGGCAGTGTAGAGTTGCTTAAATGTTGCCACTGCAGCATCCTGATCTTCACAAGCTTTCTGTGCTTCTCTAAAGGACAGGCGATAGCGGCCATGCTGAGGCTGATAGGGAAACAGCACACCTGAAAACACAGACTGGGTAACTACACCATTGTAGCAACAAGGTTGCCAAAACCTCAACACTCAGTAGAATTAATATTAGGTCATATATCAAAGTGTATTGTCGCACCTGTAAGTCCCAGATTCAGTGTTGTGCTCTCATCCTCCAGCCCATCTATGACCTCACAACGATACTGGCCACTGTCATTTACACTTACATTAGTGATAATCAGTGAAATGTCTCCTGGGTATTCCTGCTGAAGGTACACTCTGTCTTTAAAATCTCTAAAGCTGCGCCGGCGGTGACCGGTAGAGATTAGGACATCCGACTCATGGACCCCATTGACAGGCATCCAAGACCACTTCACCCTCACTCTACGAGGGCTAGCTATTGAAGGCTCATACCAGAAATAGCAAGGTAGGGTGATATTGCTCCCCCTTACAGCAAACACCGGATCAGACTGACTCTTAACTCGTAGCTTTACTCCACTAAAATAGACTTCCAGAGACAAAAGATACGTTATAAAATGGGCATCATAAAGTATTATCATATCATTCAGAAATTCAATTTATAATCATACTTTCTCCATTGCCGTTGCCTTTTAAGATTTCATGGTAGATGAAGTTATCTGAAACCAGGCTATGTGCTCGGCATGAGTGGAGCACTTGCAGTATGAAGACCAGTAGAGTGTGCAATCTTTCCATTGTGTATTAGGTTGCTCACAAATAAACCCTGTGGACAATAGTGAAAAATCAAGAGAATTGTAAACAACAAAACAAAACTATCAATCAAAATTCAATGTGACATGCAATCAATCAAAATGAAATAATCACATGAAAAGTAAAATAACAAAATACGAAGAAGCAGTAAAATTCAAATAAAAAAAAGAACCAAAAATAACTAAGTAGTTAAATGTAGAGATAGAAAAATACAAAAAAATAGTGTGAAGAATTAAAAAAAGAAAAAAAAAAAACACATTTTAACAGTTAAAGAAATAAAATTGAAATATAAAAGTCAGTAAATCTTTGGAGGAAAATAATAACAATAGGTAAAGATGTATTAAATAATAAAGTAATTTAAAATTAAGAGTTAATATCTTAACTTTCTTAACTTATTTAGATAATATAAGTAATAATAAATTAATTTATCAACGAATTTCACCTGTGCAATGACATGCTTTTATATTTAGTTAAAATATACTGTAAATATATATATATATATATATATATATATATATATATATATATATATATATATATATATATATATATATATATATATATATATATAGCCTCAGTATTTGAGGTTAATTCAATATAAGCTCTTATTAATCTTTCTTATTAATCATGAAAACATTAAGCATTAAGTAATTCTAATGAAATTCTGAGATTTACTCACTGTACAAACCAACGTGTTATCCTGAAGTCCTCATGCAAAAGTGCTCAGGATCATCAAAGCTAAGAAGAAACTGAGGGTCAGGACAGACGTAAAAGAGAAAGGGAGGATCATAGAATTCAACATATTTAAATTTTGTTGATCTCTAGCCAAAAATAAACCTGTGAACAAAAGGAACTGAATTGCAAATTTAACTACATTATTTAATTATAATTAAACAAATGTGATGTTTAAGTTTTTTAATTTAATTAAAAAATTTACCAATATGGTAAAGTATTATATGTTTTTATCTTAGACTGTATAACAGAACACTTCTATATTACAATAGTTGTCTCTGTTAATGTCAATGTCTCTAATTCTGTATTTATTCTTTTTTTCCCTTTAGAAATATACTGATACGCAGTAATAACAAAGTTGGAGGGACATCAGAGGAACCTGAAAGGTACTGGACCTTTTTATTGTTAACATGTTGTCCCATTGGATCTTTTTACTTCTGACAATATTTTGCTTTATATACTGTATGCCTGAGCTCATTGTTATGATCCATTTATCTCAACTGTTTAAACCATAACAAATGAGTTCACCAGGAAACAGATGTCATACAGTACTTAGAGAAAAAAGACATCTTGCTTGACAGTGTTTTGATGTTTTTTCTTGTGGACTGGTCTAATAACAGAGTAAAGCTCTGCCTGAGAGGTAATGATAGTTTTGCAGAATGAGCCTATAGTAAAGCACTCTATGATGTCACAAAACCCTGAATAAAACATAGATAAAATAACACCATGATTGGTTACAACAATTCAAAACTTAAATCTTACCTACTTCTTTAATCAATGCAGAACTCAATAATCCAAGTTTCAGAGGAATCAATAATGTGTCCCAACCAGCACCAACCAGCTCAAACTGCAAAGCACCTGAGTAGATACCAATCTGAGCCTTCAGAGGAAAAAGGGGTAGGGTCTTTAGGTGATTCGTCAGCTGTCTGTTTCACAGTGCTTCTTGATTCCCTTGTCTCCCCTCACATACTGGGGGCCATTATGCGGGCTTGAAGGGTGGTGTGTGTAAACTGATGAGATCAGATGAAAGGCTTTGCTCCAGGCTAGGAATGCTGATCGAGTGCAGGGAGCCGAGGAGGAGCCTGTAATTTGTGCAATAAACCATAGGAAGAATGGGCTGTGAATGTGACTATAAACCACTACAGGCTGTATTATGACACTTTTTGCGAGACATTGTGAACAAAGCCATAGGATTTTGAAAATTCTATTTTTGTCTACAACATAAAATAGTTTTTGATACTCATTTTTTTTCCTGAAATATTTATAGCAAAATAATCTTTGAAAAAGTTAATAAAATTTGAAATGTTTCACTGTCTTCAAACCTGCTTTCATCCACTTAACATAGATAAATTGAATGAGGGACCCGGCAATTGCTTTAAATTGCTTTGAAAAATATTGTGAGATCCTTTACAGATTGTTAACAGCTACCAAATCTAGCACACACACACACAAACACAATTATATATGTATATTTCTTATACTGTACTGATTGATTTTATATTTCATAAATATATCATTATTGTGTTTTAAATGTGTGTTGTACAAATCTTCCAGGTTAGAAACAAAACAAAACAATATTATTACTTATTACTATTATTGTTATTTTTATATTGGTGTTACATCTATTTGTTGTTATAAAATGTATTTACAAAAAAATGTATTTACAAAAATTTACATTTGTTACATTTTAGCAACTAGCAACTATAAAGTAATGATTCTCTTTATTTTAAAGCAATATGTATAAATTGTTTAATGGAATAACAGTCTTGTATACATCAAGCATTGGTGTCTGAATTAAAGAACACATGATTAAAACATATTATGAATCTATTTATTAGTTGTGCCTTTTAAGGGAAAGTACAGTATATCATACAAAAGTAATAATATGTGTAATAAAAACACTTTGCTATCTAAATCATTTTGTACCTGTCAATAAATACAAAAGAAATACAATTGAATTACAAATGAAAATAAGGAAACATGTTAGTTTACAGACACCTAGCCACATCAACATGTGAAGGCATGCAATCTAGCAACTGGTTAAGTTGATCATTTTCTTTCTGACACTATTGCACAATCCCTGACCACATTAGGTCATTTTAAAAACAGTTACGAATATGGGAATCACACAAAATATAAGCCACAACACAGCATGGTTAGCAAGAAGAAAATATGGAAGACACTGTAAAATTTTAAATAAAGGATAAAAAAAAAGTATTGATCAAAAGATTCATCAGTAACTGTACCCATGCTGAAGGTGTGATATTCAGGTAGATGTGAGTATTTCGGTGAATGTCCGACTCAGTAACTTTAAGTAGACATCTAGTAAATCATTACTTTTCTTTAATTTATCCTAAACACAAAGGAAAATGAGAGCGATCAAGCATAATCCTCACACTGTCTAAGCATCACATCCTAGCAGTTCCATTCTCAGAGTAATGCGCTCGTGCCATTCCCAGGGAAGGAAACGTACAAACTGAGCTAAGAAGGGGGGCTCGAACAAGTTTTTCTTGTGTGTATTGTTGTCAATGTTGCCTTGGAAGATCTGAAAAAGAATAAAAACACTCTTTTAGTTGAGTCTATGTTCCATGTCGGAAACCCAGATTTTTTTAGGTTCTGCAATAATAGCTTTGAAGATAAACACAGGCACTAAAAAACAGCAGTTTCAACATACATTTAACAGACTTTCCAGCTTCCGTATTAAAATGGAAATGTTTATAGGCATTTACTAAGAACCTTAAACTTATAAAAGCCCACAAACATACATCCTTATAAACCTCTCACTTAAGGAGAGAAGTGTGTCTGTCTGTGTAAAATAGACATGGGTGCAACTGATAATTCTCACAGACTCTTATAAACATAGTTTGTCATAGATTTGTAACTTAACCAACTCCCAGGTCCAGATTGCAAACTAAAATACAGCACTGATGTTTTAATTGCAAAACATAAAATAAATGTACATACATTTTAAAGAACAACATATATTCATTGCTATATCTAAGCACTTCACTAAACAGCATTTTTAACAAATACATTAAGCACTCACCTTATCAGTTCGGGTAATAATATTTTTCAAGATGCTCCATGACTGGCCATCATTACTGTATGCAATCTTAAAGGCAGACACAAACTGCACAATGCCAAAGTCTTTTGCTCCTTGAGTGATGATGCCTGTGATCTGTTTAGGCTTCTCTAAATCCACCTAATGACAGAAATTCAAAAGATTCCGAGGGCTATAGGAGTATAGCATTGAAACATATTTGTCTGGCAACATTTCTAATTACAATTACAATTACATTTTACATTTTACAAATTAAATAAATTATAATGGATTCATGTAAAAGGTTTAGCAACCCTGGAAAAATCTCATTACTACATTCTAACTCTACTTTCATCTACTTTCTAACTAAAAACTATCTATTGCCGTAAATAAACGTATTAACATTTTTAAACGCACACTTACTATTGATTTACTAAACTTAAGATCTAACAAAAAAAAAAACTTTTTACAAATTACAAAAATAATGGGACATTATTTTTTTCCATGTGCCAATTGAACAAGACTGTATTTAAAGATCTGCGGAATTTTAAAGACGTTTCCTAAAAAAATTGTCTCTGCAGTAATACCCAAACGTTTGACTGTAACAAAGACTTTTCTTGTCACTTTCAACTCGGTTTGTTCTTTGAAAACCTTTAAAGCTAATTTGAGACGTTGCACTTTTGTACAAAACAGTATATAAATAAAATGAAATTTGTACATATACAAATGCCTTTTTGAAACTTGCAATATTAATAGCCGCAAAACTTATAGTCCTCTTGGCAACTGGCTCAGTGTTGTCAACCTCTATGTGTCAGACACCCCAGTTTGAGAACAGCTGTTTTGAACATATATATTAGATCTACCCTCTTATTGTAATTACACATAGATAAACATAACATTAAGATTTAGGAGATTGATGTGTCACCTGCAGCCACTCAGAACGGTTGTTGTTTGCAGGAGACCAAGCATTGGTTTTGCCCAGCCTGTCTAGTCGAGCGTAGTGTGGCAGCCATGTGAGTGTATCTATGCCCCAGGTTCGGAAAGCGCTGGAAGCTGAAAGCTGGTGGTCTGTTATAAGATGTGACTTCATACCCAGAGGTTCGAAGCAGCCAACTGTTCTGGAATTAACTGTCACCAAATATTGAATGTGTTATTTAATGCAAACTAGAGGTTAAAAAAAAGATCACTAATAAAATAGAGGTCAAGTACCTATGTTGTATTTAGTTAAAATATCATGTCTTTTATTATTGAATAGATTTACCATTAAGCTCACAGCCAACCAGCTCCATGCGCAAAGTACATGCTTTACGGCATACCACTGGGATGATGCGAATATACTGAGCCACAATTGGAGGATCAAAGGTGTTAGTCTTTGTTTGTTCGTTATCTGTATTCCCAACAAAGACCTGCAAGAGTTAACCACAGAAAAAAACAAATGCATAAATAAATTCAAAGTAATGCATTGCTGACACAATTAATAGTACAGTATTAATAGAATAGAATTTACAAAATCTTATCTCATCTCATTATCTTCCATTTAATCCTATACTAGGGACTGTGTGACTTACATTTTCTTTCTTCTGACCAGCCATCTTGTACATTGTGTAGAGTTTGCTGTCAAAGCTAAATGCCACCTTGAAGCGCATTATGTACTCAGCTGTTCCAATGCGACTTGCACCTTGAGTAATAATGCCAGTTAGGCGCATCTTCTTCTGAAGGTCAATCTGAAATGTAAAGTACAAATTACAGTAATAGAATGTTACAATAATTATATTTTTGCAAAATGATCTGTAACTATCTTTTAATATGTAAATGTATACAAAAATCAGGCCTTAGATCATTTAGACTAACCTCAATCCAAGGATTTTTATCATCAGGGTCTGAGCTCCAGGCATTTACGAACCCCTGATTGTTAAGGCGAGCAAGCTCGGGGCCCCAGCGCTGCAGCCCCAGAATGCCAAAGTGCACTGAAGAGGCAGAGATCTGGGACTCCACAATACCTCCTTTTTCCATGCCCAAAAGAGAAGTACAACCTGCCACCAGCATGGTTTTACGTGTGAGTTTTTAAATAAATAAGCCAACACTTCTAATGAAGACTAAACTCAATAATGAAAACATCATGTTCAGTTGTTGATCTTAAAACAAGCTTATACTTACTTAAGTGACACTGCTTTCCAACATAAGGAGAAGGACATTGGCAGGTGTAATCTCCATCTAGGTCTCGACATACACCTCCGTTCTTACAAGGCTGATAATCACAGTCATTGCTATCTGTGGAAAGATTAGGTTATGTATCATACTATAATATGGGTTATATCAAATGAGAAACAGTTTAAAAAACTAAAACATAATTACTGATAGTGACAGTCATCTTTCATTTTGCTATTCACATCCAAGGCTTTCCATCATTTGTCATGTGGAATTTAATTAGGCTGCTGTGTGCATGAAATGATGTGTTGACTGAGGTGAACACCATTACAATAGCAATACTGTGTGCTTTTGAAGGTGGATGCAGGTGCTGCTTTCTTATTTAGAGGGATATTCATTCATTCATTATCTTCAGCTTTGTCCTATATTAGGGTCGCGGGGGGGGTTCCCCATGCCCATCCAGGGGAGAACGTTTCGGGCGCTGGGCAGATACACCCAGGACAGGGCGCCAATCTATCGCTGGGCACACACTCACACACACAGACACGCACACATACACACTCTATATGGGGCAATTTGGAGAACTCAATTGACTTGATCCATGTTTTTGGACTGTGGGAGGAAACCGGAGAACCCGGAGGAAACCCACGCGGACATGGGGAGTACATGGAAACTCCACCCAGATGGGGATTTGAACCGGGAATCCCTAGCGCTGAGAGGCGAACGTGCTAACCACTAAACCACCGTGCTGCCTTAGAGGGATATTTTACTACTAACTTAAAAGCAATTTTGAAGTTCATCACAAAATGTGTTACCAAGCAGTTGATGATCAGAAATGAGTGGAAGACTTTGTTGTTGGAAAATATAATTTCAAAAATCCAAGGCCATTTTAAATATTTTTTTTAATATATTAGTTATGTACAATGATGCAGCTTTAGAACACTGCACAAAAA